>CM053790.1:637756000-638956000 GCA_028749045.1 Cupressus sempervirens | reverse complement strand
TTGGTATAACTTTGCATTGGTGGCAACTCCCTTTGATTTCTAATAAACAATGTAATACTCCACATATTTCTTCACATCCCTACTCAATGTAGGCCAGTAATAGAACCTTTGGACCAAATTTACTATTCTATGGACACCAAAATTCCCACTCAAAGAACCATTATGCTTCTCTTGAATGAGGTTTTCTCTGATAGAGCCCCTTGGAACACAAAGTTGATTGCCTTTGAACAAGAGGCCTTCCTATAAGGTAAATTCAGAGTTTTCATAATGAAAATGGTTAGCATAATTAGTACACACCTTATAAGGTTTGGAAAAGTTTGGATCATTAGGATACATCTCCTTGAAGTTCTTAATCCCCACACTCCTAATCTATACTTATTGTATAGTCAGCAACCTACAGCTAAGTGCATCTACAACCCTATTTGCAATTCCTTTTTTATGTTTTATGGTGAAGGTATATGCTTGAATATACTCCACCCACTTCATGTGCTTATGACTCAGCTTGTCTTGGAAATTGAGAAAGATTAAGGCCTAATTATCAAGATACACCACAAATTCTTTAGGAAATAGATAATGACTCCATTTCCTCAAGTCTAGGACCAAGACATACAATTCAAGGTCATAGCAAGAATACTTCCTCTTGGCTTCATTCAAATTTTCACTATGAAATGCAACTGGCTTACCCTCCTAGCTAGGTACTAGTCCAATAGGAAGGTTACTAGTATCACACTCAAAAGTGAATAACTTCTCAAAGCTAGGTAGGACCAAAACATATTTGGTGGCAATCTATTGTTTCAAGATCTAAAAGTTCCTAGTGGCTTCATCAATCCATTTAAAATTGGCTCTAATCCATCCCTTTTTGGTCTCTAACAATGGAGCACGTATATAGCTAAAATTCTTAATGAATTTCCTATAGAATTTTGTTAAGCCATGGAAGCTTCTAACTTCACATGTAGACTTGGATGTTGGCCAACTACGTATAGCCTCGACCTTGCTAGGATCGATCTTGAGTTGTCCCTAGGAGATGAAAAAACACAAGTAGATCAACTCTTCCTTCATAAAATAACATTTTTCCAAGTTGATGGTGAGTTGAGCATTAGAGATCCTTTTCCAAACTAGACTTAAATGCCTTAAATGTTCTTCCTTTGTACTACTAAAAATCAAGATATAATCAAGGTAAATTGCAACAACCTTACCCAAGTAATCAACAAAAACTTCATTCATGAGCCTCATGAATGTGGAGGGAGAATTTGAAAAACCAAAGGGCATCATTAGCCACTCATACAACCATTCAATAGTCTTAAAAATTGTCTTCAACTCATATCCTTCCTTAATCGTTATTTGATGATATGCACTCTTCAGGTCTATTTTTATGAAGTGCTTTACATTGCCCAAACAATCAAGTAAGTCTTCAATTCTTGGGATTGAGAATATATACCTATTGTTATCTTGTTTATTTCTCTTGAATCTATACACATCCCTCCAAGTACCTCCCTTCTTTGGCACAAAAATAGTTGGCACTATACATCAAATTACACATTTTCTTGTTAAGCATGGTTTAACAACTCCTACAATTTTTTGGCTATCTATTCATGTTGGCTAGGTGTCATTTATAAGATGCTCTATTAGGAAAATATGATCCAAGGATGAAGTATATCATGGCTGATAGCTCTCTTAGGTGGCAAGGTGTGCTTTCCATCACTTACAATGTCATCAAACTAATTCAATAGATCATGCATTTCTCTAGGAAATTATGAACTGATTATATTTTGTGCATTCTAGGGTTTGACAATAATGGCATACCTTGTGCCTTCTCCATCCTTTATGATGTTGATGAACTCTTCCTCACCTACCATGAGACCTTTAGGCTCCATCATTATGTCACTCTCCCCTTCCAACAAAGATTGAATGGTGTAAGACTCTTCATGCTTCTTGAATTTTTAGATATTCTTCCTGTCATCATATTGTGCCTCTCTGTCATATTTCCATGGCCTCCCTAAAAGGAGATGGCATGCATCCATAGAAATTATATCACAAAGTACTATGTCCTTATATCTTCCAATATTGAAGTCTACCTAGGCTTATTCTTTCACCTCTACATGCTGACCCTTTATTTAGCCATGTGACCCTATAAGGATTGTTATGAGGAAGCTTTTTAAGTTTCAATTTATCTACTACTTTTGCTGAAACTATGTTGTTAGGAGAACCAGAATCAATGATAACCTACCTTGCATTTGACCCTAAATTTTTCTCTTCTTTGACTTGGCTTCATGGGTTCCCTATTGAGTGTCCTCCTAAACATCAAATTCTCTCCTTCTTTTGAATCAAGTGGGAGATATGCTGCCTTCTTATTTCTACCATCTTCTTGAGCATAAGCCACCTTCCTTTCTCGTGATGTAGAAGCCTTGTCTAGACACCTATAAGAGGGATGTCCTAGTTGGTTGTAGTTATAACATTTCATGATGGAAAAGTATGAAGTTCCTCTACCTTGACTATTACTTTTGCCCTTAAAACTATTATTACCTCTACCTCTTTGGTTGAATCCTCCTCTTGGACTACTTGAACCACTTTCTTAATTTGGTTTAATATCTCCTTGGAGTCTAGTTTCTTGGCCTCTTCCACCACAAAAGTTCCCTCTCTGACTGCTTTCCTCTCTTCCTTTATCCCCGCTTCTATTGCTAAAGTTTTGCTTCTTCTTCAACTTTTACTCAACCTTAAGTGCTAATTGATAACACTTTTGTCCTATATTAGGAGTCCAAAATTGAATCTCTTGTTGAATATTCCACCTTAAGCCATTAATATACCTTGCTATCTTGATGTTTTCAGCTTCTTGCACCTTGGATCTTAGGCATAGTTTATGGAATTCTTTAGTATAACTTTCCACATCATTATCCCTTTTCTTGAGATTTTTCCTTTTGGTATGCATTTTCACTTCAAAGTCTTCTAGAAGATAGGTTTTGTGTATTTTAATCACCATACTCTTCCAATTTGCATAGGGTTTCTTCCCCTCTTTCACTCTTTCATATTAAATGAACTTCTACCATATGAGAGCCACTCCTCTCATTCTTGCCTTTGCCACTTTTTCCTTTTGAGCTTTTGTCACATTCTCACTTTCAGAGTAGTTCTCCATGCCTTCCAACCATTTCTAGACATGGTCTATATCTAGCTTCCAAAAAAAAAGTGGTACTCCTTCCAATGCTTTGGTGGCCCTAAGGAAAGGTTCCTCTACTATTTCAAGATTAGGTGTGGGTGCCTCCTCTTCATCAGACACCTACTGCTTTTGGTTGCTACATTCCTCCTATTGATTGATCTTATTGGTCACTACTTTAATATTGAGAGCTACTCTCTCAAGGGTTATATCCAAGGCTATTATCTTAGCCTTCAACTCCACATTCTCCTCATCCTTCTCTTGAACCTTCTTAGCCAACTCTATATTTGTCATCATGGTTGATCCTATGGAGGTTTCTCCTTCACTATTAGACATGTACTGTTGCTTCCCAATATCAAATTTTTGTTCTTTGATACCAATTTGATAGAACTAGTCTAGGGTAATGTATATAGTAGATCAAGACTCCTAGAAACCCCCTACTTACACAAGTTACCCTTAATCAATTAAGAACAACTTTTCCCTTTGCCTATCCTATCTATTAAGGCTTGCTCATTAACTTTGAACTTCATTCTAGGCCTCTCTAAATATTAACTTGATTTTTCAAATGTTGGAGGTCCTTTCTAGGGTGTACTAGACTTCATCACAACCATTTCCCACAATCCATTCATTTGGTTTCTATACAATCCCCTCAAACTCATGTAAATCCTCTATGAGGCCCAATAGCCCTCAATTAGCCCTCCCAATGGACTAAATATAGATTTGTGTAAAAATTGCCTTAGGGATATTCCAAAAAAGCTCTATATTGGAATAACCTTTTCCAAGGTCCTCAAGATTCTTGGGGTCTTAGGTTCCCAACTTCTACTAGATGCTCTATCCCTAGTTTTAAGGGTTTGCTAGGGTTTAATGGCATTTTAGACCACTCAACAACAACAAATATCTTTCTCCTTCCCTAGGAATATTGGATAATTTTACTTGAACATATAGTGACTCCATTCAATTCTCTATTGTGCCATAATGCCCATTCAATCCAAAAATCTCTACCCTTCCAAGAATACTTCTTTTCTTGGCTCAATTTCTAGCCAAGTACATTATTGTCTTGCCTAGGGATTCAAATAAATTGGCTTGATCATACAATCCTAACATAATCCTTCTTAAAAAATAATATAAAAGATGTGTACAAGTGTTCCTTAAGGTTTCAACCATGGAGAATGCTGGTAGACACCATTTTGCTAAGTCTACCCAGGACAAGCCAACAAGCAGATAGTTTAGCAAAACATTTATTGTGTATACCAATGAATTGTTCAAAACTTTAAACCAAAATAAAATATGATGAAATTTTTTTTAGAAACTATATTTCAAAACAATAACACTTAGTCAATCACATATAATTCCAAAACTCCAACTTTCATTCCATCTACCATCAATTTGTTGTTTTGTTGTATGATGCCATACAATCCCAAAATTCAAAATTGTACAAAAATGACTTGTAGGACCTTACATAATCATTTAAAACCTAACTCAACCAATTTATTCTTTTTGGTAACCTCCTAGTAATTATTAACCAACTTTGCAACTTTGACAAGAAAAGTTGCACTTTTTACAAAATTGTTAATATGTAATTTTGTAAAATTGACAATTTTTGTATTTTTGCATTTTTGCATCTTACACTTGGTAAGACTATACCTTATGAACCCAAAACATAGATGGAAGTTATTTAGGGCATATTTAGAAAAATTTTCTGTCCACCTACCCCACTATTCTTATTTGGCCCTCTAAATCAACTTTTTGTACTTTTTCTCCTAATTGACACCAAATGCATCATTCCATCTAATTTTTTCATCTCATGTATTACATTAGAGGTGTTTCAAATGCATGACTCATGACTCTTTATTTATATCTACTAGGTCTTATGTCTTATCCAAACTCCTAGATCCTTATTTGCTTCTTAGTGACCTATCTTAGGTGTTCCTACACCACATTAGAAGTATGTTTTTTGCTTGGAAAAATCAAAATTTTCATCTTAGTGAGTTGACATTTTTTGCACATTTCATTCTTAGGTTTTTTGAAATTTGGTAGGCCTCTAACTCTTTTCTTTCTAGTAACCTTGACTATGTTCTCAAAGTTAACAAGACATAATATTTTTCGCCACAAACAAACATCTTCAAAAATTTCAGACAAGAATGTATCAAATATAGGATTAAGGTAGAACATATTACCTTTAGCTTATTCACTAGTGTCGACCATATTTTCATCATCATCATTGATTTTCACTTTCCAATTCTGAAATTGAAACTTATGACCTATAATAGTGAACTAAGCAACACTTAACCTAAGATATCTTAGTCCTTGTACCAAATATGAATCATCACATTGTATTTCATCATTAAGCATCAATGATGGAATCCACCTTTCACTAGACATGGAATATCATTCCCTAGCTTAACGATTCCACCATTACATTCTTCAAATTTGTGAAACTTTGTAAGATCATCAGTCATATGATCTGAGAAACCAATATCAGTGATCTAATAATCATTCTTACTACCGTGTGACATAAGGGATTTTTCTTCTTCATACACATTCTCATTAGGGCCTTCTTTAACAACAACATACATCACTTCAACTCTATATTTGTCATCTATAGTATTTGACTCAGTTTTCTCTTCCTCAACAATATAGCATGATTCTTCTGTTTGAATTTGTAGTTCTTATAGTCTATGTTCTTTCTTGTCATTTTTGGTATTCCTATGCTTGTTAGGGTATCTAGATGTAAAATGTCCTACTTAATTACATTTGAAACATATCATAGGTAATTTACCTTTAGCTCTCAGTAACTTCCTTGCGAGAAAATATTTAATCTCATCTATATCATCATCTCATTTTGACTCACTTTCATACTACTCTTGTCTTTCTTTTAACTATCAATGTTTAGTGAAGACTTGAAAGTATTCCCAAGTGTAGGCATACTATTATCATAATTGCTTAATTAAAATGCTGTCAACCATCCAAGTAAACCATCAAGTATAAGAGAATTACTAGGCATAGCTCTAACATCTTGGGTTGTAGATTCTTTTATATCATAGATAGGTAAGAGCATTCTAAGAATTTTACTTACAATTTCACTATCACTAATAACACCTCCAAAAAAATTGATTGCACTCAAAAATTCCTTGATTAGGTTCACATACTATGGAACATTCTCACCTTGCTTTATTCTAATTTCATCATACTTTCCTCTCAAATTCTCTATCTTATCTCTCAATATGTTCTCATCTCCACCATGTACAAGTGCCAACTTGTCCCAAATATCTTTACCATTGGTGTAGTTCTTGATATTTTCAAATTGCAACTCATTTATGGGAGATACAATTTCAGTCATCACACTATTGTTTTCTCTATTTTGATTCATTTCATCTAAACTCATAGGACCAACAGAAACAACATATGAATTATCTAAACAATTTAGAGCATGATATCCAAATCCATATAAGTGTATTCTCATTTTTTTTTTCATGAGGAGAAGTTATCCTTATTCAACTTAGGTTCCTCTTTCTTTTATCACATCTTTAGGTCTTTAGCTCAAGTCCCATTAAACTTCTTTCTTTCAACTACTCAGCTCTAATACCATTTTTTAGATAACTGGGGGGAGAGGGGTGAATAAATTATATCTAGTTATCCCACATGAATTAAAAATAATTAAACATTAGATTAAACTTCATATAGTTTCACAAAGAAAAATTGCTAGCCACATTTAACATTTCAAATTCACACTTATAATATTTTTACTTCAATCCATCTTCTTATTATTTATGACTATATTGAGTATAAGAATAATTATTTATCTTATACTAAGTTGCAGTATGAAATATAAAATGTGAAAAAAACTTTTCAACACATAAGGAATCACACAATGAAATACAAAATTTTAACATGGAAGTCCTATAAAGGGAAAAACCACTTGGGACCAACAAACCAAATAATTCACTCTTTTAAAGTGAATTTTTCTAGGAGCCAACCTTATAAAAAGGTTTACATGTAAATTATTATTGTGACCTGGTTAGAGGATTTTAAACAAGGATCACCAAGACCTTTTTCACTCTATGACATTTATAAAGAGTGGCCTTCTTAAAAAGACTTACAAACATCACTATTCGAAGTTACTATATAGGATTTCATAGAGTTGTTAGGTCCAATCTGTTAAAGTATTTTCTCCACTAGAATGACAACAACGTAACAATCAAATTATCTATTTAGGTTTAGAGCTACCTTCCTAGTTTAATTATATTCTTTGCTCAATCTTCTTCCTTTTTATATCTATTTGGATGAATCACACTCTTTTTCTTTCACCTAGCACTTCCTTTGCTTGATCCTTCTTTCTCTATTATGTTTAGTTCACGTTGTACTTCTTCCTTCTTGAACTTCATTTATAATTCACACTTAATCAACATTCAACTATCCACCAGATATAGCCTCAATCACCTATTTAAATAGTCAACTTCAGCCTTCTAGATCCTTCAAGAATTTTCCACTTAATCATGATCATAGATCTTAGATTTATTGTTTGTAGACACACAAAAAATATAATTTCAATGAAATTTGTGCTCATCTTCATTTTTCTTGAATCTCCTTCATCATATTATCATTACATTTTTCCAGCTATAGATCTTGTAATAAAATTTTACTTTAGCCTTTGAACTTCTTAAACATTTTTTTTGTTTTCCTCATAAGTCAGCCTCAAATTTAATCTTTCTTAACTTGTTCTTCTAGCTTATACTCAGTGAACATTACCACTACACTTGGGTAATACTACACTTAGTTACCACTAGAATCACTAGATTAACATTGAACTCCATATTTACTTTGTTAGGTGCTTGATTATTACTTTAGTAGATTAGACAATACTTTATTCCTTCTTTCACTTAGCGTAACTAGTGTAGCTCAGTGAATACATGAACTTCATTTTTAATTTACATGATTGCTAAACAATCAAATTGACATTATACTTGTTGGCTCTTGACTTAATAATTTTTTAATAACCTAGTGATAATAACACATACATCTAGGGGTAGCTAATTCCCATGTTTAATGCACCTATTTAGACACTAGGGCCAACTATAAACATATTTACTCTCCTTCTTCTTCTTTAGGCTCTATAAGACCTAGGTGGGTGGACTTCAAATTCTTTATATGGTACCAGTGTCAAAGCATATAACCAAATCTATATAATAGATAAAAGCCCCTAAATTTTTTGTGCTTATGCAACAATATAGACATGAGATAGGTAATAGTATGACCTATGAAAGAGATAAGCTAAGTGAGGGTAACTCTTTTCAAATCCTAAACAAAAAAGAAAAAGATATTCAATTAAAGATTTGGATATCAACATAACCCATGTATGCAACAAAAAGAACATGTAATCTCCAAGCTGATCAATCCCTTATCCATTAGGCATAAACTAAGTCAGAACACACACATGGATACCCAAGGCATATTCATATACTTAAATACCTAATTTATCTATTCACCTTGCAAATAGAGATCTATATTCGAAATGAAATTTTCACTAATCAAATCATCCTATGATCCTTGCAATTCTATCAATGCATATCATGCAATTTTACTCAAGTTCTTGACCCAACAACAAGATACACAATGGCATACAACTTCAAAAAACAAGCTACAACTAGACAATAAGCACTTTTTCCATATATCACATAAAACTACAGACCCACAAAAAGGAGACAAATTTTAGAATGAACCTTTCAATGAAGCTCTTCTATTAATTTCCTTGAAATCAATAGATCATGTTATGCAAACTGAAAGAAAGCATAAAGGATGATTGTATAATCTAAATGCTTAGAAGAAGACACAACTTCTATTCACACAAATAAAGTATTGAAGAATATAGTCTCACAATAAAAAAATTGGAAGTAGAACCAACCTTGTGGTTTCATAGTTGTAGAAAATGGAATTGGAACCCTTACAATGAGAAAAGGAGAGAGATATATAGATAGGAAGAGAAGCCCAGATCAAAATCTGATACTGCCAAGTGTACAACTGAAACTTTTCCTTCTAATACTATAGAAACTATCTCTTCCTTCCTCTACCAACAATCAAAATATGATCAATGCTATCAACTAACTTGTAGAAATATCCCCTTAAAGTAATTAAGAAAAACCCTTTTTGAAGGGAAATTAGATACACAACAAAAAGTATAGGAGCTTCAATTTGATTTGGTTTTTCTTCTACTACGCTTTCCATGAAAACCTCCAACTTTCTCCACTGACAAAATATTCATTCTCAACAACTTCTTTCAAAACACTCATTTCGTTCTTTATAATTATTACGGATCTGATCTCGTCCAAATTTTATCATAATATGATCTTATTCCATCTAAAAACATCAAATTTGCACAATCACTGAGAATGCCCCAAAATTACAAATCTATTTATAACTTCTTCTATTGGAGACCTGTGTAAAATATGGCTACTAAAATGGAAAATTTAGGTTCTCCTAGTTCTAGTAGTATATTATACTACATATTTTAGATAAAAATAATGTCTCTATTGTTGATTTAAAAAACCAAGTCCCAAGCCATGACTTGGACATTATAATTGAAAAATTAAAAATAATATATAGTCAAAACTATATAATAACACCAAATTCATTTAAATTTTCAACTTAAACTTCAAAATGTATGCTCATTTTGAATTTAATTTTATTCACTTTGAATCATTTTATTCCTTATATTTCATTCCCCTAGCTAGTAGATTCCAAGTGTTACCTTCTATTGGTTAAAGTGCCACCTGGGTGAGACCCACAGACCTTAATCGTAAGATATTAAGCTTTGCATTTCTCCCTCATGATCTCATGATGAAGGCATTATCGTAACATAATGACATCTCAAGCCTCACTAATCTTCCTTCTGATGATATGTTAGTCATGACATCATGACTCTCAATTTTCTTTTACTCGATCTCATGATGGCCATTGTAGCATCGTATGTCCCTTAGTTTCTCCTTCTGATGTTATACTAATTTTATATCATTGTGACTCTATTTCCTTGTACTTACAACCATATGAATTGCTTCCCAAATTGTGCCATGTCACAATCCTCCTACAATCATTTGGTCAAAATTTTGACTTTACTGTCCACTTGGGTTAACCATGTGGTCTTGGCTTGTTCATAAGCTTAACATACTTAAGAAACTTGTCCATTATGCCCTAGTTATTTTATATACCAAATATTTGTATCCTACATGTATTATGGGACAATGTGATTTTCTTCTCCTCTATTTTCAAATTCTTTAAATAGTCAAATTTAGGCTCATGGCTTTGAAATTCTATCTTGTAACAAAATTCAAGATGCTTTGTAACAAGATAATCCATTCTCTCCAAATCTTCTTGAGAATGCATATCTTTTCCATCTATCTTCTCAAAAAGTACAACACAATCACCATAATCTCTAGTAGAAAGATGTTCACCCATCTTATCAAACTCAATGACTGAGATGATATCAACCTCTTGAATGTCTTCTCTAGCTACACACTCAATGAATACTTTTGAGAATTTCCATTCCAGACAAGGAGGAGGACTAGTTACAGCTGATAACTATGCTTCTTCTCCTCCACCCCCCTTCAAAATATGCCATTATGCATAACCAACAAGCTACAAACCTGTGATATATTACAAAAAATGTTCATATGAACATTGTATACTAATCATTTGATGTTTTTGAAGCACACATGGTCAAGAAAACATCAATACAGTATGGGAAACAAAAAAAATCTAGACAAAGATTGACTTGCAATCCCTAAAATAAATCCTTGTGTGTATGTTGCATTTTAAAAATCATTAGGAGGCTTTATAATTTAGGTCCCAAGCACTTCCTCACTACTCCAGCTACAACATGTCCTAGGTCCTTCTTGTGTAGCCTAACATCATCCTCTTTAATCTCTAAAAGAATCATAGCACTTGTTGTATCTATGATGGAGTTCACAAGATTCCCTACATTAGTAGAACAACTTCACCATTATGAGCAATCAAATTATGATTAGGAATCTATTCATGATAAATATTCATAGCTTGGCCTTAAGGGATGTTCTCTAGGAAATCATTGTGATGATGTGTGTGCACAAAATGTGCTAGACCCTATTCAAAGGCAACATCTCCATAGTTTGTGGTATACTTTTCTTCTTTATGTTCTACACTACCATACTTTTCTTGAAAAACATGTGACTTTGCACCTAACATTTGTCAATGTGATTGACTCATTGGAGATGCTGACTAATCAACACAACTATGATACTCCCAACATGCTGCAAGATCAATATTTATATTTGCAAGAGCCTCAACAAGTTTTGCATGTGGAACATCAACATCTACACCATGGTGAAGTATGTGGTGAGCTTGTAAGATTTCAACTTATATAATGGTGGTCTTCAAAAGGTAGTCTATTTTCTCTTCCATCTCTACTGTGCCTATTCATTCTTCATTACATGGTACACAAATCACACTCAAAAACTATGTTGTTCAATGGGGCACTAGCCCAGAAACCATATTTTTTGTCAACATTAATGGTGGAAACTACAATATTAAATTCCATGGGAGAGTAACTTAGCCACATTTGGTAGGATTTGAAATTATGCACATAACCCTCTAAAAAAGACTCCAGGCTATTGCTGGGGTATTCCAAATACATAGCATCAAAATTACAAGACAACTCACTTTACTTGATTTATCAACAATCCTCCCTAATTTGTTTTTGCCTGACACTCACTCTTTACTTCTCACTATAGAAAGAAATATCAAATTTAATGCATTAACATGATTTCTTGATGCCCTTTTATTTATCTTAGTCACACATCAACCCCTTTGGCGCCAAAGTCAACTGTGTGAGACATTTGAAAATTATGAAACTTTGCTATTGATCCACTAACAAAATATTAGTTTATCATATTAAAATAACCTCAAATTTCACGCTTCATTTTATCTGAAAAAACATCATTCCTACTTGGGATATTGTCCTAAAGCCATTTTATACACTCATACCTTATATCCAATTGGTCTCAAATGTAAATATTTATACAAAAAAATTAGAATGATTAAAATCATTATAACATTGCTTTTAAAACCAAATGCCTTATTAATCTACTGAGATTAGTTGGGCCCCAAAGCGGGTTTGGCTAATTTTTTAAAAAATTGTAATACCTAACCTGCCAAATTGATTAATTGATCATCTAAAATTAATTGAAATCAACCTCAACCATTGAATAAAACTTTTAAACTCATTTCACCCCTTTCTGCAAATTGTAACTATTTGATAGGGACACCTATAGGTTGGCTTTAAAAATTGATCAAAATGTCTAACTGAGCCCCAAAATTAGACATACTGATAGCCTAATCTACATTATTTCACCTTTTCAAATCTTGTGTCATGGAAACATCTAGATCAAAACATATTGATAATCAAAGTTACTTAGTTGAATCTGTCTGCAAACAAACATGTCAAAAAACCATAAAAGGCATTTGGCTTTGGCTTTGGAAACTAGTCAAAGAAATACTTGAGGTATTAAAAATAGAGGTGTTAGTTCACTATCATGAGGAGAATATAATTCTATTATTTGGGCTCATTACAAATAACAAGGTGCATTTGGCGAGCATTCAAAGTGATGTACTCAGAATTACAAAACTAGAAACATTAGTAGGATTTTCGTTTTAACATATAGATTGGACTTGGGAAAGTGTGTAGATGGATTATTCAAGACTAAAGAAATGGTATATTTAAAGAATTTATATACTAGAAAATAGTGGTACAATCCATTTGGACTTATCTATTGTGGATTTAGAGTTATGACATCTCGAATAGGGGTACTAATCAATATGCACTTAAAGACACTAGTAAAACTTTACAAATCACATTTGGAATCATGTTGAAAAAATAATCAAATGAATGTGTCATAGGTTCAAATCTGAAAATATAAACATCTAACCTCTAGAATATAATGCAAAAGGAATTTTCTCAATATGGTCAACTAGGTCAAGGTTATAATCAGCCAAGTAGGGCCTCTCAGAATTTTGAGAAATATGAGTCAACATGATAGAGATAAGTAACCAACTTCGAGGGATTCAAAACCTAATAAAAACATATTAGAATGACTCAAAAAATGAAAAAATGGTTCTTTGATATGTGTACTAAATACTCTAAAAGTAGTGATTCATGAGACATAAGGAGGTGTAGGATATTCAAATTCAAACTAGGCTTCCTATCACTCTTTGACACTTACGCAAAAATGCAGATCTAAACATTGCTCAAAATGGAACTTCATGGAATGACTAGGAATGAAAATTTATTATTATAGGATGCATGGATATATTGAATATAAGGTTTTAAAAACATTAAACACCTCATAGCCCTCAGAACAACGGTATGTAAGAAATGTGCAAGGACTCAAAACTTTGGAATGGTACTAAAAATGGGAATGCAATTTTGAGTCCCATCAACACTATTAGGCTCTAACTCATTCAAGATCCCATTGAATACCAATACTTACCAACTCTATCATCATCATACTTTCTCAAATCCTCTTCATTAATCAAGTGATATGACACTCTATTGAATTAGAATTGTGTCTAACCAATTAAGGTTTGATATCAATGACAACATAATAAATATTATGACTCTTTAACATACAATAATAGCATTCTCAATTACATTATAATTTGGGGCTCACATATTGCATACAATAGAAACTTGTCCCAAATTACCCCTCGTTCCTCCTTGAAAATTGAGTTTATTCCTTGATGGAGGAGATCAGGTCCAAACACATTCTTGATGAAATTTTTTGGATTTAGACCACCCTTGACCAACACAATGAGGAATGATTAAAACAAACTATTCCTTATTCATTTGAGAGTCCGAATTTGAAAAAAATATCTCTTGGTAGTTTTTTTTTTTGGCAAAAGTGGAAGAACCATGTAATATATATTAATAATATAAACTGGTTCAAGAGCACAACTATGAAAGAACTAGAAAGAAATCCTAGAATCATCGCAATATGTACATGTTACAAATCATCGATAAATACAACTTATAGTACCAATTGGCAAAAATTGTCTTACAAAAAGAGGAGAGAATCCCACCAACTTCAAAATTTTCAATATCTACAATTATCCTAGCCTATCCAATAACCAACAGTCTAACCCAAACTTGATCAAGAATAGAATTTAATAAGGCCTCATGGCATCAAATTAAAACATAAAAAGTTAAAGGAGAATTAATACTATCAATGCTCCTTAACATTGCACTAGAATTCCTCATCAAAATATGAGGTAGAATTGCACATAAAACTCCCACTGAATATGTGATGAACCTGCCACTGGAACATTCTCCCTTTTCAAGCTCAAGCCAATTAAAATTATCACTACTTGCAAAATCCAAATGCCAAGAAGAATACCAAAACTACAAGAAAAACCATAAGGTCAAAATGGTTCTCATTCCATAGAAATTAGGCCATCCCTTGTTGATAGATCCAACCTCACCAAAGGATTGTCAATATGCATGATATTAATGTTTTGGTAGTCTGAATCCCCCAATAGCATGGAAGTAGGACTTTCCAAATAGTTATAAAATTCCACCTCATGATCATGAGATATTAAATCATCAATATCCTGAGCTTTGGTGATTAAGTCATCAGCAGTTTGTGGTGTTGAAAATGGTCTATAACACCATAAATAGAAATCAACTAGTCCAAGATTCCCTATTAGAAAGGCTTTAGAATAACTAAGAGGGGGGGTGAATTAGTTATTCAAGGTCCAAATTCCCAATTAAAACTTTTTCATCAAGTAAAGTGAGCCCATTATACTGTTCATGCATCTAAGCTTAAACTTTCCTACTTTAGCAAATTACTGTAAAATCAACATGCAAGCATAACACATGAAGAATGAACACATAACATAGTGATTTACATGGAAACCCAATTTGGGAAAAACCACTAGTAACATGCTACTCAATTCTCACTCTTCTAAAATGATGCTCTGTGAAAGGTCTACCCTATTAAAGGCTAAAACACACTGCTAAATGTGACCTAGTTAAAGGATTTAACCACCATATTAGAAGTGGGCCTGGTTAAAGGAATTTAGAAAATTCACTTGGAATGCCACCTATTAAAGGATTTACAAATGAATGTTAAATCAACCTAAGTCTATAGGATTTTACCCTAACTTGTACAATTGTTGGAGAGTAACAATAAGGGCTTTTGACCTGATACAACTCACAACTTATCTTGCAAATTTTAGATCTCTATTCAGCTCACAACATTGGCTGGCTTTCAGTCTTTGTAGCTCTAATAGCTTGTCCTTCTTTCAAGCATTGTCTTCTTGAGTCTCCATACTCAATGTACCAGTGTAATCTCCTATATGGCCACTTATCAAAGTAGAGTCTCTATGCTCTATTCTTCCTTCTCCTTGATGCCTTCTCCTTGACACCCTTCAACAACTTCAACCCAAAAACTCTTGCTTCTTGGCCTTTGACTCCTTAAATAGAAGTCTAGAACCCTCTTTCCTGCTCAATTCTTCCCACTTTTGATTTTAGTTCAAATGCATTAGGTAGGATTCAATGAATCTACCCCATATCTTGTTCATTCTAGAAACATAATGAAGAATCCTCCTAAACTCACCCAAAAATAGTTTACCTAAAATTTTGTGCCTCCAACTCATCATTCTTATCCTCTATCTCGTTCAAAAAATTTAGAGTAACAAAATTGTTAGCTTAGATTTGGAAAATCTTTGACTTTTCAAATAATGTAGCGACTCAACACTATTGAAATTTTGGTGCTCAGCACATACTGTGTTACTCGACACCAATACATTTTACTGATGCTCGACACCTATTGTGGATTCACTCGACACCTACTACCACTAAGTTTACTAATGCTTAACACCTATTACTTGCTTAGCTCCTTTTGTATCACTCAACACACATTGGGTTTTTGTTTCACTCGACACTAACTGAAAATCTACTTGGCATGAACTAGCTTGATCGACACTTACTGATGAACTTAATCAAGATTTGCAGACAACCTTGTTACAAGTTATTCTTCCAAGGTTTCTAAGTGTGGCCAACCTTTGTATCTTCAAGTATATTATCAATACATAATTTTACCATTGTCTTAACTAATTCTTGTACTTCATTACAAAACCATAACTCAACCTTTTCCTTAGGTGCTTTTGTTACATCTTGTTGATCAAATCCTCTTCATCAATCAACTAAGTTATAGTACTTGGATCTTAAAAGAAATTGTCATTCCAAAAAATAGTAGGTTTGACATCAGTGAAAAAACAATGATTGAAAACATTCTTTATCAATAATCTCCCTCTTTGCAAGCAATCCTCCTTGATCTTTTCAATCATATTTCCAACAATCTCCCTCTTTGGCATTGATGGCAAACTAAATTGATCAACCAAGTTATCAAAATGCTAACTAGGTTAAAACAATAAAACAAATGCCAAAAAATAAATTGTGTTAACATCAGTTTTCACATCTCCCTCTCTGATCTTCTATCCTGATTTCTTTGCTTCTACTTCTCACCCTTAGCTGCTATTTCTTCTCCTTCTGCATGTTTGATTATTTCCTATATGACTCCCTATTTTCTGTAGCTTACCACTTTTATCAATTATTCTCTTCTTAACTACTATTTCTCCCTCCTATATTTTTTCTTCCTCAATTTCTACTATTCTAGTATCTGCTACTTCTCCCTTTGTCCATTTGATTTTGTAGATTTGACTAGTTTCTGCTATTTCTCTCTCTTTGACAATAATGCCAAAGATACATTATTTTAGCATCTTAACATATAAGTGTAGCATTTGTAGGTACTCCAATTTCCCCCTTTGTCACCTTGCTTGTGACTAATTTGTAACTTTTGAATTTTAATTATTTTAGGCAAAAACCTAAAGTAAGTATCCTCTACATCAATTCATCATTCAACTTATTGATGTAGGGAAATCTTGCTATTGCTCAAAATGCCTTGGATAGGGGTGTCACCCTTAACTTACCTCTAAGATACTCAAATTCATCTTTAGGTAATGCTTTTGTGAAGATGTCAACAATTTGTTCCTTTGAGCTGACATATTCTGTCCTTACTTGCTTGTCTTCCACCAATTCTCTTCCTTAATGATACTTAATTGCAATGTGATTTGTTTTGGCATGCATCACAAGATTCTTTGATATGTTGATGGAACTTTTGTTATCAAAATAGAGTAGCACATGTTCAGTTACTTCTTCCTTCATATCTTGCAGCAGATGTTTAATCCATACAATATTGGTGTAGTTAATAGCAGCAACAACATATTTAGCTTCTGCTATGGACTATGAGGTACAACTTTTCTTTTTTCTAGTCTAAGTGACCAATCTTTTACCTAAGAAAAGTGCTCCTCCACTAGTGCTCTTTCTATCATCAATATTACCTCCCTAGTCTACATTAATGTAGGCTTTTAACTCAAAATTTTTGCTCCTCTTGTAGTACAATCCAAAGTCATCTATTCCTTTTAGGTACCTCAATATTCTTTTTACTACCATCAGATAATTTTCTCTTGGATTTGCAAAAAATCTTGCCACTATTCCAATAGCTAATGCAATGTCTAGTCTACTATGCACAACATACTACAATATTCCACTCATTGATCTATACATTGTCTAATTTACTTGAGCTAACTCATCATTCTTGGATAACTTATGTCCTATTACCATTGGTTTACTGATTGGGTTTGAATCTTCTAAGCCAAAAGTCTTGAGTATTTGCTTGATATATTTTGATTGGGTCACAAATATGCCATGCTTCAGTTGATGTACTTGCAATCCAACAAAGTATTTGATTTCTCCAAACATTGACATCTCAAACTCATGTTTCATTTGATCAATAAAGTCTTTGCAAAGGGCATCTTTTCCTCCAAATATTATGTCATCAACAAAGATTTTAGATATCAGAATATCTTTATCTTTTTCCTACCTTAATATACAGGTTGTTGTTGTCATTTGTTCTCTCAAATCTTATCTTCACAAGATATTTGTGCAGTCTCTCATACCATGCTCTAGGTGCTTGTTTCAAACCATAAAGTACTTTATGCAGTTTGCAAACCATATCATTTTTTTTGTCATCAAAAAATGCCTTCGGTTGTTCTATATAGACTTCCTCTTCCAATATACCATTCAGAAAGGTAGACTTTGAAACCTTTGTAGGTAGCATATGCAAGTAGTGTTCTCACTCCTTCCATCCTTGCAATAGGGGAAAATATTTCCCCATAGTCCAATCCTTCTTCTTGTGCATAGCCTTTGCAAACTAATCTGGCCTTATTTTTTGTGATCTCACCATTCTCATCTATCTTGTTCCTAAATACACATTTGGTACCAATCACATTTTTATCAGCTGGTCTTGGGACCAAGGTCTAGGTTTTGTTCCTTTGTATTTGGTCTATCTCTTCTTCCATAGCTTTATGTTAATTATAATCTTGCAGTGCATCTTTCACTATTTTGGGTTTATTTTTGCTCAGCAGACATGATTCATTTCTTAGTTTGTTCCTTGTCATTGGTTTGGCCTCCTTGTCACCAATGATTTTTTCAGCAGGGTGATGTCTTCTCATAGTCTAAGTTTTTTCCTTCTTTCCATGTTTGATCTTGTAGCTTCAAATTCATTGTGTACATCTCTATCTAGTATTTCATTATCCCTCTCATGTGTACTAATCTTAGAATCAGAAAGTGCATTATCTTCATTTTGCAACTCAGCTTCTAAATGCAGCTCGACATTCATTGCTTGTGACTTGACTGATATCGAAACTTGTTGCTGATTCCCAACTTGATTGGTAGCTTCTTCTTTAGTAGGCATTCCTTCATAGAAATATACAAATGATCTGTACTCTTCTGATTTCTTGATTTCATCAACTTGAGGTTTTGCATGCTCATCAAAATTTACTTTTGCACTATCCACAATCTCGTTAGTGTTAGTATTAAAACACTTATATGCTTTACTTCTAGTGGAGTATCCAAGGAATATGCCTTCATTACTTTTTGCATCTAACTTACCATTTCTAGTATCTTTAAGACTATAGCATTTACATCCAAACACTTTGAAATATTTTACATTGGGTGAGTGAGCATACCATAATTCAAAAGGTGTTGCATTTGTACCTTTCTTGAGTTTTACTCGATTCAGGGTGTAGAAAACTATACTTATAGCTTCTCTTTAGTACTTCAGAGCAACATTTTTCTCCATGATTAATGTTCTGGCACAGTCTATCACTGATCTATTCCTTCTCTTTGCAATTCCATTTTCAGATGGAATTCTTGGTGCTAATCTTTTTCTTTTAATTCCTTTTTCATTGCAAAATGTCTCAAACTCTTTTGATGTAAACACACCTCCTCTATCTAATCTTGGGAAATTCAGACTCTTTCCTATTTCTTTCTCAACCCTAGCCAAATACCACTTAAACATTTGAAATGCATTAGATTTTTTCTTTAAGAACATGGTAGTCATCATCCTAGAGTAGTCATCTACAAATAGCTATTGGGTGATGCGACGCACTCCCCTGCTCATAGGTGGTTAAATATGTGGTGTTCCATATTCACCAACAGTCATGGATACCAATTATAGAGCCTATTTTCCATTGCATCAAAAGCCATGACTGTTAGTGAACATGGAACAAAACATAATTAACCACCTATGGGCAGGGGAGCACGTTGCATCACCCAAAAATCTCCCCCTCGACGCGCATACTAGGTGCTTACACGGGTCGAGAAGGCACCAGTGAGATTTGAACCCATGACCAGGACAAAACCAAGCTTTGATACCAATATATCTAAAATAAACATGGAATTAAAATCCACATGCAAGAGAATAGACAACATACCCACAAAATTGTGACACAGGATATACCTTGGGAAAACCTCATTAAGGGAAAAACCCAGCCTCCAAAAGCATCCATCACCATGTATTATTCAACAAAAATATCATTGCAATACAACCATGGAAGCCTTCATGGCCATAGCCACAACCGAGCAAACTATGTGAACAAGCATGAATCCACACATCCCATGCCATGCTTCCAACCTTCACAAATGCTCCCTTGGCTAACCTGTCAAGCCTTGTCCCACTCAACTCTTGCCTTTCTCACTCTTACTCTTACAAAGACTACCCTTGTGGCTACTTATATAGTAGCAAGTCCTACAAAACCATCAAGTGGTATTACATAAACCATGTGCTAAAACCATGTGCTACCTAACCCACTAACCCCACATTTAACATTGGACATTTAATTCTTTTTCCCAATATTAAATAATTACATGAAACACTTCATGAGAAATACCTTTTTTGAAGTAGAGGGCTTTTCATACAATGTCACTAGGGTTTTCATCAAATCTTCTGTTGTCTTTGCTTTTGTAATATTAAATGCAACCAATGGTGCCAAGCATAACCGAATACTTCCCACTTCCTTTTTGTCCAAAAGATCCCATTTAGCCTTTGACATAGTTCCCTGATTCTTGGATTTGCCTTCCAATGGCTTCCATAAATCCTTCTGATATAGATAGTCTTCCATTTGCATCTTCTATAACTAGAAGTTCTACCCATTAAACCTGTCAACCCTCAACTTACCCTCATCTGCCATCGCTCCCAGTCAACCATGAGACTTTCGACCATAGCCCAAAGGAGTAGAGGGACCTCTATTAATCAAATATACTACTGTATTGACAACCTCCTCCCACATGTGTAAGGGCAACCCAACATGCAACCTCATGCTCCTTGCGTGCTCCATTATAGTCCTGTTCATGCGTTTAGCCACTCCATTTTCCTGTGGAGTCCTTGGAATAGTTTTTTGTCTATGAATACCATTATTGGAGAAATAATCTTCAAATTCATGACTGTAATACTCACCACCATTATCAAATCTAAGACATTTTAATTTCTTACCAGTCTCATTTTCAACCAAGCATTTCCATTTTTTAAAAGTTTGAAATACATCAAATTTCTGTCTAAGGAAATAAACCCATAATTTTCTAGTTACATCATCAATAAATGTAACATAATAATGAGAGCCACCAAGAGAAAATACCTGAGTTGGTCCCCATACATCTGTATGCACAAGCTCTAATTTTTCCTTTTTGTTTTCCTTCCCAGTCTTTACAAAACTCACTCTCTTTTGTTTTTTATACACACAACTTTCATAGAAATCCATATTAACAGATTTCAAACCTGGTAAAACTTTCTTTGAATGAAGTACTTTCATACCTTTCTCACTCATGTGTGTAAGTCTGTTGTAACATAGTGCTATATCAGAATCTACAACAGCTATTTGTTCTCCCTGCTCAACCGATTTTTTATTTTGTCAAGTTTTAAGAGCCCTAAAGGTAGATGTTTTTTATTTTGAGCGAGAATTAGGGCATAACTTGGGCATATGGAGTCAAATTTTGGACTTCAAGTAGTCAACGGAAAGCTCTTGGAGAGCTCTACACATTGATTTAGATTTGGTGCAGGTTTGGCATGATTTATTTGTTGATATATTGATCTAAATAGTTCATAGATATATTTTGACTATGGTAACATTGTGAGTTTATGGCATTGGAGATTTAAGATTTGATGTCATTGTATACTCAGTTCATTATTCAGATTGGTCTCATGATGATATGGTTATCAGTGTTTGGTTTGGATATGTATGATGACTTGTTGAATCTACAAGTTGTGCAGTGTTATAAGCAGTCTATACTTATAGGTTGCATTTGTGGCTTAGTTTTTGCCTGGTCATGGGTTCAAATCTCCCTGGTGCCTTCTTGACCCACGTAAGCACCTGGTATGCATGTCAAAGGGGAGATTGTTGGGTGATGCGACGCGCTCCCCTGCCCACAAGTGGTTAATTATGTGGTGTTCCATGTTCACTAATAGTCATGGCTTTTGGTGCAATGGCAAATGGGCCCTACAATAGCATTATGTATCTGTCTCCTTTGTAGCTTTGCACTTCTATTGGGCCATATAAATTAGTATGCACTAACTCTAGTACTTCTTTGGAAATGTAGGTTTTTCTTTTGAAACCTTATTTGGTCATCTTTCCTAGTTGACATTGTTTGCACATTGTATTTTCAGGTTTCTTTAGCTTAGGAAAACCTCTGACTTTCTTCATTTTGCTAATGTTGATCAGATTATCAAAGTTGACATGATATAGCCTTTTATTCCATAGCCACACATCATCAAGTTTAACAATAAGGCAGGTTGCATCTTTTATATCTAGGTAAAAAAAAATTACTTCTAGTTTGTTCTCAGATTTCTATCAGTGTCATATACTTTGGTAGATTTGTTTCCAAATTCTACTTTGCAACTTAAATTGCCTAATTGTGACACATTAAATAGATTATAGTTCAATCCTTCAACATAATATGCATTGATACATGAAATTTTCGCTATAATTTTTATAGAACCTTTTCCTCTAATTTTACATGGAGCATCATTTTCAAATCTAACACTATTTCCATCATACTAAGTAAAGGTAATAAACTTACTTTTGTCTCCTGTCATGTGATTTGAGCATCCACTATCTAGAATCCATTTTCCATTTTTGTTCTCATAGGTTACCAGTGTTTTTGCTTCATCTTCATCTGATTCATCCTTCATGGATACATAGACTACCTCATCATCATTTTTGTCAAAATCCTCTTCTTCAACAATGTAACACTTTTTTCATTTGTCATTGTAATCTCTACCATCATCTTCTCTCTCATTCTTTTTCTTGTTGCATTCTCTATAGTTCTTCTTCTATGTGTATCTTGCTGCAATATGTCCTACTTCATTACAATTAAAAAAAAATAGGAAGCTTACCTTTGAATTTACCTTTGCCTCTGTGAAATCTTCTAGCCAACAATGCTTCCAATTGTTCCACATCTTCTTCATATGTGCTATTGTCACTGGATGCATACTTTACCTTTTTCTTCTTCTTCTTTGGTTTCACCTCCTCAGTATCTTTTAATGATAGCTTGGCCTTGAAAGTAGATTCAAGATTCTCAGGCCTGTAGTTATCAAAATTGGACAACTCAAATGCAATGAGTCTTCCTACTATTCCTTCAAAAGTTAGCTAATTTTTTGGAACACACCGTAACTCATGGATGGCTAAAACTCTAATAGCATAGATGGGGAGAAAGGTTCTTAAGTATTTTCTATTAACAATGTCATCTTCTAAATGACCACCCAAACTTCTTATTGCACTTATTGCTTCTTTCATTCTAGAGGCATATTGAGTAGCATTCTCACCTTTCTCCATTTTTATGTCATTAAACTTTCCCCTGAGGCTTTCCCTTTTTTCTCTTTGAACATTCTAATCACCTACATAGATATCAGTCAAGGCTTTCCACATCTTGAATGTAGAGTCACACCCCTTGATGTTATCAAATTCAACATAGTTGAGGGGAGAGGCAATCTCCAACATTGTCTAATTGTGTCCCTTCTTTTTCTTCATATCTTCTATAGTGGGTATAGCTAGATCAACATGTTATACTTCAATTGAGGTTTGTGCATGGTCACTTATTGATCCAAGGTGTAGCTTCATCAACTTTTTCCATGCAGTGAAGTTATCTCTATTGACCTTGGGAACTTCTCTCTTGGACATCTTTGATCTTCCCGCTTCTAGTACCTTTAACTAGATCAATAGATGGCTCTGATACTAATTGTTGGAAATGATTTAGAATAACTGAGAGGGGGGGTAAATCAGTTATTCAAGGTCCAAATGTCCAATTAAAACTTTTTCATCAAGTAAAGTGAGCCCATTAAACTATTAATGCATCCAAGCTTAAACTTTCCTACTTTAACATGTTACTATAAAATCAACATGCAAGCATAACACATGAAGAATCAACACATAGCATAGTTATTTACATGGAAACCCAATTTGGGAAAAACCACTAGTAATATGCTACTCAATTCTCACTCTTCTGAAGTGATGCCCTGTGAAAGACCTAACCTGTTAAAGGCTACAACACATTGTTAAATGTGACCTAGTTAGAGGACTTTAGAACATTTACTTGGAATGCCACCCTATTAAAGGATTTATAAATAGTTGTTAAACCAACCTAAGTCCATAGGATTTTACCCTAACTTGTACAATTTTAGAGAGTAACAATAAGGGCTTTTGTCCTTATACAACCCACAATTTATCTTGCAGATTTTATATCTTTGTTGAGCTCACAACATTGTCTAGCTTTTAGTCTCTGTAGCTCTAATAACTTGTCCTCCTTTCAAGCTTTGTCTCCTTGAGTCTCCCTACTTGATGTACCAATGCAATCTCCTATATGGCCACTTATCAAAAAGTAGAGTCTTTGTGCTCTGTTCTTCATTCTCCTCGATGCCTTCTCCTTGACACCCTTCAACAACTTTGATCCAACAACTCTTGCTACTTGGCATGTGACTCCTTTAATAGAAGTCTAGAATGCTCTGTCCTGCTCAATTCTTCCCACTTTCAATTTTAGTTCAAATGTATTAGGTAGGAATCAATGAATCTACCCCATATCTTGTTCCTTCTAGAAACATCACAAAGAATCCTGCTAAATTTGCCCAAAAATGGTTTACCTAAAATTCTATGCCTCTAGCTCATCATCCTTATCCTCTATCTAGTTCAAAAAATTTAGAGTAACAAACTTTTCGGCTTAGATTTGGTGAATCTTTGACTTTTCAAATAATGTAGTAGCTTGACACTATTGAAATTCTAGTGCTTGGCACATACTGTGTTACTCGACACCAACTACATTTTTTAGATGCTCAACACCTACTATGGATTCATTCGACATCCACTAAGTTTACTAATGCTCAACACATGTTACTTTCTCAGCTCCTTTTGTATCACTCGACACACACTAGATTTTTGTTTTGCTTGGCACTAACTAAAAATCTAATCGACATGAACTAGCTTGCTTGACACTCACTAATGAACTTAGTCAAGCTTTGCAAATAGCCTTGTTACATCTTATTCTTACAAGGTTTCTAAGGTTGGCCAACCTTTGTATCTTCAAGTATATTATCAATACATCATTTTACCATTGTCTTAACTGATCCTTGTACTTCATTAAAAAACTATAACTCAACCTTTCTCTTAGGTACTTGGATCTTATAAGAAATTGTCTTTCCAACAAATAGTAGGTTTGATATCAATGACAAAATAATGATTGAAAACATTCTTTATTAACAATCTCCCTCTTTGCAAACAATCTTCCTTGATCTTTTCAATCCAATTTCCAACATTCCCTTCTCCCAAAGCTTTTGAAAATGATGCCAAGAAATTTTGAAATTTGGTGTGACCCCTCTCATGAAAGAATCCTTGAACACCAAAAAAATAAATTTAACCCCTTACAATATCATACTGTCGTAAGGCTCCACTAATAGCTTCCATGCCTAGCAATCTGTGAAGACCAATTTTATCTGTAGTGATCTCGATAATGGCATAATCCTCAAGAAGGTCATAGGTAAAAGTAAAGAAGGAGGATAAAATGTGAGATGGAAGAATAACCCTTAGGCAAGGAGAGCTCAGAAAAAAGGGACCCAAAATGAGCTTGAAGCAATGCAAGCATGTATCACATTTAATCTTCATCACTTCTTTCAGTTCACTATCTGAAATTCTCTTGAGCCAAGGATGTTGATGAACTTGCCCTTGAAAGAACACTCTAAATACATTGCTGCCAAGCTCTAAAAACTCCATGGCTCACAAAACATGATTTCTTCCAATAAACGTAACCAAGGCCACAAAATTTGTAATCTAACTCACACAAATAGCAAATCAGTGAAGTAATTAAAGTTAACACTATAGACTACCACATACTAGTACAAACATGAGAAAATTTATTCATCTATCATGAATAGCTCACATGAGTTACTTTTAATTGCACAAAATGTACTTCCATTGCCAAGTTGCAAGAAATCAATGATCTATATCAGTTGCAAAAACAACTTCGTACTTGCCCTAAAGAATAAAGTTCACTATAATTATAGTTGCCAAAAGTACACATCACTAAGCTCATGATATTTTGAATAATCAACCCATGAATTTAGTCATTTACAATACCAAATAATTATAACCAAAATTTGTTTTGTGCAGTCATCATGAAGTAAAATCAGAAAAACCCAACTGATATTATAAGATTTACTCTTGATAAATTAAGGTAAATATGATTTGATCTTGATGGTTACTGACCATAATTTATTGTTAATATTTTCCACAATACTTGCCTCAATCTTATTACATATAGAAGAAGAAATCATTTCCAATTCCAAAAAAAATGTTTGATTACATTGCTTCTAATGTTCTCAAGATAATATAGATGCGGTTGATTTCCAAAGTGCATCATATGTATTTTTATACTTTTTAGGGAATATTAGACACTCCTTTAAGATGCCCATCAATTTATTTTTTTCTATAGGAGATATCAAGATGTTGTCTATGGGTTTCCACTCCCATCCCAAGCGAGAATAAATATTTGGGAAAGTGATATAATTGTTGACAAAATTGCCTGAATTGGATTTGAGTGTGTTGGAGATATTGGGGGATACAACTATTGGGAGTGGAGTATATCCACCCCATGAATCTTCCCATAATAAATTAGAATTCCCATTGCCTATATATATATACAAATAATTAGTAATAAGAAGTCTTTTATTTAACATAAAATTCCATACTCTGGAATCTCTAGGGGGAAATTTGCTCTAGATATACTCGAAGGACTATCTAAAGTTAAATATTTTTGGAAAATTATTTTGGCCCACTTCTTGTTGCATCCTTTAAAAAACTCTAGATCAATTTAGCCTTGAAGGCTTTACTTTGATACATGAGCTTCTTTATACTTATGCCCCAATTATTGAGTGGTTTGAAAATGCTATCCCATTTAATGAGAGAAAGCTTCTTTTGTTGAGAGAGACCTTTCCAGAAGAAGGTTTTGATCTTCTTTTCAAGACTAGTTTTAGCTTTGGATGTTAAAGGAAGGCACAACATTTGGTATCAAAGTAGGTCATTCAGGAATATTTGATCATGGTTAGTTGATTTGATCATTATCTAGAGGCATGCCCAAATATTTACAAGGGAAACTTCCTTTTTGAATCTCAAAATATTGCATATTGTATTTTTAAGGTCCATAGCTATATTAAAAAATAATATTTTTGACTTTTTAACATTGACAAGTTCGCATGAGGATTTCATATATAAATGAAGATTGGATTTGAGGGAAGATTGTTGATCGAAAGAATACTGTGCTGACAGAATGTTATTATCTATAAACTATTGGAAGGTAATATTAGGGATATCCTCAATAACCTTAATTACTTGAATGAAACCCTCATCTTGGGAAGCCTTGGTTAGTCTTCCAAAGGATTTATCCATAATAACAAATATGAAAGGTGTTTTATATGATCATCTTTCCTAAGACCTTTGGAGATGTCAAAGAAACCTTATGGGGCTCCATTAAATAAGATGGAGATTTTGGGGGAGGAGATACAATTTAAAATGAGGTGAATCTATCATCTTGAGGAACTAAATGTCTCCATGTATATACAAAGGAATATCTAGTCTACTTTGTTGTATGCCTTTTGAATAACAAGTTTAACTAACATATAGGGAGTTTTATTATTTTGAATGGAGTGTATGAGTTCCTAAATGATGATGATGCCATCTATTATGGATTAACCATGTATGAAGCTAGCTTGTTCTTTTGAGATGATGTAAGGGAGGAGAATTTTGAGCCAATTGGATAGGGATTTAGAGAGAAGCTAATAAATGATATTTCCTAATACAATAGGTCTAAAGTCACTAGGGAAGATTGCTTCCCTTTTCTTTGGAATAAGGGTAAAGAAGGTTTTGTTAATTTCTGTAAGGAGATTACTTTTGGAAACCCATAAAAAATAAGCAATCCAATAAATCTTCAATGGTCTAGATTCCTCAACAATGGGTTAACATGTCAGATATGCAATTAACATTTAATGTTATCTACATTTTTCTATTTCACAGAGTCAATTTTCTACCCTTTGTGAAATAACAAACCCTCCTTCTATAACTGCCTTTCACTATTTGATAGGAATCCTTCTTGACACTTTGTGAAATAGAGAAACATGTTGAGATTGAATATTCCTTATGTCTACTTATTGTTGGACTGATAGGTGTGGTGGTTATCAAGTTTTTAGTACTATATGGAAAAGGTTAACCTTCATGTTAACTCATTTTGTTATTTTGTAGGAAGTCATTTTAGTAGACTATGAAATAAAAATCTCTTTGCCAACTATTAGATTTCAAGGTTTTCTTTATCAATAGTTGTGTTTGAATCATTCATTCAGAATATTTCAAGTAGCATATGTGTCATCCATTTCTTAGAGAAAGATCTTCGTTGACAATTGACCTCTTTTTGGGGAAACTCGACTCTTTTCAGGTCAACTCTACAAGTGTATGCAGGTGGCTTAAGGCTTTGTTTTATCCCCTAGTACAACATTTTATAATGACTTGATCTTATTTCTTGCATCCACAACAAACTTCCAAGGACAATTATTTATTATTGGGTGACTTTTGGGGCCTTTTCCATGATGTCAATGAATGTCCTATTGGAAACTACAATGTTATATTGTCATTGATGTGAAACCTAAGGAAGAGATATTTACTAATAGTTTATAGTTCTATATCAGTTGATTGATGAAGATGATTTGAAAAGAGAGATAGCTAGATGAACTAGTCAAGTTGTTGAGTAACAAGGAGAAAGTATGTTGGAATTATAATGGGCACTTGATTAGTTAGTCTTTGACAAGATAATATGTTGTTCAATCATTCCATGAAGTGAAGAAGATAGTTTAGTTGATGTGTAGAAGAAAAGATAAGAAGTTGAGTAAAATAATAAGCTTAGCTGAGTGACAATTTTACTAGGCTAATGAAGTAGAAGATTAAGGAACTTAAGAGTTGGCCAAGTAAATAATATTACTTGAGTGCTAGTTATGGCTAAGAAAGATGACAAAGAAAATATAATAACCAAGGACTACTATGAAGATCGAGCAAGGTGGTGAAAGCCTAGTGAGATAGAATAGTAGTGACCGAGCTACATAGTGTTGATTGAGAAAAAGAACACAATGATGACCAAGTATGTGAACAATTACAATTTGTGAAATAATTGAGTTTGAGGCTGCCATAATTGAATTCTTGGATTAGTTAAATGACATGGATGATAAGGATTGATAAGCTAACATATTTAATGCATGAATTAAGTTTGTTATAAAATCCAATGCAAGGATTTATGAAGAAGTTTGTAGAAGTATCAAGAAAAGATTAGGACCAAAAAATGGATAGATTCATTAAATCTAACCAAACCCTAAGATCTATGGTGGTGTTTAAGTGAAAAAAGTTCATAGCTAACTATTTAAGGAGGCATCAAGGATGTTTTCTAAAGTTGGCTCATTGTGTTGTGGTCTCACAACACATGTCCCATTTTGAGTCACAAGATGGGGACGTCCTTTTTTGGAAACCCTCTTGAAGTACCTAGCTAGGTGGCTTGATCAATTAAGACATTCATCTAGGTTTAGGTTAGTCCCTAGTTCCCAATCATGCAAGCTCGAGTCATGTTTGAGGGTCATAAATATAAGCTTTTGGCTTAAGATGTAAGAAGTGCATAATTGCACACTAGCAGACCATGCACACCTGTGCTAGGTGTGAAACATGCACACTAAACTCTCAATGAGGATGCACACATTCACACTTGTGCATGTATGCACCCTCAGAGGAGCACACCCTCGGTGGTGCACATCCTTGGAGGTGTGCACTATGAAGCACCTAACCTATAAATAGATGCCCTCCTCCTTCAATTATCACTTCTCATTTCCACACCTCTAAGTGCCACAACTTAGCATCCTCTTGAATTTCGTAGCTCTACTCCACTAAAACACAATGTATCTAACTTTTTAAAGGTAAAACACAAGTGTTGAGGATGTGCACATGAACATGTGAACTACTTCAATAGCTAAGCAATATACACTTAAACACAAGTCCTCCCCTGAAATGTTACTCCAACACACAAATGAAGTGAGCAACTTCACACTTTGCTTCTCTTTTTTGGTCTTCACAAGGTGTGCACATGAAAAATTTAGGCATAATTGGGGGATTTTAACTAGTGTCTTATGTTTTGTCAATCTTTTGTTGATCCAATCACACTTTAGGGTCATTGTAGGATTCTAACTTCAAGAATACTAATATATCTCTTTTGTGCAAACATAATGGCATCATCCTCATCCTCCATGGTCATGAAGATAGCACCAAAACCAGTCACCTTCAAGTATCAAGGAGCACCGAAGAAATCTTGGTTTCAAGACAATTATTTAGAGATCTGAGACATTGTGGGGCATATTGACTAGAATTTTTTTTTTATTGTGTAAAAAACCCAAAGAAAGGTCAGCCATGGTGTCATCATTGATCTAATGTGGGTTGGTAAAAATTGCTTCTCACCCAATGTTAGTTCAATCATTTGAATTGATCATGACTTTGGCACATCACTACATATCAAATGAAAAAGTGGTCAAGAGCATGACCAGAGAGATAGTCATGGACATAAGACCTTGAAACATTGAGAAGCTCTTCCATATTCCACAAGTAGATCACTACCTCTAGGTCACTTATGATGATGTAGATAGATGGTATACGAAGAATGAGATAGAAGCCAAGGAATTGGTACAAGGAAAATACCTAATTAACAAAACAATAGTGGTTAGGAGAAGAGGCAAGGTTGACATGACAAGAGGATATATGATAGATGATATTGGCTACTCAATTCTTTTTCTGAGTAGAGCCATGGGCCTTCTTGTAGCCAGTCATATAGAAACATGGATGGTGAACTTCATAGAAATTGTCAAAATGGGAAAGATGCCTATTGATTGGGCCACAATACTTAGCAATACTATGGATGAGAAACTAATTTTATAAAAGAATGATTCCGACTTCTATATGACATCCTACATGGTGTATCTTTTACTGGCAAGACCCATAGATTTTCTAGGATTGTATAGAAAGGGAAGTATGCAAGATGCAAATGCCTAGACATACATAATTTATCCCTTGCTAGAGAAGAAGAAACTTCAACTATAGAGTATTGAATATAGGGTGGTTAATTATGGGTTCATATTTTCCATCATTTGATTCATTCAAGGAGATTATGCAAAAATAATATTAGTAGAAGCAACAAGTTGAATAATAGAAGTTGGAGCTTATTACATCTCATTTAAGACATTTACTTATATCTAGGTAGATGGTACCCTCTCATTCCTAAAGAAGCCCCCACAATATCCATCGTATTGATTGTTGTTCTGAGATAGCAAGAAAACTAGCTTCTTCTTATGATAGGGTGAGGAAGAAATACAAGAAGAATTAGGTGTAACCAATCACCATTGGGGCCTTTGAAGTTAAACATAAACAAGATATTGCTACATTTGATTTAGAGTGGGATCAATATCCTCTTGATGATTACTAGTCACCTTGCCCATATTTTGACAATATCAAGATGGTGCAACATTTGGTGGAAAAGAACTTTGTGCTTCAATCGTTGCTAGAAGGTCATTTGATGAATGTGATAGATGACTATGATGTCGAAATTAGAGACTATTGTAGGATGACTGTACAAATTTTTGAAAAAGTGTTTAATATGAAAATACCTCTCAAGGCCTAGAGAAAAGATGCCCCAAAAGTGTTGGATTCCTTATACAATAGGGAAAAGATATATGAAAGGCCCATTATGAATGTAACAATTAGGTGAGAAGAAAATGATGATATTAATCATTGGGGTCAACATATTGTTGAATTAACAAGGAAATGGATTAGGAATCCTTTCCATCTAGACCCAGTTCCTTAAGAACCAACTCTTCAAGCTACAACCTCATCTAAGAAAGGAAAAGGAACCAAGATCACTGTACCAACCTACACTGCTAAATCACCAGTAAGGCCAAAAATGTGGCACCAACATGAGTAGGAGGTACAATACTTTGGGATAAAAAGGGTAAAGGGAAAGAAGAGGAGGAGGGCCACTTGATTAATGGATCAAGAGGAAGAGGCTTAGGAAGATCTGACTACCCAAGGAGAAGAAGCCCAACTTGAAAAAGAACGTGATCAACCAACATAGGAAGGAGCATCAACACCCAAAAAACCTATAGTAGAAGCCTCCCTGTTGGTATAAAAAAGGGCCCAAAAAAAGAAAAAGGTGGTAGGCATTAGGAGATTAAAGAAAATGAGAACTCCATTACCTCAAGTTCTAAAAACCATAACCAAGGTGGAAGATGAGGAGGAAGTAGAGAAAATATATATTTTCCCCCTTGAACAAGAGGACTCGCTTGACTACAACCACAAAAGAAGAAAGAAGAAAGAATTTAACTCAAACATTGCCTTCTGTTCCTTGAGAGCCTATCCATGTTTAGACCTCAGAAGAGGAAAAAATAAAGTGGATTGAAGAAATGGAAGGCAAGGGAGAATATCATTTTGGAATTTAAGATTTTGATTTTCTTGCCTATAGGAACTAAAATGGTAGGGGAGAAGATATGAGACACTCCTAGGAATGAGCCAATGGGAGAAGATTGGGATCAACTACCTCCCTTACTACAAGGGCCTCTTGGTATTCCTCCTCCACTGTCATAGTTCTATCAATGTCTCCTCAATTGGATCACGGATCAGTTTCCCTACCTCCTTTGATGGTAAAACTTGAGAATCAAACCTTAGAGGAAGGAGAAAATGTTTAATTACCTGTTGATGAAGTATCAATGGAAGGGAAGGTAATGGAAGAAAGGAAGAAAGCTCCTCCTAGTACAAAGGCTAAGTCCCAAGCTCAAGTTAAAATAGAATCCTAGGGTAAAAGTAAAAAGTTGTGTCACTTTTCAGGCTGACTTATTAGAATGATAGAATTTGTTTATTTCTATCCAAAAATCAATTTTGTTCAAAATATGATCTAGATAAATTTATTCTAGCTAAGTTGTATACGATCTCACACTTTTCTAATTAGAAATGTCTATTAAATCCATGTTTTATACTAGTTTATATCCAATTACTAAAGAAATCAAATTATTTTAGAAAACTAACATTTCAATAGCTCTTATTATTTTAGTAATATATAAAGACCATTTTATAGAGCTCAAAGTCAATAATATTATCATATAGATTTTATAGTGTTTTAATTAGATATAGTATATTATGATTAAAAAATTCTACAAGCACATATTTTAACACTAAAAAAGATGTCAATTTTGAGAAAGAAAAAATATTAAATCATATTAAAAAAAAAAAAAATTATATGACATTCTAAAGGAGAGATTCCTCTTCCAAAATGTATAATTTTTCTTTTTCTTAGAATAGATTTGTTTTGAAAAGTGTGGTGGAAGATGAAAACTATCCGTTTTAGGTCAGTTGAAATTTGAATCATTATAAAAGAGAAAATATAGGTCAAAAGTCAATTTTTAATTTTTTATTGTTCTACCTATATATCTTATCTATAACATAGTATAAGTTCAAATGGAAATAAGTCAATTTCCATATAGCTTTGTGGTGGGAACTAAACCCCTAATTTTTAGTGTTTTTTAGCAACTAAAAAATCATCTATACAAATTAGCAAAATATATCAATTCTTATTCCAAATAATTATTTAAAATTATAATCCAAAACTTCAACCATTTCTACACATTTCATTAGTTCACTTCATTTCCAAATTCTAAAAAATAATATTAGTTTTATTTCATTGAAAATGAAAAGTTATACTTTTGTTAGCCTTTTCCTTTACAAAAGGGTGACATAGGTTTGTGCTTTTACCCACCACTCTAAAGTTAATCCTCAACATTAGAAGATTCTGGAGAAGAGTGATAAGGGAAAGGGACTAACATCAGAGCCCACTTCTTCAACTTAGTATATGTCACCATGGGGAACAACACCATCATGGATAAAGAAGGAGGTCTTGTTTAGATAGAAGAGATAGGTGGAGTTGACAAAATATGAAGGCATGATAGAGTTGATAAAATTAGTCAAGAAGCCTAAGCAACCCAAGGGTGATGCCAAAACACTAGCTTTCATAATGAAGAACCAAGACTAGTACCTCTTGGCACATGTTTTCATTCCACCTCCCCATGTAGATAAATAATAATTAACTCCTAAGGACTATCAAATGAAGGAGATAGTATTGGGGAATCCCAGAGTGGATACAACTAAAGTTTTGATCACCATGGATCTTAAAAAAGTGTTTTTAGATCTTGACAAAGATGATTCAGAGCTTTTGATGTTAAGAAAACATAATGAATTAGTTGAGGGGATATTTGAATGAAGTATTAGGTCCTATAGACCCTGATAATCCTAAGATTTCTTTAGGAGTTGCACTAGCTAGAAAAGAGGTAGGGCACCCAATGTGGGATTCATTTTTGGACACTTGCAAGAGGTGGCATCAAAATTTTGAAGAAAGAGGAGTAAAAATAATTGAAGGTAATTTGAACCTTCTACACCACATCCAAAATAAGACAAACAAATTGGTTACCATTGTAAACCAAGATTCTGGGCTAATGAATGAGGAACATACTTAAGCCACTAATTTACATGCACTAAAATCTATAAAAGGGAAAAGGTATCAAATGTTGATGGAGATTTACACTACAAATGAGTGAGATAAGCTAGATGATTACATAGAGAAGGTATTGGAAGGAAATAAATTAATGGAAGGGCTATATGAGGATATCCAAGAAATAAAGAATAAAGCTCAAGGGTAATTTTTGGAATTAGACAAATACTACAATGCTGCTAGCCTAGAGATTCTTGAAGATGAATAAAGAACTAAACATTCCTTGGTGTAGAAAATAGTTCAACAATTCATATCTTTATTTGAAAGAGCTTTGTATAAAAATGATTTTAGACAAAATAGAAGAAGCATTGTTGGAACTAGATTTCAAGCTAGAGGATTTTTTTTGATATGAGGATAGAACTGACTAACAACCACTAGGTAGTACACAATAAGTATGAGTCACTAGACTTACTAGAGGCTAAGGAGATCATTGAAATAATTGAGAAATTAAAGAGAAAGTATTGAAACATCATTTTGGTATAAAGGGGAAGAAAACTTAGATGTTGGAAATTTAGTTTTTGATGCTTAGCAGAGTTTTGATATTTTTGGTTCTATCACAAAGGTGCACTTTCTAAAGTTTTACTTTTTGCAAGGTGTGCCAAATCAAGAGTTGCATTGACAATTTTAAAGAAGAAGTAGTGCACTGATAGTAAACTACCAGTTGCTATTTTTTAGCATTATATGCATTAGAAATGTAGTGTTTCTATAGTTTAACTCCTTTAAACATCTAGAGAAGGCCAGGCTTCCATTTTTAGAGGTCTTAGTGACTCCTAGATCATCTCATGGATTCTTTCCTCTTATCTTCTTCTTCTTTAATTTTTTAAAGTAATGTAAAGGATCATACACACATTAATTGATATAAACAACGATGGAGACCTACTTAGCAACATTTAGAGAGTGAGTTTGTATGCAATTTTTTTTTTTTTAAATTAGTTTTTTAATCATGAGTTTCATTAGAAGAGCTCTCACTCCTAACACAAAAGCAGGAGAGGATGTGTATTAAATACATGGATGTAATATGTATTCAAGATTGATATTTTGATGCAATAATAAATGCTATTGTTGCTCTCATTCTGAGTGTAGTAAATCTTACCACAATGTGCTATTTTTGTGAATGCACATTCATGAATAAAAAATGGAGCTAATGGTTTTATTGTTGTGTGATAATTGTGTGATCTTTTAATTATGATGTTTCCTTATGTTAACAAATTATGTTGTTTTGATGAATTGGAGAAAGGATCACTATTGTTCTTACATAGCATTTTGTCTCATGTGAGATCACTTTCCATGGCCTCATGATTTGATGAAATGTGAAACCTCTTTCAATTTTTATTCAAGTTCCCATAGATGATTGCATCAATGAAGTTGAGGAAGCATTGATCCTAATTTAATTGGTTTCCAACCATATCCTTTTGATAATTGAATTCGTAAAGGAATTGTTACTTTGGCTTATGTCTGGTAGGAATTTCCCTTTCAATAATTTGTTTTAAATTGCTAGTTACTCTATCTTTTGATTTTTTTTCAATTATCTGGTTAAAATAGGAATTCATATAGTTGTATTGATTAGAAATTGCATTCATCATAAAATATAAATAACAAAAATATATCATTTTGTGGTTATGTTTCAACAAAGTTGTGCAGAATTGGTAGTTACCAAAAAAGGCCTCCTTGTGAACATTCACATTTATCTTTAATTTAATTACCTAGTAGGATGAAAAAAAAACTATCTAAAACCTTGGACTTAGTCATTGACTAGATTTTTAAGAGAGAGATTCAAATGGATTTCTTCCATTAGCATCGTGCAAAATGATAGCTCAATACATTGTTCATTAATGATTTTGTGAAGAACCTTTGAAGAACAAAGTAGTAGAGGAAAAGTGAGAAGATTAGTGAAGTGTGATTTCTTAAAGGGTTGTAAAGAAAATTAGAGAAGGAGATGATAATGAAGTCGAGTCAGTTAACAACCAAATGAGCTAGATGGAGATCTGAATTTTCAAAGTGAGTTGTATCTTGATAGATCAAACCTTGTTGTTACTTTCTAGTCATTGTCGTAGTCAAAATCCTTTAATCAAGGTTGACCTAATAGTCATTTTTTGAATCCTTTAATCAAGGTGACATTCTAATGGAATGATATAAAATCATCTAAGAAGACCACTCCTAACATAGTGATTAACTCCTTTAATAGGGTCACACCTAAAAGTGTATTTTGTAACTTTTAACAAAGTTAGCTCATAATTGAGCTCACTTTAGGAGAATGAAAAGTGGTAGCATGTTACCTAGTGATCTTTCCCAAATTGGGTTACCACGTTGAATCTTGGTGTCATAAATGTGTGAATGTTATATGTGTGATGCATGCTATTTACTATTGTTTTATTTATTATTAGTTGACATATATAGAATAGAGAGTTAAGTGAGGAATGCATAAATTAAGTTGTTGATGAATTACTATATGGACCGAGTGGTTTTATGAGTTTATTTAAGTTGTTTGAAGTTGTTAAAAGTTAAATTGGTACATCTAGACCCGAGGATAACTAATTTACACCCCCCTCTTAGTTATTTTAAATATTGTAACAGTTGGTATCAAAGCTTTAGTGCTTGTAAGGAAAGTGTGAAGGACTTAAGCTAAAGATCAAGATGTACAAGAGAGAGGTACCCAAGTTGAACAAGGAGATCTTCCCAACATGGTAATGACTGATGAAATTGCATCTATATGGAGTTGGAGATTCTGCATTGTATTAATAGGAAAATGAATACAATAAAGTTCCTAGACCCATGACTATTGAACAAATAAAGGAGAAGTAGGAGCATAATCAAATGATGATATATTTGACATATTCCTTTAGTTATGCTAAATTTTATGACATGAAGGAGTGTACAATTGCAAAGAAAATGTGGGAAAAGTTGGCACAAATCCATGGAGGCGACAAAAATGTGCTAAGAGATAAATTTGAAATTTTGTAAGGTAAATTCAATGACATGAGAATGAAAGAAGGAGAAACCGTTGCACAATATTATGGCTAAATCAAGGAAGTTGTGAAAGATATTAAAGGAGCTGGAGATATCATATCTGATGAGACTGATAAGTAAGGTATTGAGGACTTTACTTCCTATTTATGCAATTTGAGTTTCTACAATTCAAGAGATGAGATGCACACCTAGTAATGATCTAACCTTGGAGAGTCTAATAGGTAGACTCACTACATTTGAATTGTAAAAATTTGATAACTATACTCCATTTAGTGTTGAATGTTCTTTCAAGTCTCAACTAACTCTTAGTGGATCTAAGAGAAAGAAGAAGAGAAAACATGTGGATAGTGATAGTGAATTAGATGATGATCTTGAAGCATTACTAGAAAGAAGGCTATCAAGAGAAAAATTAAATTACAAAGGTAAACTCCTTATTATCTATTTTACATGCATCAAAGTTGGTCATATTGCTACAAGATATCCTGATAGAGGTGGGAAGGAAGAAAGGAAGGAGAAAAAATACTGAGGAAGGAGAGACAATTGAGGTAACATGAATTAAAATGAAAAATGTAAGAAATCCTATTAAATTGCTAACAAAGATGGTTGTGATAATTATGATGAAAATGATGAAGAAGTTGTTTGTTTATGTTGCAATGAAAGATGAATTTGATGAAGATGAGAAAACTACACTAATTTTAGATGTGAAGAAGAATGACACATGGATAAATGAGAGTGATTGTTCACATCATATGATTGGTGATACAAGTAAGTTTGAAAAGTGATAAATTATATTGGAAGTAGTGTTAAGTTTGGAAATAAAGCACCATGTTATGTGAAAGGTAAAATATCAATTATATTCAATGATAAGATCAAATGTGACAATGCATATTGGGTTGGTGGTCTAAAATATAACTTGTTGAGTGTGGCATAGTTGAATAGTTCAGGCTACTGAATTGAGTTTAAAAATAGGAAGGAAAAAATTTATGATGTTTCTGGTGAACTAATTGGAAGTGGTGATCAAACAAGAGGTAAGTTGTTCTATCTAGATCTATATGAAGATACTTCTCTAGTTGCACAATTTGAAGATGTTTGGTCATGACATAAGAGGATATGTCATGTCAAATTTGATAATTTGGTAAGTATTAGTAAGATGAAAAGAGTAAGAGGATTACCAAGATTGAACAAACTTGATAAAGTGATGTACAAACAATGTCAAATGGAAAAATGCTAAAGTCTAGTTTCAAGAGAAAGACTTATTGTTTTGATAATATTTTGGAATTGGTTCATATTGATTTATGCGGTCCCCTTGGAGTGCAAAACTATTATGGTGAAAAATATTTTATTCTATTTGTTGATTATTTATCTAGAATAATGGTTGTGATGTTTCTTAAAGAAAAATATGATGCATCTCAAATATTTAAGTAGTACTTGGCTAGAGTTGAAAAAGAAATAGGAAAGAGTTTGAAGTTCTTTGAGATTAGATAGATGAGGTGAATTTGTTAGAATTATTAATCTTTCCATGGTTGTGTTTATTTATTAATTGGGCTAAACCAAGGTATCCCTTATGTATTTTTGTGTCCACTAGTACAAGTGTGAGGACATGTTATTTGTTTGTCCTCTTGCACATATGTGGGGACAAGTCATTTTTGTAATTCCTTTATCAAGGAAAATAGTTTATTCCTCCTTAAGAGGATTATAACACTTTTTATGCATACACTTATGAATGTGAAAATCATTGACATGGGAGTTACTAAATGACTCCTCTTCTCATCTCTATATAAGAGATACTTCTCTCTCATTCTTTGCATCACATACTCACTATGTAGTGCTTGTAATGATCGTCTCTCTCTCTCTCTCTCTCTCTCTCTCTCTCTCTCTCTCTCTCTCTCTCTCTCTCTCCCCTCTTGTGTTGATCCTTGGAAAGCTCTCTTTGGTTTATGGTAATTATATTCATGTCAAGCTCTCTTGGATTATGTTTCCTTTTTATTTCATTTCATTTTGGTAATATTCTTTCATGGTATTAGAGCTACCTAATCCTTGTTTGAGCTTGTCTGAAGGCTAATACATTGGAGACTACTTGTTGAGAGAAGAGAAGCATTAACTTCACTACTATTTTCTTTTGTTGCAGGATTTCACTTAGTTAATAAGTTTTTTTCTCTAACCCTCTTTGGAAGGATTACAACCAAAGATTTCTTTACTTCATCATCTAACCCATTTTCTCTTGTTTTGGAAAGCTTGCCACCAAAAAAAAGAGAATTGTTTTCTCTCATTTCCCTTTTTTGTTCTAAGCATGCAAGTTTTCATTAATGAAAACTAATCTATTTTTTGCAAATATTTGAAACAATTACATGCTATTGTAGAAAAATGTTCTTATTAATACTCATATATACTAATATATTTTTTGCATGCAATTATTTCATCTAAAAAAGAGTTTTTTCACTATATTAGAACTCAAAGTATTCCAAATATTTCATTAACTTTTGCAAGATTATTTTTTATTCACAAATTAAATCCAAAATTTTCTCTCTTTTTCTTCTTCCCTCTTCTTGTTGTTGTTCCAAACTTGAAAATCTTTCCACACCTCATCATTTTTGTCTCACCTATGTTAAAAATTATCTTTGCATTTGCTCAACTTTTGCATTTTTGTTTTGTATTCCTTAAACATTTTACATCTTTATCTCTACAATTTTTCTTGTGCATTTCTCTCTTTCGTACATAGATTTCTCTCTCCTGCAACATATTTTTGAGGAAGTTTTTAAAAAAATATTTAGCAATACATTTTTTTTCCCATTCTAGATATATTCTCTTTTCTACACCTTCTTTTCCTTTGCACTTCCTTAATGTTAACTATTTTAGCAACAAAATATTGGTGGAGAAAAGTTAACCTTTCTTTGTGATTCTTAAGCATTTTTATTTGACCCCTAGAACTTAGCAACATTTTTTATTAACCTTTAGTCGGTAGTGGTTGTTGGTAGCAGATTTTATCTTGTTGTTCTACTTTCTCTCCAATGCATGAACCCATCTTTAGTTTTCTCATAGCCTATCAAGGACAACTATAGTTTTTAGGTGTTATTATTTGTATCACAATTAGCATTGCAATTAAATTTATTTGCATCCAATAACCTCTAAAACTATTCTTGTATTGGTAGCATTTTGGTTGGCTAAAGTCAACATTTAACTCCCATATGTTGGCTCTTTGTCCTCTACACTATAGCATACCCATTGCTTAAACAATCTATTATCGATAGCATCAATTTTGGATATTTTATTTACTTTTTTTTTAATTTACTCTGATCTTTTCCTTCATATAAGTTACATAAAGAGAGGGCACATTAGCAAAGTGTGACCCTAGTCTTTGTCCTTAGATTGGCTTATATGCTCTATAATTTAATAGAATTTTAAATTAAATTTATTTAACAAATCATTATTTCTTATCTCGTATTGCACCATTTCAGCTTGTAATAATTTCTTTGAAATCATTATTCTTTTGTAGATCATTTCCTTTTGTAGGCATCTCTTACTTGCACCTTGCATTTCATTTTTGGTCTTTTTTTGTACATGCTTTTTCTTTTTCTACACTTTCCCACCATACTCTAACTAAGGTAGGTTTCGTAGCAATATATTTCTAATATTTCTGTGCAAACCTAATAATGACATCTTTGTAGTCTTTTATATCTGGTAATGGTCTTTTTTTCAAATTGTTTCTACTATTATCAATCATTACTCCTTTTCTAGATTTTACTATTTTTTCCTATAATATCATCATCTACTATTTGTTTTACTCAATGTTTCATTTGTTCTTCTAAGCAATGCAAACAATATAAATTTGATCTATTAGATATGTACTCTATTTTTTCATTTCATTCTCATCAATTTTATATTTTTTTTCTCAAAGTTCACCTTGCAACTTTTCTATATTTTTTTCAATTCCTATTTATTTTATTTTTGTTTAATTCATCATCTTTCATAGTCTTAAAGCTCAAGTAACAATTTTTCACTCCAAAATCATGCAAAAACAATATTATTTTATTAAAATAATCTTCTAAATTCATTCATTCTTTTGGACTTCAATTTTTAATGAATAGTTTTAAATTTTAACAAAATTTTTAGTATTTTATCATTAAATATCCTTGTATAAAAAGATAACTTAAGTCACATATTTTAAAAAAAAACTAGATTTCAACAAATTAAAATTATTATTATTTTTAACATTAATTATACTTCAATTTAATTTTTTTCCATACTAAATAAGTGACTAGATCTTGTATAAGGATTGTAATGTTCCTAAATTTGTTATTCCTCTGAGTATATTATTCATTTTCCAATTTCAAATAATAATAGTTATTTTCATATATTTTTCTAAGCACATCCATACTATTTTTATTGTTGCTATATGCACCATTTAAAACTTCAATCATTTGAAAGTAATTTTTGTTTAATATAATGCATTTTCATTTAGTGCCCATATTGTTTGGTTAGTAATGCTGCAAGAATATCATTATGGTTGTATTATTCTTACACTTCCTTTTTCTGTTGAATTCTTGTTATATGTATGATACATATTTCTTTTAGTTATCATTTTACTTTGTCTCTCTTGTAGGTTGTAATCCTCAAACCCCATCTTTAACTTTTTCATTAAAAACCAAAGCTTTTATGCTTGCCCTTCACTCATCTCTTAGTAAATTTTTCTCCAATTTTTCATTGATTTTGTTCTTTCATGGACACATCTAAGAAATACTATGTTTGACCTAGCATCCTATTTTTAAAAAAATAAAAAAAATTAAAAAATGTTAAAGACATCTTTCAAATTGTTAAGAGTTTAATATATCCTAGTTAAAAGTCCAACATTTCTCTTATTTCTCCATTTTCCCTTACTTTTGGAAAACTTGTTTTGATCATAACCTTTCATTTAAACTTGTAGGATTGAAAAATCTGCAAAGTTTGTGGGTTCAATTTTTTCTAAACTTAAGTTCGTATAATTTTTTTATATAAAATATTATATTAAAAGAGAAAAATTATTTATTTTATTATTATTTAAAAAAACTTTAATACTCATTTACTTGATTAAATTTGAGGCAGGTGCAGGGAGATTGAATGCATCAAGAAATATATCCTCGATGTCATGAAGTGCTTGATTTTTGTTGATGCTCCCTTCTAAGTAGTTCTTGGTGTTTCTTCCTTGCTAGAGCATCCTAAAATATGCTCATTTTCTCTATTGTGATTGATGTACGATTAAACTTTGGCAATTTAATCACCTTATCTAAGTTGATATTAACATAGGATATCACCACATCAACCTTAGATGTTCTAGGATTGGGACTTGATGCTTGGAATGGTGTAGCTTTTGTACTTGGCCTACTAAGTGCTTGACTAGGAATAGGAGTAGCAGTGTCTAGTAAGGTAACCAATGTCTGAATTGCTATCACTTCCACTAGTTTTCTAGTCAAGACTAAATCTTTAGTCCTATCCTTCTCCTTTTCTTTAGTTTCTTCTCCACCTTTTGCTTGTGGTGTAGGCGTAGGATTGGCTTCTTGACCTGTTTGGACAGGTGTCCCTTCTTGCTCATTTATTGTAACTATTGGTACTGAGACATTTTGTACCATAATACTAACATGTGAAGTCATAACGTCTGTCCATTGGTATAATACAATAGACATTATAGGTTTCACTTTTATAGATTGAGTGGAGGCAATGGATAATTCTTGTGTCTTCTCCCTTATAGATGCCAATTCTATCTTCTCAATCTCATCCACACTCACCAAAATAGGATGACTACATAGTTATGCTTTGGTGGTGGAATTAGTCAATATCTTCTTCATATCTTCCCTTGTTAGGGGATTGATGTTTTGAATGGTGGTGTCAAAGACATCCTTAATCTTTATTGCATCCTCTTGTGGATTGGCACTCAACATATGTACTTCTAGTACATTATGGTCTTGTTGTTTCTCTTCGTCAACTATTGCTTCTATAGTGCCTTCCTCATGTACTTACCTTACAAATTTTTCATTTTTTGCTTCAACTACCTCTTTTTATTCTTTTTCTTCACCTATTTCCTTAGGTGCTTGCTCAATAGTCTTTTGTATAGTCATCCCATAGATCACCTTCCGTACATGTGTGCTCTGTTGAACAAACTCTTCAATTTTGTTTTGTAAAATATTAAAGGCTTAGTATTTTGAAGAAAATTTCCCCTTATACTTGTTAATATCCTTTTTCATTTCACATTTGTCCAACTCTAGCATCACTCTTGCAAGTGTAATCTCTCTAATATTTCTTTCAGTTGTGAGACTATATTGCCACCTTTGCTCAACTTTGTCATATAGGCTCTTTGGTAAAGAGTTGTCAATCTCAATTGGAGTCTTCTTAAAAGTTTCCATCATGGAATATAAAGATTCTTCTACTTTATTCATTTCTATCTTCTCAAGTTTATCAAACCCAACATGTGTAAATCCACTTAAATCAACATTATTCTTGATATTTTCACACAAGTTGTCCAAATAAGAAGAGGGACTGTGACTTACCACTCTGAGTTGGCTTTTGTCATCTAACTTGGTCCTCTCCTCATTTTATTCAGCTACAACAATATATTTCGTTCTTTTTTTTTTTTTCTATTCAAGTTCATCTCCTTTTGTAGTTTTGCTAGCTCTCTTGCCTTTAGGTTTCTAAACTTTGTGAGTCTTCATAGTAGTAGCTCTTGTGCTAACCTTGGTGATAGGAATTGTAGGATTTTTTTGTGAAGCTTTCACAATATTTTTTGGTTTTCCTTCTATTTTTTATCTTTCCTTTTCTCTTCTTTTCATCTATGGCTATAAGTACTTCATTGGCTTCTTCCTCCTCGACACTTTTAACAAATTCTGCTCCTTCTTCTCCTTGGTCTTCACCTTGACCCTATGTGAGAGCAAGTGGTGCTTGGGCAAGTGTATCTTCATCATCTTCATCATCTTCTTCTTCTTGATATCCTTCTACCTCTTCACCAAATTGTTCTTTGAGCTTTTTCACAATCTTATTCTTCTTCCTCATCATAGAAGTTGTCTTTAGGTCCATTGTGATCTTTGACTTTACCTCATCATAATTTCCAAATGTAGAAGTATTATTATCTACTTCTTCTACTAGTAAAGTAGTCATGGCTATAGATGCCTCATCCATATAAATCTCATAAGGAAATGATCTGAGGCATCTAACTCTTGGAACAATAGCTTGAACATAAGTGAAATCTGTTGGAAATATAAGAAGAGTAACTAAGAGGGGAGGGGTGAATCATTCACTACAAAAATAAATCCCAGATCCCTTAGATGTCAATACAAATCAATACTCTATCTAAACTATATTTTGATGTAACTCGACAAACACACATGCACTTGGTTTACACTAGCAAATCTTGTAACTCGGTAAACACTAAAATAACTTGAAAACTGCTTGACATGAAATCTTTAAGATATTATCTGTGATTAATCTTACTTAACTTAGTTGTACACACATAAAAGAAATAGCATGAACACAAGTGACATCAAGATTTAATGTGGAAACCCAATTTGAAAAAAGCCACCAATTGCAACTAATTACTGATTTTTACTCTTCTAAAGTGAGCCCTTTTATGAGCCAACCTAGTTAAAGGTTACAAAATGTACTATTAGGTGTGACCCTATTAGAAGATTTAATCACACTATTAGGAGTGGCCCTATGATAGGTCTTTAGAGAATTCGATTAGAAATGCCACCTTGTTGGAGGATTTACAAATAGTTGTTAAGCCAACTTGGTTAAGAGATTTAGATCACTGCTACAATGGTTATAGAGTAACAATGATATGACTTGATTTATGATGCAACTAAATTGTTAATTATATATCTCAATTCTAACTCGTATACTTGATCCTCCCTGATTGAATGTATCTTTGTAGGCCAACAAGGATATTTTTCTTATCCTTCTAATTTGCTTCCTTTAAGCATCATCAAATTTTCTATTTGCTTCCACTTCTTCTTATTTTTCAATCCTTAATGTGACCTTATATAAATATCTTACACATTGTCAAGTTAGCTTGAATACAACTTAGAATAATTAATATTCATCTTCTCAGTCGGCTAGAACTAGCAATTAAATCTATTAAACTCAATATACCAAAACAAGAAAATCCTTCATTAGCCGACCCTTCTTAGTAGACACCAAGTTAGAAATAATTTTCCTATGTTAACCAAGTGAACTCAATTAATGTTGCATATTCAAAATGTTCCTTTGGTAGCCAAGTGAGCTCAGTTAACACTGGTTTCATCCAACATTTTCTTCATTAATTGAGTAAGCTTGGTTAAAACTCAACTTTTGCAAACTTTCCTTTGACAATTGAGTGAACTCAGTAGACACTATCTTCTAAACTAGGAAAACTCTAGAATGCTCGACAGACATAGGAAACTGTATTCATCACTCGAGTAAGCTCGACATACCTTGACTAGCAATGATATGACATTTTGTGTAACATAAAATAAAATACATAATTAATCAAATTTTTCCAACAATCTCCCTCTTTGGCATTAATGGTAACACAATATGTCATAATATAATAAAATTTTAGAGAAAGAATAAAGTAAGGAACATATCATTAGTTTCATTCTGATTCTCATCCATGATAACTCAAATCCCACTATCAATATGAATTCTATCTACATTTAACATCTTCTACTGATAGCAAACTCTACTTCTTTGATATCAGACCAAGTTGGTTCTCTTTGACATTTCTAAACAAAATCTATGTGATATGATAACCAAACTCTCCCTCTTTGACATCTCATGCTAAAGACAATATAGTAAATATTAATATACCTCATGTACTAATTCATTTGCAATGTGCCTTTTCAATACTGCATGAATTGTCTGATCTTTAATCATGCTCTAGTTGATGCATCACTAAAATATATTTAGTGAGCTTCAGATAGGGGAATGACTCCTAACTTACCTCTTAGATACAAAAATACATCCTTAGGTAATGACTTAGTGAATATATCTACAATTTTCTCTTTCATAGTCACATATTCCAATTTTACCTCTTTACCTTGTACCAGTTCTCTCAAAAAATGATATTTTATAGCAATGTGCTTGGTTTTGGTATGCAACACAAGATTTTTTATTATATTGATTGTACCAGTGTTATCACAAAAGATAACAACTAGATCCATGATCTCTATATTCAAACCTACCAACATTTTCTTGAACCAAACAATATTAGAAAAATTAACTACTACTACCACATATTGTACATCTGTTGTGTACTCAAAATATAATTCTACTTCTTGCTTGTCCAAGTTACTAGTCTTTACCAAGAAAGAATGCTCCTCCACTTGTGTTTTTTCTATCATCTAAACTTCCTTCCCAATCAACATCTATGAATGCTTTCAAATCTAGGTTGCCTCTTTTTTTGTACCATAAACCATATTCTTTAGTACCTTTCAGATATCTCATGATTCTCTTGATTGCCATCATGTGATTTTCTTTGGGATTTGCTAAGAATCTTGCCATCATAAAAACTACTAATGCAATATCAGACCTTGTATACACTACATACTATGATTTTCCAATCATTGATCTATATGTGGCTTGATCTCCTTCTTTGGAATCATCAATTTTGGACAGCTTATGTGTAATAGACATAGGTGTTCCAATAGGTTTTGATTCTTCCATCCCCAACTTCTTCAGTATCTCCTTGATATATTTGGATTAAGTAATATAGATACTATCTTTCTTCTATTGAATTTGCAATCCAACAAAGAATTTTATCTCTCCAAACATGCACATCTCAAATTATTTACTCATCTCTACTAAAAATGCCTTGCAGAAGTCATCATTTCTTGTAAATAAAGTATCATCTACAAATATTTTGCCAACACAATCTTCTTGTATAGTCCTTCTTTGATATATAGACTACTGTTATCATATATTATTTGAAAACCAATCTTTATCAAATAATTACAAATTTTTTCATACCAAGCTCTGAGAGCTTTCTAGAGACCATACAAAGCTTTGTGCAATTTCTAGACCATATCTCTTTTGCTAGGATCCAGAAAACCTTCAGGTTGTTCAATGTAGACTTCCTCATCAAAAATTCCATTGAAGAATGCAAATGTTTACATCCATTTGATAAACTTTAAATCCTCTATATGCTGCATATGCTAGTAAATTTCTAACACCTTCTAATCTTGCAATAGAAGAAAGAGTTTCACCATAATCAATACCTTCTTCTTGAGAATAACCTTTACAAACTAACCTTTCTTTGTTTCTTGAAACTTCTCCATGTTGATTTACCTTACTTTTGAATACCCACTTCGTACTGACTACATTTTTATCCTTGGGTCTAGGAACAAAAGTCCAAGTCTTTTTGTTCTCTTTCTATTCTATTTTTTCATTCATAACTTCAATCCAACTTTCATTATCCATCTTTTACATTTCTAGGTTCAAATTCAATAAGAAAACATGCACCTCTCAATTTAATTCTTGTCATTGTTCCATCTGACTTGTCTCTAATGATCTGATCAGGTGCGTAATGCTTTCTAACATATCTTTCTAACATATGTAATTTGTATTTAGAACGAGTTCTATTAACCTCTTCATTATCTTTTATGTTAATGTAGTGCCTACCCCTAGTTTATTTTTTAGTTGTTATTGTTGAACTCTTTTAGGCTAGCTTTATGACTATGCTTGATGATCAATGACTTTTTTTTCTAGATTATTGGATTTTTTTTATAGTTAGTTGACTATATGATGAGATTACTTTGGTATTAGTCATTTCATGTATGCATGATTATACTTTAAAAATGATTTTTTTATAGTGATTCCAGTTATTTCACAATGATAGTTAGATGGATTACTTATACATATTTTCTATGGACACTTACCCCATACTTGCATGTGTATGGTTTATGTGTATGTTTTCTTTATGTTTGAAATTTCTAATGTGATTTAGGAAGGGAGTTGTAGTCACCTGCTAGTCAGGATCTACATGATGCACCACTTCCTACCATTGCTTATTTAGTTTAGAATATATGTGTTTGCACATGTGTGGATTTTATGTAGATTGCAGGTACCAAGTATCAACTTCCCTAAATTGTTAGGATGAGCATACCCTATCGCAATATCTCAAAGATGAGAGAGGAAAGATAAATTCTTGAGTCCAAATCATAACCTTAAACTAATTGTTCTAGAAATTAGGACAAGTATCTAAGATAATTACCCTTCCAAATTTTTCATATGAATTAAATTTGTGATTATAACCTTTGAGATTGATCTTGTATGTTGTATTTTATGATGGGTTTTCATAGTTCATCTTGTGGCTCTATGGTGATTTTTTCTGTTAATTAAATCAAATTAAAAGAATATTTAATGATTTAATTTAATGGAAAATTGTTAAGATAATTAAAATATTTAATTAATTAAAAAATTAATTAAATAAAATAATTAAATTTAAAGATAAAATTATTGTTCTAATTTTAGAGTGCAATATTATGTATTTAAGTTTTTTTTTTATCAGTAAGAGGTTGAAGGCAAGATTAATTAGTTTGTGTTGTAATTAATAATAATAATTATTTATTAAGCATGATCGCGAGTAGATTCAAACCCAAGACCTCTTCGATAAGAGGCTCACAATTTACCATTGTGTTGTAGGCTTTTGCCTAATATTATTTATTTAAGTTAATACTAATATATTTAGGAGATCATTTTTAAATAAACGATATATATATATATATATATATATATATATATAGAAAACGTGGGAAGCCACTATAATATTTATTAATATGATTCAACGAGGTCAACTGGGAAAGAATCAGTGAAGAAAACCCAACATCATCCCTAAAATTTACATGTATGTATATATTAATAGCAAATAATTACAAAAGGTTATAACCCATCTTAGGATAACCCACTCTAAGCTTCTACATAATACATATACAATAAGTTTGGCAACAAATAGACTTAGAGCTGCAACATAAGAGATATCTCCAATTTAAAAAAGATAATTGCCAAGATGAATCATTGCTTAGCAATTCTACTCAAACTGAAACAACAGAAACAGAAGAGCCAGAGAACAAAAAAGAGAATTCCATAGCCAAATCATGAAACTAAATTATGAATGAGCCAATCTAAATCAGAGTTAGGCACACTGATTGAGTCCCAAAGATTTTATTCCAATGGTTGTGGAGTTACTACTAATGCATTCAACTAAGTGGGGGTTGAAACATTAGGATCCAACTGCAAATTAATCATGGCCATTCCAATTGACAAGATTCTTTCCACCACCCTCTCACCCAAAAAATCGTGGATCAGAAGGAAAAGATTGTTTAAAACAATTGATATTGTAGTTATCTATGGAATTATTCATTACCTCAAGAACAATATAATATTCATGCTTTTATAAGATTTTAAAATGTGAAAGCAGACCACCTATTAAAGCCATACCATTCTATAAATCATATTTCTACATGGCCATCTCCAATTTATAAACCAGTAAGAAATGTGGCAGAATTACCTTACGAGCCAATCCTTGAAGTAACTCTGGAGATTTTAGAAGATCCATGGCATTGGAGAGGAAAATAGATATGACCTGGGAGGGATATAAAAACACAAGTTCCAAGGGATAGAGAAGCTCCTTAACAATGATGCACCGAATCACTGAATTGATCGAGTGTGTGAACATTTGATTCAACACCTCATTCGTTATATGCCTAGGAAGCACAACTTTATCTAAGGCTAGTTGTAGCCAAATTTGAATTTTTTTTGGCATCACTAACCGGTGTTGCATATGACATGTTGTGCAGGCCAAATCAATATCCCACCGAGAATTCATATTTCAACACAATCTCAGCTAACATACTGAATTTTCTTAATTTAGCGTTTACAAATATTTTTTGAGATGATGCAATGAGTCTTATAAAATAATCAAATTTCAACTTGTCATTTAATCTCTCCAGTCACGTCAAAATCTTGCTTGTAAGTAGTACTACAAACATTAGTCCTTAAATATTCAGATTTGTTCACATGAAGCAATCAACCAAAATGACATAAAAATTGAATATCATCAGATAATAAAAGATTTAGATCCTACAAATTGTACTTTGGAGGTCATGTTAGTGTAAATGCTGTGAATAAAAGCATGCAACATTAAATTCATTTGCATACGACACCAACTTATGAATATGGTAACTCAGAATCTGTTAAGCATAACTCGACATCAGAGACACTCAAAAAAACTTGGCATCTAAATTAAAGACTTAGTTTCTCAGCACTCAGTAACTCAACACTAATTACTTTTATGCCTACTCGACACCTGAAAGGATCCTATATGTTCGACACTTGGCACTTGAAGCCTAAAGAACTCGGCATCTGAATTAAAGACTCAGTTTCTTAGCACTTAGTAACTCAGCACTAATTACTTTTATGCCAACTCAGAACCTGAAAGGATCCTATATACTCAAAACTATTGAAGAACTCGGCACTTGAAGCTTGAAGAACTTGGCATAGCTAAAGAACTCAGCACTAGTTATCAGAATGCCAACTTGGCACCTAAAAGGATCCTGTATACTCGGCATGACTAAAGAACTCAACACCTGAAAGGATCCTATATACTCGGCACAACTGAAAAACTTGGCACCTAAAGCCTGAAGAACTTAGCATAGCTAAAGAACTCGGCACTAATTATCAAATTTCCAACTCGACACCTAAAAGGATCCTATATACTCAGCAGTACTGAAGAACTCAGCATCTGAAGCCTGAAGAACTTGGCACAGCTAAAGAAATCAGAACTAGTTATCAAAATGCATACTGGGCACCTGAAAGGATCCTGTACTCTTAGCACTGCAAAATAACTCAGCACCTATAGCCTGAAGAGCTTGACATCTAAAAAATTGATTGAGCTCAACTCACAATGAAATATACTAAGGAGCTTAGGTCCTGAAGGATGCATAGCTCGGCACATGAAACAAAAATACTCGACATCTTAAGATAACTTGCTTATCTCAAACATTACTACTATCAGCTGATGCCATGTCATCATGAATAAGATTTTTTAAAACCTTATGTTTCTCAATAAAAGGTAGAGAATGAAAAGTAGAGACATTAACCCCATCACATCCCAAATTTGATAAAAAATATGTAACTTTATTTCCTTCATGATAAGTATGCGAAAGGAAAACTTCCCAACATTCATCAAGGAGTCTCCAGATTTGATTGAGAACATACTTTAGTTTCTAGGAAATAATACGTCTATGAATACAAGCATCAATGATAATTGAAGAATCCCCTTCAATATGTAACCTATTAAGATAGCCTTGTTTAGCTAATAAAAGCTTAGCCAACAAAGCATGAGCCTCAACAATATTGTTTGTGTCAATAGGTAAGGGAGATACTTTGATTGCTACAACCTTACCAAAAGAATCTCGAATACAATCCCCAACACTCAAAGGACTAGGATTTCCTCTAGAAGCACCATCAAAATTCACCTTCCAAAAACTAGAAGATGGAGGTCTCCAACTGTTCTTCCTGAATAAGATCTGAGCTGGCGATGTACTAATTTTCCACCCATTAGGAATAAATAATAATTTCCATTCCTGGACAAGTTGTGAATCCCAATGAGTCACAATCAGATTAAATTTAATCCTTTTAAAAATACGCTTATTTCTTTCCCACCAAATAGCCCAAACTACCAAAGCTGGAACACATTTCCATAGGTTTGCAAACAATGTTTTTTGATAAAGAATTGGTCAGGCTTGAAATAGATCCCAAAGATTGTTAGGCAAGGGAGTAGAGTACTTAAGCTTGCTCAAAATAAAGCACCAACATTGATAAGCAAATAAACAAGAAACAAACAAATGATCCACAGTTTCATCCTGTTCCTTATAAAGAACACATTTAAAAGGCTTAGCAATTTGTAATCTATTCAATCTATCACTAGTTAAAGTCCTATGTTTTAATGCGAGCTTGCAAGACAACCTACTTTAGGTAGAATTGCCGAATTCCAACAAAATGAAAAAGCTCTGAATGTAGGTTTATTCAAATCATTTTGTTGTAGAATTTTGTATCCCTCTTTCACTGAATACTTACCATCCTTAGTTGGAGCCCAAAAGATTGGATCTTGGACATTAGAGAAGAAGACTGATGTTGAATCCAGAACATTTTGAAATTGGTTAATTTCCTAAAAAGAAAGAGGCAACTTATTTGGGTCTTTCCAAACTATTCTATTTGAGAATTCAAAAACATATTCCACATATTGATTCAATTGGGTCTCCTAATGGGTTTCTGCAACATGAATAATATTCAAAGAAATCCCACTTTTAGATAAGGGAATTAAACCATTCTAGGAATCATTCCAAAAATTAATACTAAGTCCATTGTTGACTTCCTAGGAAATATAGTCAACTATGATTTTGCATGAAGCTATCATAAAGTCCCAAACAACCGAACCTTTTGGAGGATTAGATATCATTAAGACTCTAGAAGGATCATTGTTATCTAGATATTTTTGCTGCATAATTTTACACCATGTGGACTGAGACTTAGAATACATGTGCTAAATCAATTTCCCACCAAATGCCTCATTTTTGAATGAAAGATCATGGATTCCTTCCCCTCCAACATTAGGAGTGTGTGACATATCTTGCAAAGAAACAAGTGGAATCTTTCGAGAATCATCGAGGTTACCCGACCAGAGGAAACCTTTGATCAATTTTTGAATTGTAACTAGTACTTTGGATGGAATCTTAAGGACAACAATAAAATAGTTAGGGATAGCAGCTAAAACTAATTTAATCAACAAGATTCTTCCCACTAGTGACAACCATCTAACTTTCCAAGATACGATTTGACTCTGGATACACTGAATAACTGAAGACCGATATGAAGATTTGTTTGAGCCCATGAAAAAAGGAATGCCCAAATAGACTGAAGGTAAGGAATCTTCTAAAAAACCCAAGACCTGTTTAACTTTATCCAAAACCAATTTGACAGTATTGAAAAAGTAAATCTTGGATTTCTGAGCATTAACCAATGGACCAAACACTACTGAATATAGGTCAAGTGCATACAAAATCTGTTGAGCTTCTTGTACATTTGACAAGCCAAAAAAAAGAGTATAATCCACAAAAAGAGAACGTGTAATGGATATGTTTGCACCTGAAATTAGAACTCCTTTCCATTTATTAAGAAAGTGTTGATGTGAGATGGTCCTCCTGAAAGCTTCAGCCATAATAATAAATAGAGCTGGAGATAAAGGGTCCTCTTCTCGAATCTCTTGAGTAGAAGGAATAAAACCCTTAGGCTTCCCATTAATGATCAATGAAAACCAAGCCCCCGAAATACAAGCCTTAATCCATTTGCACCAATTTTTTGAAAAACCCAATTTGGCAAGTACTTGCAGTAAGAATTTCCAACAGACTCTATCATATGCTTTCATCATGTCCAGTTTTATGAAAAAACTTGAAGTCTTGTTTGAATTAATAGAATGAAGAACTTCATGAGCCACAAGAGCCCCTTCTATGGTTTACCTTCCTGGAACAAATCCACCTTGCTTTGGGGAAATAATACGTGGAATAAGATGTTGAATCCTATGATATATGGCTTTGGAAATAATCTTATAGGATAAGTTGCATAAGGAGATTGGTCTAAAATCCACAAAAGTTTGGGGATCCCTTAGTTTTGGAATGATAGAAATATTTGTGGTATTAAAATATTTCAGCATGGATTTAGACCTTCTAGATTCTTCCACAGCCACCCATAGATCCCAACCAATCATATTCCAACAACTTTGATAAAACAATGTAGAAAAACCATTTGGCCTAGGAGATTTGTCAGGTGGAAAAGAAAAGAAAACTTTATGAATTTCTTGTATAGTAAAAGGAACCATCAAAATATCATTATCCTATTCTGAAACCACTGTTGGAATGGAATCAAGGAGTTCATCAACTTGTGATGCAGTAGGGGAAGGGAAAACATCAGGAGCAAGAAGATTCTTATAAAATTTAATGCCTTCCTTCCTGATAAGATTTTCATTAGTCAAAAGGGTACTAGAGGCATCTTTGATATGAAAAATCATATTGTTAGTTCTTTTTTGTTTGGATGAATTGTGAAAGAGCTTGGTATTTCTATCCCCATCTTGAAGCCATAATTCACGAGATTTTTGTCTCCAATACATCTCTTCTGTAGAACACAATTCCTCCCATTGTTCCTGCAAATTCTTTTGAAGAGAATATGTTGCTTCATTCATGCCCTCTTGGATAATCTGGTTGTAAACTTCTTCAAGCTGATCTTTGACTATGACCTTTTGATGAAAGACATTTTTGAAAAATTTTTGGTTCCAAATTCGAATTCGAGATTTGATATATTTCAATTTCATTGCAAACTGATGCATTTTTTTTCCTTCTAATGGAACTTCATTCCAACATTGTTGAATATTGTGTAAAAAACTTGGATGTCTAAGCCACATGCTTTCAAATTTGAAAGAAGAATGAAAGTGTTGATCAAAACAATTGTTGTTGCAATTGAGATTTAACAAAATAGGAAAATGATCAGATCCTAGTAAAATAAGAATGTCTAAAGAAATATGTGAACAACTCAGCTGCCAATCTTAAGATAAAAGAAATCTATCTAGACAAGTAGAATTATTTGCAAACCTAGATCTTTTATTAGTCTAGGTAAATACTCCATTATTTGGTTTAACATCCATTAGATTGTTATTATCCATGAAAGCATTAAAATCTTGAAGAGTTTTAGATGGGGGGATAATTCCACCATTTTTTTCTGATTGATCTAATAGAGCATTAAAATCCCCACCAATAAGTACTTGCTGCTAATCTTGCAATTGAAGGGAAAGTGTGATAGACTTTTGTAAACAAGCCTTCTCCAAGGTTGATGCAGGTCCATATACATTAATTAAGATAAAAGAAATATCAAATGCAATTATTTGGATCAACTACCAATTACTTTCTAGTTGAAGAAATTGAGAGTGAACAGTGAGAGGATTCCAAAAAATTGCTAATCCTCTAGAAGAACCCAAACCTTGCATATGATATGCTTTCCATTTTTTCCAAGATGCAATGATTTTATCAAAATTCTTTTGAGTCAACTTGGTTTCTTGTAATAAAATAATGTCTGCTTGCAAAGAATCAATTACTTTTCTAATTCTTTGACTTTTGTCAGAGGCATTTAAGCCTCTAACATTCCATGGGATGATCTTCATTGATGACAAGGAGAACACCTAGTTCTCCTTGTCAATCTTCTAACAACAGTAAAACTATCATCCAATGTAGTTTGAATACTTGCAGTGATTTCTTTCTTAATTTTGGAGCCCTTCTACCTACCTCTAGCCTTTGGTATTTTAGTAAGAGGAGTTACTATAGATGGAGTTTGCAAAATAGATAAAGGATAGAATTTAAAATTATCTTGCATGGGAGAATCTTTAGACTAAGATTGTAGAGGAGACAAAACTATAGATTTCTGCTCTAGTTGATAAATATTGGTCTCTAATCCCATGGAATCTCTAGACACTGAATTGATAATTCCTACATTAGAATCCTGAGAAAAATTATTAAGAAATATCTAATTGTTAGAATGTTTAATAACAGTTGGTTTGTCAAACATCTGACTAGGAATCAAATTGTTCCAAAACTAAAATTCTTGAAGCAGATTATCAATCATAGGTGATTTATGGTCCTAATCATACAATCCTTCTTCTTTTACAATAAAAAAAATAATAGAGGTAGTTATCTCAGATAAAATTTGATCACAAATAAAAGTCAATATGATAGGAGAAGGATAAATGGAAAGACACCGTATGGGCTGCTTTAGAATTGATAGTGGAAAACTTTTGTTATGAAAGGTGATCAAACTAAAAGACTTTGCAACTACACATTGTTGAGGATTTGTCAGTGGGTGCAAATTTGATTGCACACTTGTAAAGGAATCCAATAGAGAGGAAGGAGCATATTCCAACATGAGAAATTTACTATTGCATCACACACTCTTAAGAGAAGCAAAGAGCCAAATAAATTGATGGAGGAAGCCTAGGAATGAATCTAACATAACTTGAATTGCAATAGTATTCTCTTCATAAATAGAGTTATCTATAGGATAATCTAAATCCTTTTGCATGATAACTACATTAGAGATATTGCTATTCTTCACTAAACTTTTCATAGAACAAGCCTTAGGATCAAAACAATGGTCTGGACAAACTTGTAACACATTATCTTGACCAGTTTGGCACATATTGCTGAAATGACCAAGATTATCTTGGAATTTTAGAATCACAGAAGAATCCTGCACCTTAATTGATTGTATCCATTTCCCCCATTTGGACATGAGAGCTATATATTGAGGAAATGACTTGCTACTCAATAAAAACACGCTAACTTCCAAGTGAGGGCATTCATATGGAATCAAATCATGTTTCAAAAAAATTCCCAACTTGTTTGCTATGATTTCCAATATCTCAAGATCATGGTACTCCAACGACAAAGATGGAAAATAAATACAATATGGAAAAAATTGGATATTGACATCTTTGGGATTAAAATTTGGAATCCACAACATGGTGTATAATCCCACATCCTAACAAAACTAACCCTTTTGCCTATTTACAACATCTCTATCTTCTTTCGAATTAAAGATGGCAATAAAGAAGTTGGATTCAGAATCATGATAAAAAATGTCTATAAGTCTAGACCAAAGGTTGAAAGCCCAATTTTTAATATCTAAAAAGGATAAAAAATTAGAGGAAAACTTACCTATGAGAGCTTTCTACTAAAGAGAGGACACCGAATTTTTTAACATTTGATTTGGAAAAGTGACATGCACCTGTTGTTGGGATGAGTGAAGATCATGATCTAAATTTTGATCCACATTATTCTGGGATTGTTCTTGACTATTATCCTTTAATATAGATTTATATGTGACTTGCTAATTACCTTGATCTATCTTACCCTGATCTTTTTTCCTCCAGATCTTATTTGGTATGAGGGGGGCTCTATCTGTTGTGGAATCTAGCTTCTATTGAACCAGAGCATTTTGGATCTGAATAGTTTGTATTTGAACAGAATGGCCAAGAGGGGCATGTTGACATATATCAAATACGAGCTACTTTTTGAACTTCATCCTATTATGATTCCTTTGTGCAAATGTAGAATTATGTCACACCTTTGTAATAGGTCGCTAAAATGAATGAGCTGTTGATGGATTGTTGGGCAACAGATAATCTTGCCAAAAAGAATTTGAAACTCAAGGCTGCTGATAGTGATGAGATGATTCACCCTTTTCAAAATAGGGAGAGGGCCCAGGTTTGGCAGCCACTGGATATTGAGATGTTGTTAGCAATCGACGATCATGAAACCTAGGGTTAAGGAAAAATGATTTTGTAGGTTGAACAATTGCTTTCTCTTTGAAGATTGATTTATGGGAAGTGTTTAAAACCCTATTTGAATTAATATCTTTGAAAGAACATCTCTGAAGCATAAAAGGATTTGATTTGGAATCAACTGGCTGCACGACTGGTGTAGCAGAGAAGATCTGACTGAAATCATGAGCCCGAGCCGGTTGAACAAAAGGCATGGATGAAAATATGGAAGAGGGTTCCTAGAAAATTAGATCAAAACCAATTTGTCGAGGCCTATTATGCTCAAAATCCTTGTTCCTGCTCATACCCTTGAAACCCTTCCTTGGACACTGAAAACCCTTCTTCATCGGCACTTCCCTTCAAGAGGGATGAAGTCTTATGAGGAGACAATCCTAATGGTTGTTACTTGGTAGCTTCAGGCTATAACTCTCTGTGTAGCCTAAAAGAGAAACCCCCTTGGGCAAAAGCTTGGTTACCTGGTCTTACCCCAAAGATCAATATTTTTTTGCTAGTTGGCCTTGCAAGTAAAAATTCTTACTTAGGATAACTTAATAAAAAGAGGTCATATTATGCCTAATAGATGTATCCTTTGTAGAAACTAGATGGAATCAGTCAATCATATGTTTATCCATTATTCTTTCGGAAGGGAGGTCTGGGATAACATAACTAAGAATTTTGGGGTAAGCTAAATATTATTATTACTTAAACTTTAATTAATATTTTTATCAAAAAATGCTTTGAAAATTAACTAAAGAGAGAAAAAGGAATTAATTTAATAAAGATATTTTAAATTACAAAAAGTGTGTATGAATTTTCAAAAAAAATTAAATATTAAAAAGAATTGTGATCAACAAGTTCCCTCACATGATTGCACAATTAGAGCCCCAAATTTAGGGGAGAACTCATTATCAAAGATCTAGAGCTCATTTTGTAGGGATCGAAGATTTGAAGAAGGGATTTTCAAAAAGAAGGGTTTCAGAAGAAGGAAGACTTCTTGTGTGGTTGTGTATTAGCATCAGGTTTAGGTAGAATCCTATGGTTTATTCACACAGTGATTTCTATCTTCAAATTTCTTATCTTCTTTGTGTCTGATAAATCCATTTTCTTGAGTTTTATTTAAGATAAATCTTTTGTGGTAGATTTTTTTGTTATTTGTATCGAATTTATCTATATTCAAGAAATTGAGTTTTAGAACCCTCATTCTGTGAATTTTTAATCAATTGGATATGTTAGAATTCTTTAGAATAACTGAGAGGGGGGGGGGGGGGGGAGGGTTGAATCAGTTACTCAAGGTCCAAATGCCCTAATAATAATTTTGCTCCTCTTTTAAAGAATCCATACACTTTTCATCCACCCAAACTTAAATCAACCATATTAGCAAGTTACAGTAAATCAACATGCAGGGATAAAATATGAAAGATCAACACATGACACAATGATTTACGTGGAAACCCAATTTGGGAAAAACCACCAGTAACATGCTACTTGATTTTCACTCTTCTAAAGTGATGTCGTGTTAAAAGCCTGCCCTATTAAAGGCTTACAACACACTATTAAATGTGAGCTTGTTGGAGGATTTCACTGAACTTTTAGGAATGGGCCTGGTTAAAGAACTTTTTTAACATTCACTTGGAATGTCACCCTGTTAAAGGATTTACCTCATGGTTATTAAACCAACCTAAGTCCATAGGATTTAAACAATCTGTTACAATTGCTAGAGAGTAACAATAATAGCTTTTTGATTTGATATAACTTACAACATACTTTTCTGATTTTAGATCACACTTCAGTTCTATCCTTTTGCTTGGCTTTAATCAGTTTAGCTCTAACTGCTTATCTTCTTCTCAAGCTTCGTCTCCTTGAGTCTTCCTACTCATCATACCAATGCATCCATATCTAGGGTCTTCTTATTGAAACATAGTAACTATGCTCTCTTTCCTCCTTAGCACCTCATTCAGCATTTTATGCTTTCATGCTTGACTGCCTCTCTCTATATCTTCTTCATGAACTTATGTCTCCTTAAATAGAAATCTGAATTGCCTTTTTCGCTCAATTCTCCCTCTCCAATTTTAGGGTTTCAAATGGATTAGGTAGGATACAATGTATCTATCCCATCTCTTATTCTTATTAAAATTTTTTTTAGTTGTATCTTTTAAAAATGTTCTACATAGTGTTCAGTGCCACCAACTCATCATTCTTATCTTCCATTTAATTTACAAACTTCTAGATAACACCCTTGTCGGCTTAGATCTGGCAAATCTTCAATTTTCAAAATAATGCAACAACTTAGCATTATTGATTTACTGGTGCTCGGCACCTCTATGTTACTCAGCACTATTGGTTTTCTGATGTTTGGCATCTGTTTCCTAGATAGCTTGGCACCTAAATAAAACTGTATCACTCGGCACTTGAAGTTTACTCGACACTTGATAGATTTTGTATCACTCGGCATCTGAAGTTTACTCTGCACTTGATATATTATGTATCACTTAGCATCTGAAGTTTACTCAACACTTGATAGTTTCTATATCACTTGGCATCTGAAGTTTACTCAGCACTTGAAGTTGAACTTGCTCGGCTTCAACTAGGAATTTTTTTGGCACCTACTAGCTTGCTCGGCTCCCTCTCTCTAATGAACTTTAGTTAGGCTTTACAGATGTCTTAGCTAAAAACTTTACATCTTTGATATGTTTTAGTGTGCCCATTCTCTGTGTCTTATAGTATGTCATCAACACACTTTTTCATCAATGGCTTAGCTGATCCTTGTACTTCATTACAACATCATAACTTCAACCTTTCTCTTGGTATACTAGTTACATCTTATTGATTGCCTCCTTCTTGTCAATCAACCAACTGATAGTATTTGGATCACTAAAGCAATTGTCATTCTTGCAAGTAGCAAGTTTGAGATCAATGACAAAACAATGATTGAGAACATTCTTTGCCAGTTCCATATGATCATTCTAACAACTTTCCTCATGATATTTTCAATCATTTCCAACAGGATATTTTAATCAGAAAGGGTTTTGAAAAGAAATTGAATTATACAATGCAAAATAGATTGGATTAAAGTGTTTCCTCTATCAGATTAATTTTTTAATTTTATTATATATATAATAATAATAAAAATTTTATAGAGGGGGCGCTATTTTGTATTGGGTTGATTTTACTAAAAAAAATATTTTTAAAATAATAATTTATAAAAAAAAAAAATGGTTTGGGGTGGGGCCACCAAAACCCCCACCCCCTCTCAACACTTGCCATTGTAGTAAACTACTGTTGACACAACAATACTCTATTGTGGTCACATCAGTACTATCTATGACAATGCCCTTCAAGGGTCAACTGATGAGCCTTAAATGTATAATGATTAAAGGTTACTCTTTAGTTTTAATTTTATTTTATAAAATTTAATTATTAATTATTAATTATAAATAGTTTTTATTAATTAATAATTTATATTTTGTTATAGTTATTAATTAAAATTAGTTTAATTTAGTTTTAATTGATAATAAATATCATTTAATAAAGTTTACATTTATTGTTATTATGTAATGATTTTCATTATGTATAAAATTACAATTATTTTTATTAAATAATCAATAATTATTATTTTAATAATTTAATAAATAATTATTTTGAAATTATTGTATAATATTTAATTGAGATCCTTGTAATTTCATAAGTTAATGGTAATTGTGTGTTTGTTTTAAAACGGGAAATGGGTTAAGTTGTAAGGAGAAATTCGTGAACCTTATTAGTTCAAAAATTTACATTGAAATGAAAACTTAAACCTTACTGTTGACTTAGATTGTGTGTTTTCAAAATCAAACAAAACTATGGAACTACACTGTTAAATGTATGTGTTCTTATGTTTTGAGTTTGGGGTTGATTTAGAGTGTTGACTAGTTGTAGGATGTTTACCAAAGGCTGGGAAGTATTATTTTGGTGATTACATATGATGTTGTGATTTGGTTTATATACTTTTTTAGATCAGTCATGTTAGGATGATCATATTAGTGATGTTTGTACTTTGACTAGTGATTTCAGTACTTATTAGTTGCTTGTTTAAGAATTGGTGAATGGTATGTGGTCTTTTGAGATGTTTATGCTTTATTGAACTTAGGGTAGGTTATCTATATGTAATGTTAGGACGTAGCTTGCAATGGAGGCCGAAGCCCAAAGAGGCTTCTTGAGTAACCCATTGTAGTTATTTTAATAAATAAAAGCACTACACTAAATGAGAATAAAATGAACTAATAAGAGTCTTTGTCTTTCCTTGCCCATACCTTGAGTGCTAGTACAAACTAGGATGAGAGTAGAGAGTACACTTGGTTGTGACCATGCATTGCTAGTATGCCTTGTCAGTACAAAAGGATACTAGTGCTGCATAGAGTCATTAGGGGGCCGAAGTCTAGTCATGCTACTAGGGCAACCTTAAAGTTGACTCATGTAGTGACACTTTCCTGCTAGCATAGTAGATTCCTTATGTGTCTTTATTTGCATCTGGGTTTTGATGTTGTTTATATCTTGGTACCCTAATTTAGATTGCTTTCAAGTTTTTCCTTGAGCTATATATTACTTTTAACTTTTGGGATTATTATCCCATTTGGGACTCGAGACTATCTCCTTAGCACAGTGGGAATGGACCTTTTTGGGTTACCATGAGGTCAGGTGGTAGTGCTTTTTACTTTTACCATTGAGATCTGTCAGTTTGATATCATGTTTGGAGTTCCTTGTTCTACACTTCCTTTCATTCTATCTTTGTGTATTATGATGGATGGTTATACTTATTGTATTTTACTTTAATTTCATGGATCTTAAAGAGATGATGTAATCTATTTTATGATGTATATTCTTTTAGCCTTTCATACCTTGTGACATGTAGGGTGGATGATTGTGCATTCCAAATATTGCCAAGTCACATTCGAGATAATTGTCTATTATTTAAATGGATTTGAACTAATAGTTAATCCTTAATGTGGATGTGTTACATATTGGATTTAATATTATTTAAATTTAAATGTGATTCAACATCTTGGGATTCTTAAGGAATGGAATCTATATATGTGTTTCTTATATATGAATGTATGTTATTACTTCTGTTATTTTATAATTATTGTTATATGTTATCTTTTTAAAAAAAATGGTTTGGAAAACTTAGTGAAAACTTTAGGTTAGTTCTTTTGAATCCCTTGGCGAGGCATTACAGTTAAGCTCAAGTCCCACTGTCTGTGACTTGGGTCCTTTTGACTTGGTTTTCTTAGGCACTAGCTCGGTAGTGCCTAACTGTGACTCAAGTCCTTCAAACTATGACTCGAGTTGCACTGGATACAACTTGATATCTTTTGGAGATTTTGGGGACTTGAGAGGTGAGGCCTCCTAACTTCTAGATAGATGTGCTACAATATCAGGTTCATAATAAATAAACTTTCTATAATCCTTAGGCTCTTTACTACTTTCCTCTTCACTCTTTTCTACAAATTCATCAATCCTCACATGTACACTTTATATGATCTTATGACTAGTGAGATTCAAATGCTTGTATGCTTTACATCCATAGGAGCATCCTAGGAATATGCCTTCATCACCTTTGACATCAAATTTACCTTTCCTAGATTCCTTCAAGATATAACATTTTCTACCAAATACTTTCAAGTAACTTACATTGGTTTTTTAGCCATAGCATATTTCATAAGGAGTTTGATTTGGGTCTTTCTTTAAGTATACTCTATTCAAGGTATGCACTATAGTACTGATTTCTTTCTTCTAGTATTTTATTGCAACACCCTTTTCTATCATCAAGGTTCTTGCACAATTCATGATGGATATGTTCCTTCTTTCAGCTATACAATTCTATTGAGGTGTACTAGGGGCTGATAATTATCTCTTAATTCCTTTTTCAATGTAAAATTCATTGAATTAATTGGAAATGAATTCACCATCTTTGTCTAATCTCAAATATTTCAGCTTCTTTCTAGTTTCATTCTCTACTCTTGCTAGATGCCACTTAAACTTTTGAAAAGCTTCAGCTTTTTCTTTTAGATACATTATGATCATCATTCTAGAATAATCATCAACAAACAAAATAAAATACTTATCTCCACTATAGCTCTCTATTACAATGGTCCACATAAGTCTGTATGTACTAGCTCAAAGACTTTTCTTGAATGACAGTCTTTGCTTCTAAAACTTGTCTTTCCCATTTTACCAATTTGATAATTTTTGCATAGACTTATATCAGGTTTCCTCAAACTAGGAATACCTCTTACTCTTCTATTTTTTTTTATCTTGACAAGATTATAAAAGTTCACATGTCACAACCTTCTATGCCATAACCAACTTTCTCCTACTCGAGCAATAAAACATGAACTTTCACTAAAATCTAGGTAGAATATGGTACCTTTTGTTTGTTTGTTAGACCTAACCAAATTTCCCTTTCCATCCAATAGTTTGGCCTTCCATTTCATGAATTCTACCTTGAATCCAATCTTATTCAACTATGTCATGCTTTGTAGATTATGCTTTAATCCTTCAACCCAATAATCATTGTCACATCTGAGTTCATTGGTTAGTGAAATATAACTTTTTCCTTTTATGCAACAAGGTTCATTATTTCTAAATCTCACACTACCACCATGATAATGTTTCATGTGTTCAAATTTTATTTTATCACCAGCCATATGATGTGAGCAACCACTATTAATAATCCTTGTATCATTCTTGCTAACATGAGATATAAGTTCCATCATCAAATTCATCTTTTACAACAATGTAAACCATTTCATCATCTTCACTACTATCTAAATTTTTAGCAATAAAAAAATATTTCTTACCTTTATCCTTGTGTTCCTTGAAGTTCTTAAAATCCTTCTTGCACATATACTTTTCTTTACCTTTGGGACACCTTCTTGCAAGTAATGCTTTAATGGATTGAAGATCACTATCATAATTATCTTCCTCTTTACTTTCAAATTGTTTTCTTTTAGAGCTTTTAGCTTTCTCCTTGAGTGATACCTTAGCTTCAAATGTAGACTCAAGATTGCTAGAACTAGGAGTATAATTATCATAGTTGTCTAGTTCAAATACTATCATTCTTCCAACTAGAGCATCTAAAGTTATAGTGTGATTTGGATTACATCTCATCTCTTGAATAACAAACACTCTAATTGCATAGATATGAAGAAGGGTTTTGAGTACCTTGCTTACCACTATTACATAATTAATTGTTCCACCAGAGTCTTTAATAGCATTGACACTAGCTTTGGTTCTATCAACACATTTTTCAATATTTTTATCCTCTCTTTGATCAAATTGCCCTTTAAGACTTTCAAATTTTGCTCTCCTTACATTGTCATATCCTCCATAGATATCCTTTAGTTTGGTTCACATTTCATGATCAGTTTCATAATCTTTGACTTCATCAAATTCAACATACTTGAGAGATGAAGCAATATCAATCATCATGATATTATGACTCTGCTTCTCTACAATTTCTTCAATAGTCATAGTTCCATTAGGATCCTTATTTTTTTGTCTAGCTTCTTTAGTCCTATATCTCCAATGGTTTTCAATTATAGCCTCATGAATTTTTGCTATGTTGCAAAGTTATCTTTTTTCAACTTTAAAACGTCCCTTCTATAAGACATCCTAATCTTTAGCTTAGGTTTTTGAAACCTTATGTTGAAAAGCTCTGATACCAATTGTTGGAAATATAAGAGGAGTAACTAAGAAGGGTGGGGTAAATCAGTTACTACAAAAATAAATCCTAGATCCCTTAGATGTTAGCACAAATCAATACTCTATACAAATTGTATTTTTTTGTAACTTGAAAAACGCACATGCACTCAATTTACATTAGCAAATGTTGTAACTCAGTAAACACTAAAATAGCTCAGCAACTACTTGACATGAAATCTTTAAGATATTATCTATGATTAATCTTACTTAATTTAGTTGCATATATATAAAAGAAATATCATGAACATAAGTGACACTAAGATTTAACATGGAAACCCAATTTGGGAAAAACCATTAATTGTAGCTAGTTACTGATTTTCACTCTTCTAAGTGAGCCCTACTAGGAGCCTACCTAGTTAAAGGTTACAAAACACATTGTGAGGTGTGACCCTATTAGAGGATTTAATTGCACAATTAGGAGTGGCCTTGTTAGAGGTCTTTAGACAATTCAATTAGAAATGCCACCTTGTTGGAGGATTTTCAAATAGCTATTAAGCCAACTTAGTTAAGATATTTAGATCACTACTACAAGGGGTAGAGAGTAACAATGAGATGTCCTAATTTCTAATGAAACTAAATTGATGGTTATAAATCTTAATTCTGGCCTATATACTTGATCCTTCTTGATTGAATGTATCTTTGCAACTGAACAAGGATATTTTTCTTACCCTTCTAATTCACTTCCTCCAAGCATCATCTTATCTTCTATTTGCTTCCATTTTTGCTTATTTTTCAATCCTCAACTTGACCATACATAAATATCTTAAACATTGTTAAGTTGGCTTGAATACAACTTAGAAAACTTAATATTAATCTTCTTAGTTGGCTAAAACCAACAATTAAATCAATTGAACTCAATATGCCAAAATAAGAGAATCCTTCATTAGCTGACCTTACTTAGTAGACACTAACTTAGAAATGATATTTCTTTGTTAACTAAGTGAACTCAATTAACACTGCATATTCACAAAGTTCCTTTGGTAACCAAATGAGTTCAGTTAACATTGGTTCTATCCAACATTTTCTTTATTAACCAAGTGAGCTTGGTTAACACTCAACTTCTGCAAACTTTCCTTTGATGATTGAGTGAACTTGGTAGACACTATCTTCCAAACTAAGAAAACTCTAGAATACTCAATAGGCATAGGAAAATGTCTTCATTGCTTGAGTGAGCTTGGCATACACTGACTAGCAATGGTATGAAATTTTGTGTAACATTAAAGAAAATATACAATTAATTAATTGTTTCCAACAAAATCAACATCAACTAGAAAACAAACATCATTGAAATGCTTCTCTACTAGTGACACTAGAATTCTTAGTCTTTTTTTCATTGATTTCTTAAAATCTTCAAAATAACTAGTCATCATAGTCTAAAAATTATCTCCAAGTTTCTCTATGAATCCACCAATCTACATTGCAACTGACATTTTAGTCTTCCAAGCTACTTTCTCAAATGTGGGAAAAGTGTTCAGCACATATAAAAATATAAAAACAAGTATTGAAACAAATTTTCATTGGGCACTTTTTGTCTTTCTTTACTATCTTATAACCCAAATTCATAGCCATACATAGTACACTATTCAACCTACTGGATTGAAATTTTTTATGTGCAATAACTCTTACTACAAATATAATTAGTGGATTGATAATTGTGTCTATGGTCATCCCTCTCTTGTTCCATAGTGCCACTATATTCCTCTCAAATGCCTCTTTTGAATCCCTCCTCATAGTCTTAGGTCTATCTAAGGTTGGATACCTTGTCACTCTATGAATAATCCTCTTTGTGATTTTGATAGGGCCATCCTCCAACCATATAGAGTTTTCATGAATTCTACCAAGCACAATCTTAATTCACTCTATCTGGAATACGCTAGGACAATCCAAGGCACAATTTAATCCTTTTCTCTCTATAACCTTGTTTTCCTCTTTGAATAGTCTATTCTCTAATAATTTTCCATATAAATATCTTATTTCCATGTCTCCAATGCTTCCTACCTTACAAGTGTAGCAACTGTTTACATCTTGTATCATTAAAACTTGTGGTGATATCATAGATAATGCATCAGATGGGTTTTCTTTATAAGAAAGATTAGGAATAGCTCTAAAAAGTTATTTGATCTCATTTCTTATCAATTGAATGTTTAAAACTATTAGAAATAAGGATTACCAAGAGGGAGGTGAATAAGTAATCTACAAACTTTAGTTTCCAACTAGATATTATTACTTACTTTAAACCAATGCATAAAAAAGAAATAAAATAATGTTGAATAGTAATGCACAAAGATAACTCATAACACCATTTTTTTAAACTATGAAAACCTTGGCCAAGTGAAAACCTCAATGGGAATGGTACCTACTAGATAATATATTGATATATGAGTTCCTTGTTAGAGGATGGACCTTGTTATAAGTCAATGAGAAAATTTAGTATAAGGAGTCCCTGTTAGGAGAATTTGAATCCCTATTAGGAGATTCCAACCCTATTAGGAGTTGTGGTACAATGTATGCAAGAAGAGCATAGTGCCCAAACATGCAATTTCAACTACAAGGAGAGCTCATTACTCAAATAAGTAATTTACTATTATCTCTCTTCCTTCACTGATCTCTAATCTTTAGCTCAATCTTGAATCACCAGAAAGCTCATATAAAAAATTTCATATATTTCTTTCACAAGAGATCGCTCTTCACAATTTGCAATTCACATTTTCATAATAGCTCTACATCTTATTGCAAAATGTCCTTTGCATAAATACCATGCCTTTACAAAAAAAATTGCTAGGTTGGCTAAGACCAAAAACCACTTTTCCAAGTTAGAGTAAACATCTATGATGTCAACTCTAGTTAGACAATTACTTGTTTTGTAAATAAAACAATTCTTTTCTTCAATTTTTCCATCCTACTTTATCAAAACATGATTATCTCTATTTCTTATAGTCCATATAGACTTTTTAGGTTATACACATCATCACCAATACGTATACTATCTCCATGTAACTTTTCTAGTAATAATATGATGTCAGCAATATGTTATAAACAAAACAATACACTATTGTAAATCAAATTCTATACTTAGACAATTTTCTGATTACCATATGCTAAGTATCTTTATTTCTGAGGTTTCTTGTCAGCTTGTACATCATGTGTTGTTATAAATTACAATAATTATATATCACTATTAGCCAATTGTCAACAATCTCCCCCTTTGGCATTTGTGGCAACAAAACAAAGAAAATTGGCTAAGTGACAAAAACTTAACATAAACTACATATAAACATTACATCTACTACAACTTGTTCAACTTTAAATCTGCTCCCCCTTACAATATACTTTACTACTTTTATTCACATTGTAGCTCTCCCCTTATTTTTTGACATGTATACAATTTTCACATGTATCTCTCCCCCTTTGACATCAATGAAAAAGGTCAAAATGTCAAGATTCTATCTAAAATAGCCTTCAAACTATCTATACCTTTAGTCCATGTTTGCTTGGTACACTCAGCTATGCTGAGAATTTGATGGGGTCAAGCCCAAGAACATAATGGACATAATAGGAAAGGGAAATTTTATTAACTATGAAAATATGCTAATACACTCAGTACAGAGAAACATAGACTCCAAAACATGCCCTTTGGGCTTACAATAGTATAAATCTGGAGATAATTTCTTCTTCTAGTACCTCCTCTCAAACTCCACTCCAAACTGCCTTTTACAATGCCGAAAATGTTCTTAAATAGACCCCAAAGGGTTAAGGATTAGGAATACATTCTAGAAAGTGCTAGTTCGCATCCACTGCCAAAATAGAAGGCTCCAAAAGTCACATTAGAATTTGGCACAAAATTAGAAGAATCCAAAAATGGTAGTCGAACTTCTGAGAGGCATAATTTTGAACTATAGCTCTGATTGACGAATCGTTTACATTTTTGAAAAGCTCTCAGAGTGCTCTATAGCCCTATGGACTAACTTTTCTTATCCCCCATTTTTGGGACCTGTACAAGGTCATTTAGTGCCTCTAACCTAACTTTGAAGCATTCTTAAGAGGTCTCCAAAAATTGAAAAATTGTAATAACTTTCAAACCGTGGGGCCTTTTGACCTGATTCTTTTTTAGAATTTTTTAAATTACAATTATAATCATCCCTCCAATTTAAACCTTCTAACTCACCATAATTATGGCTCAATTACATAGTCCTATTTTTTTTGGCATTTACATGTAACCCAAGGTGCTTAAAAACTCTAATCCAGAACACTAATAGTGGAACTGTGAGAGTTGGAACCTTTATTTGACCCAAATGGGTATCTAGAAATGAAAAGACATGAAACATAAACTATGTCTAGGTACATTTGTTTTGGGTGACACAGGATTGCCTTTATACCTCTAGATGCTCTTGCATCAAAATTGCACATAAGGCATATGATGCAATCCCAACTCCATTAATATGTGAATACAAAAAGTTTTAATATGTGTCATTGGTATTGACACATCCCTCTAACTATTTCTCAACAAAAGATAATTTTAGAGCAATAGATTCTCTAAAATTAGATGTTCTCTTCAAAATCTGTTCTTTCGTAAGTTTTGGTTTCCTGATATCATTGTGAATACTGGCATCTTGACCTTAAAAATCATCTATTTTGCAAGATCGATGTTGGATCTAGCTAGATAAAGCCTCTAGCTCACTCATCTTTATCTCTATCTAACTATCAATTTCTTTAATGAACTTGTATCACAAGGTACACTTAATATACAAAGTTTTCCCTTCTTGTTGGCATTTCCAAAGTTCTTTTATACAAGTATCAAGATTAACTAAGTCATTCTAGATATTTTGACAAATAGTGCTAAACAAGTTAGCATCATGGGAAATTTATGCCTTTACTTTTGCAACATTCAACAAATTTGTAAACTCTTCATCAAAAGATTTTAGCATAGCTTGTGCTCTTTATTTGGGATCTATTTCAGTGTGCTAAATTGCCAATGTATTGTGTAGTCTATCTATCACTTCCATTAATGTTTTCTGCAAACTTTTCACTATTTTATTCTTTTGTATAAGTTTGGATAGGGAGGAGATCAGATCTATTTGATCATTAGTAGCCAAACTAGAAATAGAGTATAGAGTGGATGAGATAGATGGTTTAGTCTCATTCTCCCTCTATTTATTTGTTGCTTTTTTTTTTCTTTTCTCTTCTTCTTCTTTCTTTTCCTTTTCCTCTCTTTCTCTCTTCTCTTCCAATCTTTTCCTTCATCTTCCTTTCTTTTCTTATCTTCCTCAAGCAATTTTTGATTGGCTTCCTCTATTTTATTGTTTTCTTCTTCTAGTAGTCTCTTTTCATCCTCAATTTGTCTCAACTTATCCTCAATATCCTCATTGTTTGGTTCATTTGGTTTGGAACCACCAAATGGATTGGTATCATGAATGTTAATGGAAACATTGGTTTGATCAATTTGCATAGTGTCACCACTCATTGGCACTTTTGAGGTTCTAGGAGTTGGAGGAGATGTTGTCTCTATAAAAATTTGACTAATAGCTACTACAATCTCATTTCTTAACTTATCCTTTTCACCAATCAGAAACAAAAATGGTCTCAATTTATTCCTCAAATACAATGTGAGATTATTCAATAGTCTTTTAATTTCATCTTCAACATTAGTCTTGCAAATGGATCTACACATAGACTTTCAAAGTTCAAAGTCTTCTTCCTTTGCAGGATCCTTCTTCTTAATGAATCTCTCATAAACGTTCTAGTATATAATGCTCTCAAGGTCCTTCAATTTTAGATTATTTGATACAATATATCTCATAGTAGATATATCTATCTGATCTTTCTCAAAATTATTGTGCAAATCATAATATTTGTTCATGTAAACAAAAGTACCTTCATTTTTAATAGCTATATTGATCTTTCTATCTTTAGCTTCCAAGGTTGTCAAGCTTTCCCTACTACTTGCTTAGGTGGAGTCACCTTTTCTGCTTGTTTAGTTTCTTCTTCCTCATCTTCTTCATCACTAGAGTTAGTTGTCAATAATATTTTTTGTCTCTTTCCTAGTCCTATGGCTAGCTGTTTGACTCTCTTTTTCATTGTGGGCACTGCTTCCACTAATCTTTCAAACTTTCTATTTAGTTCACTAAGCTAAACATCAAACACTGCTACATATAGAATTCTCTATTATGAAGATGTCTCAGAAATTGATACTAAATAAGGTTGTATGTTTAGTATACCTTGTTTCATTATCTATCTTATAGCCTTAGATTCACTCTCTATCATTTTGGACTTTGATAGTGTCTTTTTTCATTATAGATTCAACCTTCTTGTGTGATGCCTTCTCTAAGGTTGCTTGATGAGCTTACTATGTGATCTCATCAGATATGCCAAATTATATTCAGCTTTGTCTCTATTTAAATTTAGTAACAAATGGATATAACCAACTATAACATCATCATTCAATTCATAGCTCAAGGGATCTAGAAATGTCTCTTGAGGTTTCATTGATTGAATATATGTATGATCTATATCAACTAGAATAAAAATGCCTTCCTTGAATCTATCCATGAATATTGGTGCAATTCTAAATCTTTGTTTCATTTCATTTAGAAATGTCCTCATTATTAGGTTGCCACTATCCAATATTTTGTCTGCAGGATGCCTTCTGCATACCTGTGTAATTTTCTCCATTGTGCATCTGTCACTACTCATTATATGCGTGACTAATAAGTAAGAAAATATCTTAAGTACATGAAAGAATATGTGATTGATCAATGACTGGAATCTAAATACACCATTCTTTTTTTCTCCTAATCTTTTCTAGGTTCTTTATGAGTTGCATTCTTAGTATTTCACTAAGATTCACTTGCTCTTTCTCTACACATATCTTATATGCTACATATATGAATCCTACTAAAAGTTCATCAATATTTGAACTTGCACAAACTAAATAAGCAATAATTCTACTTAGAAATCTCACATCATCTTGCTTTATGGTGTTGATCACCATAGTCTTACCATTGTACACTGCCTTAGTATAGCTTTCAACTTTCTCTTTAACCATTTTCTCACCTACTGGTACACTGCCTTGTTTGCTAAGACCAGTTACCTCATGAATAAGGTTGGTAGAAATGCCTACTACATTATATTACATCCACAATTTTTCATCATGTATCCTAGTCAATATAATATGTCTCCATTCATCTGTGTTTAATTCATGATAGAAATGAATCTTAAATAAGTCATATCCGTTAGATGTTCAAATTTGAGCTGCATAGTCATGTCGTGGTTGAAAAAAAATTCCATATCTTTGTTCATGAATTCCCTACCAATCAACTCAAACTTGCTATTTAAATAACTTCCTATATTTTCAAGATAAACTACATTGTTCAGAGTGATAGACAATGTTGAGTTAGGGTTTCCTTTAGTAGGTTTCATAGAAATGATCTTTAACTTAGGTCTATCTTCATTCTCAATACTGTGTACTACTAAAATATCTATGATTCTATCAATTATGAAGTTTTACTGAACACGTTTATGAAAAAAATGATAAAATACCTCTTTCCAAAAATAGGGTCTTCTTTGAAATCTCTCTAACAAGTCACTTCAAAATGCTCTGCACTTTGGATGTGTTTGTAATAAAGTGAAAATTAATTATGTACTCCATTTATCACATCAACTTGAACTTGCATTAATTGTGTACTTAAAAAATACAAAAAAGCTACCAATACATTCTATAATCAAATAACTGTTTAGAATCATCTATCTGATCTTCAAATGTTACCCAAGGTTTACTATAGCCTCCTTTCATCATGAAAAACATTCTCAAGACTTTACATCATGAAATTCTTTGCAAAAATATACTTTTCATATTCTGTTATAGAATCAACCTTTATTGTAATACTAGTAACTCGGAATTTCTTCATAACTTGTTTAGATAAGCTCCAAATTACAAGCAAGCTTAGGTACCATCTAAACATAACTAGATACACCTTTTCCTAACCTCACTATCTCTGATTTGAATTCTGAATGAAGTTCTTAAATTTTGATGCTACAAACAAGCTTAATTCAACTTAATTGAATCAAACTCAACAACTGACTTCAATCTTCCTGTCTGATCATCATCTAACTTTTCTTTCAAGATATCTACTCCTTTCACAAATGCTTAATTAAGTACTTCTCAAAGTCTACTAATAATGTTTTTGTGTTCCTCTTTGTTAGTTCTAGAGTTCCTTTCATGTTTCCTTCTATCATTTCCAATGTTCCTGAAGTTTCTTCCATTATTTCTTCTAACTCCAAAGTTTCTATCCATTCTATAGTAACTTTTTGTGTGGCCAAAGTTGTTGTGTTACTGACATACTGGTGCTTTACTTCTAATATTTTGCTAATCATCAAGTGCATGAAAATTCTAAGCAATGTGTCCTAAGTTGTTACACTTATAACACATGATTTTTCCATTGTCTTCATACAATCTTCCTTCTCTTGACGTCCTTTCATTATATATTTTTCTATCTGTAGGGTTAGTGTTTCTAGATATTCTACTATTTCTTCTATCATTATCATACTTAGGTTTCCTACAATCAATTGCATTATGACCCATACCATGACAATTATGACAATAAAAGTCCTTAACATGATTAAATGACTTATTAGTACAATCTCTTTTCATATGACCTATTTCATTACATAAACAACACTTACCTTTAAATTCATACCTAGTTTCCTTAGGAGTCTCCACTTGCTTTGGTTCATCGAAGATTTCAACTTCCTTATTTTTCTCAACTTCTTTAGGTTTCTCAGAAGATTGACTTGATTCAATCTTATGATTAGATTTGTCTTTTTCTTTTGGAATGATCCAATCTCATATTTCTTTGCAGACATGTTAATTAGATAACTAAGAGCAATCTTATCATATGTAGGCCTCTATATTGACATTGAATCATCAAGCTTTTCTCTACTAGAATAACACTTCTCAAGTTGTTGTTTGCACTATGTCAAGTCACCTTTCACAATAGTATTATACTTATGGAGTTCTTCATGATCTTCTTTCAATGTTTCAAAATCAAATGTTTTCTTTGCCAAACTTGCTCCCAGATCTCCATTTTCTATCTTCAAATCAAATTCAGATTTGCTAGGATAATTTCTCAAAGTCAACTTCAAATTTTTAATCTTCAACTCATGCTTCAAGATCTTGTACTATGTCTTTAACTTTGAATGCTCATCATCACTTGTTCTAGATTTAGTAGACTTAGGCTTGGATTTGAGATGTTCAATCTTTTCCTTCAATTAACCAATGTATACTTTGAGTCTTCATATATGTCCTTCAGGTTATCTCTTTCTTTAGTAAGGAGATCAATTTCTTCAAGAGCTTCTTGAAGGTTCTTCATCAACTATTCCATATCCATAGGGATCTTAGTTAATCTGTTAAGCCTCTTCAAGGTAACTATGCTCTGATACCAATTGTTAGAAATAGGGGCGGGGGGGGGGGGGGGGGGGTGGGGGGGTGGGGTGGGGCGGGGCAGTGAATCAGTAATCTACAAACTTTAATCACTAACGAGATATCATTACTTACTTCAAACCATGCATTAAAAAAAAAAAAGTAATGTTGAACAGTAATGCACATAACTCATAACAACATTTTTTTTAACTAGGGAAACCTTGGTGGGGATGATACTCACTAGATAATATATTGATATATAAGTTCCTTGTTAGAGGATGGACCCTATTAGGAGTCAATGAGAAAATACAATATCAAGAGTCCCTATTAGGAGACTTTAAATCCCTGTTATGAGAATCCAATCCTATTAGGAGTTGTGGTACAATGTATGCAAGAAGAGCCTACTACTCAAACATGCAATTTCAACTACAAGAAGAGCTCACTGCTCAAACAAGTAATTTACTATTATCTCCCTTCCTTAACTAATCTCTAATGTTCAACTTGATCTTGGATCACTAGATAGCTCATGTAAAACTTTTCATATATTGCCTTGACAAGAGTTTTCTTTTTATAATTTGCAATTCACATTTTCATAATAGCTCTACATCTTATCACAAAATTTCCTTTGCATAAACACCATGCCTTTACAAAAATTACTACTAGGTTAGCTAAGGCCACAAAACACTTTTCCAAGTTAGAGTAAACATTGAGGATGTTGGCCCTAATTGGACAAGTAATTGTTTTGTAAACAAAACAATTCTTTTCTTCAATTCTATGGTCCTACTTCATCAAAACATGATTATCTCTATTCTATATAGTCTGTACTAACTTTTGATGTTATAAAAATCATCACCAACATGTATACTATCTCCATGTAACTTTGCTATTCATAATATGATGTAAACAACATGTTATAAACAAAACAATACACTACTATAAAAATAATTCTATACTTATACAATTTTCTGATTACGAAACACAAAGTATCTTTATTTCTAAGGTTTCTTGTTAGCATGTACATCATGTGTTTCCATAAATGAAAATAATTACATATTACTGTTAGCCAATTGTCAAAAAAAACTTCCTTTCCTTCCTTATCCATGGTAGTAGAAGAGCTAGATGCCATAACAACTAACTAGGGTTTGCATAAATTCAAATAGTGTAGCTCAACACACAATAAGTACCTTGAAAAATCTAATGTTTAGTGTTGAGTAGCAGTTGAATTTAGTATGCAAACACTTGAATCAATGTCTCCAATTTTCCTTATGCTCTTCGTGCTCTCTTCAATCTTGAATAATTTCAAATAAGTCAAAAATTGACCATATAGCCCTTGAAACTTTGCAATAAATACTCAGTTCTTACCCAGCTATAAGCTCAACTCCAATAGCAATTTTGACTCACTTGACATTCATGTAATTCCAACCATGCTTGGCAATGATAGCAAGCTTGGAAGCACTATCACCTTTGATAGCTCGAAAATAACTAAACTTTCACTTGAAAACAACTGTGAAACATTTCATGCTCGGCAGTAACATGAAAACTTATAGATTTATTCTAAGTTAAAACTAGTACTTTGAATTTTACTTCATGCATATATGATCTTTTTAGAACTAAATCCTTAGAACTTATGTATAGTTAAACTTTTAAATATTAGTCCCATAAATATCTCTTTATTGCCTAGTTTGGGGTGGTGTGATCACCTGATCCATTGGATGAAGTGATCCCATCTGAGCTTGATGTACTACAATTTTCCTTTTTCTTCCATGTCATTTTTATCTAAACTTTGACTTCTTCAGCATCAACCTTTTCTTTTGCTTTGTTGAATTCAATACCAGGTGCTTTTGAACTTTTTGGACAATGTTTTCCTATGTGACCAGTCTTCAAACAACTAAAACATGTAGTTTGACTCAACCATCTACTATAGTCACTTCTAAAATGTGTTCTATTAAAATTATTAACAATATGTCCATAATCTTGACAATATTGACAATTATACATTGTATTGTAATCCAAATTGTAGGATCTATTAGTATGATTTACCTTGGCTTGCTTCTTTGATGACTAGTTAGGCTTTGATCTACACTCATATACTCTATGTCCATACTTCTTATAGTTGTAGTAGTAACCTTCAAATCTTTGTGTGCTTGATGTCTTGGTCTTGCACTCATGTGCCCGATGTCCTTGATTATTGCACTTATGACAATTACCCTTGAATTTCTTCTTAGGTTTTTGATTTGCATTGTTGCTCCTACAAACATTTGTTGTATAACATATGTTTCCACAATTATGACAAGTAGGTTTGTAATTCTTACCTTTTTTGCCTCTTTGTTCACCACTTTTAGATGATTCTCCCTCTTTAGTGCTGGTGTAGCCCAATCTAGTGGTATCACTATTGGATCTAGGAGATCTCATCAATTTCTCAAAGTACTTTAATGGCTTCACTTGGTTTGTTGAAACTTTCAACAAATTATTTTTCTCTTTACAGATCATTTCTTAATTGGTCATTCTGCAACTTTACAGTTGTGTTCTCAATATCCTTTCTATTCAATTCATGACTAGAAATCATCATTTGATTCAATGTTTCCAATTGCACGTGAGTAATCGTATTCACCTCTGATGTCTTCTCTTCCAATATGTTGGTCAATATCCTTTTGTCAACTTTAATCATGACTTTGTCTTTTTCAACTTTATTTTTTTTCTTGGTCACCTCACATAGTAATACTAATTGGACTTCTTATTATATCTTAACATCTATGACCTCTTAAATTAGGGCACTATTATTTTCCATCAGATTTGCAACTGCTACATCAAATTCACTTGAATTTCCATCTGCAAACAATTCAATAGTGTCAATGTCTTTGCAATGTCTGCCATTCTCTTCAATAGCTATCTCTTTCCTTCTCTTCAATGAGTGCTTAAAATCATCTCTTTCTTCATTCAGTTGATGTAGGGCATGTTGGATTTCAATATTATGATTCTCAATCATCTTTTCCAACTTGTAGACTTCCATCTCCAAGATCTTTCCTCAAAGATGCAAAGCTTTCGTTTCCAAATAGGTATGCTGTAATACCAATTGTTGGAAATACAATATTGGAGAGTAAACTCGAGGGGTGGGGGGTGTGTGTGAATTAGTCCTTCAAAAATTTAACCCTTAAAACATTCACCACACATCCATCTCACAATTGAATGTAAGATAAATTAACTAGCTAAACATATTCATCCATAGCATGAAAGCAAATAACATTCAACAGATGTATGACATAAGATATTTAGTTACCCAGAAATCTTGCAATGAGAAGGTAAAATGGGGGTGGAGATGACACCCAAAAATCTTCACTACTATAGTAATAAAATAAAATATTTCTAATGAGCATTACAATGTTTGATCATAAACTATTATCTACCTTGTGAAAGGTCTTCCCTATTAAAGGCTTACCAGATTGTTAAATCTTACCCTGTTAAAAGATTTCAACACCTTGTTAGAAGTGTGCCTGATGAAAGGACTTGAAACTCACAATGAAGTAAGCACTCTATAAAAGGATTTACAACATCTTATTGAGCTGTCATTTTGCATGATACTTAATGACATGAATCCTTTCGAACTCCATTCTTGAAAAGTTGATCTGGGATCAACTACAAGGTTCTGAGTGATCTTGCAACCTACTAGAAATTGCTCAGTTGAAGATAAATGTATTTATTGAGGCCTTTTTCGGATAAGATATATAATCTACTTACTATCTCAAAAGAATAAAACATGTCAAAAGAAATATATTTTTGTATTTTTTTTTTTTAATGATGAATGCAATCTAACAATGCAGCTATACGAATTCCTAAATTAACCAAGTGTTAGTAAAAGAAAATAATGAAGGTAGGGTAACAAGAAGTTTAAGAAAATAACATGAAAGTAAAATCCTAACAGACATAAGCCATGGAAACAATGTGTCTATGAGTTAAGCCTTTGAAAAAGATCAGTGGGTAGCCAATGAAAATAGGAGTAGTGCTTTATTAATTCCACTGATGCAATCATCGATGGGAATTCAGTAATTAAAAGATGTTTCACTTTTCATTAAATCACAAGGCCATAGAAAGTGCACTCATGTGAGACAAATAGCTATGCAGGAACAATATGGTGATCTCTTCTTGAACTAAGTATGTTAGTAAAATTTGTAGACCTGTAGCAAACAGTAGAATTAAAAGATCGTACAACCAAAACAACACAATAAAACTATTGGCTCAATTAAACTTCATTAACATACATTCAAAAAATATAACACACTTAGGCAAGAATCACTACACTCCAAATATGAGCACCAATAGCATATATTATTGCATCAAAAGAATGGCAGCCTCAAATACATATTACATTCTTGAACGTATAGGAAATCATCTCCTCAATTTGTGTTGAGAGTGAGAGATCTCTTTATGCAAACATATTCTTCTAAACTAATAAAATAAATCTATTTATGTACAAACTAACTCTCTAATAGGTGATGAGTAGGACTTCATCCTTATTTATATTATTAAATGGATGCATGAGTCTTTACATGTCTTAAAAAAAAGAAAGCATGAGAAAATAAGAAGAAGAAATCCATTAGATGATGTAGGAGTGCTTGGGAGTGCCAAAAAAGAAGCTCCATCTTCACTAGATGTTTGTAGGAGTTGAATTTTTGTTTGGATGCATTTTCAGTGCATGGAAAGCTCTAAATATGGAACTAGCAGTTAACTATCGATGCACCTCTAACTTCTTCAAAAAAAATTGGTGCACCTCAAAAGAAAAAAACCTGCATACTTGGCACACCTGCACACCTTGAAAGCTCAAAAGCTTGGAAGCTCAATTCACCAAAAAATCAAAGTTCTTAGTTTTGAAAATGATTTCTGGGTTTTGCTCAAATGGGCTTTTAGATCATGTTTGTGTACTTACTTTGATCCTTTTGATGATTTATACCCTCTTTATAGCCAAAAAATTTTTGAAGTAGCATACGTCAAAAGCTCAAAAGCTCAAAAGAAGTGCACCTCTGAAGCAGGTCCAAAAAATGCAAAATTTCACCAAGTGTCAATTTTTCAGAGTTAGAATTTTTTTGAACTTCACAATTTTCTAGAGTTAGATTTTTTTTCAACTTCAGAATTTTCTAGAGTTATAATTTTTTCAACTTCAAAATTTTCTAGAGTTAGAATTTTTCAACTTTAGAATTTTCTAGAGTTAGAATTTTTTCAACTTTAGAATTTCTGTTGGACCCATTTTCCATTGCACCAAAAGCCATGACTGTTAGTGAACATGGAACACCACATAATTAACCACCTATGGGCAGGGGAGCGCGTCGCATCACCCAACAATCTCCCCCTCGACGTGCATACCAGGTGCTTACGCGGGTCAGGATGGCACCGGGGAGATTTGAACCCATGACCAGGCCAAAACCAGGCTCTGATACCAATTGTTGGGCCCACTTGCCGTTGCACCAAAAGCCATGACTGTTAGTGAACATGGAACATACTATAACATGTCACAACTCTAAATGCGTATCAAGAGTATACCATGACATAATAATGAAACCATCCTCACACCAAGGATAACATGTCAAATAAAAGCATAAACCACACCTTTGCCAAGAACCTTGTGAGTCCTCAAGATGCAACCATCTCTACACACCATGAAGAAAAACTGTCTCCATATACCAGGAAGAACCATCTCCACATACCATGAAGATAACCAAGAACTCCATGAGTCCTCAAGATCTAACCATCTTCAAACACCATGAAGATAACAAGTGCACCATGCAAATGTCAAAGACGCTTCTGCAACCACATAATTAACCACTTGTGGGTAGGGGAGCGCGTCGCATCACCCAACAATTTCTAGAGTTAGATTTTTTCCAACTTTGAAATTTTTCAGAGTTAGAATTTTTTTGACTGCTCAATTCACTGAAAAAAATTTCAAAGTTTTCTATTTTGAAAATTGTTTTTGGGTTTTTCTTAGATGAGGTTTGGAATCACTTTTATGTACTTAATTTGATCCTTTTGATGATTTTCCCTCTTTAAATCAAAACATTTTCATAAACTTGAACTCCTTCTACTTCTACCTGCAATTCCAAGACACTTGTGTTGAATCTTGTCATTGATAGTTGCATATGATGAGGAACCTATTCTAGTTCATGTGTATGACCTTTATATCTTTTTGATCTTTTATAATCTCCAACTACCCAATCCTTTCAGTTCAGAGACCAGGTGATCCAAATTATCTAGAACAATCAAGTGTTTGACACTTTTCCATATGTTTTTGAACAAACTTTTCTAGGTCCTTTTAATTAGCTTCTTCAAAGGTCTTCTACTCTAAATTTTAAGTTGAAACTTTTATCAATCCCTAAAATTTGGCAGCCAAAGGATCTCTATCTTAAGGTCTAAAATAAGTTTTTTAGTTCTTCTTTCCAATAGTGTAAATAGTTTTGAATTCCAAGCTCTAGGTCAAAAGTTATGACCTTGACAAGGTAACAATGCATTTTTATATGCACAAAGAAGAAAACTTTAATTAGCTCATGTTACAAGACCCGAATGAGGACTTCCTAGGACTCAGACTGACAAAATTGGGTTAACACTAGTCAAAATAGATAATTTTCCCTCAATAAGCTAGTTTTTTTGTGCACTAAAAATCATCATTTAATACTCAAATTCTCTAGTTCTAACCTTTGGGTTTCTTAGTTGGAGGACCAAGGCTTGGCCTAGATTCTAGGCAGAGTTCCCAAAATGATCCAAGCCCCAGAATAGGGGTCTAGGAAAAAAGAATTACTAGAGGGTCCCCATTTCAAGGAGAAATGGGGTGTGCATTGTGAAACCACAACAAGGACTACTCTATTAAGAGATTTAACTGAGTCATTGACTAGAATGTCTTAGCAATTATCCTATAGTTAGCAGTATACTACTAGATAATAGGTTACCTCTTTTATAATGTGTACTTGATCCTCTCTAATTAGATGTATCATTTCCTTTGTTCTCCTCTAACTTATTTTGCAATATATCTCAATTTACAACTCCTTAGCCACCATGAATGCTCTATTTGTGCATGAAAACTTCTCTCTTCACTCCTTCCACTTTTTTTCTTTTACTATTTTTCCTCCTTAAGAAGACTTAGGTGAGTTAGGGTTAGGTATGAATTAGTGATTGTTAATCACCAATTTTTTCACTTAAATATCCCTTCTACTAATTGGTTGCATGTACTGCATAGGGACCCTCAATATAGATTCATCCTTATCATCTAGAATTGCAAAATAATCCTTAAGTTGGCTCAAAAAAATTTTACATAGAAGTTTGTGTCATTACAAACAACTATGTCCAAAACTATTTATTTGGCACTTGAAGTGTCTAATGCTCGGCCTCTAAATGACTCAGCATCCTTTGATTACTCAACATCTAAATGACTCAACATCTACTATTTGCTTAACACTTGAGTGATTTGACACTTACTAGTTACTAGAGATATACTATATAACTTTTCTTGATATACACTATCTAACATCTTGTGCTCGACATACATTACTTGTTTGACATTAACTAAGAAAATGACTTAAGTGTATTGTCACTCATATGTCAAAACCAATCCGAGATTACCAGTTTCCTTCCATTTGGCTATGTTTATTCCACTTTAAAAAATGATATCTATATAGAGTTTCCCTCCATTTTGATCTATTTTTTCCTCATGAAGAGGATGTTATTATTGGATTTTACCTCTGTTTTAGTTGATTTGACCCCATCTTGAAGGCAATTGGTTGTTTCTACTTCTAGTAAACATGCTGGAAAATTGGATCTTGAGTTGATCCAGTGCTTGAGTCACATATTTGTTGAGTTATCTTTTTCTCTCATTATATTTATTTAATAACTATACCATGTGGATGGTGTTCCACATACTTCATTGTCTAGATCATGAGTCATGCAAGTTGTGGATTCATGACCCATTAACTTGCACTAGGATGATTCATTAGTGGACTATCTATATCCATGTGATTAATGCAAAGTTTATGTTTGTGGCATTAGTTGGGCTTGTCTATGGTCATTAGTCTATTACCTTCATGGGAGAATTGATAAACACTTTTCATATCTAACATTTTTTTGTGATTTTTGGAGCATATGATTTATCTTGATATCAGGTTACCTCGATTTCTTTATGGTGATAGGTTACATTTATCACTCTATTCTAATTCACTCTATGAGATTTTTCTTATACTTCAATTTTTTTTAAAGGATTTCTAACTTCAATATAAGATAAAATTATCCTTATGAATAGTTTCCTTGTTTCTTGGTTCTATGTTTCAGGTAATCCATCAAAGCTTTCTACATATCATATGCAACAGGAATACACTTGAAGATGTAACACACTTGAAGGACATATCCACTTCTCCTTAGTGTACAAATATGTACCTCTATTGATCAAAGTCCTCTTGCACAATTGAATAAATTTAAAAAATCATCTTGTACTTTTTGTAAAAATTTGGATTTGATACCCTTTGATGTAATATCCCCAAGTAAAGATTAAAGGGGGGCGATAGTATTATGAATCTTTCATTTTTAATATTTATTTATTAATTGGGATAAACCAAGGTATCCCTTAAAATGTATTTTTTTGTCCTCTAGTATAGGTGTGAGGATATGTCATTTCTTTGTCCTCTTGCACATATGTGAGGACAAGTCATTTTTGTAATTCCTTTATCAAGGAAAATAGTTTATTCCTCCTTTAGATGATTATGGCACTTGTTATTCACACACTTATGAACGTGGAGATCATTCACACATGATTTACTAAATAACTCCTCTTCTCATCTCTATATAATAGATGCTCCTCTCTAATTTTTTGCATCATACACTCACTATGTAGTTCTTGTAATGAGCCTATGGCTCTCTCTCTCTCTCTCTCTCTCTCTCTCTCTCTCTCTCTCTCTCTCTCTCTCTCTCTCTAGGCATTTTCCTCATTCATATAATTCACAAGGGGTTTATGGTAATTATATTCATCTCAAGCTTTCTTGGATTATTTTTTCATTTTTATTTTGATTCGTTTTGGTAATATTATTACAGAATTCATATCATATGAGTTCAACATATTCTACAATTACAAAGGAATCAAGAAAAATATGAGTGTACCAAGGACTTCACCACAAAATGGGATAGTTGAAAGAATAAATTGATAAATCATGGACTGTGTAAGGACATTGATGATGGAGAAGAATGTCTCACAAAAGTATTGGAGAGAAGTTGTAAGTACTGTAGTCTATATTAGAGTCTAAGTTCAAGTGAAGAAAGGTACAAACAAAACACCTTTTGAACTTTGGTATGGCTGCACCTAATTCTAATTATTTCAAAGTTTTAGGAAGAAACTATTACATATTTAAATATGCAAGGAAATTAAAATTTGATGAAAAAAGTGATGAAGGTATATTCTTAGGATATTCCACTAAGAGATAAGCATATAAGTGTTTGAATTATAACACTAACAAAATTGTGGAAGGTGAAAATGCTATAGTCCATGAATTTCTAGAAAAGAATGAAGAGGAATGTAAGAAAGAACATGAAGATTAAAAAAAAATGTTTACATCTATGAAGGAGAACCTATTACTTTACCTAAAGCAAAGAAAGAGGCTATCAAGCATTACAAACTAGGCACTACCAAGGTTTAGCAGAAAATATCTGCGGAGTGTTAGACTATGGGAGCTAAGTCATAGGCATAAGAAGATAAACATACAAGAGAGGAAACTGAATTCCAAACAAACCATCTCAAGTTGTAGCCAAATATACCTGAAGGAGATGAGCAAGAAGAACCATGTGAAATTCATGAAAAAGAAAGAAGACTTGAACCTATCTTAGCAATGTATGTAAGGAGGAACCATATACCTGACAAAATTATTAGAAGAAAAGATTTAGGTGTCATGACAATACGTAAGTTGAAGAATGATACATTCTTGCTATGTAAGGTTGAACCTAAATAAGTTATAGATGGTTTAGAGAATGAAGATTAGATTGAGGAAATGAATGGAGAAATTAATAAAATAGAGAAGAACAAAACATGGACATTGGTACTAAGGCCAAAGGACATGAATGTGATTGGAACCAAGTGGGTATTTAGAAATTATCTAAATCATAAAGGTGAAGTCACAAGAAACAAGGAAAGACTAGTTTGTAAGGGATATGCACAAGAGGAAGGAGTTGACTATGAAGAGATATTTTCCATAGTTGCAAGGTTGGAAGGAGTGAGATTTTTTCTTGCATATGATACTTACAAAGGTTTCAAGGTATATCAAATGTATATAAAATTTGCATTTTTGAATGGAATCTTAGAAGAAGAGTTCTACATTCATCAATCTAAAGAATTTGTTAGTCCTAGCAAGTGGAATATGGTATTAAAACTATAGAAAGTATTATATGGTTTGAAGCAAGCCCCTAGAGCTTGGTATGAAAGGTCACACAATTATTTGGTGAAAAATAGCTTTGCAAGAATTAATGACAATAATAATTTGTACTTGAAAATTGACTATGTTAGCAAGATATTGCTAGCTGAAATTTTTGTTGATGATATCATATTTGGAGGAAATGATTTGTTTTGTAAATAATTTGCTATGAGATGAAGAAAGAATCTAAAATACCAATGTTTGGAGAGATCAAGTTCTTTGTTGGTTTGAAAGTTTATTGGATGAAGAAAGGTATTTACATTACACAATTAAAGTATATCAAGGAGATATTAAAGACTTCTAGAATGGAGGAATCAAGACCAATTGGAACACCTATTGTTACTTGTCACAAAAATTCAAAGAATGATGATTCTACTAAATTGAATGAAACATTGTATATGTCAATGATTGGAAAATTGCAATATGTTGTACATAGAAGACCTGCCATTACATTAGTAGTTGGTATTTTTGCTAGATTTTTTGCTAATCCTAGAGAATATCACATGATGGATGTGAAAATGATATTGTTATATTTGAAAGGAACACAAGACTACAGATTATGGTACAAAAAGAGTGATAAGTTTGAGCTAAAAGTTTATGTAGATGTTGATTAGGTTGGAAACATTGATGACATAAAAAGTATAAGTGGAGGCACTTTCTTTCTAAGTGGAAAATTGATTTGATGGATAAGCAAGAAGAAACACTATATTTCTCAATATACAACAAAGGTTGAGTATGTTGTTGTAGTAGCTAATTGTTCAAACATTGTGTGGATCAATAAATTTTTGAAAGGCATGAAGGAAGAGATTAATGAACTTATTGTGATATATTTTGATGACTCAAGTTCTATAAACATATCAAAGAATCATGTGATGTGCACAAAGACAAAACACATTGCTATCAAGTATCATTACTTGAGAGAGTTGGTACACGACAAAGAATTAAGATAAAGTATGTGAACACAAATGAGAAGATAGCTGATATATTCACTAAGGAATTACCTAAGGATGCATTTGAGTATCTAAGAGGTAAGTTAGCGGTCATTCCCCTATTTGAAGAAAGCTGAGAAGAGATGCTACATTACATCAAATGTTATAATCAAAATATCATACACATTGATGCAAGAGGCCACAATTTATGATCTTCCTAGAGATTGTAAAAAGATGGAATGAAGCATGAGAAGATGAGAGTGCAAGGAGTCAAGTCAAACATTAAAGAGAAAATGATCTTGAAATATTAGTCAAACATTGACATAGAGATGTGAATGGATGATGTCTTTGACATTGTTGTAAAAGAGGGAGAATATGTATAGTTCTAGCATCCTTTATCAAAATGTGTGGGGGACAATATATATGTAGTTAGCATACAAGATGCATGTCAAAGGGAGAATATGATTAGAGTTAGTAGAATTTGAATCACAAGAAGAGATATCTCAGAGGGAGCAAATACAGTTGGTATTAAAATTGGTGTTAGCATTGAAGAATATATAATTGGTATCATAGAGGGAGAAGTGTAAGATTATGAAAGATGAGAATAGAAATAAAATTAAGGACATTAATGAAGATCTATATCAAAACATAGTGGGATATATTAATAATAAATCAAGTGAAGTATTTTGTATATACATGGTAACTAGAGGTGTTGCCATCAATACCAAAGAGGGAGATTGTTGGAAACTACAATTGAAATAATTTATATGTTTTCATTGATGTCAAACCTACTAGAGAGACATTTACTAACAATGTAGAGTGCCATATTAGTTGATTGATGAAGAGGATTTGAAAAGAGAGATAACTAGATAAACTAGTATAGTTATTGAGTAATGAGGAACAAGTATGTTGGAATTAAAATAGCCACTTGATCAGTTAGACTTTCACAAGATAATATGTTGTTTAATTATTACATGAAGTGAAGAATATAGTTGAGTTTATTCTTAGAAGATAAGATAAGAAGTTGAGTAAAACACTACGCTTAGCCAAGTGATAGTTTTACTAGGCTAATGAAGTAGAAGATTAAGTAACTTATGGGTTGGCCATGTAAATAGTATTAGACAAGTGTTAGTTATAGATGAGAAAGATGATGAAGAAAATGTAGTAGTGTCTGAGCGCAGTGAAGATCAAGTGAGCTAGTGAAAGCTAAGAGAGACAAAATAGTAGTGATCAAGCTATATAGTGTTAACTGAGATGAAGAACATAGTGATGATTGAGCGTCAACAAAATTATAGTTTGGGAAAAAATCAAGTTTGAGGCTTACATAGTTGAATTTTTGGATTATTCAAAATGTATGGATGATAAGGATTGATGAGATGGTGTATTTAATGCACAAATTGAGTTTTTAATGCTATCAGAGGCAAGGGTTTAAGGAGACTTTTCTAGAAGTATCGTGAAAGGAGTAGAATGACAAAATGATGGATAGATTCATTGAATCTAACCAAACCATAAGATCTAAAATGATGTTTAAGTAGAAGAAGATCATTGCTACCTATTTAAGGAGGTATAAGAGATGTTTTTGAAGGTTTGTTCATTGTTGATTGAATATTTTCTGAAGAACATAGTAGCAAAGGAAAAGTGATAAGATTGGTGAAGTGTGATTGCTTGAAGGGTTGCCAACCGAATCAAAGAAGGAGATAATAATGAATTCTAGTCAATGAAGCAACAAATGAGCCAAATGGAAATCTGAATTTGGAAAGTGAGTTGTACCTTGATAGATCAAAACTTGTGATTACTTTCTAATCACTATGGTATCAAAATCCTTTAATCAAGGTTGACCTAACAATCATTTTGTGAATCCTTTAATCGAGGTGACATTCTAATGGAGTGATCCAAAGTCATAAATTCTTTAATAGGGTCACACCTAACTGTTTGTTTTGTATCCTTTAATAGGGTTGGATCTTAACCAAGCTCACTTCATAAGAGTGAAAAGTGGTGGCATGTTACTTTTTGTGGTGGCATGTTATAAAATCTTGGTGTCATATATGTGTAATGCATGCTATTTTGTTTTTATTTATTTACTGTGAGTTGGCATATACAAAACAAAGAGTTAAGTGGTGAATAAATATATTCAGTTGTTGATGAGTTTCTATATGGACTGAGTGGTTTTATGAGATTTCTTAAGTTGTTTGAAGTTACTAAAGTTTTAATTTGTACATTTGGACTAAAGGATAAATGATTCACCTCCCCTATCAGTTTTTATAAATATTATAACATCTCCATGCCTCTTTATTTCTTGTAAGGAGAAAATTTGTCAAATTTATCCTTTCATTTCTTGGATGCATCCATTTAGGTCTTTCTTGTCACTTCTATGGGAAAGTTTCATTTCAAGATAAGATTTATTTTTTATATTCATTTATGCTTTCCTATGAAATCAAACTCTAGTCTAGTTGGGGCTTGAACTTCAAAGATGCATTTGAGTTATACTTGAACTCTTAAAAAAGAAATCTTGTAAAAAATTTCTGAGTTCTTCTCTATTTACATTTTACAATAGCAGTATACTTTGTAAATGTGTTCCTTTTGCCTCCCATTAGTAAAATAAATCGTCTTTCTAATCTAATACATTTTTTAGTTGTTTCCTTTTATGGATTATTTCTTTTCAATTTTCTCAATTTGTGTGTTGTGTTCAATCTATTAGTAGTTACAACATAGCGAAAATATATTTTGTTTAGAATCTGATTAGTCCAAACCTACATATAGCCCTTTGGGAAATAGAATAGAGTTAAGATTAATGTGTTTTAGGTGTTTTATTTATATGTAGTCTAGTTATAGGCAGAGGTGGTATTAAAGTTTCAATCTATTGCATCTCCCCCTTTCCCTTTCAACAATTTACTTTCATGCAATCCTTCTCCTTGTTCCCTCCAAGCAATAGTTTAGGTATATCCTAATTGTTATGAAGATGGCCTTCTCTAGAGATTCAACCTTAGAGCACAAGTCTCACACTTGGAGGTTGTTTCTATGTTACATGAGGTCTCCTAGGGATAACATGTGAAGCATGGATGCATAATTTTGTGTCAATAGTATTTCAATGGGACAAGATTTTAGCTTCATAATTATGTTTTTAAAATAGTTTGAGATCTTTATTAACTGAGAATTTGAGTGTTATTCTAAGTGAAATCATCCTTTGGATGCATTCCATAAAACAATATGGTGACTCTAAGTGCATCTACTAGTTTCAAGTAGTTATAGTGCTAGTATGTGTAAAGATCTTCTGGATATTGTATGTCTCTTCAAGATCTCTTTAAAGTTTTTTGTTTAAATACTTTAACATGGACCCATTTCATAAAGATGCCTCCCACTTTATCCCATATAATGAAGATGGTATTCCTCATCCCTCTTATCCTCTATATAATTAGCATGATTAACCAAATCACTAGGAGGCTAACTTTGCTCTAAGTCACGATGTTATTTTTCGCCATGAATATGTTAAAATTTCCCCCACCAAGCTCATGAGAGCCTAGGAGTTCCAAGCTTTTCTCCAAGGGAAGAAAGAGAGGAAGATCAAATCAGACCTATATGTAGACTCCTTGAGCCTAAATTCCCCTTCAACATCAAATGGTCAACCTTCTTGGTCTCTTATAGAGCCCTACAATGATCTCATGTCAAAGCTAGGAAAGATCTAGGATCATTTAGATAGTTTGGTACTTAGGTTTCTTTTATTTTTTTTACTTTTTTTAAATCTTGGGAAGACTCTTAACTATGTTGAAAATCAATATCTAAAAGCTGATTGTGGGGATATTTCTTTTGTTATGTTCCTTATAACTTCTTATATTAAGGAGTTGCATGATGATGTGGAGATGTGGAAGTATGAACCATATGTTTTTAGCATGGTATGTGAGGTATTCAATATTTTAAATGAGGCTTTCCATGCCTTCCTTAAGCTTTCTTAAATACCAAAAACTAAAGCATGAGAGCTTCCAAGGAGCAGTCTTCTCTAGATTACCATTTCAAGTTGTTAAGATCTTCTTACACTTCAAACACATCCCCCACATTGATGATTGTGAGTCCCCACAGAATAATTGGTAAATGGATTATTTATATTCATTATAAAGTAATTCATGTGAGTTATGTATTCATATTTGAATGATATTTTCTTATTTTGAAAATTACATGGTGAGTATCATTTAGATATAGTAAGTGTTAAATGAATTATTTATATTTATGGAAAAGTGATTCTTGTGAGTTATTACTCATAAATTGTAGATTGATAAATAAGTTCTTAAATTGTATAGTTAACAAGGATATATAAGTGAATAGTTAAGGATACCAAATCTCCACAATCTATAATATATTGCATAGTGAGTAGTAGATTGTGTGAGAATTATTTTCATAGCACAATCTTCCCTCAAAATATCTCACTATGCAAGTGATTTGTTGCTTCTTAACTTATATAAGGTTCTCACAATCTATGATAATAAATTGTGTAAGCTATTTGTAGTTTCAATTGTTTGACCTTTGTTTTGAGATATATAAGACATTTCAAAGTACAATTTCTCATGAACCATCTAGATGAAAGAGAGTGTTAAGACCCCACTTCTTTACTATTCTACAAATCATCTTCATTCTCCACCATTTGAAACATTTTATTGATTTAAAAATAGAGCTGACATAACTTAATTAATAAATATCCCTCCTTTATTAAATAATTATTTGATAAATTTAAATAAAGAAATCTTAAAATATCTCATTATCCAATCGTTTATTTTTTATTACTATTATATTAAGATTAAATAAAAATTAAATAAACTTATTCATTTAAAGGTTACTCATAATGTCATTCCAACATTGGATGGATAATACAAACTTTGACCTTTTTTTCCCTTTGACATGTTTGTTAGATGAACAAGTAATGATGAGAGTTTGGTTATAATAAATAACTTTTATATATGCAAACTAGATTCCATTGCACTCTTATGATATTTTAACTTCTTAATTATATTTGAGAGGTTAATAAGATATTTTATATTTTCATTCTCTCAACATTTTATTGATGTAGAAAAAAAGAATTCACATTATTGAATTCAAAAATATATTTGGTTTAAACAAATATTTATAAATTTAAATTTAAAAATATTAAACATATCTTATTGATCCAATTTAATTTTATTATATTTTAGATTACTTCAAATTAAGTAAACTCATTAATTCAAAAGGTTATTTTAAATCATAATCCAATATTAGGAGATATTTTAAAAATTGAGAATTATTTTTATTTCACATGTTTTGTTTGATTGGATAGGTGATGACGAGTGTTTGGTTAGAATAAAATACTTTTACATACATCAACTAGATTCTTATGCACTCTTCTAAGGTTTGATCATTCTAATTAGATTTGAGTGGTCAATCAATTTATTACAATTTTTTCAAAAAATAAACTCCTAATAAAAAATAGTTCTGTTATAAATTTAATTATTTTGATTATTTATATGTATGAAAAACTTATTCTTATGAGTTTCTATCCATCTTTGGATGTCACATTTTTAATTTGATGATTGTGTGGTGAACATAATTTAGATGTAACAAGTGCCACAAGGTGGCTAAGTACTTGTAATTTAATTAATTAATAATATATTAAAAATAGTAAAAGTAATAATTAGTTGAATAGTTATTGTTTATAAATTATAATTAATTTAAATACTAGTTTTAATTTTACTTGTATTGTTTCTTATCTTAATTTTATTTTATTAATATATTATGAAGGACTTGAGCAATACAAATCCACAAAGCCCAAAGAATACCTGCATGTAAAGGACCTGTCACATGAAAGACAAGAAGAGGCAAGGATTTGCTTTGAAAAATATGCAAATTGTATTCTCAGAAATGAAAAAGATGAGATATAATAACAAATGATCTATCCTTATAGAATGAGATCAAAACCCAAAAAGGGTAACCTAAAAGGTAAAAGCCATTTAATAATTACTAATTAATTATTAAATGTGAATACGAAAGTGCATAAAGTGAAATCTTAAAGGAGAAAAGGTAATTCAATAAATGAAATTAAATTAGTGTTTTTCTCTAACACCCCGCTTAAGATGAGAAACAATGTAGCTACAAACAATGCAAGGAAACTACAATGTTGAAAGAAAACTTGGGTCCTAGCAATAGGGCCTAGTGAGGTATGCAATCACAACTAAATCTCTATGAAACAAAGAAATAGAGAATACCTAGTGGGAAAAACTCTACTCCAAAAAGAGATAGAAAAATGATGCACAAAGAAAACATCTCAAGAGAATCTCTCAAGACCATAAGTATAATGAAATCCTCCATGATTGAAGCTTGAGACTCCATAGCCCCCCTAGAATGGCAGAACTCCTATGTCGATGAACATATAAATCTGGCTCCAATCTAAAGCAAACTAAGGCAATGGATACGGATGATAAAAACTATGTATGTAAGGTGTAGGTGGAAGTCCTAGTTGATGCTCAAATGAGAAAGCATGAGAATCCTAAAATAGAATCTCCAATGGAGGTGGAATAATAGGTGTGTTGAATCTGCCATTTGAGAGGAGATGTATATCCTCTGATATATCCTCAAAAACTATAGTAAGTGGCTTGATGACTAGAACTGCAATAGTAGGAAATGCTAAAGCTTAATCTTTTTGAAGAGATGGAATTTGAATAGGAGGTTGAGGTGTAGAAGTGACAACATTGGTCTCATGAACAACCCATAAGCTCAAGCAACCTGACTTCACCTTAGTAGACTCTCATGAAAAAAGAAAGCGATTCTCCAATAATGGAGATGGTGGACCAAAAGTGAGAAGGAATATATGTGGGAAGTGTGATCAAAAATCTCTGTAGCAATAATATTGCCTATCTCAAGTGTATCTTTTTTGTTCACTAAATTTTGTGCAAACTAAACTATCTTTCTTGTCTCACTATGTGTGATATGATAAATAAAGAGAAGGTTAGAGGACAAAGATGGAACACAAAGTACACCATGAAATGTACCATCGTCAATGTCAATATAACTTTTCCCATATACAATTATCATAGTTTTATTCCCCATCAAAATATGTGGGGTAGGAGAAGCCTCAAAAGAAGAGAACAAATCCTGAGAAGATGCCATATGGTGTGAAACACTTGAATCCAGTAATCATCTAGAAGAATGAGGAATAGTAGTTGAACATAGTGCATGACCCTTTCCTATATCTTGACCATCTAACAAAAAATGATGATGATAAAGAAGATCTATGAGAAGTAGAAGGAATATCAATGTTTCTCTTCTGAAGGAGAGTAATCAAATTTGAAACCTTTTTGGCATAGCCATCTAACTTCTTCTCACAACAATGTGATTCATCATGATTGGGCTTATTACAATAAGAACACCTTTGTCTTTTTGGCTTTAGTTTACCCCCCTTAGGAGGAGGTGCCCCTGATGAACTGTGAGTGCTAGAATCAATTTGAGACTCTATAGAATGAGATTTCTATGTCTTCTCCTTTGTCCCTAAAGATGGTTGAGATACCAATGCATAAGTCTATGATCTTGTGAGAGAATTGAACTGAGAGAGCTTACCTTTCTCTCAAGTCAAATGATCACAAAAAACCTTAAAGGATGGCATGAAAAATCTATTACTTAAATCATCTTTGGTGGAATAGAAGGTAGAAGAAAAAATCTAAAAGTTTCCATGAAGCTTAGAAAGAATAAGATAAATGCATTCAACATCAGTCTTGGTCTTCCCACAGCCCTGCAATAAAGATCTTTGTTGATTGAACTTCATCAAGAAGTCCTCAATGGAAGGAAATGAATTTAGTATAAGAGAGGTAAACTCTACCTCTATCTAAAGTTCCTTGAACTTATTCACAGTATCAAACAAGCCATGAAGCTTGGTCCACATAGCTAAAGGAGTATTGCACCCGTCCAGATGAAACTATAGACTATTTGATACCTATAAAAAAAATCAATCCTATTGCCTCATCCATCTTGTTCCTATGATGCATGACCTCATAAGGCCTCTAAAAAAATAGATGCATGACAGCTAAATAACACCAAAACCCTTTTGACTAGAGAAGCCAAGTCACCATGGTCTTCTAAGTGTGATAGTTATTAGGGGTTAGAAATTCTAGACAAGAAGAGGTCTCGACCATTACTTTAGAAGATGTTGATTTTTTTTGAGTTTAGTTCTAGTTTACATAAGTAAATAACATAAATAATATGAAAAAAAAAACCCCACAATGCAAAAAATTGAACGTCGACTACTAGAAGGAATGCTTAAATGAGAGAAAAGAAAAAAATTCATATATGAATAAAATATATCTAGTACAAAAAACTAGTGAAATGATAGAGAATCTAGAAAGTGCTCGAGAAGAGCTTTTTGGTGTTTTTTCATATCAGAAAAGGGAGCTATAACAAAGAAGCTATGCCCCCCAGATGATAGAAGTTATCAACAAACTTCAAGCATAAAAATAGGTACTAAAATATTAAAAAATTCCTAAAAATACTTGATCCATTGTCTCTATCTTGGAACCAAATTTTTGGTGCTTATTTTGGATCGAAAAATGATCCCCATATGCTCAAGGTATCACAGAAAAATGACAAGGGGAAGGTTGGTGGAGCCATGGTGGTAGTGTGGCGATGGTAGCAGTGGTGGTGTGGCAGAGGTCCTAGCACAGCGACCAAAGAAAGTCATTAGAGTTAGAAAAAGACACCAAGGCTAGAGAAAGTTGTCAGAGCCACTAAAAGTAGTAGTAATGCTAGAAGGTACTTCTATGCTACCAAAAAATGGTAACAGTGCCAAAAAATGGAACTGCAACCATTTTTATTTTTTTCTTAAATTTTTTTTTACAAAAAATTACCTTGTAATGCATGCAAGGGGTTGTATAACCTTGCTAGGAATTTTTTTTCCCTTCCAGATCAACATTGCCCAAAATTGACAAATTTTATATGAAAATGGAGGGTTTTGATGCCTTCTAAATCCAACCATAAGGTCATTTTGGCCTCAAAGTATTTGAAAAATTAAAGACCCACCTATTTTCACAAAAAATACCTGAAAAACACCAGATATGTTCTAACAAAACCCTCGTTCTCCTTTTTCTCCAAATACCAAACAAGCTAGTACAGATCTAGGTCTAATACCATGGAGGATTTTAGCGATACAAATCCACAAAGCCCAAAGAGTACTTGTATGTAAAAAATCTATCACAAAGAAGAAAAAGACAAGAAGAGACAAGGGTTTGCTTCAAAAAATATGAAAATTTTACTCCCAAAAATGAAAAAGATGAAAGATAATTACAAACAATCTATCCTTATAGAAGGAGATTAAAACCCGAAAAAGGGTAACCTAAATGGTAAAAGTCATTTAGTAATAACTAATTAATTATTAAATTTGAATACAAAAGTACATAAAGTGAAATGTTAAGAAGGGAGAAAAGGTAATTTAATAAATGAAATAAAATTAACCTTTTTCTCTAACATATTATTTAATTATATGATCAATAAAATTATATATGATATATTGTTATATTATTATATTATATTATATTATAATATTATATATTAAAAATATAACATAAGTGAAAGTTTAGATTTAAAATTAAAGATTAAAAATATAATATGTGATTTAAAAAATAATAAAATAAATTAGTGGAAAAGATGTGTCTTAGATTAGAAGATTAACAAAAAGAGGGGTAAAAATTTATTAAGATAGAAAGGAATACAAGAAGGAGAGCTCAACAAGGAGCTCGATCCTGAGCAACAAGATCATCAAATTCTTGCACCATCTCAAAGGACAGTTGCCTCCTATCCCGAATCTTCCAACCCAGATCATGACTAGAAGCCCATTTGGCTAAACAATCAGCAGTTCTATTCCATTCACGAGGAATATACGTGAACCTAATGAACTGAAAAGAGGAAGAGAAGAAAAGAATCTACTTAAAAATAGTGGCTAGCTACCAACTAACATCCTCAAGCTCTTGCGAAGAAAGCATGTTCACCACCACCTAGGAATCAGACTCACAAATAATCTTACTCCATCCCCACAAGCAACACTATTCCACAACATATAAAATAGCCTGAGCTTCCATGAGATTGTTAGTATAATCACCCTTATGAACTGAGAAGAAAAATTTAACATCCCCAGAACTACAACGAGCCACTCCGCCAATACCAGCCGGACCAGGATTCCCACGGGAAGAACCATCAGTGTTAATTTTCAGAACTCCACAGGGAGGAGGAGTCTAGTGCCCATCTCGGTTAACCAAACCCTTTCTCTAATGGTGAAGCTGCCTGGACATAGAAGGAAACCTATGAGCTACAACCCCATCCTGCAGATAGCAAGATCAACCGGATCCATACCCCCATCAAGCTCACACTTCACAAGAATAGTTTCCTGAAGAGAATGTGATATTTTCTACCAAAGATGCAAAAGACCAAGCCGAACATCTTGGAATATGCGATGATTCCTCTCCAACCAGATATGCCAAAGCATGAAAGATGGGCCAGAAATCCAAGTAGCATGGAGAGAAGAAGACTTGGAGGGAGCACTACCCAAGCGGGCCTAGAACTCAGGCAAAGAGGAAGCATGCCAACAAGAGAAACCCCAAGCGCTCCACCAAAGATGCCATATCTGAGTAGAATAGGAGCAATGGAAGAACAGATGGGAGACAAAATCCTCTCCATTACTACACAAAACACAATAAGAGGGGCCCTAAAATCCACATTTACAAATATTATCCCAGGTAAGACAATGATTGTGAGCCACTAGCCACATGAAAAAATTGCACTTGGACCAAGAAACTTTATTCTAAACTTGATTCCACCAAGGGACCTCAGCATCCCCAAATAATTGTCTAGTTATCTCCTGATACCCAGCAGAGACATGATATTTACCAAACAAGGTACCACCCCAAGCCAAAACATCTAGACCAAGCAAAGAAGAACACTCTCTAGAGGCCAAAATTTGAGAAAGCTCCTGACGATCCATGTCTATACCTCCAGGAGGCCAATCAGAAGAATGCTTCCATCTGTAACCAACAACAGGTCCCAATTGATAAGGAGTCTTGTAATGAACCACTTTATCCCATCCAATAGCAAGAAAAGAGTCACAAAGAGGCTGAAGATGAGGGTATATGGATAGAATGGAAGGGAATCCATCCCAAGCATCAGACCAAAACAAAGCCTGAGAACCTCCTTTACATATCCAGAACAGACCCCTCTTCACCAACATCGCACCTGTCTTCAAAGTATGCCAAACCATTGAGCCACAACCTTCAAGAGGAAGTGCAGAAAAAGAGCAAGGATCAACACCATGAAAATATTTATGAGTGATAATACGAGCCCAAATTTGATGTTGTCCAGAGCACCATTGCCAATAAAGTTTAGCAACCAAAGCTTGACTACTCAATAGAGCAGATCGAAGACCAAGACCACCCTCCCTTTTAGGCCTACAAACAATTGCCCAATTAACCAAGCTCCATTTAGTACTATGAAAATTACCACTCCAAAGGAATTGTCGAGAAAAAGCATCAAACTCCTTGAGAAAGTAAATAGGTGCAGTGTGAACCATGCTTCTATAAGTAGGAAGAGCTTGGATAACAGCTTGAAGAAGAGTAACCTGGGCAGCAGTAGAAAGCCATCTATGAGTCCAATGATTTACCTTATCCTGAAGCTTGGTAATCAAATTTTGCCAAAAGAGATGTGGCTACCTGGAAATAGCAATAGGAATGCCAAGATAAGTCAAAGGAAGTGAACCTATCTAAAATTGTAGGATACCAACAATCCTGTGCTGAATAGAATCAGGAGTGTTAAAAAAGTAAATGAAAGATTTGTGCTCATTAACTTTTTGGCCTGAAGCTGCCAAATAAATGTCCAAAGCATGTCGAAAGGCTTCAGCTTCCTTGATCCTAGCAAGATCGGCAAGAGCAGAATCATCAACAAATTGAAGATGGGAAAGAGAAGGTAAGCCATTACCCCACCGCTAGCCTTGAATAGAATTCTGGGACACCTGATGCTTAATGAATCTACCCAAGCCTTGAGCCATGATGATGAATAGATTTGGGGAGAGAGGGTCACCCTGGAAGAGGCCTTTAGAAGCACCAAATAGTTGAGAAGGTTGACCATTAATAAGAACAGAAAAAGAGGCAGAAGTAACACAACTCATAATCCAACTCACCCAGTCAGAGCTAAATCCAAAAGAAAGAAGAATACTCCTTAGGAAGCTCCATTTAAATCTATCGTAGGCCTTAGCCATATCCAGCTTAACAAACATGGCTCTCTTGCTTGAAGTAGCCATAGAGTGAATAGCCTCAGTAGCAATAACCACCCCATCCAAAATTTGTCTGCCAGCAACAAAACCACCTTGTTCTTCTAAGATAATAATGGAAAGCCACCTTTTCAGTCTCTCAACAATCAACTTAGTAATAACTTTGTAAACCACATTACATAAGGCAATTGGTCTAAAAAACTCCAATTGATTAGCACCCTCTCTCTTAGGAATAAGAGTCAAGAATGTAGAGTTCAAAGCTCGAAGCATCTACTTGCTAGCATAGGATTCTTTAACCACCTCCAAAAAATCGTGATTAATGATGTCCCAAAATTCGTGAAAGAATTCAACAGGAAAGCCATCAGGACCAAGAGCCTTCCCCTTAGGCATGCCAAAGACCACCTCCTCCAGCTCTTCCAAAGAGATAGGATGCATGAGATAATCATTCATTTCCTGAGTGATAAGGGAAGGAATACAGGACAAAATAATATTTTCTTCATTATCAGCAGGAGGAGAGTCCTCAGAGAAGAGGGTAGAGAAGTGCGAAATAGCCTCCTGGAACAAAACTGGCAAGGAATTCAGTTGGATACCTTGAGAATTAACAAAAGAAGAGGTAGTGCTCTGATTCCGGTGAGATTGCCCTTATTAGAAGATTAGTTCAAGAATAAAAATCATATTCAAGCTTGTAAATCGACATATAAGAGATCAATTCAATCAATCAATTAAAAGACAAAAAATATATATAGGAAGATTATAAAGTTAAAAAATTATCATCTAGTTTTTGAAACCATTGTATTTATATAAAATAAATAAATTAAATAAATTCTACCTGGTCTAATTTAGCTTATTTAATAACTTGATAGTGTAATGAATTCAAATTTTGTCACAGTAGTACTTAGCCTACGGCAAGTACTAATAAGAGTTAAATGAATTATTTATATTTATGAATAAATAATTCTTGTCTTGCTTATCTATTTATGGATTTAATTATATATAAATTCTTTATTAGCAAATGGAGAAACATAAAAATAATATTTAAATCAATTGTGGAAATCAATTGTTATTAATTACAATAAGTGTTTGTTAACTTGCATATAGTTTTCAGAATTTATGATAATTAATATACCATATTTCTAGATCATCCTTGATCTACATATTTTAATAATAAAAAAATAGAACTTATACAAATGAATAATAAATTATTGTATGTTAATTGAACAAATGTTTGATAAATTTAAATAAAAGATATGTAGAACATATCTCATTTATCTAATTCAAATACCCACAAGAGTTTACTTTTTAAATATTAAAATCATTTAAAAAAAAAAAAAAAACTTTATTATATTTGAAACTAATAAAGCATTAAAATTTTATTAATCTAAAAAGTTGTTCAAAATGTCAATCCAGCATTACATAGAAGTATGACCTTTGACATTATTTTCTTTTGACATGTCTGTTAGAGTGTTAGATTGGACAAGTGATGATTAGTGGTAGGTTAAAATAAGACACTTTTTACATCTCCCAACTAAAAATCTCATTCCACTCTTCTAAGGCTTTAACATTATATTTAGATTTGAGTGGCCAATAAACATATTTTGAAGATTTTTTTTAAATAAATAAGATAAACTCTTGCCTCAAAAGTGGGTCTACTAAGTTGAATTTGATTTCATATATCAAGTATGATTTACAAATATATTATATTATAACTATTAACATATAATTTATGAATATATATATATATATATATATATATATATATATATTTAAAATAAATTTTAATAAAGTGGTTAGAGATAATTTAGATTAAGTAATATTGGTGTATATATATGTTAAAATTTTAAAATTTTTAATGATTTTTTTTAAAGTTTAAATTTAAAATTAAATAGTAGATTCATAATTTTAGCGATTTCAAAAAGGTTTCAAGATATATTTGATTTGAAGGTGTTAAAAGTGAAGGAGTGCAATGTGATTATTTTGATAATTTGTTTAGAATAACAAAGCAATCTCATACAAAGAGGAAATGTTACAACTTAATAACAACATCATTGGTTATTGAATAACATATGCAACTAATAATAGAATAGTTATACCAATTAGATCTCATTTGAAGGTGTTAAAAATGAATATAAAAGTGAAGGAGTACAATGTGATAATTTCAATAATTTATTTAGAATAACAAAGCATATGCATACAAAGAGGAAATGTTACAATTTAATAACAACATCATTGGTTATTGAATAACATATGCAACTAATAATAGAATAGTTATGCCAATTAGATCTCACCCCCCTCCCCCTTATTACATTATTCCTATAGATGTGCCATTGAAACATCAAGGTTTAAATAGCCAAGGAACCCACTTAAGGTCAACACAACATCTACCGATTACATAAATGAACACATATTTTTTTAAGGAAATATTCTCCTAAAGAAATGTCTCTTGATCCAAATAGATATCCATCAAGAAGTCTCTTGAACCTTGTCAAGGTGTAGCTTCAAGCTATGTTATCAAGATCTCAATCCTAAGATCTTAAATCACAGAGTATTGGATTTTTCAACAATAATATCTAAGAAATGTGACATAGCTATATCATTATCTCATGTCTATGAAATGATATAATTATTGATAATATATGCATAAACGAGATCAAAACCAAATTTCAAACTTATATTTAGAACATAACCTTCATAATCTATGCATTCTTCAAATTCATTAAAATCAAGAAAGAAGGCATGGATAAAAATTAAAAACCAAGAAAAGCCAATAATACTTCTCATGCAAAACACCAACTCAAAATGAGAATTTATTTTGACATAATGGAAATTCCTCCATCCTTCTTGATGTAGGAGCATCAAATGGTGTAAGGGCAATTTTGCATCACCCAAAAAATACTTAGTTTTAGTTTATGTTTAATGTGTTTGTATTTCTAGATACCCATTTGGGCCAAATAGATCAGATTCCAACTCTCATAGTTCCACTATTGGTTTTGTTGGTGTAAATAAGTATTTAATATTTACACTTTACTTAAGTTAATGCATTATTTAATTATATTGCATTATTTTATTATTTATTATGTGAGACACTTAAGAGTTTGTGTACTTTCATGAGTTGTCATGTTGACAAGATAGAAGTACACAACTCTAATTTAGCACATGGTGTCTACAACATTGGAGTTTACATCATTCACTAAGTTGTCATGTAGACAACATAGCTATTCACACTCCTAATTTAGCACATGGTGTCTACAACATAAGTTTGCATGCTACACCATTGTAGGCTTATCCTCTCATCATCATAGTCACTTCGATGCTTAATGGAGGATAACCCATATCTGGTGGATATGTGCCTAGTTGTATGACTTTTCATGTTGATGATTCCTATGCATTCTAGAAGCATTCCAAAGGCCTTTATATACATGTAGTCCTAGTGTACTTTGATACTGAATGAAATATATATCGATATTCTTGTCATACTCTTTCTCATCTACTATTGTGCTTGTGTTTGAGTTCTTTGTTCTTGGGTGAATTTTTCCCTAAGGAAAATTCTTACATGGTATCAGAGCTTGGAGAATCTCTCTTCACATAGCCATTTGAGACCATCTTGTTTCTTTATCACCTCAGCTTGAATTTGGAGTACCACAAAAATTGGGAGCATCTAGAGCCTAAACAGACCTCACCATTATGTCCAAAATGTTGATTCAATGCAAATTGAGTATAAAGTTAGCTACCCTAGCCTAAAGTCGATCATGAGGCAAATTGTTTTTGCAAATTGGCACCTAGAGGCCCGATTTGCAATTCTAGTATGGTCATTTTACAAATCTAATTAATTGTTTTTTGGATCTATAATTTTATTAGTCTTTGCATTTTTCTTACATATGATTTTCAAAAATAAATTGGCCAGTGGCCCAGCAGAGAATTTTTTTTTTTGTAGAATCGAGCAATCACACCCCATCCTTACAATGTAGAATATTCTATTTGGTTTAGTGAATATTCCTTGGCTTTACGGTGGGCTCAACCACTATTTTTCAATGATTGCATCAAATTCTAGCCACAAACCCACTGACCAACCCAAGAAAACATGGTAGCTCATTTTGGTTTAGCATTTTGCATGGTTTGTTTTTAAACAACAAAACAAACTCCCACCGTGCCCATGTGGGATTAAACCCACTAATGAAAACAAATCCACCTTGCTATTGACTACTTTTTTTGGTGATTACGATTCTCACACCTGGTCTATACTCTTGATGTTAGTAACACTTACTTCCCAGCAGTTGTGAAGAACGTTCTGGCGACATCTGAAGTTTCCAACAATGTCATCATTGTTCAATGACTATTTTTTTTCCTGATGCACACCTTTTTTATTCTCTAGTGCCTATGACAGGTTTCTAGCTCAACATCCCTATAACACTGGACACTACGTCCCCTCCTACACTACCACATAGCATAAGCAGACCCTTTGCAGTTTGTCCAAATCAATTTCAAGTCACACAAAGTGACCCTATGTGGCATTCACATGTCTGAAGCTGGCAAAGCTGCCATGTGTACACATTAGCCTAGATCTATGACATGTAGGCATCCCTTCAGTTGCCACATGTCCTCATTGACATGTTAGTAGGTGTCCACATAAGCACAACATGTCATATTTGCTGACTCAACCATCCATATGACACATCAACACATCTTTACTATACGTCCGTGACACATCACCCAGGGTGACTATTCTTTTTTTTGACATCACATAGACACAAGGATAAATTTGAAGTTCATCTGACTATCATTCTCAAGCCTTTTTCAACTACTGTGATGGTTGTTTGATTGTAAAATTTAAGAACTTATTTTTCTTCCCAAACCCATCTTCAGATGTAGTTTTGATTTGGTAGTCTGACTTTGAGAGGCCATAACTTGGTCATCTGGACTCCAAATCAAGTTTATTTTTTTTTCATTTTCGGTAGAATTTCCTAAAATTTTTAGTAGTGGTGTTCTTTTTTGGTTTTGATGCAAGGATTTTTCAAAAATTGTATTTTTTGGTGACTATACTTGTTCAATCCTACTTTTTGCAACTTCAAATGCTCCATACAGGCTCATCCAAACACTTTTTTAGGTTTTGAAAGTGCATTATATTTTGTGTCCTTTCCAGATCTATAATCAGATTTTGGGTTGTGTGGACAAAAATCTCACTTTCAAAATTAGGGCTTTTTTTGCATTGTATTGCTTTGATTACTTTTTAGAATTGTTGTACATCTAAGCTACACTTCTTAGTGACAAATTTGAGCCTCAAAAGGAAGTTGTAAAAAGAAAAATTAGAAGCCCACTTCATACATTTTGACAAGTGGCCTATTGTACACACACTATATATAAAGTGCCAAAAGCATCTTCTTCTTTATTTGGGAGAGGCGAGGGGGGGAGTCTTTTGATTGAGTGAAAGGGGGGGTGTGTATTGTGTTCTTGTATCTCTCTTTTGTGCTTTTTTGCATCATGGGTTCACCTAAAGATCCACTTCTAACTTCACGCAATTATTCTACATGTAAAGATATTGCATGGAGTAGATTAATGGAAAAAGGTCTAAATTTTGATGTTGATGGCACAATTCCAAAATGCACTGATGCTAAAGAACTCATTGATTGGAAAATTATAGAAAATCAGGCTTTAGGAATTATTAGGAGTTGTGTACATAGAGATTTCTTCTTTCACATTGCCAGTTTCAAGGAAGCCAAACCTACATGGGACAAACTTGAAGCATTGTATGGTAAGGTGGATGAGGAAAAGGGATTCCAGATTGAGGGTCATTTACTTCTCTTGGATCCAAAGAATTTTGACACAATTTAGGATTACATCAACAAAGCTAATGAGTATAGGGCACTACTTAAAGATGATTGAAATCCCATGAAGGATGAAAAGTTGATTCCTCACATCCTGAAGAGGCTACCTTTAGAGTATGCTTCCTTTGTTTTGAGTTATAATACTCATAGGTTGACCATGGGAAGTGCTTTCTAGAAGCATACATTTAATGCATTTGCAGAGATGTTGATTGTTGAACAATCTCACTTAATAGATTTGGGACTTCTCACATCATTAAAGACCAAAGCATTGGTGGCTAGTGATGAGAACCAATCAAGTGAAGGAGGAAAAGGTTCTAACAACAACAAGAAGTAGTGGAAGTAGAAATCACAATCTGAGACACAAAAATCCTCCTCACAACAAGGCAATTCTTCTTCCAACAAGAAGGGAAGTAATGAAAATAAGGACAAACTTTTTTGTGCATATTGCAAGAAGCTAAATGATGATGAGCATCATTGTAAGACTAAAAGAATCAATGAGTTGGAAAACCTACTCAACAAGAAAAAAATTCAAGTGCTAGGTACTTCCAAGGATTCAACTCCAACCTCTTCAAAGGAAAAAGGGCAAGCACTTATGGCAAATACAAGTTCTTCAAGGGAATAGATTCTTGACTCAGGTGCCTCCTATCATTTGGGTTCTTCAAAGCCAGATTTTTCTTCATTAAAGCAGTCATAGGTACCACACATCTTTGTGGGAGATGATAAAAAAATGGAAGTTGAAGGGAAAAGACATGTGGAGATAGAATTTTGGGAATTCAAAGACATTCTCTATGTTCCAAACCTAAGCTCTAATATTCTCTCAATTTACCAAATCATTCACCTTGGAGATGACAACAAAGTTGAGTTCCTTCCAAATTTAGTAATGGTACAAAATCTAACAAATGATTCATTGGTTGCAGTGGGGAAAGTCAATCATTAAAAGAGGCTTTATTCCTTCTCCCACTTTGTGCCTAAGTCTCCTTCACAAGCCTTGTTAACTCACTCACATTTACAAATAAAACTATGGCATCAGCAGTTTGGTCATCTTTCCTTCCACTATCTTCAACAACTTTTCTCAAATTACATGGTCAAAGGTCTACCTAACATCAACTTTTCTAAGGGTGAGTGTTCAACATTTTCAATGGATTTTCATCTCATGGAGAAGTATGATAAATGGAAGTCTTCTAGAGCACCATTTTTTCTCCAATTGGTTCACATGGTACTAGCAAGACCTTTTGCAGTGACATCAATTAGCCAAGGCCACTACATCCTTATTTTTGTTGATGACTTTTCACATTTCACATGGGTCTACTTCCTTCATTATAAGAATGAAGTGGTTGATAAGCTTCAAGACTTTAAGATTCATGTTGAACACAAATCGAAGAAAGCCATCAAGGTTCTACAGATGGACAATGGAAGCAGATATATGGATAGAAGACTTAAAGACTTTTGTAAACATTAGGGAATTGATCTTCAGAATCCACCAACATTCAATTTGCACAAGATAGATGTTGCATCTATGAGGATTAGAACTCTTAAGTCCATGGAAAATTTCATGATACAAGCCAAGTCTCTTAATCCTACACTAGAAGTCAAAGCTATTAGTAGTTCCACTCACATACTTAATAGGTCTCCTCATAATGCCTTAGATGGTAAGACTCCTTTTGAGGCATGGTGTGGTAGAAAAATAGTTGTGAGTCACTTTAGAGTCTTTGGTTGTCCAACATGGGCAAATATATCTTCTAGGGGATGCAAGGCACTAGCACCTAGGCCTTGTGATTTCATCGGATATTAAGATAGTGTTAAGGCTTTCAGACTTATGGATCCAGAGACTCATGAGATTTTGTGGAGAAGGATGTACACTTTGAGGAAAGTTCACCCAGATTATCCTCTAATCCTCTCCACACGACATACATTGTGGAAATTGATAGTGACACTAGCGATAGTGCAACAAATTTAGATACATGGGGTTCTATCGACAGTTGTAGTGAGAGGTCACAACATCAATATAGTCCACATGCATACATTTCCACAGTGATAGGTCTAGCACAGTAGGGTACACCTTGTCTTCCAGCTCTAGCAATAGGGCATGACTAAATGGAAGACATTGTAGGTTTCTTCATGGAGTCACACATAGCTAACTTGGGAGACATACTTGATGATTTACATCTTCTCTTTGATTAAGATGATCCTTGTATAGTTGTTGTGAGGGCTCACTCTGACCTTCATGTCCATTCTCTACATGATTGATCTTTATAGGTTCATGTGATTGTGGATCCTTATGAACAACGGTTGTTGGAGGTCTCTTTGTTAGTTAAGAAGATAGATGGTTCATTGGGATAGGTTCAACAAACATCCTTGCTAGATCTACACTCATTCTTTTTAGCATCATTGGAAGGAGCGATCATCAACATTGACACAAGGACACTTGAGTAGGTTTTGGGGTCATGATACCTCTTTGAGATTATACCTTTTCCATTGTTTCTTCCAATGGAGAGGAACATCATTTAATACTCATTGACCAACTTCTTCCTTGGAACAACAATCATTGGTCAACATTCTTCATTAGGGGGCGGACTACCTTGTCTCTCTTCCTCTTCTTTCTTATGGGGAGGGTTTTTCCCATAAGGCTTTCCCTCTTTCGCCACTTTATAATAGATTGTATTGCATTATGTACATTGGTACCTAACATGGCCTAATAGTCAGGACCCATCATGCATTTCATTTTAGATTTTGTGAGCTTAAATGCATTCCCCTAAGTTTCACTTAAGGGGCTGGGTGTTGGTGTAAATACGTATTTACTATTTTCACTTTACTTAATTTTACTTAGGTTAATGCATTATTTTATTATATTGCATTATTTTATTATTTATTTTGTGAGACACTTAGGAGTTTATGTACTTTCATGAGTTCTCATGTTGACAACATAGAAGTACACAACTCTAATTCAGCACATGGTGTCTACAACATTTGAGTTTGCATCATTCATTGAGTTGTAATGTAGACAACACAAATATTTGCACTCCTAATTTAGCACATGGTGTCTACACCATAAATTTATGTGTTACACCATTGTATGGTTATCCTCTCATCATCACACTTAGTTTTCCGCTTAATAGAGGATAACCCATATCTAGTGGACATGTGCCTATTTGTATGACTTATCATGTTGCTAATTCCTATGCATTCTAGAAGCATTCTAGAGGCCTTTATATACAAGCACTCCTAGTGTACTTTGATATTGAATCGAATACATATCGATATTCTGGTCATACTCTTTGTGGTCTGCTATTGTGCTTGTGTTTGAGTTCTTTGTTTTTGGGTAAATTTTTCCCTAAGGAAAATTCTTGCAGGTCTTTTGGCGTAGTTTTTTAAGCACCTCAGGATATGTGCCAATGTAGAAAATAGGTTATTTTTTAATTAGGCCATAATTATGATGATTTATATGATGTAATTTGGAGGGATGATTGTTATTTTAATTTAAAGCATTCTAGAAAGAGAATCAGGTCAAAAGGCTTTACATTTTGAAAGTTATTTCAATTTTAAGTTGCCTAGAGACCCCTAAGAACACTTCAATAACAGATTTGAGGCAAAAATTGGCCCTTTATGACCCTAAAAAGTGGGTGATGATCCAATATCATCCATAAGCCTATAGAGTGCTGGGAGATATTTTTGAAAATATAGATGGTTCATTAATCAAAGTAACAGATCAAAAGTTATGCCTCCCAGAAGTTGGACTACCATTTCTAGATTCTACTAATTTTGCAACAACTTTTGACATATCTTCTAGAACCTTCTACTTTGGTGGTGGATGCCAAATGACATATTCTAATATTTATTCCCCTAAACCTAGTTTGGGTTACTTAAGATCATTTCTTGCATTGTAAAGGTTTGTTTTTGTGGAGTTTGGGAGAAGGTACCATGAGAAGGGTTTTTGTCCACAATCTAATAACATTGTAAGCCCATAGGGTATGTAGTGGAGTCTATTCTAACTATAATAAATGTAATGGAATATCATTTCTAATAATAAAATTATCCTTTTCTTTTGGTGTTTGTTTTGTCTTGGCTTGTGCCATCATCACTCCCATACCACCAAGCCTTAAAGAACTATAAGGAGCAAGTCAACAAATTTTCTTTGGAACATGCTCAATCTCATTTACAAGATATGTTGTAATTATTTAATAATTTGGAATTCACTTTCCTAGTAACTTACAATAAGATAGGTAATGATTAGAAAATCTTATGTATCATACACATGTTAAAATACTCATAAAAGTAGTTTGAGTTACACTTTCTCTTAGAAAACAACTCACATTCGATTTATCATTATGTTGCAAATGAATGATTGTCATAATTTGATTTTCATGTTCTAGTCCAATATACCTATTCTTATCCCAATATAGGAATAAATAAAATTTATTGTATTTCTTTCTTATGGTGTCTTCATTAGTAAATTGGTTAAATTAACTATTCGACATTAATCCATGTCCCCATCAACTGCAACAATGTGGACCTCTAGATAAGTAATTGTGTGGTCATCCCATCCAACCAAAGTTATAAATGTTTTTCCTTAAGAGTAGATTTTTTAAGATTCATATGGTCTTTTCAATTAACAAAATTATTCTCCATGATTGTTTTGGTTCTTTTGACCTCATCCTTATTACATTCCATTAGCAGTTAATATTTTTACCAAATAATAGATAAGTGTTCTCACAATATTCCACTTGAACAAATAGAAAATTTTAACCAATTCCCTTTACAAGTTATTTAGATATAAATTTTATCATTGGAAGATTAAAAAAATTTAAAAAGAAAACAAGGTGCCAAAATCTTTTACTATCATCAACTATAACAAATTCTTACCTTTAGTGTAACTATTGGTTAAAAATATATGACTGTGGAGAAAAATAACTCTATAACTTCTTGCTTGAGAGGTTTTGAAATTCTTGGTTCACACATGGTATGTGGTTCAAAATAGGGTGGGCCTTTCCCACCCATCAACCGATCCACTTCTCAATAAGGATGTCATAGTTTTTGAGGGGCTCTACTATGAAGTCCTTGGGTTTTTAGATTAGGGACATATAAAGGTAAAGATGGTGTTAGTGAGGGTGTAGAAAAAAGAGGGGCACACACATTAAAAGAAAGACCAAAAACCCAATATGTTGAAAAGTGTGATAATTATTAATGGAAATTGAAGATATGGAGTCCAATAATTAGCATTATCTAATATATTAAAATTGTGGAGGAAACTAAAATTGGATTCTTGATTGATGGAGTCAAGGAAAAATAATCTCCAAAAGAGAAGTCCAATCCTTGCAAAATACCTAAATAAGCAAGAAACAAGAAATACTAGAGAAAAACTATATTAATATTAAATTTTCCCACAAATGAAAGTATTAAATCACCATTATCAATATACAATTACTAACATGTTAAATAGATTTTTTATTCTCATCAACATGCTTGCAACTAACCATCCCTTAAAATTAAGATAACTCCTACAAACCTAAGCACCTCAATTATTTGCCAATTCTCTATAGATTCTCCTTACGAATCCTTTTTACTAAAACAAGAAGCCCTACCCTACTTATATACAAGATCGACAACCATAGTTCAACTTATCTGATCACAAATCCCAAGATAAAAGAAATGTATTACAAAATAGATAGGTTAGCTTCCAAATCCATAAGAACATTTCCAAGTAGATACATTATGTTGTATAAACACAAAAGAGGGTCAACCTTATGTATAAAAAAAAAGAACAATTTTTCATTTAACATCACATATCATTAATATTCATCACATTTCCAATCTTGCTACCCTAGCTATTAGAAGAAGAAAGCCCATATAGGAACAAACAAATCATATGATAACTTCATTTACAATTATCAAAATAAGATCCAAAGCTAGAAATAGGATCTTCACAATGCTTGGGTCATTCAATAAGGATCACATCAGATAGTTCAAATCAACTATAATGATCTCTACCTTAAAAAATAAGAAAATTGTCCAAATGAACAATAAATTGATAAATCAAAAGGAAATGTTTTTGGGTGATACAATATTGTTGAAAACCCAAGGATTCTCTTACATTAGACATCCCATGTGATAAATAAGAAGTTCCACAAGAAGAAATTATGAAAATCTAATCATATTCAAGACATACATCCCATGTTATTAACCCATATATCTTATTCATCAGAAGGAACACAACTTCACCAATTTTTCAAACCCTTAAGACCATAAGTATGCCTTCCACCATGAGTTAATTCTCTACTACCACTTACACAATATTTTCTTTGACTAATACTATTATGCTAATTTACTCTTTCTTTGTCAACTCTATAACCAATAACTAATATGTAATCTACTATTTAATGTTTGAATCGACCTCTAACATTATTCACCAGCTTCTCAAACTCTAATTTCTCTTACAAGATTCTACTACTCATATGATACCACTTTAGTAACCTGTTGTAACTTTATTTTGTTGTCACTAATCTTAAATTTCACTAGTTTATTCATCAAAGTTTTTAAAAACTATATAACCTTGGTACCCTTCTCAACCACCTACTAAAAATCCATCATATTATGATCCAAAGTTATCTGATCTCCTAAGGTGTAAGACCTTGTTGTACTTAGGTTCTTAGCTTTCATTCCTTCCTCCTTCAAATGAATTAAAGTGAATCACTTTCCATAATTCATTATAGAAACTATATTCCTTCAAAAATCATGAATAGAACCAACATAATATTTATAATGTCTTCTAGACTAAACATTACAAGAACTTATGTTAACCAAATCACATAATATCTCATCTTGGTATGATCCAATCTTAAGATTTTAATCTAACTTTTTTCTTTCACTTCCACCATATGATCGTATTGAAAGTAACTTATTCCACAAGGTCAAGGATACTTGAGTCTTCTAGGTCCCAACTTCTATACCATTTCATTACATACAAGGTTATCAATAATACCACCATCCATAATAACCTTGAAATATTTACCTCCTAATTTAAAAATAGTCCAAAACAATTTCCTTCTCTACATAGGCTTTGGTTCCTTCCTACTCAATATATCTCTTCAGAACATCATACATTGTCTCATTTTAGGCACAACTTGCTTCTCAAAAAGTTCATCTATATTTTCTTTCTCCTCATGTTCCCCAAGGTTATGTTTTCATTTTCTTAAACCAATAGAACATAGGAAAGCTCTATGTCCAATGTTATGACATATGAAACAAGTACATTTGAACTCTTTTTTTGTCTCTAATCCTTACATGAATATCTTGATCAGGTTACTCTTTCATCACAATTTTATCTTTTCCCTTATCAAAAACTAGTTTATCCTTAACCCTAGGGGTAACTTATATTCTCTTCAACTTATCTTCTACCTTCATATCATACTAAAAAATATCCTCAACTATAGATACTAATCATTAACATACTTAATTCATCATGAATGTAAACCTTAAATCATTAACAATACCTAGTCACCTTTTCCTTTGATGCTTCTTAGTGTTCTAAACTAATTTTCATCTTATAAAATTCTTTGATGTACTCTTTAATTATCATTTCCTTTTTCTTCAAGTTATCCAACTTCTTAAACAAGTTCACTTCATAATCCTCCAATATGAACACATCCTTAAGTATAGAAACAATAACTCTCCACCTAGTGATCATAGGTCCTCCATTATCTTCTCCATCCTTTTGAAATTGTTTCCACCATAAGGCAACATGATCCTTCAATTTAGTTTGTGCTAATCTAACATGTGTAAATCACTAATTTCTTCAAACTTAAAGTAATCTTCTTCTTTCATTAATCTAATCTATTAAATCCTCCTCTCATAATGAACCATAAAATCATGTAATATCTATCTTATGAATCTTACTCACTTGTGCCATACCCTTCAATAATCTTTCTTCCTCTACTATAATTATCACTTTGATTTGTTCTAGATCTTAAACAACCTCTTCAAATTCATCTATAGTTTTAGGATTTCTCCTAACCCTAGTTAGAGAATTTTTTACTTTAGATCTCATCCCATTTCTAAATTTCTCCATCATCTTCTTTGATCTTCTAGGATTTATCCTTATAGATGGCATGTTTACAAGATGATAATTTATTTAACTTCCTCATATTTGGTGATCTAATCACAAGTGTTTATTTCTCAAATCTGATATAGGAATCTACTAACACCAATAATGTGCCCAAGAAACTAAGTCTATTTAGTAGTTAGGAATTCACTAACAATACTCTCTTGTGCAACCTCCAATAATTGTAGGCCAATATTGATCTTGTGATAACCCAAAACTAGGTTCACAAGAGTGATCAATAATTCTTTCAATCCTTAGTGTTCAATGACCAAACCTTATTTAACCATATTGCATTAACCTATAATTGATGTGGATCAAATCTTCAACTTATACATTTCCAAAATAACAAGACACACAAGTTAGAGACCAAATCCCACATGCTTGTTCCACTATGATGTATAACCCCAACCTCCCTCTAATTCAAAAAGGGGAGTAAAAGTAAAAGGTCTAAAAATAGAAGACAAAGAAACCAAACTTTACATGCTACTACCAATTGTTGATCTATAATGTTAGATGATCTATTAATTTTGATCTAGTTGTTACGTATATTTAACTTGTTAAAATTGGATGCAACATCACCCTTATCAAGAGAAGAATAATCCATTAGAGTGTTACTTTCAAGTTGACACACTTGAAGTTGATAATGATGAAGAATGACACAAAATTGTGAAAAGGAAGATAAATTAGTAAGGTCAATCTTATCCCTAATATATTTTTGTAAATTAGAAAAATAAAATCATTGTATATCAACATCAAAAATATGATGTAACACCCCACTTGTGAGTCCAAGAGAAATAAACCTAACATTTTAAAATGTCTGTTGGACTATTTTATTTAAAGTTTAAACAACATCAAAGTAACAATGTGGAAGCAATATACACATACACATCAATTACACATAAGAAAATACATTATAGACTTCATTCTTCAAGGGTTCCTTTTCATTGAGTCACATTAAAAATATTATATCAATTAGTTTAAATCTCAAGAACAATGACCCATGATCATAAATAAATAACATATACATCATCTCATAAGAAAAAGTATGAATACGACTAATATAATGAAATAAATCTAATAAATAACATCCACTTCACGTGTCATAGGGTATGTGAGAGTAGATACAAGTACATTGAAATACAAGATACATGATAACATATATACATCGACTAAATAGAAGTCTCTGAGATAGGTGTAAGAATGACAATAGTACAACTACATCCATGAACATCCAACAAAATAGCAATCTAAGGAGACCCAAATGGTAAGAAGTCACTACCTCCTGTCCATGTGGTTACGTACTTAGGCTCCAACTCCCACCATGAAGGGAAGATAATGAACAATCGTCATATGGATAATCAAACCATAAAATAATCCTAGGTGAGGAATCATGATGGCCAATTCTACCTCAAGGGTACACAAACTATTGAAGAAGAAATATAATCAAAATTGAATAGATGATCAATCAATCCAACACCTCATACTAAAGTCAACATACAAAATCTTAATACAAAACCAATACCAAACAAAAAAGATAAAATACTAAAAGACAACCATTTTCAAACCAAGTTCCTAATGTCAATAGTGCAATAACGAAAAGATATCAACCATCATCAAAGAAATCAAATTATGAATAATAAATACACCACTAATAAATATACCACCAAAGGAAAACACAAAATTTATGGAGGAGACTCAAGCTACATACTAGGGAGTGTCATTACATGAGCCAACTCTAAGGTTACCCTAGTAGTCTCTCAAGACAATGATCCTCTAGTATCTCTATATGGAACCATAATACCCTCTCATGAGGACAAAGAAAACTAGTCATACCTCTCAACGAATCATCTTATTCTCATCCTTGGCCTATACAAGCACTGAAGTCATGGGTGAAGAAAAATATCTATCTTTTTAGTGTATCTCAAGGAGAAAATAGATAGGCAAGGTATTTTAATTACTATGTTATCACTTATTACAAAACTTACTATGACTTACCCTAGCAACCACTTTGTGCTCTTTCCCCCATTGCAAGCCACCCTCATAGGATGCACCTAGGCTACCTTCCCAAACACTCACAAATCACAACAGTGTCTCATACCACAAAATTAATAAAGATTAAATTTAGTTCCATGCTAAACAACTTAAAAATATTATTGATTCTCAAAACCCAAGTTCTCATAAATGCTCATCAAAATAAAAATCATAAAATAAATCTCAATTTGAATCATAAAATACATCATGACATACAATCAAACAATCATCATAAAAGGAAACTCAAAGATGCCTCTAGTGCACATCCTAACTTGACCAACTAAAAAAAATAAACGCCACAATTCTATAAAGAGATTATAAAAAAACACATAGTTTTTAAGCCATATGGTTTAATTTGCATCATTTTCAATGTTTAGATTGAGCCATAAAGATGTGTTTAGATATAAAGTAAGAATATGATGTGTGCAATAGTATCATGTTATTAATTTGAATAATCTTAAATCACAAATGACTTAATTAATAACATAAATGTATATTATTAGATTTAAATATTAATATCAATTCCATTTCTAAAATATTCATGACTTCTATTTAAGTCTAATATCAATATTTACTTTTTCTTTAAGTCTTAATGCAACCAGAGATAACTTAAAATTGAAATTATAATTATAATTAAATTATTTATAAATTCTCTTATAATATTAAATATTCATAAGTAGATGATTATATAGTTAACTCGACTATAACTCATCTTAAAATATAATAAAATCACAAGTATATATTTATTAATAGGCCACTTGCATTAATACATATATAATTAGTTATATTCCACTAAAAGTTTTTTTTTATAAATAATATTAGAATACAGTCATAAGAAAATAAGTACTATTTATTTATTTAATTTTTGAAATAAATAAATGATTTTTTTAAAATTTAGAATAAAATAAAATTGAACAATTCTTTAAAAAAAATTTGAAATAAATAATGAGTAATAAAATAAGTATTTTTAAAAATATAAATTCAAAAATTAAATTAATTTTTTATAAAATAAAATAAAATCTGCAATTAGTATTTTCATGTACCTTTGATCTCTTAAATCATACAAGCATAATATACTTAGTTTTCTATCTCTAGTATTTTTTTTCATGTGCATGTATAAGTTTAGTTATGACACAATTTCCTCTCAATTAATCATTTATTTTTCCAATAGATTCTACAACTAAATTATTTCAGATATAAGAAGAATATTTATCTTTATTTAGAAAATTCATGAAAATCACATGGTTCTAATGATAAATTTAAAGTTGAAACCCTAGCTGTCTAATTTATTATTTTCTTCCAAATTTCTATAATTAAATTTTTCCTATATTAGGAAGAGTTTTAAAGAATGCAATCATAATAATTTTCTAGTTTTTTTCTAGATTTTTCCTTAGTCAATTTTTCTTGATCAATAAGTTTCCTTTTCAAACTATACAACATAATTCTTTATCCAAAAATGAATACACTAAATTAACAAGTGTTATGCAAGAACTTAAGAAGATACAAAATAGATAAATATTTCATTAAAACTTTGCAACGGGCTTTCAAACTCTACCTCAAAATAATAGCTAAGATATGAGATAATCTGTGAATACATGTAAATCCAAACCTTTTGAAACTTTCAACAATTCTTTTGCTCCAACTCCAAATTTTGCTCCCCAAACTCCGTGTGTGAAATAATGACACAAAAACCTCTAATATAGAGCCCTAACTCCCTTTAAGGTTTCTATTTCTAAAAGACCTAAAAGATAATTATTTTTATATATTCAAATTTAACTCACTTTTTAATTAAATAAATTCTTTTATTTTATTTTTCCTCTTTATTATTTAATGCAAGCATGTTGAAAGAAATTATTTATTGTTTTAATCAATAAAGGTAATTAAAGTGCATTATCTAAATGCAACTCTAATTAGATTAATATTAATTAAATATGTATAATAAAATAAATATTAATCATTAATATTTTAAATTCTTTTAATTTAATTTTCTAAATTAGAACTTTGAATTAAATCTTTTAAATTAGCTCAAATAATTCCAATAGATTAAATATCATCTTATTTAAATATTTTCCCTTTTTAATTCAAATAAAATTTAATAATCCAAGTATCAGGGATTAATCCTAAAATTATAAATAAGCTTACTACCAAGAAATTCATACAATCAAAGCCACATAAAATGCATAAGATAAACCAACCAAAGCAAAAGTCAAACAACATATGCACAAAAAGACTCGCAGGTTTAAAAAGGGTAGACAGTTAGATACAAATAATCCTTGTAGGACAAGTTTTTAGGCTATGGCTAGGATTGGGTTTGGTCATTAACTTCCCATTCTTACCACTAAGCTATTGTGATAGGGCATGCTCATCCTAAAAAATTAAGGAAGTCGATGCTAGGTACCCTATAACCTGCATAAAAGACAAATGAGTGTGTGTGTGTGTGTATTGTTGGAAGAAATTGATTAATTGTGTATTATCTTTGATGTTACACAAAATGCATATCATTGCCAGTCAGTGTATGTCGAGCTCACTTAGGCATTGAAGACAGTTTCCTATGTCTTCCGAGCATTCCAAAGTTTGTTGGATATGAAATTAATAAATTTGGTTATAGGCTTTGGAATTTTGAAAATCATAAAATTGTAAGAAGTAGGGATGTCATATTCAATGAGAGAGTGTTGTACAAAGATTGAAGAAATAAAATAATTATGTAATGTTGGATGATACTCCAAAAGCTAAAGTTCTAACAATTCCTCATGGTCTGCAACAACCATAACAACAGGTACCACACACCCTAGTGAATGTTAGATAGTGAATGAGGATAAGTAGACCTCTAGAAATATTTTTTCCATCTTTGTATTCTATTTTACTTATTGATGCTGGTGAACCTAAATGTTATAATGAATTTGTGTACGTGGATACAAAAAATCACGGGGAGTTTGCAACAAAATACAAAATGGACTCTTTGCTAAAAAATAAGACATGGGATTTATGCAAGTTTCCTATAGGTACAGGTTGAAAGAAGAGGATGGAGATAAGAAAGGAGTTAAAGCTAGGTTTGTTGTAAAAGAATTTGCATAAAAAAGGGCATTGATTTTGATGATATATTTTCTCCTATTGTTAAAATAACTTCTATTCACATTTTTTAAAGTATTATGGCTATTGAAGATTTACATTTGAATCAACTTGATGTTAAAACAACCTCCCTTCATGGTGATTTGGATGAAGAGATATATATGGCACAACCACAAGGATTTGAGGTATAAGGTAAGGAGAACTCAATGTTCAGATTGAAGAAAAGTTTGTATGGCTTGAAGCAAGCACCTCTGCATTCGTATTTGAAATTTGATAGGTTTATACATGAGCATGGATATAGTAGGTATCATTTAGATCATTGGGTTTATTTTAAGAGGTTTGACTATGACAACTATGTTATTTTATGTTTATATGTTGATGATATGCTTGTAGCTAGATCTAACATTGATCACATTAAAGGGATGAAATGCCAATTAGCAAATGTAATTTCTATGAAGGATTTGGGGGCAAAAAAACAAATCCTTGGTATGAAGATTTGCAGAGATAGGAAGAATAGGCAATTGACATTATCTCAAGCTAATTATATTGAGGTGGTGTTGCAATGTTTCTCTATGGAGAATGCTAAAGTTGTCAACACACCTTTACCTAGTCATTTGAAGTTGATTAAAGAGATGTGTCGAAAGACATAAGAAGAGGAGGATAAGATGTCCAAGGTACCTTATGCTTTAGCTATAGGAAGCTTGATGTATGCTATATGATATGTAGAAGGCTAGATATTACATATACAATAGGAGTTATTAGCAAGTATATGAGTCATCCAAGAATTGAGCATTGGAATGTATTTAAATGGATTCTCAGATATTTGAGAGGAACATCTAGTAAGTGTTTACATTTTGGGGCTCTACTACTAATTTATAGGGATATTTTGACTCAAATTTGATAGGGGATATTAATACTAGGTGGAGTACTACAGGTTATGTATTTACTATTGGTGAGGTAGCAGTGAGCTGGGTTTTTCAATTACAGAAGGTTAATGCTTTATCCACTATAGAGGTAGAGTATGTTGCTACTACAAAGGTAGCTACAGAGATGATATGGCTTTAGTTCTTCTTGGAAGAATTGGGACACCATTAGAAGGATAATTATTTATTTATAGTAGTTAGAGTATCATTTATCTTGTAAAGAATCTAGCTCTACATTCAAAGACAAAACACATATAGTTGTAGCACCATTTCATTCGGTCAGTTTTGGATGATGGACAGTTAAAGATGGAGAAGATAAATACAAATAAAAATCTAAAAAATATGTTTACAATGGTATTGACAAAGGAGAAGTTTAATTCCTCTTCAACTTTGGTTGGTCTTCTTGACTAAACATAATAAAAGAACATCAGAGTCTAGGTTGGTTTGATATATTTCAATGGGAGCTATAGGTTTAGTGGTCCTATGATCAGTCTCCAAGTGGGAGATTGTTGTGATATGGACCCTAATCAAACTTAGATGTTTATTCAATGTGGTTTACCTCTAGATTATTTATATAGGGGTTTGGAGGCAATACCTCCAAGATAGGGACAAGAGGCAGTGCCCCTGTGGGTTCCTAGGGCTACTATTTTTCTATTATTCTAGCCCTAATTTTCTAAGCGAAAAAATGCTTCTATAAAAAGTGCTTAAGGTTAGGAATTTTCATATTGTGTGATGCGAAAATTGGTTCTTGTGGCGGTACTGAGCTATAAGGTCTTACAGATTGTAATTAGTTTGTAATCATTGGATACTAATAATATTGGACTTGTTGTTGGTGGACATAGGCTAGGGATTTGATGAATTGAGTTAAATCTTGGTGTCTTGTGTTCTCTTTTATGTGATCTACTATTTTTTGGTATTGGTTATATTTGCATGTAACTATTATTTTTGTCTGAGGTTAATCCTAATAGAGTTTTCCTAGTTTAGAAGATAGTGTCTACCATGTTCACTCAGATGACAAAAGAACATTTGTAGAAGTTGAGTGTTAACCAAGTTCACTCAACTAATGAAGGAAATTTGTGAATATGAAGTGTTAATCAAGTTTGATCAGTTAACATGGGAAAATTACCTTGAGTTAGTATCTATCGAGTAGGGTTGGCTAATCAATGATTTTCTTGTTTTGGCATATTAAGTTCAATTGAATTGTTTGTTGGTTCTAGCTTACTGAGGAGATGAATATTAATCATTCTAAGTTTTATTCAAGCTGACTTTAAAATGTGTAAGATATAAATATAAGGTCAAGTTGAGGATTGAATGAGTGGAACATAGTTGAATATTTGATGATGCTTAGACGAAGTGAATTTGAAAGATAAGAAGAATATCCTTGTTGAGATGAAAAGATACATTCAACTAGGAAGGATCAAGTATACAAGCCAGAATTGAAAGTTATAATTAAAAATTTAGTTGTATTAGAAATGAGGTCATCTCATTGTTACTCTCTAACCATTGTAGCAATGATCTAAATCTCTTAATAGAGTCAGCTTCACAACTATTTGTAAATCCTCTAATAGGGTGACATTTCTATTGAATTGTTTGAAGACCTCTAACAAGGCCACTCCTAATAGGGTGATTAAATCCTCTAACAAGGTCACACCTAAAAATATGTTTTTTAACTTTTAACAAGGTTGGCTACTAATAGGTCTCACTTCTAAAGAGTGAAAATAAGTAAGTAGTTGCAATTGGTTGTCTTTCTCAAATTGGGTTTCCATGTTAAATCCTACTGTCAAGTGTGTTCATGCTATATATTTTGTGTTTATGAAACTAAGTTAAAATAAGATAAATCATAGATAATATGTTAATATTTTCATGATAAGCATTTACTAAGTTATTTCAGTATTTACTAAGTTACAACATTTGGTAGTGTAAACTGAGTGCTTGTGTATTTGTCGAGTTACAACAAAGTTTTGTTTACACTAAGTTTTGATTTGTATTGATATCTAAGGGATTTAGGTTATATTTTTTGTTGTAATTGATTCGCCCCTCCCCTCTTAATTACTCCACTTATATTTCCAACAATTGTTATTAGAACTTTTGGTGCTTGTAGAGAAGGTTTCAAGGACCAAAGCTAAAGATTAGGATGTCTTATAGAAGAGAGATTCTCAAGTTGAATTGAGACAACTTGCAACATGGCAAAGAGTTATGAGGTTACATTTGGAAACTATTAGTGATTCAGGTTGTACATATCTTGATAGTGAATACAACGTTCCTACTAGAGCATTATCAATTGAAGAAATTGTTGAAAAGAAAAATCATGATGATTAATATCACTTCTACTGTTAATTATGTTGAATTTGATGAAGTCAAAAGTTACACTACAGCTTATGATATGTGGATCAAATTAAAAATTTTCTATGGAGGAGACGATAATGTAAAAAGAGCTAAAGCTGAAAGTCTTAGAGGACAATTTGATGAGATGAAGATGAGAGAAGATGAAAACATTGCAAAAGATATTGAGTGAATTAAAGCAAGTGTGAGCGCAATCAAAGCATCTGGAGGAGAGATTGGTGAAAAAATAGTTTTAAGCAAGGTACTCGGAACCCTTCTTCCTATCTATGCAATTAGAGTATCTTCTATTCAAGAAATGAGATGTGATTTAAATAGAAATATAACTTTGGATGCTCTAGTCGGAAGATTGATAACTTTTGAGTTGGATAACTATGATAACTATGTCCATAGTTCCAAATGTATTAAGCTTGCATTTGAAGCCAAGCTTTCACTCAAGAAAAAGGGATAATAAATCAAAAGCTAATCAATTAGAAAGTGAAGAAGAGGAAGAAAATTTAGACAGTTATCTTGAATTTATTTAACCCCTACTTGAAAGGAAATATTCCAAAGGTAGAGAAAAGTACAAAGGTAAGATTCCTCTAATAACAATGAAGATAAAATGGTATATATTTCTGTAAAAGATGAATTTGATGATGAAGGAGATAAAATGACACTTATCTCTCATGTTAGCAAAAATGATACATGGATTATTAATAGTGGTAGTGTGAGATTCAGAAATAATGAACCTTGTTACATAAAGGGAAAATGGTGTATCTCATTAACCAATGAACTTTGATGTGACAATTCTTGCTGGGTTGAAAATCTAAAACATAATCTATTGAGTGTGAAACAATTGAATAATATTAGATTGAAGGTAGAATTCATGAATTGGGAGGCCAAACTATTGGATGGAAAAGGAAATCTAGTTGGATCTAGAAAACAAACAAAAGATAATCTATTCTATCTAGATCTCAATGAAAGTTCATGTTTTATTGCTCAAGTAGAAGAAAGCTAGTTATGGCACAAAATATTATGTCATGTAAATTTTGATAATCTGGTCTAGATAAGCAAAAATAGAAGAGTAAGAGGTATTCCTAGCTTGAGCAAACCTAATATGGGGCTATGAAAAAATTATCAAATTGGCAAAATGGGAAAAACTAGTTTCAAAAGAAAGAACTATCATTCTAAAGAAGTCTTAGAGCTTGTACATACAAACTTATGTGGACCTATTGGAATAGAGAGTTATAGTGGAGATAAGTTTTTCATTCTTTATGTTGATGATTACTCTAGAATGATGATTGTAATGTATCTAAAAGACAAATCTAAAGCTTTTCAAAAATTTAAGTGGTATCCAGGAAGAGCAGAGAAAGAAACTGGAAAGAATATGAAATGTTTGAGATTAGATAGAGGTGGTGAATTCACTTCTAATGAGTTAAATGAATTCAACATTGAAAAATGAATTGAAAGATAGGTATCATCCCCCGGTACACCTCAGTAGAATGGTATAGCTGAAAGAAGGAATAGATCCATCATGGATTATGCAAGAATATTGATAATAGAAAAGAATGTTCCAATCAAATAATGGAAGGTAGAAATCAGTACTACAATGCATGCCTTGAAGAGATTACAGCTAAAGAAAGACTCAAATCAAACTCCTCATGAACTATGGTATGGATACAAACCTAATGTAAGTTACTTAAAAGTATTTGGTGTTGGAAATGATTGAAAAGATCATGAATGAAGAGTAATGGAATTGGTAAAGAATGTTTTCAATCATTGTTTTTTCATTGATGTCAAACTTGCTACTTGCAAGAAGGACAATTGCTTTAGTGATCCAACTACTATCAGTTGGTTGATTGAAAAGGAGGTGGCAATCAATAAGATGGACCTAGAGTACCTAGAGAAAGGTTGAAGTTATGATGTTGTAATGAAGTATAAGGATCAGCTAAGCTATTGATGAAATGGTGTATTGATGACATACCCTAAGACATAGAGGATGGACACACTGAGACACATGATGTAGGGATTAACTAAGTTCTAGTTAGTGCCGAACATATTTTTAGTTGAAGCCCAGCAAGTTCAATTTTAGTGTGTGTCGAGTGATCTTCAGGTGTTGAGTGAAGATCAAGTGTCGGGTAGCCTTCAGGTGCCGAGCAAGAAATAGGTGCCGAGTGAAGATTAGATGCTGAGCAATATATAGGTGTTGAGCACTAGTAAATAATATTAAGAAGCTGAGTAATACAAAGGGTGTCGAGCATTAGTAAACCAATAATGTTGAGTTGCTACATTATTTTGAAAAGTCAAAGATTTGCCAGATCTAAGCTGACATGGTAGCTCTCTAGAATTTTTTGAACCTGATAGAAGATAAGAATGATGAGATGGTGGCATAGAACACTATGTAAAATATTTTTGGTGAATGCTAATGGATTTATCATGAAGTTTCTAGATAGAAACAAGATATGGGAAAGATACATTGTATCCTACCTAATCCATTGAAACCAAAAATTTGGAGAGGGAGATTTGAAAAGGAAATCAAGAACATAACTTCTTTATAAGGAGTTACAAGTCAGAGATCAAGTGTGCATGCATGAAGAGGAGTTGGTCATAAGTGTAATCATGCAAAGAAGCCAAGAGGAGTAAGAACAAAGCGTCAAGACTATGAATTGATCAAATGACTAGAGTGAGCATTGGCATAACGAGTGGAAGAACTAAAAGAGATAGATCTTGAAGGGTGAACAAGTTGTTAGCACTACAAGGGAGGAAAGCCAAGCAAAGAAAAGGATTGAAGAGTGATATGAAATCTGCAAGGTTGAAGTTGCAATCTATATCAGGTCAAAACCCTTCTAATACTTTCTTACCATTGTATTAGATATTGAAACCCTACATTGCTAGGTTAGCTTAACAACTAGGTGGATAAGCCTCAGGAAAATGATAAAGTAATCCCTAGGAGAAGGACAAAGAGATCCTTAGGAGAAGGATAAAGAGATCCTTAAGAGAAGGATAAATAGATTCTTAGGAGGAGGATAAGAGATCCTTAGTGAGGGATGAAAGATTCTTTTGAGAAGGTGACTGAAAATTCCATGGATTTGGGTTAGCCTAATAGCTCTATATAAATCCTTTAATAGGGTGACATTCCAAGTTGAATGTTCTTAAATCCTTTAACAAGGTCACATTTAACAATGTGTTGTAGCCTTTAACCGGGTAGACCATCAAAAGTGGTTGAAATCAATTGCGCAGTTATTTTGTGGGTATCATCCCCACTCTAGTTTTACCTTCTTATTCTTGGAGGATTTCTGGGTTATCAAATCCTTAGTGTTATGATGTGATGCATGTTTACTTTTCATGGTTGTTTAATGTTTAATTGCATGAATAATAAGTAAAGAGAAGCACAACACTTCTTATTCACGCCTATTTAATTAAAAAGTTTGAATTGGACATCATTGGACCTTGGATAACTGATTCACCCCACCCCCCCTCTTAGTTATTCTAAAGGATTCTAACAATTGGTATCAGATCCCACTGCTGATTTGTTTCAAGGTACAAGCTGCAGGAAGATCAAGATGTCCAAGAGAGAAGTTCCCAAGCTAAACAAAGACAACTTTGTTGCATCACAAAGTTTGATGAAGCTACACCTTAGATCAATAGGTGACTATGCAAAAACCTCAATCATAGTTGACCATGTCGACCCTATAGGACCCCTGACTTTAGATGACATGAGCAAGAAGAAGAAGCACAATTAAGTAATGTTAGATATTGTTTCAACACTAAGCTATGCCAAGTATAATGACATCAAAGGATGTGATACTTCAAATTAGATGTGGAATACATTATCAAGAATCTATGGAGGAGATGATAATGTCAAGAGAGCCAAAAGAGAAAGCCTAAGAGGAAAATTTGATGATATGAAAATGGAAGGAGAGAATGCTACTCAATATGGTGCAAGAATGAAGGAAGTAGTCAGTGCCATAAGAAGCCTAGGAGGATAGTTAGCAGAAGAAATAGTATGCAACAAATACTTGAGAACTTTGTTTCCCATCTATGCTATAAGAGTACCAACCATCCAAGAGCTAAGGTGTGTACCAGGAAACATAGTGACATTTGAAGGAATAATTGGAAGACTCACTACCTTTGAGCTATCCAAATTTGACAACTACAAACTAGAAAATTTTGAATCTGCATTCAAAGCTAAGATGACAATGAAAGACAATTAGGAGGTTCAAACAAAGAAAAATAATGGAAAAGGAAAGTATGTATCCAATGATAGTAGCACTGATGAAGATGATGTGGACCAATTGGACTCATTACTAGCAAGAAGATTTCATAGAGGAAGAGGCAAATTCAAAGGTAAGTTACCAATCATTTGTTTCAGTTGTAATGAAGTTGGTCACATTGTAGCCAGATGCACACAAAAGAAAAATTAAAAAGATGGTGGCAACTTCAAGAACAAGGAGGACAACAAGGACTACAAAGGTAAAAGAAAAAGATGCTATATTGTTGAAGAAGACTCTGATGAGAATGATGAAGAAGTAGTCTATGTGGCTATGAAAGATGAATCAGATGAAGATGAAGCAACTGCTTTGGTAACCTACATGAACAAAAATGATAGATGGATCATAGACAGTGGACGCTCTCATCACATGACTAGAGATAAAAGTAAGTTCATTACCTTTATTCAATATGAAGGAAATAGTGTTAGATTTTGTAATAATGCACCATGTTAGATCAAAGGGAAAGGTAATATCAAGCTTACTAAAAAGACATCATGTGATAATGCATACTATGTTGAAGGACTGAATTATAACTTGTTAAATGTCTCATAGTTAGGCAACATAGGGTGTAAGGTTGAATTTGAAAAAGGAGTTGCTAAGATTTATGATTCTCAAGGAAGTCTATTAGGAAAAGGTGATCAAACTAAGAGTAATTTTTTTTACCTCAACATGGAAGATGCTTCTTGTCTTATTGTTCAAATTGATGATGTATGGTTATGGCACAAGAGGCTATGTCATGTAAATTTTGACAATCTAATAAGCATCAGCAAAATGAAGAAAGTCATAGGTCTACTAGAGTTGAAGAAGCCTAATAACATCATGTGCAAACAATTTTAACTAGGGAAGATGACCAAGTCAACTTTCAAAAGAAAGACTTATACTTCCAATGAAGTATTAGAGCTAGTTCATACTGACTTGTGTGGTCCTATTGAAGTACAAAGCTACAAAGGTGACAGATACATAATGCTATTTGTAGATGACTATTCAAGAATGATGACAGTCATGTTTCTGAAAAAAAAATTAGATGCATTCCAAATGTTCAAATGGTACTTGGCCAGAGTTAAGAAAGAAACTGGAAAGAGCCTAAAATATCTCAGATATGATAGAGGAGGTGAATTCACATCAAGAGAATTTGAAGAGTTTTGCAATGAAAGAAGAATTAAAAGGTAGACATCAGCACCCAGAACTCCACCTCAGAATGGTATAGCAGAGAGAAGGAATAGATCAGTTATTGACTATGGTAAGACCTTAATGATGGAGAAAAATGTTTCACTCAAATATTGGAGAGAAGCTATAAGTACTGCAGTCTACACACTCAACAGAGTTCAAGTCAAGAAAGGTACAAATGCAACACCTTTTGAATTATGGTATGGGCATTCTCCTAATGTAAAACATTTCAAAATATTTGGATGCAAATGCTATATATAGAAAGAGTCTAGGAATGGAAAGTTTGATGCAAAGAGTGAGGAAGGCACATTTCTTGGTTATTCTACTAGAAGCAAGGCTTATAAGTGCTTGAATGGTAACACTAACAAAGTAGTAGAAAGCACAAATATAAAATTTGATGAGCTTGCAAAAGTTCAAAGTGTTGAGAATACCAAGGAAGTAGAAGAATACAAGGCCTTTGTATACTTTTATGAAAGTATACCTAATAATGGTGAAGTTGCAACTCATAATGACAATTAGCAACAGAATCTAGTATCTGTCGAGTCATAGACAGTAAATGCTGAACAACAGACACATTTAGAAGCTAAGCTGCAGAAGACATAAAATGTTCATTCGGACTCTAAGAATAGCCAACAAGAAGAAAATGAACAAATTCCTATTGAAAATATACATGAAAATTCAGATTCTGAAAGAGACAACATGCAAACAAGGAAGGAACCTGTATTGGCAAAGTATGTGAAAAGAAATCATCCTATAGATCAAATTATTGGAAAAAAAGAGGCAAGACCAATGACAAGGAATATACTCAAAAATGAAACATGTCTACTCAGCAAAATGGAACCAAAAATAGTAAGTGAAGCCATAACAGATGATTACTGGTATAATTCTATGAAAGGGGAAATAGAACAAATTGAGAAGAACAAGACATGGACCTTAGTCTCAAGACCAGTTGATAAGAATGTGATTGGAACCAAGTGGGTGTTTGGAAATAAGTTATATGAGAATGGTGAAATCACAAGAAACAAGGCAATATTAGTCTGCAAAGGATATGCACAAGAAGAAGGACTAGATTATGGAAAAACTTTTGCTCCAGTTGCTAGAATGGAAGGAGTAAAGACCTTACTAGCATATGTAGCCTTCAAATGATTTAAAGTCTATCAAATGGATGTAAATTCTACATTTATGAATGGTATACTTGAAGAGGAAGTCTACATAGAGAAACTAGGAGGTTTTGTTGATGAAAAGAACAAAAACAAGGTATGTAAACTACATAAGGCTCTATATGGATTGAAGCAAGCCCCTAGAGCTTGGTATGAAAGACTTCACAAGTATTTGGTGCAAATAGGATTTGAAAGAATTGATGATAATAGTAACATGTACATCAAATCAGAAGAAGGTAAGGATATGCTTGTATTTGAAATATTTGTGGATGATATAGTTTTTGGAGGAAAGGAAGTACTTTGCAAAAGTTTTGCTGACAAAATGAAACATGAGTTTGAGATGTCTATGTTTGGAGAAATCAAGTTCTTTGTAGGATTGTAGGTGCATCAACTAAAACATGGTATATTTGTGACACAATCAAAATACATCAAGGAGATACTCAAGAAGTTTGGATTAGAAGACTTCAAACTTGTCAGCCCACCAATGGAAATAGGACATAAGCTATCTAAAAATGATGAATCAGCTAAAGTCAATCAAACAATGTACAGATCCATGATTGGAAAACTACAATATGTTGTACATACCAGACCAAAAATAGCACTAGCAATTGGAATAGTGGCTAGATTCTCTGCCAATCCTAGAGAAAATCATCTCATGGCAGTAACAAGGATAATGAGGTATCTCAAAGGAACTGATGATTTTGGCCTATATTACAAAAAGAATGAGAAGTTTGAACTCAATGCATACATAGATGTAGATTGGGGAGGAAACATTGATGACAGGAAAAGCACAAGTGGAGGAGCATTATTCTTAGGCAAATGACTAGTTACTGGGACTAGAAAGAAACAAACATGCACGTCTTAGTCCACTGTAGAAGAAAAATATGTGGTAGTAGCAGTCAATTGTGCAAACATTGTGTGGCTTAAACATCTATTGAAAGGAATGAAAGAAGAGGTAACTAAACCTGTGATACTATATTGTGATAATATAAGTGCTATAAACATATCCAAGAATCCAGTGATGCATGTAAAAACCAAGCATATTGCAATCAAGTATCACTATGTCAGAGAATCGGTGGAAGAAAAACAAGTGAAGATGGAGTATATTCACATAAAGGAACAAATTGTAGATATCTTCACCAAACCATTACCCAAGGATGCTTATGAATATCTTAGAGGCAAGTTGCGGGTAATGCCCCTAACTCAAGCAGTATAAAGCAACATAGAATCTACCCTACATTAGTAGGAGTAGATCATTGAAATATCAAAAGAATGATGCAGAGGATGACAACAAGAGAAAAAAACTCTAGATCAGTCACAATCATAGTGATAGAGGGAGAAAAATATGAAGATGCAAAGCCTCTATTTAGCATGTTAAAGACACTACATCTTTGGCATTTATGTCAAAGAGAGAGATATAGGAGAAATTGATCAATACAAAGTAAGAGGGTGAAATATATGAAGGATCAAGAATACAAAGTAAGGATGTAGCAAGGAATACAAAGTAAGGATGTAGCAGTCTAGAGGGAGAAGCAAATCAAGGGATTCAAATTTTGGTGGAAACTAAGTTGATCTGATTAATCATTTGATCAACTTGGTTTGCCATCAATACCAAAGAGGGAGATTGTTGGAAATGATTGAAAAGATCATGAATGAAGAGTAATATAATTGGTAAAGAATGTTTTCAATCATTGTTTTGTCATTGATGTCAAACTTGCTACTTGTAGGAAGGACAATTGCTTTAGTGATCTAAATACTATCATTTGGTTGATTGACAAGGAGGTGGCAATCAATAAGATGTAACTAGAGTACCTAGAGAAAGGTTGAAGTTATGATGTTGTAATGAAGTATAAGGATCAACTAAGTCATTGATGAAATGGTGTATTGATGACATGCTCTAAGACACAGAGGATGGACACACTGAGACACATGATGTAAGGATTAACTAAGTTCTAGTTAGTGCCAAACAGATTTTCAGTTGAAGCTAAGAAAGTTCAATTTTAGTGTGTGCTGAGTAATCTTCAGGTGCTGAGTGAAGATACTTAGGTGCCGAGCAAGAAATAGGTGCATAGTGAAGATCAGATGCCAAGGAAGATACATGTGCCGAGCACCAATAAATAATATTAAGAAGCTGAGTAACATAGAGGATGCTGAGCATTAGTAAACCAATGGTGTCGAGTTGCTACATTATTTTTAAAAGTCAAAGATTTGCTTGATCTAAGCCGAAATGGTAGTTATCTAGAATTTTATGAACCTGATAGAAGATAAGAATGATGAACTGGAGGCATAGAACACTATGTAAAATGTTTTTGGTGAATGCTAATGGATTTATCATGAAGTTTCTAGATAGAAACAAGATATGGGACAGATACATTGTATCCTACCTAATCCATTGAAACCCAAAAGTTGGAGAGGGAGATTTGATTGAGAAATCAAGAATAGAACTTCTTTATAAGGAGTTACAGGTCAGAGATCAAGTGTACATGCATGAAGAGGATTTGGTCATAATTGTAATCATGCGAAGAAGCCAAGAGGAGTAAGAACAGAGTGTCAAGACTATGAATTGATCAAGTGACTAGAGTGAGCATTGGCATAACAAGTGGAAGAACTCAAGGAGATAGATCTTGAAGGGTGAACAAGTTATCAACACTACAAGGGAGGAAAGCCAAGCAAAGAAAAGGATTGAAGAGTGATCTAAAATCTACAAGGTTGAAGTTGCAATCTATATCAGGTCAAAACCCTTCTAATGCTTTCTTACCATTGTATTAGATATTGAAACCCTGCATTGCTAGGTTAGCTTAACATCTAGGTGGATAAGCCTCAGGAAAAGGATAAAGTAATCCCTAGGAGAAGGACAAAGAGATCCTTAAGAGAAGGATAAAGAGATCCTTAGGAGGAGGATAGGAGATCCTTAGAGAGGGATGAAAGATTCTTTTGAGAAGGTGACTAAAAAACCCATGGATTTGGGTGAGCCTAATAGCTCTATATAAATCTTTTAATAGGGTAACATTCCAAGTTGAATGTTCTTAAATCCTTTAACAAGGTCACATTTAACAATGTGTTGTATTCTTTAACAAGGCAGGCCTTTAACAGGGCAAACCATCAGAAGTGGTTGAAATCAATTGAGCAATTATTTTGTGAGTATCATCCCCACTCTAGTTTTAACTTCTTATTCCTAGAGGGGTTTTGAGTTATTAAATCCTTAGTATTATGATGTGATGTATGTTTACTTTTCATGGTTGTTTAATGTTTAATTGCATGCATAATAAGTAAAGAGAAGCACAACACTTTTGATTCACTTGTGTTTAATTAGAAAGTTTGAATTGGACATCATTGGCCCTTGGATAACTGATTCACTCCCCCCGCCCTCTCAGTTATTCTAAAGAATTCTAACATTTGGTAGCAAATGTTATATCTTAAAATAATCTAGGAAAGAGAAATTTGATGTCAAAAGTGATAAAGGCATATTCCTAGGATGCTCTTGTAGAAGTAAAGAATATAAATGTTTGAATTTGTCTACTCATAAAATCATACAAACTGCACATGTGAGAAGTGATGAGTTTGTAAAAAAGAGTGAAGAAGAGAGAAACAAAGAACCTAAGGATTACAGAAGATTTGTTTACTATGAACCTAATACATTGACAAACCATCCAGAAGTCAAGAAGCTTCACCTCTAAAGTCCCCAAAATCTCCAAAAGCTATCAAGTTGTCTAGTTCAAACCTGAGTCATAGTCTAAAGGACCCAAGTCACAATCAAAAGCAATTGAGTTTTTGCTAGAGCAATCCAATTCTGATGGACCTGAGTTATAAACAGTGTGACCTGAGATTAATTTTGAAGATCGTGAAGATGTCAGTGAAACAAAATTCAAATCCAAATCAACTATGTTAGAAATATATGTTAGAAGGCATCATGCACTTGATTAGATCATTGGAGACAAGTTAGATGGAACAATGACAAGAAACAAATTGAAAGGTTTATGTTTGCTTTCTAAATTTGAACCTAGAAATGTTAAAGATGTTTTGGATAATGAAAGTTGGATTGAATCTAGGAATGAGAAAATAGAATAGATAGAGAAGAATAAGACTTAGACTCTTGTAACTAGACCCAAGGATAAAAATGTAATTGGCATAAAGTGGGTATTCAGAAATAAGCTAAATGAAGATGGAGAAGTTTCTAGAAACAAAGAAAGGTTAGTATGTAAAGGTTATTCTCAAGAAGAAAGTATTGATAATGGTGAAACTTTTTCTCCTATTGCAAGATTAGGAGGTGTTAGAACCTTACTATCATATGCATTTCATAGAGGATCTAAAGTTTATCAAATGAATGTAAAGTATGTATTCTTGAATGGAATTCTTGATGAGGAAGTCTATATAGAACAACCTAAAGGTTTTGTAGATCCCAAAAAAAGAGACATGGTCTCCAAATTACATAAAGTATTATATGTTCTCAAGAAAGCTCCCAGAGCTTTGTATGAAAGACTTCATAACTACTTGATAAATATTGGTTTACAAGAACAAGTGATAACACCATTGAAATTAATATATCAAAGAATCCAGTGATGGATAACAAAAAAAACACATTGCTATAAAATATCATTTTTTAAGGGAATTGGTACAAGATAAAGAGATAAGATTGGAATATGTGTATAGTAAAGAACAAATTGCAAATATTTTTAGTAAGACATTACCTAAAGATGCATTTTTGTATCTAAGAGGTAAGTTAGGGGTCATTCACCTATTTGAAGCTCATTAAATGAAGTTTAGTGATGCATCGACCAAAGCATGTTAAAGATTAATTAGTTGATGTAATATTGACAAGGTCATATTGCAAATGAATTAGTACATGAGGTACATTGATATTCACTAAATTTTGTCTTTGGCATGAGATGTCAAAGAGGGAGAAGTTTACTATCATATCTCATAGAAATTTTATAAAGAGAAAGAGAAAGAGATGTCAAAAAAGGAGAATGAACATGGTCTAATATCAAAGACAACATTTGCTATCAAAAGAAGATGTTGAAGATGAATTTTTTCTAACAAAGGGAGGAACTGAAGGTAGAAGGAGTTCACACTGGTAGAAGGAGTTTTAATGGATGAGAATTAGAATGAAACTAAGGATATGTCCCTTATTTTATTCTTCCTCTAAAATTTCATTAATTATGAGATGTGTTTCTATCAATGCCAAAGAGGGAGATTGTTGGAAACAATTGATTAATTGTGTATTATCCTTGATGTTACATAAAATATAATATCATTTCTAGTCAATGTATGCCATGCTCACTTAGCTAATGAAGGAAATATTGAATGGAACAATTGTTAAGTAGGCTCACTTGGTTACTAAGAAACTTTGTGAATATGCAATATTAACCGAGTTCACTTGATTAATGTAGGAAAATCACCTTGAGTTAGTATCTACTGAGCAAGGTCAGCTAACGAAGGATTTTCTTATTTTGGCATATCAAGTTCAATTGATTTTTTTTTGTTCAAGCCAACTGAGGAGATGAATATTAATTATTCTAAGGTGTATTGAAGCCAACTTGACAATGTGTAAGATATAAATATAGGGTCAAGTTGAGGATTGAATGAGTGGACCATAATTGAAGATTTGATGATGCTTAGAGGAAGTGAATTTGAAGGATAAGAAGAATATCATTGTTGAGATGTAAAGAGACATTCAATCAAGAAGGATCAAATATACAAGACAGAATTGAGATTTGTAATTAGCAAGTTAGTTGCATCAGAAATCAGGTCATCGCATTGTTACTCTCTATCCATTATAGCAATGATCTAAATCTCTTCATAGAGTTCGCTTAATAATTATTTATAAATCCTCTAATAAGGTAGAATTTATATTGAATTTTCTAAAGACCTCTAAAAAGGCCACTCCTAACATGGTGATTAAATAGTCTAATAGGGTCACACCTAACATTTTGTTTTATAACCTTTAATAGGGTTGGCTCCTAATAGGGCTCACTTTAGAAGAGTGAAAATCAATAACTAGTAAGAATTGGTGATTTTTCCCAAATTGGGTTTTCACATTAAATCTTGGTGTCAATTGTGTTCATGCTATATCTTTTATGTGTATACAACTAAGTTAAAGTAAGATCAACCATAGACAATATCTTTAGATTTTCATGATAAACATTTGACAAGTTATTTAAGTGTTTACCAAGTTACAACATTTGTTAGTGTAAACTGAGTGCCTACATATTTGCCGAGTTACAGTAGAGTTTCATTTACACTAAGTTTTGATTTGTATTGACATCTAAGGGATTTGGGTTATATTTTTGATGTAGCTAATTCACCTCTCCCTTCTTAGTTACTCCTCTTATATTTTCAATTATATATATAAGCTAAGAAAGCAATGGCAAGGAGTGATACATCGTTTAGATCTCAACTAGCAAGTGACTGTGACTCCCTCCTTTAACCACATTGAACTTGTCAAATAGAAAATTAAAATAGACACACACACACACACACACATAAACACACACACACACACCATACACATGTAAGTATGGGGTAAGTACCATAACAAATCTCAAGTACAAATCTTCACATATTTAAACATAACAACTCATCATCATTAATAAAAATAATCATTAGATGGAGACCTATCATGTGACATCATCATGAGAATAATCACATTTACTAATTAGAGTAATTTAAGGATCACCTATACGAAAGTAATTGTAATCATCAAATATAAATCATGAAATATAATCAACTAAGTAATCAACACTAATATATATATATAATCCAAGCCATGAAACAATATCATATAAATGTAAATCAAATATCCCTAAAACCAACACAACCATGAAATAGGCTTAAAAGAGTTTCACAAATAGAATAGAAAATCAAATTGTGGATGGGAATTAAATATGATAATAAATCTAAGCACGCAAATGCTTATCTTCTTCAATGAAGTCATTAACATTTTCTTTATTATACAATACATCAAATCATTCAAAGAAGTTTGAGGACCAATGTTGTTTTGATTTTTTTTAATAAAAGCATTAGAATACCTATGGAAGGAATCAAGATAGTTATGAAGCAAAGAAAAAAACCATTGAAAATTATTTTCATGAATTTTTCTAGCATAAATGTTTTTAATGAACCTATAGTTATGAGAGAAATAACTAAACAAGGTTTGGAAAGTTTTGACATGAATCAAAAGATCATCCTTACTATCATAAGTCTCAAGACAAGGAATATCAATACTTTGTGGGATAATTGCTCATAAAATGTCCATGGAAAAAGGACTATAAATGTCATATTTTATAATATCAACATGGATTGAGTCAAGGAAGCTAGTTTTTGTTACAAATGAGACATAGTTTGAGCTAATCTATCAATGGTAAGAAGGTATAGATTAAGGAAAAGAAACACATGGAATTATCATAGGAGGAGAAGGAAGAATAAGATTAGGAAGAGTCACATGTTCATAATTAGAAACTTGAATTGAAGTTGTGATGATAGGTGAAACATAAGTGGAAAACTAGGAATAGAAGTAGAAATAGGAAAAGAAGTTTCAAAAATTGTGGAAAGTGGGATATAAATTAGTTCTTGTGCATATGCTATGCAGGATTTTTCATTAGAATCAATAAGATGATAAATGATACACAATAAATTAAATATATATTCATCATTATGAACGGATTAAGCCTTCTATAGTAAAAATAATACAAATATTATATTCTCTTGAGCTAACCAATGTTCCAATTTTTTAAATTCATGAGTAATATTTTGGAGTTTGGAAGGAGTAAATATTAATGATTCATTTTCATCATGAGAAAAATGAGATTTTTTATTCTTCATGAGAGGACTAGGATCATTAGGATGCATGTTGGTTTCATCAAAATTTTGAGGAAACAAGGAAAGATTGGGATCAAAACAACCCATGAGTCTACATCTTCTTATAATTAAAATACTATAGGATAACCTTAAAGTGATAGTAATTTTCAATGTAACTGGAAAGAAACTAACAATGTAGAAAATATGTAATGCAAATAAAGAGTATCACAATAGTAAAAAATTAGATCTAAATATGGAGTAAGGATCAATCAAAATAATAGATCTAACTACCAAATCAAGAAGAATGCAAATGAGATCTAACTCCTATATCAAAGGAAGATCACATGAACAAGATCTAACTACCCAATCAAAAAGTGTAAAAAATGAAAGCATTGAGTTCACCAAAATATATGTAGTAAAATGGTTATTAATGATAAACTCCCACTTCTTACTTATATATTAGAAGGGAGCTCCTAAACTATGTACCCTTTTGGGATAAGAATATTATTATCAAAACCCAAGTAGATATAGGGGTGCTAATGAAATATTTGGGCTTAAAAGGGATATTTATTATAGACTCATTCCTATTTAATGTTTAAAAATGTATAGATGGAAGTAAGTGTAATGCATTTGAAAGTACAAAAAAGAAATTACTCATGGAATGATAGAAAACAAGATATGTGATATAGTGTATCAAAGTAAGTGTTATTTTAAAGAGGATAAAGATGTACTAACCTCAAGGATAGTAGAGGAAGAAACTTCATATCTATAGAAATCACATCAAACTATACTAGAACTAGAAATAGATCAAAATTTAAAAATTTGAAGGCTAGAAATCTTTACCATTAAAACTTGAGTTATTGAGGAATAAATTGAACCTGGTTTTCTAACCTATACCAATATAGGTTGAAAGTGGTTCAAGCTATACCTAGGAGGTTGGATCCAAAGGTCTTGGGACTATAATTAGAACTACACCACTAGATCTACTATTCTAAATATGAAACTCCATGAACCTACAACATTGCATAAGAAAATGGAAAACTTTTGGGGGAAATGGGATTTCCTTGTCAAGTCCCTTGCATACGAATTAACCTTTAAATGAAATAAAAAATTCATGCAAAAAAAAATAAATTTAAGTGTTACCTTGCTTATCAAAGCCTTGTAGATGGATCCAAGTCTCATACATCCACAAGGATGTATACTAAATTGTATATATGTTGAAATTTAGAATTTAGGATCTCTTCTCAAATTAAATATATCAATAGTTTTCCAAATCATAAATTATGTGTGTCTATGTGCTTGGTAGGATGGATGGAGAAGAAAAGGAAAGAATAATGAAATGTGGATCTTCTTACTCAATTAGGAGTTCCTCTAATAATCCTTCATTGAAAGGAAATCACATGATGAATAATTTTTTTTCATTGGAATGGATAGAGAAAGGACTTGGAAATATTATATGGAAGAAAGCATTCAAATCTTGGAGCCAAATCCATGCTTTCTTGCCTTGAATACACCAAGAACTTGAATTATTGAGAAATGATTTCCTTTAGTTCTTATTTTGCAATTGATGGATACATTTGTAATTGTGGATCTGAAAGTGATGGGGAGAGGCTTCCCTTTATAATTATTTCAATGCCCAAATTCATGAAGCTCAAGACCTTACTTGGCAGAAAAAATGAAAATAATTTTCATTGAGCCTAAAACTCACCAAAATTAAATCCCCAAGGTATATGTCAAAGATGGTTCAAATTATACTAAAATAGGTTAAAGGTGGTTAAACCTATCGAAAATAGTTGATTTTGAGGAGAAAATTGTGGGACCCAAGAAACATCTAGAGTTTTAGGGAAAAATAGGAAGAAAAGTTGAAAAATCAAGCATAAATACATCTAAAATTAAGGAGATTGCTAAAATGGGGCCCAACTTGTCCTAGATCTTCCAAATGAATTAGCATTAAAAATTTTGGACTATCCATTGTTGACATTAAGGTCAATTTTTCTATTGGTAAATTAAAACTTAGTCAATTGGTTACATTGCTACCAAGCTTATCATTCATCTAGCAGTATTAACCAAGTGTTTCAATTGCAATCGAGCTAAGTAGTCAGAATGCAGTTCATACCAAGCTTTATAGTGTCTACCATCCATCTAAGATAGTTTATAGTATATCCTAAGTGCAATAGAGTCTACCAAGATATCCAGTAGAAGTGATGAAGATCTTAGTGTTAACTAAGATCTATAGTGTTAACCAAGTTCTAGAATGTCTACTGAGCTTGTAGTGTTAACAAAGTAAATCCAATGTTGAATGAGTCATGCAGTGCCAATCGATTGATTTAGTATCTATCAAGATTCTTAGTGTTCACTGAGTCATACAGTGTTGAAGGAGTTTATACTACTTGTAGTGATCATTATGTACCAAGCTTCAACTTCGACCAAGTGCTTGATTTTGTTGAGTGTTGATAGTGTTTTTTGAGTGTCAGAACATCACCGAGTTTTTCTTTTGAACCAAAGTTACATCAATGGACCAACTTTTTGAATTAAGATGAATTTGGTATTGTAGCTAACTCTAGTAAGTAATTAATTGGATTGATATATATGTAATTTATTATATCATATCAAAATGTAATCAAGTAAGAAAGTAATGAGTAAGAATCAAATGAGAGAAATTGGAGAAGGCTATAAGAAGTATATGGAAAGAAGAGGCTTATTTATCATAGTCAAGTGATCATTGCAATTCAAGGAATCTCATTCAAAAAATTAAAGTTACAAATCAGAGATTAGCCACTAATTCATTCTAATAGGTACATCAATCAAATCCTTTAACTCGGTGGATTTAATAGTCTTTTCCTAAATCTCCTAATAGAGTGCATACTTCATTGTATATTTGTAAATCCTTTTATAGGGTGGACCTAATAGTCCTTATTGTAGAAGTTAAGAAAACCAATTTCACAGATCACCAAGAACACCTGCATGCAAATATCCTGCAATGAAGAGAACCCAGAAAATAGAAAAAGTAGAGCATGGAAATTCTCAATGAAATGAGAGAAAAATTTACTCCAAGTTATGAACAAGGAAAAGTACAAAGGTTCAACCTTAAAGGTGAACAAAACCCTAAAGGGAAAGAAAACTAGGTTTGCACATTATAATTAATATAAAATATTAATATATGCACCTAAGAGTAAGCTTAAGTAACTAGAGTAATAAACCACTTAATTAACTAAATCAAGATGATCTAATTAATAAGTGTAACAAAATAATTATTCTAACACCCCCCCTTAAGCGAAGCTTAGGAGGAAGCTAACCTAGAAAATCTATGAAAGCAACAAAATGGGTCCTGACAACAAGGCCTAATCAGGTACCCAATACAAGGAAATCTCTATAAACCAGAGACAAAGGAGAAAACCTAGTAGGAAAAACCCCTCTCCAAAAAGAGATGAAAAAACAATAGAAAGAAAATGGCTCAAGAGACTCTCTCAAAACCATAAACAACCCCCCATGAGAGACCAAAGCCCCCCTAGAATGATGGAGTCCCTTTAAAAATGAATGACCCAATGGAACTCCAATGCAGAAGAAACAAGGGCACAAAATAAGAAAACCACTAAATGATAGGAAGGCCTAACTGATGCTCAACAGAGTAGACATGATGATCCTAAAAAACAATTCCTAATGTACGTGTGCTCACATTGTCATGAAAGAGGAGATGAACATCCTCTATAGAATCCGCAACAAGTGCTACTAAAGGCTCGATGAGTGGATCTGGAGGGTTTGATAGAGCTAAAGAAGCAAAGACTTCAACGGGATGTGGTGTAGTTATCTTAGGAACAATACAAAGGTTCAAGTGTCCTGACTACACCACATGATGTTCTCACGAAAGAGAAGAATTATGCTCTGATAATGGAGATGGTGGTCCAAAGTGCGATAAGGTGTAGAGATTGGTGGTATGATCAACTATCCCTATTGTAATAAGGCCTCCTATTGCACTATCCTAAATGTAGATTGAATCTATAGTGAACTCAACTGTCTTCCCTGGTCCACTATGTGTAATCTAATACATTGAGAGAAGGTTTGTAGAGAGAGATGGATAATACAATACATCATTGAATGTACAATCCTAAACGTGAATTGAACCCTTCCTACAGATTGTTAGAGTAGTGTTATTCCCCATGAGAATATGAGGAATGGGAGAAGCCTCAATCAAGGAGAAGGCCCCTTGAAAAGATGCCATATGGTGAGAAGCACCTGAATCTCGTATCCAAGGGACTTGGGAAGGGGATGCAATGGAAGCCTGTAATGCATAACCTTGTCCAAAATTTGGTGAAGATTTTGAAGAGGTGGAAGATGACTAAAAGGAACACCCCTCTGAGGTAGAAGACAATGGGGATAAAATAGAGCTCTTTTGAAGAAGGGCTTGCAAATCTACAATCTATTTCTCATAAACATCAAATCTCTTCTTAAAATAATTTGCCTCATCATGAGCTCCTTTTTGACAATAAGAATAGGAAGGAGTCTTAGTCTTCTTTTTCTCCTTCTTCTTAGAAGAAGAGGATGGACCAGTAGAATGCTGAGAAGAGGAATCAAATATTTGCTTTGGCTTATGCTCCTGTGTATTGTTGGCATGTAATGCCTATGATGGTGAACCTATAAGTGAATCCATTTGAGTGAGCTTGGATTGCTCATGAGTTAACTTGTCATAGAATATCTCAAAAGAATGCATTTGATGTCTGTTACCCATAGGCATCCATAGTGGAGTAGAAAGTGGAAGAGAAAATTTGATATTGTCCTTGTAGCTTTGAGAGTATCAAAAAAATACATTCATCATCTGATTTGGTTTTCCCACATCCCTACAAAACTATACATAGAGATTTGAACTTCATCAAGAAGTCCTTAATGGTGGGGAAATTAGTAGGTGTCAAAGAAGTCAACTCTATGTCAAGCTATAGTGCTTGAAACTCATTCACTATGCCAAAGAAAATTTGGAATTTAGTCCAAATAGCTAGTGGAGTGGTCAAACCATCCAAGTGAAATAGTAGACTATTTGAGATGTTCAATACAATTAATCCCATGGCTTCATCCATTTTTTTTTTAATGTTGAAGAACCTCAAAAGAGCAATACAGAATAGGTTGGTTCACATCTAGACATGACCATAGGCCTCTTGACATCAGAAGCCTAGTCATTTGTGTCTTCCACATGTGATAGTTGTGCAACATGAGCCAGATCATAGAAGGATCTAACATTGAGAGAAGAAGACAAAAGCATAATGATCTTATTCTAAAATAAATTATAGAAAAGAAAATACTCCCCTCCATAATGAATAAATATATCCCTCAAAAACTAAAGCAACAACTATTGAAAAACACAAAAATTGAGAAAAGAACCTAGAATTCAGATGCAGAGAAGAGGAAAATAGAAGCCTCTACTTCAATGCCAAAATTGGAAGCTCAAATGAAGATCAAAATCAAATAAAACTAGTACCATTGTCTGTGTCTTTGAGTCATCTTTCCAGTGCTTCTTTTGGATCGGAAAAATATGTCTATATGCTTAAATTATGGCCGAAAAACTGACTACTTCTCCAAAAAAGAAGCTCTCTAGAAAATTACAGACACTAGCTTAAAAGTGATGCCTATATGGCCATCATAGGTTGTCACCAAAAAAAAAATCTAGTGGTTAGAATGTTGACATAATCAACCAAGAAGTGACATCACCTAGCTAGAAAATGACATCAACGAAGGCTAACAAAAGTGTACGTGTTACTGAGAACTGATGTCAGTAGGTTAGATTACTAATGTAAGTTGATGAAATGCTAACATCAACTGATAGGTGGACATGTGGCAATGCCATTGGTGGAGGTGGTGCTTATGAGGCAACACTGCTGGTGGAGCTGAGCCATGGTGGCCACAAGGTCGTGCACCAGTGGCAACTGAGGAATTGTGGAGCTACAACGACACTGTGGTTATAGAGCCCGCAGAGAGATGCTCAGGTGGTGCATGTTAGAATCTGAAAAGATTAATAACCTAGAAAACTAGTGCAAAGAGTAAATATCTAAACTATGAATGCAAATGATACAAAATCAAAATAGCATCATAGAGTTAGTCTCCAAGAGAGTAATGCAAATGCTGGAAGCAAAATAGCATTAAGAGGATGCAAAAACAAGAGATGCAAATGCAAGCCAGGTAGCATGCTTATATAGGCTAGGAAGAGGGAGGAGGTGGCAACACCAACCAATGAGGAGCAACCATCTATCAGACTAAAGATAGAAAAGTATCTTCCCAAGATAGCTAATGGATGCTCACATGTAGGAAGGTGACACCTCACAACCATTCACCTAATAAGACATGCTTTATTAACCTAAGCGAGATTATTAAAAGTGTAGGAAAAACCTAGCAAAATAGGAAAAATAAAAAACTACACTAACAGTGCATTAGTAGTGTCATGGTGGCCACTGGGCTAAGCACTGGTGGTGTGCTATTTTTGAACTTTAAAAATAAAAAATTGGATATTTTTCTTGAAAAATGTGTCTATACAGCCTCCCAAGGGGCTAAAAAAAAATTTGAGATGCTCAAAAGCCAACAATGACAAGTTTTATATGTATCTTCACTGCAAATGGCCTTTTGGATCCAACAATGGTGTCTGTTTGAGCCCAAAGTGCCCCAAAAAATCACCCTTCTCCCTTTTGAAGAAAAATACTTTCAAAAAGTTGGGGTTTCTGACTTTGAATTGTGGCTTCAAGAATCTTCAAATGAGGAAGTAGTAGGTCCACTCTGACACCATGTAGAATTTGAGAAAACCAACTTCATATATCACCAAGAACACGTGCGTGAAAATATCTTGCAATGAAGAGAACCTAGAAAATAGAAAAAGAAAAGATCAGAAATTCTCAATGACATGAGAGAAAAATGTAATCTAAGTTATAAACAATGAAAAGTACAAAGGTTCAACCTTAAAGGTGAACAAAACCCTAAAAGGAAAGAAAACTAGGTTTGTACATTATAATTAATATAAAATATTAATTATATGTACCTAAGAGTAAGCTTAAGTAACTAGAGTAATAAACCACTTAATTAACTAAATCAAAATGATCTAATTAATAAGTGCAACAAAATAATTACTCTAACACTTATTGCTCCTAACAAGGTAGATCACTAGAAGTGGTCAATTGTAAGCCTTAACAGGCCAACTTTATACTACAGTACTAAAGCTTGTGCGTATCATCCCTGCCCTAGTTTTACTTTCTAATTGGAAGGTTTCTGGGTCACCATATCTATGTCAAAGTGTTATGAATATTTTATTTCCTTCATGTGTGCAATTAGATTAGAATAATATATGAAGGATTAATTGGTGAAGTGAGTTAAAGTTTTATTGGTTCATGATTCACCCCTCACCTCTCAATAACCTACTCTACCTTATATTTCCAACAATTGGTATTAGGGAAATTGGTTCTCACATTAGAAGTTTAACAACTTGAGATAAGATTAGAGGCAATGGAGGTATATAGGCTAGATAAGGCTATTAAGAATGAAAAGATGGATCTTGAATTAGCTAGTGGACAACTCAAGAAAGAAAAGGAGAAACTCTCTCAATCATTACAAAGAAGGAAAGATATTGCAACACAAATAGATTACAATCTCTATATTGAAGAAATAATTGAAGACTTATGCCCATAAAAAAATTTAAATGAAGCTGATACAAAAATCAAAGACCTACTTGAGAGAAATTCCAATCTTCAAGATGAATCCAAAAAGATGAAAAGAGAGCAAGAAATCCAATCAGTCAAATTATGTAAAGTCATGGAAGAAAAAAATTAAACCAAATAAGAGATATAAAAAAAGGAAAATGAAATTCAAAAACTATCCCTTCAACCAAAAAACTTTATTGATCAACTTAATGATGCAAAACAAGAGCTTATCAATCTAAGGATAGAGAACAAAAGATTGCAGAATGATCTTAGTATTGAAAAGCAAATTGATGAGAGAATTATGAAATTTTAGGAGTGCATGAATCAATTGAATGAGAAAACTCAATATAGACATAAAGGAGAAACTAGATTAAGATATATAAATGAAGGTTAGTCACCTTAGCAAGGAGCTTAAAAGAACAAAAGACCTACTTGTAGTCATTGTGGTAAGATAGGTCATACATCAAATAAGTGTTGGAGAAAATTGTGAAAGCAATATTTGGTTGGGATTACAATACATGGTGTAGATGTCACTACCGTGGTGAGTTTGGGCACATTGGAGAAAACTATGTGAAACCTCACATGAGGAAAAGAGGCACTACAAAAAGATGCTTTTTTTTAATAGAACTTGGACATCTTTCCAAGAACTATATGAACATAGGTATAGTGTAATATGAAAAGAAAGCGAAAGCTAGCAATATCAAAAAATAAATGAGACAAAAATCGGTGGAAAATATCCACATAATGCAAGCCAAAGTCCTAATTTTGTTGACACCCAAGTCAATGAGTTGGGTGGCACAATCACCTCAACTTAGTTCCCCATGGAGATTACTAGAATTGTGATTTAGAAGAAATAATCTAACATTAGTTCTAGCTAGCAAGTAGAAAGATCCATATCAACATTTAAGATGAACAAGGATCACTGAGTGATGATGGAATTTATAGACCTTACCATGAAAGGTCAGGTCACAAGACCTTATCGAGCAAGGTTGGGCTGCATATATTTTTTAGGATATAGATGTCAAGTTGGTAGTTCCTACCAAGTTAGGAGACCACATCAAGTTGAAGGTGTCTTTTGAGTAATAAAGACCAAATTGAGTGGAGGGCATCCTATTACCAAGTGGATATGTGTACAAGGCATTAATGAAGATCATGAAGACTAAAATTTGTTAGAAGGAAGAAATAAAATGTATTGTTTCACCACATATTTTTAGAGCATAGAGCATAGAGTGAATTCAGAGCCTCCAAATGATTTAAATAGTTGTTGTTAAATATTCTCATGTTTTTGAAACCCTACCAAGTGATGGCATCTTCTAGAAGCAAGGTTAATAAAGGTTATAAAATGTTGGTTCATGGAGTTGATTGCAAGGCTCCTACATTCAAATTATCACCAAAAATTGTAGAGGCACTTGACCCTACTAGAGCACAATCTCAGGTTCCACCTAAGATACTTTTTGTCTATGACATTTGATCATTTTATCACTATTCTATTCAAGAGCTTGGAACCCTAGAGATGAACGAGGAATTCAACAAGGTTTGTGTGGATGGTATTCTAAAACCTAAGCACAAACATTTGGAGACAAAGGGTTTGATGCATATTTTACATATACTAAGGGACTTTCAAGTGAAGTGGATTAAACTCATCTTAGTCATGTTCATAACATGCAGTTATGGTTAGATCATCCTTTTTTGATAACCAAGAAGATGGTACATAGGATTATTGGATTACCCATGTTGAATAAAATGAAGACCACTAAAACCTTAGGTCAGGTGGAATTTTATTAAAAGACTCTTATCAAATGGGATAGAAGAGCATGAAACTAAATGATGTAACTAACATGGAATTAAAGTTTGGCATCCATGTGATTGCTTACAAAATCTACAGCTCAAGCTAGCTAAATAGTGTGTCATGTGAAGTAGTTGACCTGGTGCATAAGGTGGTAAAGAATAATTTGTCATTTGACCTTACCAACCTACTGCTAAATCAATTAAGAAAGAACATGGATAACATCCAAGTATCAAAGAACAATCTATGTAAGTTTTGTTCTTTCTTGACATGTTTATTTTTCTATGTTCAAAAAATTTTCCCTTCTAAAATAGCTATAGTATGGAAGAAAGATACTCCAGTATTGTACCAAATCAATGAATTTATATAAGAGATGAGAGAAAAAATTGATAGTATTATGGATAATTACTTTGAGACATTCAAGGAGAAGATTAAAAATGATACACATGAAACTAGTAGAACATTATGAGTAGGATATCTATTTCATGGTTGACGAAGACAAGGTTTACATGTAAGTAGTTAGGCCTAGAGTGAATTGGGTTAAGCCTCTGGAATGTGAGGTAAACATTGATGACACTAAAGGTATCATTGAGGCTCTAGTGAATGATCCTATGGATCCTAAGGCAATATATTTCGACACTTATGGAGAGGCTAAGAAAAAAATTTAGCTTGAAATGAACTTACCCCAAGAGTGAGCAGAGGAAGGAAAAGGATTGAGAAAATAATGAAGAATATTAAGAAATCAAGCTTTGCTCTCATGCTTACCAAGGGAAAAGGAGATCCTATAGCAAATGAAGATGAAGAGGAACCTCCAAAAAAGAAAGGGAAGGTTATAATAACCAAACCTACCAAGTCTATTGATCTTAGATTAGTTTTGACAAGTGAGTGTTAGTACACTTAAGTCATTTACTCAATTCATGCCAAACTAGTAATAAATGCCAAGCACAACATGAAAATATTATAACATACCGAATTGTAGTGAGTACTGAGTCACTTAGGTACCCAGTAGATAGACCGTTCCAAGTAAACAATGGATGCTGAGTAATGTAGGTGTTGAGCCAGAAGTAGAAATATAGTGCATGCTGAGCATCAATGACTTCATATGTTGAGTGACACAATTTTGACATATTTGTTTGTAATGACACAAACAACTATGTAAACAATTTATAAGCTGACTTAAAGATATATTACAATCTTTTGGAGATAAGGATGAATCTATACTTATATACCCTATGTAATTGCATGTAGCCAATCAAAAAATGGAAAGGTTTAAGAAGAAAAATGGATGAATCTTAGCCATAGATTCATACCTAACCCTAAGCCACCAGAGTCTTCTTAAGGAGGATGAAGCCCAAAACTCTTTACAGTGTATGATAGGTGAATGATCAAATTGAAAGAGTGAACAAGATAGTTTGCAGAGAATTTGAGGTGACTTAGAAGTAAGAGTGAATTGTAGAATTAGTTAGAGAAGAATAAAAGATAGAGAAGGATACAACATTATTACATCAAATTGTGAAGGATCCAATAAGATATTGTGTAGAGGTGATTTGTTATTAGGCAAGAAAGTGCTAACCAAAGGATCTATGCTGAGACATTTTAATAGGTGATTTCAATTAAATCTCTTAACAGAGTAGTCCTAGTATGTTGTATGAAATCCTTTAATAGGGTGCTTACTTAATTTTAAGTTGAAGTCCTCTAACCAAGCACATTTCCAACAAGGTGTTGAAATCCTCTAACAAGGTGGAACTTAATAGTCTTTGTAAGCCTTTAACAGGGTAGGCTTTTCATAGGGCAGATCATGAATCATGGTCAAACCATTGTAACCTTCATTGGATACACTTTATTGCTGCAATAGTGAAGATTTGTCAGTGTCATTCCAACCCCAATTTTACTTTCTCACTTAGAGGGTTTCTAGGTGATCATATTTGGTGTTATGTGTATGATTGATTACATGTTTACATGATTTAGTTTCATATGGTTTGCATGTTCTTTTAGTTTATTAATGCATGTGATGAATGAATGGTGAAAGTTTTATGGGTCCAAGTTTAAACTCCTAATGCACCCCACCCCCTCTCCCCCAGAAGTTTACTCTTCCCACTTGTAAATCCAACAAAGTCTTCCCCTTCTATATTTACAAGAAGATCTACCAAATCCAAGAGGAAAATAAAGTTGGGTGAAGAGGATGAAGATGAACATATTATCTTTTAGAGGTCTACCCATACCCTTCAAGAAAGATTAAAGAAAATGGAACAAGGAATAGGTATGACATGTTTTAAGTCTCTTAAGTATGAGACTAGGAGCAAAGAGGATAAAAACAAAATTGAGGATACCCTTGTGACAAAATTGGCTATGTGGAAGTATTCACCTGATGAACTTTTGAAAGAAGTCAAACATCAATGGGATAATGCAATGAAGGTTGCTAAAAACATCAGTGAACAAACCTTGATATAGCTTATGCCAAGTCTTTCTGAGAAAGAGGTGAAGGAAGCATTGAAAGAAAATGAGAAGAAGCTCAGACCCAAATTCAGTACATGTGTAATATTGTTAAAGGACATTGAATCTGTGGTGAAGTTTACTACTACAAAAGGGAAAAATATATATGGTTTGCACAAGCCTAATGACTTTGTTGTGCATGTTGATGACAAAGATGGTGAAGATGATGATGTAGAAGAAGTAGAAATTAGAGATGATGAAATAGATAATGTTGATGATGATGAGAAAGAAGAGAAAGAGGCCATTGGAGGAAGTCTTCTAGAAAGAAAATGTATTGAGGAAAAAAAATTTAAAAAGATTGCAAAAAAAGTTATGCGTTTCTTTCCTCACTCTCTGAGAAAAGTGTTAGTGCAATCAAGCTTAAAGAAATCTTCTACCAAGTTGGTTGATGTCAAAACAGAAACACCAAGAACATAAACAATCTCTGGAATTTCTTTGTTGAGTATTTCAATGACTAAAGTGCCTAGCTCTTCATCTAGCAAGCAACAAGTCTTCCCAACATTAGGCTTGATAGAGAAACAACAAGGTATTCCTATTGTTAATATTACTTATGTTCTTAGCTCTATTGGTGCTATTCCTACTTTTTCAACTATTGTTTCCACCATGGCTAGTGCAATTATAGTTGAGACCCAATATCAACCAAGCACTAAAGTTATGAATAAAGGTAAAGAAGAGGAAGAAATTGAAATCTGGATGAGGACATTGTTATTCCAAATTGGGATACCTCTAACCTCACGATAGAAAATATGGATACCATTCGAGAACTTTAGAAAAAAATGGCTAAGAAAATGAAGCTTAGAGAAGAGAGGAATATGATTAATCAAGTGCTTGGGGATATAAAGAGCATATTTCTTGATGCTCTAAATATTGAGGTTGATGGGGAAAAACCTATTCTAGACCAATTAGCTAAAATTCTCCACAAGCATGATGAAGAATTTAGTGGACATGAAATATTGTTGCAAAGAGTTGAGAGAAAATTTGAAACTAAATTTTTGGATCATTTAGCATAGAAAATTGCTATTGATCAAGTAGAGTTGTCTACTATTCTTGCTAATCTGGAAACATTTATTGATAATGCTGTTTCTTTATTTGTCAAATTGAGTAACACATCTATCTTCACAAAGTAGATTAAGGATAAATTATCCAAGATAGATGTGGATATAAAGACAAGTGCACATCAGCTATCACTTGACCCTAGTTGTAGTTCTATACACTTTACAAAGATCAGATATCTGATAAATCTCTAGGCAAAATTATTGAGGAAAGAAGCCAAAACTAGGGCCACACTTGGAAAAATTCAAGGCATGATTCTTCTAAACATGGATGCATTGCAAAAGTACATTACACATACAAAAATACTCATCCATGACAACAATTCTCCATATCTTACCACATGATGAAACTTTCAATTGAGGTACAAATAACCTTACATGTAAGTAAGGTATTGCAAGAGAATTTGGAAAAGATTATGTAAATCACTTTAAAGGTACACATTGAATTCTTGTCACATTTTGGTATTACTTTATAAATATTATACACCTTTGGCATTTATGTCAAAAATGGGGAGACAAAGATTTCTGTATAAAGTATGGCAGAATATATATTTATAGGGAGAGAAGAAGGTACTGTATATAGAGAATATTATCATACTCCAGATATATATATGTATAGAGGAGAGATATATGTATGGGAGAGTAGTAATATACATCTATATATACATCTAAGCAGTAAAAAAGTTTACAAAAGCAAATTTTGAAAAATTTGAAAAATAGAGTAATTTACCAAGCTATAGCAATAACAAGTCAAAACTGAGTTAAAGACACATAATATTGATAAAGGAAGTTTTTGACTTGTAATTTTGAGAATTCAGATTTTTGCTATGATAAGTGTTTTTGTCACTAATGCTAAAGGGGGGGATTGTTGACATTAAGCAAAAATTTTCTATTAGTGACTTGACACTTAGTGAGTTAGTTACATTGCTCCCAAGCTCTATAGTTGCTATTGAGCTTATCATTCATCTAGTAGTGTTAACTAAGTGTTTCAGTTGTAACTGAGCTAAGTAGTAAGAATGCAGTTCATGCCAAGCTTCACAGTGTCTATCATGCATTTGAGATAGTTTACAATATAGCCTGATCATAATAGAGTCTACCAAAATATGTAGTAAAAGTGATGAAGATCTTAGTGTTAATTGAGCTCTGTAGTGTTAACCAAGTTCTACAGTGTTTACCAAGCTTGTAGTGTTAATAAATTAAATCTAATATTGACTGAGTCATGCAATGTCAATTGAGTGATAAGGTATCTACCAAGTTTCTCAATGTCCATCAAGTCATATAGTGCTAACTAATTTTTTGCTATTCAGAGTGATTAGTATGGACCAAGCTTCAAATTTAACCAAGCGCTAGAGTTTTTCGAGTGTTAATAGTATTTTTTGAGTGTCAGAACATCACCGAGTTTGTCTTCTAAACCTGAGTTACAAAAATGTTTGAATTTGATATTGTAGCCGACTCCAATAAGTAATTAAATGCAAACATAAATATGTAATGTATTGTATCATATCAAAATGTAATCAAGTAAGAAAGTAATGAGTAAGAAGAAGATGAATTCAAATTGAAGAAGGCTACAAGAAGTATATGGTAAAGAAGAGACTTATCTATAATAGTGAGGTGATCATTACAATTCAAGGAATCTCATTCAACAAATCAAAGTTGCAGATGATAGATCAACCACTGAGTCATTCTAATAGGTGCATCAGTCAAATCATTTAACTAGGCAGAATTAATAGTATTTTCCTAAATCTCTTAATAGAGTGCATACTTCATTTTATGTTTGTAAATCCTTTTACAAGGTGGACCTAATAGTCCTTATTGGTCCTAATAGGGTAGATCACTAGAAGTGGTCAATTGGAAGCTTTAACAGGCCAAATTTATACTATAGTACTGAATCTTGTGGGTATCATTCCCACCCCTATTTTACTTTCTAATTGGAAGGCTTTTGGGTCACCATATCTTGTGTCAAAGTGTTATGAATGTTTTATTGCTTTCATTATTTCATGCATGCAATTAGATCAAAATAATATATGAAGGATTAATTGATAAAGTGAGTTAAAGATTTATTGATTGTTAATTCATCCATCCCCTCTCAATAAACTAGTCTGCTTTATATTTCCAACAACTTAATGGGTTCTTTTAGGAAGACATATTCACAAGATAGAAACTATCAAGAGTATTTAACGCAATGGATAAAATAGAAGGATTTAAAAGAAGAATTCAACATAAGGAAAGAAACTTGCACATTTGACAAAATGGAAGAAAAGGTAAGAAAACTAAGAATTTTATTCATGTAAGGCATAAGGAAATAAGAATTATGGGTCATGTCCACTATAAGGGAAACTATAATAGAAGATATAATATGTAAGAAAATTCCCTTTTAAGGAGCTGACATAACTCTTATTAATCACTAAGTATAGAACCTAACCATGGTTAGTTTGTATAAGAATAGAATAACATCAGACCAAAAGATATATGATCTCTACATGAAGTATTAAATATAGAAATTAAAGAAATAGGCTACATGAATTCCCTTATTGAAATAAGGATCACTCTCATACCATTGACAAAGGGCCACACCACCTTTATGAACTCATAAAAAAATGCTTAACAAAATGAAGATAAAGAGAAGACAAAATGATTTACAAAGAATGTATTAAATCTTTAAATTCCTTACAACATCAATAATATGATATCATAGTTATGACTTCTTCCAAAATAAGCTTACAAATTCTTCAAGATGACAGAACTCCTAAATAAGAGATTCTAAACTAAGAGCTTCCATAAGAAAAGCCTTCACACCAAGGGATTTTTACTAAGATCTTTCACTAAAAGAGCTTGCTTACAAATGCTCATAAACCTTGCTTATATAGACACTTAAGACCTAAGATATTACAAATATAACCAATGTGGAAAAAAAGGTAAATGCAATGACCTTACAAAAAATACTAAATACCCACCAAACACAACTAAGCATCATTACGTGGGCAATTAGAAAATTACATTGCCTTTATGGGCTACAAAAAATATTAAATGCACAGTTAAGGAACTTTCCACAAACTTCTAAAATTCTACCTACACACCTTAATAAATGAAATGATATATTTTTTATTTTTCCTTTTATTCCACCCACACACCATGGGAAATGAAAAAATACCATTTTCTCTTCTTTTTTCTTTTTTTCTTCTTATTTTTTTGTCACTTTCTCTCCCATATAATTTTTATCTATTTATTTATTTATCATGCCCCCTTTTATTTTTTGATGCAAAATGCTCCTGCATCCCCAAGGTAGAATTTTTTTGTGAATATAGATTCACAAAATGAAGTATTTGTACCATCTTGAAATGGATGTACTTTCCTTTTAAGACCTCTAAGTACCCATTTCATAGTGACTTCCTTAGTCAAGGATATATTTGTGGTTGGTGCCCTCTTTCTCCTATTTTCTTCCACCTTTTCTTGAATCCTTTTGTCTTCCTTCTAGGGCTTTTGTGGCCTATCTTCCCCTCTCTCAAGGAATAGGTAGACCTTGTTTGACCAGTATTAGAATAGGTCAAACATGTCAACCTAGGTGTTGAGATGTCATTTTGCATGATTATTAATGACATGAATCCTTTCGAACTCCTCTCTTGAAAATCTAATCTAGGATCAACTCTAAGGTTCCAGGTGATCTTGCGACCTACTAGAGTCCACTCAGTAGAAGATAAATGTGAGTGTTCATAAGGAGGAATTTTCTAGTTCTAAATAATTTCAGATAAGATGTTGAATCTTCTTTCTATCTCAAAAAAGTAATCACGAAAATGAATATATTTTTGTATTTTTTGGTTTATGATGAATGTAGTTTAATAATACAACCATATGAATTCCTAAATTAACCAAGTGTTTGTAAAAGAAAAAAATAGAGGTACAGTAAGGAGAAGTTTAAAGAAAATGACTTGAAACATAAATCCCTAATGGACATAAGCCACAGAAACAACACGTCTGTGAGTTAAGCCTTTGAAAAGATTAGTGTATGCATGAAAATGCGACCTCTGCTAACACACACACTTCAACACAGTCATTGTATGTAGATTTATCCCAGAATGAACATTGGATTGTTCATCCAAAAATCAACCTACAAAGTGACCTGTTGCCTTCTATCTAAAGGGAATTTCTTGTCAGATATCCTTAGATCTGAGGTGTTTAAGAAACCAAACCCTCTAAGAATGAAGGATTTGAAATGAAATTAATCTATATGATTATGCAGATTAATCTAGAATGGAGTATGCATGTTTAATCTAAGAACAAAAAGAAAGCTATGCTAAAATGTATGCATATTAGATCTAGATGAGAATTAAACTAGAAAATGAATATGAAACTGGGGAGCTCAAATGAATGCACAATCCAGCAACAATTCGATGCAAATTCTAATTCAACCTCCTCTCAAAATGAAGAGATGAGGGTCTCTTAAATAGGCTTTCCTGGAATCCATCAACAGTTGAGATCGATTTCAATCAACAGTTAGGATTAAAGGTGAAGTTTAGTCATAAAGGGAGATTCCCAAATTAAAGGGAGTTAACAGATTTAATTTGAGTAAAATAAGGAATTAACTGATTCAATTTGAGTAGAAAAAGGAGTTAACTGATTTAACTCATTTTTTATCAGTAGTGAACTGAAAATTTCCCTTTTTTGAACTGAAGAGAGATTTTGTTGAAATATTTAATTTAATAAAATGAGATATGCTCTCATAATTACCTTTTCTATTTAATTATATAATCTATTAATTAATTAGAGATACTTTTCTTATTTAATTAAATAACTTCATTTAATTAATTAGGAATGGCTTCCCATTTAATTAAATAACTTTGTTTAATTAATTAGAAGTAAGTACTCCATTTAATTAAATAATTTCATTTAATTAATTAGAAATACCTTTCCCATTTAATTAAATAATTACATTTAATTAATCAAGATAGGCCTATTTATTAAATTAAATAAATTTAATTCCATAGTACATTAGCCTTAGGATATAATTTAATTTAATTAAAGTATAAATACTTAATAATTAAATTATAATTAAATCAAGTAGGTTTAATGCAACTAATATGAGTATTTACTATAGGAATTAAATAAGAAATATGATGAATGCAGATTAGGGTTTTTTGCATCTGACAATTAAGTCAAGTAGCGAATAGCAAAATGAGAATTGCTTATTAGAATAGGACCTAGAAATTATCAGAAATAGACCAGAATTGGTATAATGGCAATGAGCCAATTTTGGGGTATTATAATTAGTAGGTAACCAATAAAAATAGGAGTAACACTTCCTTAATTCTACTAATGTAATCGGCAATGGAAATTTAGTAACCATAAGATGTTTCACTTCTCATCAAATTGCAAGGCCACAAAAAGTGCACTCATGCGAGACAAAAAGCTATGTATAAATAGCACGTGATCTCTTCTCCAACTAAGTACATCAACAAAATTTGTAAACATGTGTGAAACATAGGAATTAAAAGATGACTCTATCAACATAGCACAACAAAAACATTGGCTCCATTACACTCCATTAACATACATCCATAAAATATAACACACTCTCACAAGAATCACTACACTCAGAATGAGAGCACCAATAGCATATATTATTGCATCAAAATAATGGCCTAGAATACATATTTAATTCCTCAATTGAGAGGCAATTGTCTCTTTAATTTGTATTGAGAGTGAGAGATTCCTTCATGCAAATATATGCTTAAAACTAATTAAAAAAATTTAAATATGTACAAACTAACTTTCTAAAAGGTGTTAAGTAGGACTACACCCTTGTTTATATTAATTAATGGGTGCATGAGCCTTTACATGACTTAGAAATAATTGAAGCATGAGAAAACAAGAAGAAGGAAGCTTTCAAATGATGTAGGATTCTCTAGTGATGCTAAAAATAGAAGGTCAACCTTCTTTGGGTGTTTGTAGGAGTTAACCTATCATCAAAATGTGTCTTTGATGCATGGAAAGATCTAAATTTAGAATTGGTAGTTAACTATTAGTGCACCTCTGACTTATTCAAAAAATTCTAGTGGACCTTTGGAGAAGCACACCTTGGGAGAAGCGCACCTTGTGCACATTTGTGGCAAGTATGTCTGGATGTTTTTTCTTGAATTTCTCTTGGGAGAAGCACACCTTGCACACCTTGGGAGAAGTGCACCTTGTGCACATTTGTGGCAAGTATGTCTGGATTTTTTTTTTGAATTTCTCTCAGGAGAAGCACACCTTGCACACCTTGGGAGAAGAGCACCTTGCGCACCTCTAGCTTCTAGGTTTTCTTCCCCTTTATACTAGAGATATGTCTGGATGTTTTCTCTTGAATTTCTTTATGATCTCTATCACTTGGGCTGCATCTAGAAAATCCAAGGCATCATACTTATTCTTTACTATTCACCAATAATTGCTAACTTCTATGTGAGTCTCCAAAAAGTCTTCTAGTTTTACATCCAATTCTAGCAATGCCTCCTCTATCTTAAATGCTTATCTAATGTCTTCATCAGTAGAAGCTTCTTCAAAATTCTTCTAAAAATATTCAATAACTACTTTCATAGACATGAGTTTATCCCTTGACTCATCTTCAAAAATGTCAAGGCATGCATCATTGTAATACTTCCTAGCTTCCAAAATCTACTCTTGATTTTGATCCTCGAGCTTATGAATATTTGAATGCAATGTCTCCATTATTTTATTACCAACAACAATCTTCTCAATCTAATAATCTATCTTATCCAGTTCTTCCCCCATATATTCATCCATAAGCATATGATACCTCTGACCCTTTATTGACTATGATGCTTGAAGATCTTAACCCCAAGTATGTACCTCAACCATTAATCCAAAATCCTTGCTCAGTATAGAGACTAGCTTGTCTGCATTAATTTACATATTGTACAACAAATTAAGGTTTCCCTATAATATTTGCACACCTTTTCCTTAAAAATTTCTCCCCATTGTTAACACACATTAAAAAATGGATCCAATTGTACATCTGCCTTCTCCTCCCTATCAAGTGTCACACCTAGAGTCACCTTAGGATGATCAGGGTGGAAAGGACCAACCACTTCATACAAATAGCCTGTTAGAAGATTATTCTATTTTTTAAGTCTCAACAATTCAAACTCATCTTGTTCTAAGTGTCTAATCACTTCTTTAATTCCTATGGTGACCGACACTTTAGCAGTGTCCACAGTGGGATTTCTAATCAAGGCTTCTCTAATCTGACAACCTTTCAAGTTTAGATCTTCAATATCTTTATGTAAAGGAGGTATGGAAACATGAGCCAACAAGTCCTAATTTTGGTTCCTAATAATGAAGGCCAATGTATGTGTATCACCCATAGGTTTCTTACGTTTCTTTAGGGCTTCAACCAATTCTTTCATTCCTTCATCCATGCTATAATGCAGTTGCCTTTTCTACATAACCATCACCTCCCTCCTCTTTAACTAGCTTGGAGTAGTTCCCATCAAAGACATATACTTAGTTGAAGAGGGGGTTTGTACTACTATACCCTTTCCCTTATCACTACTCTCCAAAGTCTTCTCTTTGTGTGAGAGATATATATCAAGCATCCCTATGTCTATTGAGTCCATGGTCCTCAAATCTATATCTTGAGAAGTTTACTAAGGTTCTTCATATATTTTCCCTTCTTTTAATACTTCATTGGTGAGTCTTTGTTGTGGCTCTTCTTCCTACACAAATTGTACTCACTCGTCATTTATAGGAGGGGGAGGAGTGGTCAAACCTTTATCCAAGAAGGATAAATCTTGACTTGGTGATGGTGGGGCACCTAGAGGTCCTTGTGGAAAAGGTGGAAATTGACTCCAATCTTCTTGTAAATATTGATTTCTGAGTGTATCCCTTATCTTATTTCCATGATTTTAGTACCCATAGGCATGAATTCAAAATCTAAAATTTTAAAGACATTAGTGCCTCAACCCTCTTGTTCATCAATCCAGTCTTGCTACTCATCCTCTAAAGTTGTAAGCTAAATAGGTTGTGTGGGAATAGATGGAAGCATTATAGTGGAACTCCTTTTCCATTCTTCCTCAATAACCCTAGCCAAATGATTCTTCAAACTCAAGGGAAGGTTATCCTCTTCATCTTCTTTATCCTCTTCAGGAATGGTTTCCGGGACTAAAAGAATACCTGAATAACCTTTATTTGCACTTCCTGTCTTCTAGTCCTTTTGATTGGAGTTTTAGTCTTAGCTCTCTTAGGAGTTGATGGAGAGGCATCTACATTTTCATGAACATGTTGGGACACTTCTTGTTCTTCTTCTTTAGGTCCTTGTCTTTGTTCTAGTAGTGTCTTTTGGAGATTATCCTAAGTTTTAGCAGCTTCTACATTTTCAGGCTCTTGGTTCTCAGCTTGTTGAGTTGCCTCCTAGGCTTGAGTCCCTTCAACTTCAGGCTTAGATTGTTGAGGAGAACCTCTTTTTCTTTTATTCTTTCCCTTTTCTACTTTAAAGTATCTAACTTCCCTATCATGTTGATACACCCTTTCTAGCGTAATTAGAGATTGGGTTGTGAATGTTGGTACTCTTACTTTTCCCCCTCTTCCCTTTATTTGAGTGGGTTGTGGCCTAGAAGACTAAAATTTGAGGAATTAGGTCCAACTTGAATGGCCTCTTAATCCATTCCTTAGTTAGCTAGATGATATGCCTTTCCTTGTGATTGATATCTTCATTTTCTTCTCTACCAATTTTTGCATTCATGATTGGCCAATCACATATCTTATCCTAATTATACAGGGGATCCAGGACATCTAAAGTGTCTTGTTGAACAACCTTTAATGGGAACTTTTATTTTCAAGGTACTACCTACCAAATAAAGAGTCATCCTACAATATTCCCTTATCCAAATACTGTAATCATCTACTACATTCATCCAATGATCCTCTATGAAATTTTCATGTTCAAACTATTTTCCTATCAAATATTGAATTCTACCAATATTGTAAAAACATGGAGAAGGGGAGTTATAGTCCTCCAAGGGATAACAATTCCATTCTAAATCAAAAGTCATGATATCCTACTTTTTCTTATCTCCAAATGGACTTATGGTGATGGGCCATACCGAAGTCTTCTTATGTTGTTTCCTTACTCTATCATACACAGATGAGAGTTGTCTTGTAATCTGTAGTAAAATGAGCCTATCTAATGGATATCTTGGGAGTTTCTTTGGATTCCTAGTTGTGCTTTCTACCCTTAAGTAGATGAATATCTTAAACTGGATGTAGTAGGTACCTAATTCTACAATCCTTGTTGCTACCTCTACTAACATCATTTTTACATAATCCCCCTTAATGAACCAGATGATTGTAAAAATGAAAGCATCATTCACTATTCTATATTCTTTGATGTGATTCAAAAGCTTCTTCTTTACTTGTTAGGGGTATACCATATAAGGTCATGCATTAGCATCTTGCATGCTTCCCCTCTTAAACAATCCTAGATAATCCATGGTCCTTGCTACTAATAGATACACCAAATATGATGTCACATAAAACCTTGGATAGGCTTTGACTGCCACCAACTATTCATCTAAATTCTCAGTGAGATTTATGGACCAATCAATTGGCATTTTAGTCATTTTGATGGTCTCAATGAAATGTACCATCTAGATGTTTAAGTGCCTTGCTACTAGTAGACCATAATCTTGATCGAAATCAGAATGGAGTATCTAATATCATCATTTATGTATCCTCTAGTCATATCAAATTTTCTAGCTCTTCATCCTGGATAGGTGTCCTATCAATCAAATATGATGATAGAATGATTTTTGTAGCTTTCTACTCATTATACCTATACAACCTCTCTTCTTGATGATAATTCAATCTCACATATTGGTCTTCAATTGGGAGATGGAAAAAATTCTTAATATTCTTTAGACTTAGATCTAGGATGATCTCTCTTGTGATACTCTTCATCACTCTCTCTTCTGACACATAATCCTCTACTATGACCATGATGAGCTCTAAAGACTGGATTGATGTAGGATGTAAAGCCACATGAACCAACCTTGACTTGATAAATTTTGAAACCATTAGGGACCTCTCATTTGTCTTATTACAAAGTACCATGACTACATTCCAATCAATATGACCTAATTCAGTGTCTCAAATCTTTGAATGTGCATCCTGAAAGAGTGATTTCATTTGTACACCTTGAAACTTGAAGACAACTAGTTTTGGAGCAATCTTTTCTATGAGTGAGGACAAGGAAGAAGCCATTTTATCTTCTCAAAAAATGAACACATTAATCTAGAAGGTTGAAATTTAAACCCTAAGGAAACCCTAATTACTAAAAATTCAAACCCTATTTACTAAAAAATTAGACCTAGAATGCTAAAACATCACAAAAACACTCATAATCCCCATTTTAGGCTCTGATAGGTCATTTAAAGCACACCTTGCATACCTTGAGGGTGTTCTGGGTGTTCTTTTTCTCCTTATCAAGATCTAATAATTAAGGGCATGCACATGTGCACCTTTTGGGGTGCATAGGTGTGCACCCTAACACTGCATTTATACTAGTTAATGCTTTAATGGTGTGCAATTGTGCACTGTGGAAATTTGTGCACCTGCGCACCATTATAGTAGTGACTTAGAGTTCTATTTTTTAAGGTGTGTATATGCACACCTTGTATAGGTGCACATATTTGAACCTTACACTTAGGTGTTCCTTTTAGTTTTTTAGACTTATGAGTAAAAGGTGCACAATTTTGCACCTTGGGCAAGTGCACAACTGCACACCTTCTAACTTGGTGAGTTTGTGTTTGATGTCTATGTAAAAGGGAAGAAGGCACACCTCTGGGGGTGTGGAGGTGCACTCTCTAGTGGACAATAGGAGAAAATTAATGCATATGAGGGGTGAGGTCTGGGGATTTTATAGGCCCGAGATGGAGCCCACCCTTTGGGGGTGTGAACCCGTGCATGTGCACAAGTGTACACTTCCAAATGGAAGCACTCCTACACTTAGTGCATCTAGCACACTAGCATACCTTTAATGGTGTGCATGTGTGCTAGGTGTGATAGTACACTCCTTAGCACTCAAAATCACACTTGCTTTTGGAATTTTCAATTTTTGGGATCTGGGTTTTTCAAGAAGAGGACCAGGCTAGTCTCAGACATTATATAAATTCATAAAAAGACTCAAACCCTAGACTAGGGGTTTGGGAAAGCAAAAAACTGATTAGGGAGTCCCCATTTCTAGGAGAAATGGGGTGTGCATTATGAAACCACAATACTAGGTTGACCTATTCTAGAAGATGTCAACCCAGGTCAATCTCTTCCCCAATGATTGTGGGGATTGGAGCCCAAAAAGCCTTAGGATTTCAATTTTTTAGCTCTGTTTCTCCACTTGACCTATGTTTGTTTTCCACCCAAAAACTAGTATATAAGGAGACTTAAAGGCTTTATTTTTTAGATCTCACTCACATGCAAGCTATACTTAGAATTTTCAATCAAGGCATTGAAGGAGCTGAAGAATTCAAGGTATTTAAGAATTCCAAACATTTAATCAAAGGAGATTTCTTTGTGAGAATTTTATCTTCATGATATAGCATATTTTTAGCCATCAAAGGAGAAGATCTACATTTAAATATTAATTATATTCTTCATTGATGCAGGCTTACATCCATCGCTCTACAATGTGGTTATGGTAGATACATTGCAACTTGTGGAGATATCCTACATTCACATAACAAATTCAACATCTAAAGTACACAACAAGGAGTAATCCTTACTAAAAAGTACACAACCAAGGTGAATATTTACATTTATCTTATTTTTATCATTTACATTTACATTTATCAATTCAAGGTTGATTCCTCAATGAAGGGCTTGACCAAGGAAATTCCTCATCCGCAAAACAAAAAAAACCTTTATTTTCTATGTCTAGGACTAGGATGGTGAAATAGTAACTATAGATCTAAAATTAAGTTTTTGAGAGCTTTCTAGAGAACCTAGGTTGACTTCATTATAGTGCCCTAGGAATAGAATGACCTCATAAAAATTGTTATGGAACAGTTACAACCAAGTCAAGTTATTCTTTGTTTCTTTTCTAGAAAAAATATTTTTTGGGCTTTTACTTTTGCTCAAAGATCCGCAGTCAAATCTTTAGTTACCAATTTGGATTTACTCTTTTTGGAGATAAAATAATACTTTTACAACACATTTCAAGGTGAGGCTTCTATCTTTCATTTCTTTTCATAATTTTAGCTTAGATCTGTATCTTAATTTGGCTGATTCTATGAACTTTACATCTAGATCTACATTACTTAATCAAATAGTTCAATGTCGTATACACATTATCACACAAAAGCCAAAGAGTGTATTCCCTTATATTTTATTCCTTTTTATAATTCAAATGCAGTATTAATATCCCTTTCCTTTATGGCCTTGCTAATCTAATTTGGATTTAAAGAGGAATCATATTTGGGGATTATCTCTTTCCATACATATAGATATCTTTGAATATTTTAGTACCCAAAGAGTGGAGGCGTGCATCTTATTAAAGAGCTTTCATTTTTCCGCTAAACATTTTGGTGAACTTGACTTGTGCCCAATCTTTTTTGGAGTTAGATTATTTATCTTATATTTTTTCCTTTCTTTGGTGAATCTTTTCCTTCTTCTTGATCTTAGAGTTAGATTTAGCTATATTTTGTGTGTGGTTAGATCTCTCTTTTTATGCTCTTTCTTACATTGGTATAGTTATATCATAGTGGAATGTACTTTTGTGATCTCCCCTTTTATAAACATATACCATTCCTATTAGGAGAAACCATAGACTCATGCACTCTTTTGATTATGAATTTCCTTCTAGGACTCATGATGACACTATTATATTTTCTAAAGATCTCAATCCTTTAATTTCTCCCATAACTTTTCTTGCTCATCCAATGATGATGATGAAGCCTTAAGAGTTCCTCCTTATGAATTTGATAAATTATAAACTTGGCTTGTGCAAGAACATCAAAACCCTAATAGTGTTTCTATTATTGAGGGTATTAAGAATGTTGTTAATAATGATGATAATAGCATTTGTATCTTGTGTGGTATATGTTGTTAGAAATAGGGATTACTAGGGGGGTGAATCAATAATCTATAAACTTTAGTTTCCAACTAGATATTATTTCTTACTTTAGACCATGCATAACAAAGCAGTAAAGTAATGTTGAATAGTAACAATAACAACATACAAAGATAACTCATAACACCATATTTTGTTAACTAGGGAAACCCTGGCCAAGGTAAAACCCCAATGGGGATGATGTCCACTAGATAATACACTAATATATAAGTTCCTTGGTAAAGGATGGATCTTGTTAGGAGTTGAGGTACAATAGATGTAAGATGAGCCCACTGCCCAAACATGCACTTCCAATTACAAGAAGAGCTCACTGCCCAAACAAGTAATTAGACTTCTTGAATATAAGTACTATATCTTCTTCCTTGATTGATCTCTAATCTTCAAATCAATCTTGGATCACTAAATAGCTCATATAAAACTTTGCATATATTTCTTTTACAAAGTTTGCATACAATCACAATTACAAGATAGCATTTGTAATCACAATCACAATCACTCTACTCATCGCAAAATGTCCTTTTCATAAATACCATGCCTTTACAAAAATTGCTACTAGGTTTGCTAAGACCACAATCCACTTTTCCAACTTAAAGCAAACATCTAGGATGTCTGCCCCAATTGGACAAGTATTTATCTTGTAAAAAATATATAAAACTTCGCATATGTCACTTTCACAAAGTTCCCATATAATCACAATTACAAGATAGCACTTGCAATCACAATCACAATCACTCTACTCATCAAAAAATGTCATTTTCATAAATACCATGCCTTTACACAAATTTCTACTAGGTTGTCTAAGACCACAATCCACATTTCCAGCTTAAAGCAAACATCTAGGATGTCGGCCCTAATTGGACAAGTAGTTATCTTGTAAACAAAATAATCCTTTCCTTCAATTATGCTATTCTAATTTGCTTCAAATATGATTATCTCTATTCCATACTAACTTTTGAGGTTATACATGTCATCATCAACATGTATACTATCTCCATCTTACTTTTCTAGTCATAATATGATGTCAACAACAAGTTATAAACAAAACAATACACTGTTGTAAACCAAATTCTATAATTGGACAATTTTTTGATTACCAAACGCTTAGTATCTTTATTTCTGAGGTTTCTTGTGAGCATGTACATCATGTGTTGCCATAAATGACAAAAATTAAATATCTCTATTAGCCAATTATCAACATATGTCACCTTTTTAATACCCATGCTAAGCCTTTTACAAAATATACTAAAGTTAGGATATCCTCCTCCTTCCACAAGTGTTTAATCTTCTATTTTGATTTCCACTATTCTTTCTAGCATTCCTACATATGCTCCACCTCTTATGATGACTTCTACACAAGTTTCTAGACCTTAATTTTGTGTCATCCAAGACTTTTACTTCCTATGAGTGTTTCTCCTACTTCCACACCTTCTTCTTTACCTTCGTATAATGTGCTTCCTTTCACATATACCAAACCTTTACCTATTCTTTCTAATCCTCTATCGACATCTTTTCATATTCGTTCCACTTCTTATAATTTTTGTAATACATCTAATATATATACCTACTATCACATCTTTCAATTCTACCATTAGTATCTTGGTTCAAACCATCACTATGTTGCAACAATAAGTGGCTTAATTCACTCAATCTAAGTATAATATTCCTACATGTGACATTTCTAGCCCCCTTTCCTTGTATCTCCTTTGCATTATTATAATAGAATGTGTTAAGCTACATCATCTTGAGACTTATAATGGTAAGAAAGATCACATAATTCATGTTAAGACTTTCCAGACTATATGTAGTTATTTTTCTCATGACTATAGGCTTATGGCTAAGTTATTTCCGTGTACTTTTAGGGATAGAGCCTTGCAATGGTATTTATCTCTACCTCATTATTCTATTGACTCTTTTCAAACACTTGCTAATGATTTCATCCAATAGTTTCAAAGTAATATTTCTTCTCAAGTTTCTTTAACAAATTTGATGCATTGCAAACAAACAATGAAAGAGAAAGTTATTGATTTTATTGGTAGATTTAAAAACTTATATGCTCAAATATCTTATCTTGTGCCCGGTCATTATATTCAATGTATTTTTATTTTTAATTTATATAATGACATTAGAGATAAGATTTTCCTTACTAATTATAGCTCCTTTTATCATCTTTGTGTAGTGCTTGACCATTATCGCTTACGAGTAAGTCAACACAAGAGCTCTACTATGATGGTTCATGTTTCTAGTTATAAGAGTGATGTCACTGGTAATTCAAAAAAAAAAATCTAAACCGAATAATTTCATCAAAATAGGGTCAAATAACACATTTGGTAATCAAGCGGCTACTACATCTAAAGGTACAACTACTTTTTCCTCTCTTTTTTATCCCAATTGTAAGTACACTTAATTATCTGAACCTTTACCCAAGGTGATGACTAGATTGATTGATGATGGAATTTCTAAACTTCTACTTATCTATCCTATTGACTCTAGCAAAACCAATGCCTAAGTAATTTGATTAAAAAAAAAATTGTCAATACAATCATCAACTTGGTCATGATACTCAAAGGTGTTATTATTTGAAGAATGTTATTCAGGACCTTATTGATTCTAATGCTATATCTATTGATGCTCAAGTTAATAGTATGAACAATTTTTTTGCACATCCTAATGTGAATTTGCAAATTTACTATAATTCTTTGCCTTCATATTCATAAAATTTCATTAATCAACCTTCTTCAACTAACATTATTTATGATGATAAGATAGAAGAAGCTAATCATGTTTAGCCTCAACCTCAATCTGCAATTTATTCTCCACCTAAACCTAAACAAGAGCCTCCTATAACCTTTAGTCAATTGGATATGTTTAAGGCACATAATTGTCCTCTTTAAATCTCTACTAAGGTTTTTCATATTCCTTCTCGTGGTATTTTTATTGATTCTTCTTCCACTATGAATGTGAGCATTGAAGAACATCTTTCTAACAAATGGTTGTATAAAGATACCTATTATATGACTTCTGTGTGGATTCAAACTTGTAATTGTTTTCTTTATCATGCTTGTTGGTGTAAATAAGTATTCACTATTTACACTGTACTTAAGTTTACTTAGGTCAATGCATTATTTTATTATTTATTAGTTTGACACTTAGGAGTTTGCGTACTCATATGAGTTGTTATGTTGACAACACTAGAGTAAGCAACTCTAATTCAGCACACGGTATCTACAATACTAGAGTTTGCATAATTAACTAAGTTTTCATGTAGCCAATATAGTTATTTGCACTCTTAATTACGCACATGGTGTCTACAACATAATTTTATGTGCTATACCTTTGTAGGCTTATCCTCTCATCATCGTACTTACTTGTGTGCTTAATGGAGGATAATTCACACTTGGTAGACATGTGCTTGGTTGTAAGACTTATCAGTGTGTTGACTCCTAGACATTCTAGAAGCATTCTAGGGGCCTTTATATTTAGGCACTCCTAGTGTGTATGTACATGACATGATATAGCATTAATATCTTTTTGATATTATTATTTTGATCATACTTTTTTGGTTTATTCTTGTGCTTGTGCTTGAGTTCTTGATATTGGGTGATTTTTCCCTAAGGTAAATTATTACATGGTATTAGAGCTGATGGAATTTCTCTTTACATAACTGTTTGAGACTATCTTCTTGCTTCACCACTCAAAGCACCTCAACCTAGATCTAGAGTATCACACTCATTGGGAGTGTCTAGAGCCAAAGTAGACTTTGTCATTGCATCCGAAATGTCAATTTAGTGAAATTTGCCTACCCTAGGCCATAATCGGATTTTAGGGGAAAAAAATTTACAAATCGGCACCTGAAGGCCCAATTTTCAAATTTGACATTAGCATCTTTTAAATTTGCAAATTTAATTTTCTGATCAATATTTTATTTCTCTGCAATTTCCATCAAAAATTTTCTATAGATTTTTAGAAAATTTTCAGCCTGTTCAGCCTACAGAGAAATTTTTTTGCAGGAACCAGGTGGTGAATCCCCTGCCCCATAGGAAATATTCATTGTTAAAGCAGAATATTCCTCTATTTTTGGCTTTTTCAACCACTTTTAGTGGGCACCTAAAAAACTATGGCTAAGCCAAAATATTGGCATCGCACTTCACAACCAGTTACTGAACAAGTCAAACCATGACAAGCACCCACCCACCATAACCTAATAGAAATGCATTTTCTTTAAGGGTTGTAGGCTCACACTTTTAAACACCCATGAGTTCATTTCCACAGCCAATGTGGGATTATACATCCCACTTCTTGGCGTGAGATTGCAATGGTCCTTCGGTGATAGTACCTCAACATCTCTAGCCTACCACTCTAGTTGTTGTCAATTTTTTTCAGCCCACCATGAACAATCTTTGGCACCCATTTACCTCTAGCCACCAGCTTTAAGTCTATGGGCACCATCTTTAGTCACCGACCATCTTTTCAATTTTGATGCCAGTGCTCACACCTTCTCCCACTGGTGCGAATGTCTATTAACCTTTTAAATACTATCCCCACAATGCCTCCACATGGATAGTAGACCCCACCACACGTTCGCCAAATCATGCATGCCCTCCTCTATTTTAAGAGACAACAAGGAACAAACTCGGTACAAAGCATTTGCAGCCACCCTCCACATGATAGTGACCTGTAACTCTTGCCATGTCCACACCTATGGACCCACCCTATGATGTGGCACTCTTGTCACCCACACAATAGACACATGAAGTCCCTGCAAGCTTCCAGCCTTGTCAAAGACAATTTAACATTGTCTAGTCAATAAGACTACCACCTCAGTGATAATGAAGTAGACCTAGCAGCATGTGGCACTTCTGTACAAATCTAGTAAGTTGGCCATGTCATCAAAGGCCATACAATCTGTACATTCTAACTCAACTACCATGTTAGTGATCGTACCTGCCACATCATTAGGGTAGACTTTTTTTGTTGATATCAGCCATTCATGAGCCTAAATTTGATGGTCATTTGACCATCATTTTTAGACAAATTTGAACTATTGCAATGACCATTTGATCATCAAATTTAAACTCGTAGCTTTTTTCCCAAACCCCTCTCTAAATGTAGTTTTAATTTGATATTTTGACTTTAGGAGGCCATATCTTAGTCATCCAAACTTAAAATCAAGTGCATTTTTTTATTTTGGGTAGAATTTTCTAAAAAAATTAGTGGTGTTGTTCTTTCTTGGTTTTTGTGCATGGATTTGTTAGGAATAACATTTTTTGGCAACTGTACATGTCTAATCCCATATTTTACAACTTGAAATGCTCTGTATAGGCTCATCTAGACACATTTTTTAGGTTCCATTTTTTTGAAAGTGATTAATTTTTTGTCTACTTTCTAGATCTATAATCAAGTTATAGGCTTGTGTGGACAAAGGTATCACTTTTAAAATTAGGTCCTTTTCTGCATTGTATTACTTTAATTACTCTTCAAAATTGTTGTATATCTGAGCTACAGTGCTTAGTACCAAATTTGAACCTCAAAAGATAGTTGTAAATAGGAAACTTAAAAGTCCATTTTATTCATTTTAACAAGTGGTCTACTGTACATGTACTACCTATAAATTGCCAAATCATACATTGGGGGGGTTGATTATTTTTTGCATTTTGGGGGGTTCATTTATTGATCTCATAGAGTCTTGTCACACATGTCAATTTAGTGTTAGATCAAAATTGACAGCAAGGAACTATCACAAATGGAGTGCTTTGATACTTGATCATCTAAGAGAACATTAGGAAGTGTCTCCTTATCTCTATTTGAAGATATTACCACCTAATCCTAATTGGGCATATCTTTATAAACTTCTTCACTTTCTGTATAATAGTATGAGTAAGGAATGTTTTTCTCCTCATAGTATTGTAAGTTTTCCTAATGATGTTTGGATGGCTCTTTGGGAGGCATATGGAGATCCATGCATCCCTTTATTTCCAGAGGACATTCTATCACTAGTCACTTTAGTCATGGTCCTACACCTCCAAATGGGATCACACCTCTTGATGCTCTTGTTGCTACTATTGATCCAGTTCTAGCCACAAATGCTTCTAATTTAGTGCAACAGGAAACACCATGTCTTCCTACTTCAGCTTCATGGGATGAATTCCTTCCAGATATTACAGGGTTGTTCATGGAGTCTCACATTAAAGATTTGGGAGACATCATCGATGTCATTTGTCTTCTCTTTATTGAGGAGAATACTTCATGCATTGTGGAAACTGATAGTGACACAAGCAGATTCAGATATACGGGGTCCTATTGATAGTTGCAATATGAAGTCATAGTGATAGGTCAATGTATTTTAGCACAATAGGGTACACCTAGTCTTCTAGCTCTAGCATTAGTGGATGATTTCTTGATAGACATTTTAGGTATGTTTGTGGAGTCTCACATAGCAGATTTGGGAGACATCATTGATGATATACATCTCTTTGATGAAGAAGATCCTTCTTCAATTGTCACAAGAGCTCACTTTGACTCTCCTATCCATTCTCTACATGATTGATCTTACCAAGTTGATATGATTGTGGATCCATACGTATAGTAGTTGTAGGATGTCTCTTTATCATTTGAGGAGACACTATTGGAAATGAGAATAGAGTAACTGAGAGGGGGAGGGGGTGAATCAATTACTACAAAAACTTTCCACAGTCCCTAAGATGTTTGAATATACCCTTCATCTGATTAATAAAATATTGAAACTTGATAATGCAACAAATGATAAATATTAAGAACTGATATCATATCATGCACAAAGTAATTTAGCAATTAAGAACACAAGAGACACCAGATTTAATGTGGAAACCCAATATGGGAAAAACCACCAATGTAACTTTTTCACTCTTCTGAAGTGAGCCCTGTTAGGAGCAAACCCTGTTAAAGGTTACAAAAACACACTATTAGGTGTGACCCTGTTAAAGGATTTAATCACCCTGTTAGGAGTGACCTTGCTAGAGGTCTTTAGAACAATTCAACTGAATTGTCACCTTGTTAGAGGATTTATTGAATGGCTATTAAACCAACTTTGTTAAGAGATTTTGAATACACTGTTACAATGGTTAGAAAGCAACAATGAAATGACCTGATATAATGTATAACTTATCTTTGCTGATTGCAGATCTCTGTTATGCTTGACTGGATCCTTACTGATCAAATAGAACTTTGCATCTCCTTTAACACATCTGACACTTTAATTCATAACTTGAATGACCATATATACCTTTCAGATTATCTTAGTCAGCTCAAATCACTGACTAAAACAAACAATTACAATAGTTGGCTAAAAGTAATTAATTAGAAAATCCCTATACTAGCCGACCCTGCACAGTGAACTTTGTTCAGAAAATAATTCCTGTGTTAACCGACTGAGCTCGGTTGATACATCGAACTTCATGACAAACCATCAATCACTGGGAGAACTTGGTAATTACTGAGTTTCCTGAGATAACTGAGTGAGCTCGGTGGAAACTAACCTTTGGAGACTGAGTGAAGCTCGGTTAACACTGACTTTTCCATAATTCATTTGATGACCGAGTGAGCTCGGTGGAAACTAACCTTTGGAGACCGAGTGAAGCTCACTTAACACTGACTTTTCCATAATTCATTTGATGACCGAGTGAGCTCAGTGGAAACTAACCTTTGGAGATCGAGTGAAGCTCGGTTAACACTGCCTTTTCCATAATTCATTTGATGACCGAGTGAGCTTCAGTGGAAACTAACCTTTGGAGACCGAGTGAATCTTGGTTAACACTAGCTTTTCACATTTCCTTCGTTGATCAAGTTAGCTCGGTTAACACTATCTTCCATATTTCCTTTGATGACCGAGTGAGCTCGGTTGGCATTGTAAATTGCATTGCAGACTGTCTAAGCTCGGTGAACTTGAGACTAATGACTGATATGACATTTGTGTGACATCAAGGACAACATTATCCAAAAATATCCCTCTTTGGCATTGATGGAAACACAAAATGTCATAACAGAAATGAAATTTTGAAAACAAGTTGAACAAGATAACAAACTTCTCCCTCTTTCAATAGTCTCCCTCTACTAAGGGACTTCATAGAAAACTTTTCAAATCTTCACAAATTTCAGAAGGATATGACAGTAAAATCTCTCCCTCTTTGACAACACATGCCAAAGGAAATAGAAGTTAAGTGAATTATAATGTAGCTTTAGTAGTGATTCATATGAAATGATTTCTAATTAAACTGCATCAACAGATAGATCTTCAATCCTGTATGCGTTGATGCATCACTAGAACTTATTTTTAGTGAACTTCAGATAGAGGAATGACCCCTAACTTACCTCTGAGATACAAAAATGCATCCTTAGGTAAAGGCTTTATGAATATGTCAGCAATTTGTTCTTTTTTATTGATATATTCCAATCTGATCTCCTTGTCTTGCACCAATTCTCTGAGAAAATGATATTTTATTGCAATATGCTTGGTCTTGGAATGCATCACTGGATTCTTAGATATGTTGATTGCACTAGTATTGTCACAAAACATGACAATTGGTTTTTTGATTTCCATCTTCATTCCTTGCAATAACTGCTTAAACCAAACAATATTTGAATAGTTTACTACTGCAGCAACATACTCTGCCTCTGCTGTAGATTGGGATGTACAATTCTGCTTTTTGCTTGTCCAGGAAACTAATCTTTTTCCAAGAAAGAATGCTCCTCCACTTGTGCTTTTTATGTCATCAAGGTTTCCTGCCCAATCAGCATCAGTAAACACTTTCAAATCCAAATTATCGCCAAATTTGTACCATAAACCATAATCTTCAGTTCCTTTCAAATATCTCATTATTCTTTTGATTGCCATCAGGTGAGTTTCTTTTGGCTTTGCTGAAAATCTTGCAACAATACCAACTGCAAGGGCAATATCTAGCCTGGTATGAACTACGTATTGCAATTTTCTAATCATAGTTCTATACAATGTTTGATCTACCTCTTTGGATTCATCATCTTTAGTAAGTTTCAATCTAGTACACATAGGAGTTCCAACAGGTTTACAGTCCTCCATACCAAACTTTTTCAATATCTCCTTGATGTATTTTGATTGAGTGATGTAGATGTCATTCTTATTTTGTTGAATTTGAAGACCAAAAAAAAAATTTATTTCACCAAACATAGACATTTCAAATTCCTTGTTCATTTGTTCTAAAAATTCTTTGCAAAGATCATCATGCCCTGTGAAAACAATATCACCTACAAATATTTTTGCCAAGACAATCTTATTATCTAGTCCTTCCTTTATATATAAGCTACTATTATCATTAGTTCTTTGAAAACCAATCTGAATAAGATAGTTATGCAATCTTTCATACCATGCTCTAGGGGCTTGTTTCAGACCATATAGTTCCTTGTGTAATTTTTAGACCATGTCCTTTTTATCTAGATCAACAAAGCCTTTAGGTTGTTCAATGTAAACCTCTTCATCCAATATTCCATTGAGAAATGCTAACTTAACATCCATCTGATAAACTCTGAATCCTTTGTGAGCAGCATATGCAAGTAAGGTTCTGACTCCTTCCAATCTTGCAACATGAGCAAAAGTTTCTCCATAATCTATGCCTTCTTCTTGAGAGTATCCTTTGCATACCAATCTGGCTTTGTTTCTGGATACTTTACCATCTTCAATCAACTTGTTTCTAAATACCCACTTGGTTCCAATTACATTCTTATTTTTTGGCCTCGGTACAAGAGTCCATGTCTTGTTCTTCTCTATCTATTCTATTTCTTCATTCATTGCATCAATCCAGCTACCATTTGCTAATGCATATTTAATGCTTCTAGGTTCAAAATCAGCAAGTAAGCAGGTATTTTTCAGCTTGCTTCTTGTCAAGGTTCCTTCAGATTTGTCTCCAATGATCTGATCTAGTGCATGATGTCTTCTGACATATTTAGCTAATACAGGTTCTTTGCCTCTTGAATGAGTTTCATTGCTATCTCCTTGTGCTTCAATTTCATGTTCAGGCTATTCTGATTTGGTAAGAATTGGCTCGGGCGCTTCAAACTCGGTAGATACTGAATTTTGTTGTGTCTCGGTTTGAACTATTTGCAACTTGGTTACTGATGATTCTGGAGTTGAGGATTCTTGAGTGAACGGAATGCTTGGTATAGTATCTGGTTCAATGTAAACAAGTCTTCTGTAATCTTCAGGTACCTTTTTGCTTTCTTCTTCAGATTTGTCTACAAACTCATCAACTTTCACATGTGCACTTTCTATGACTTTTTGAGTGGATAGATTCAAACATCTATATGCTTTGCTTTTGCAAAAATATCCTAAAAATATTCCTTCATCACCTTTTTCATCAAATTTTCCTTTTCTAGATTCTTTCAAAATATAACATTTGCTTCCAAATATTTTCAGATTACTTACATTGGGTTTGTAACCATACCATAATTCATAGGGAGTTTTGAATGAGTCCTTCTTCAACTGTACTCGGTTTAAGGTATGAACTGCAGTGCTGATGGCTTCCTTCCAGTATTTGATAGCAACCTTCTTTTCTATCATCAGGGTTCTTGCACAATCCATGATGGATCTATTTCTTCTTTCAGCGATTCTATTTTGTTCAGGAGTTCCTGGTGTTGAGACCTATCTTTTAATACCTTTTGAGATGCAGAAGTTGTTGAATTCACGTGAGATGAATTCACCACCTCTATCTGATCTTAAGCATTTTAGTCTTTTTCCTGTTTCTTTTTCTACTCTTGCTAAATACCATTTGAGTTTCTCAAATGCTTCTGATTTATTCCTTAGATACATGACAGCCATCATTCTTGAGTAGTCATCAACAAAAAGAATGAAAAACTTTTCTCCAATATAGCTTTCTATTCCAATGGGTCCACATAAATTAATATGCACAATTTCTAATATATCTTCAGACTGATAGTTTTTACTTTTAAAACTAGTATTTCCCAATTTACCAATCTGACAATTCTTGCATAGTCCAACCTCAGGTTTTCTAATGTTAGGAATGCCTCTTACTTTCTTGAATTTGCTTATTTTTACCAAGTTATCAAAATTGACATGACACAACCTTTTATGCCATAACCAACTTTCTTCAATTTGAGCAATAAAACATGAGCATTCACCAAGTTCTAGATAGAATAAGTTACCTTTAGTTTGGGTGCCAGATCCTATCAGCTTTCCTTTCTCATTCAACAATCTTGCCTTTCCATGCATGAATTCCACCTTGAATCCAGTATTGAGTAACTGTTCCACGCTTAGAAATTTTTGTTTTAGACCTTCAACCCAATAGGCATTATTACATACAAGTTCTTTCGTTAGATAGATTCTTCCTCTTCCTTTTATGAAACAAAGTTCATTATTACCAAACCTTACACTGCCACCATCATAGTCCTCAAACTGATCAAACTTAGTTTTATCACCAGTCATATGACGTGAGAAACCACTATCTATAATCCATGTATCATTCTTACTTATATGAGAAACAAGTGCCATTTTATCTTTTTCATCACTGTTAGAATCATCTTTAACAACAATATAAACAATTTCATCCTCACTATTATCAGAATCTTTAGAATTTTCAGCCATAAAGCATGATTTCTTACCTTTTTTCTTGGATGTTTTGAAGTCTTTCTTGCCATTCCATTTCTTTTCATCATGGTTTTTCTTGTTTGGACACCTTGCTACAATATGACCAATTTCTTCACAAGAAAAATAGATTAGAGGAACTTTACCTTTGAATTTTCCTCTGCCTCTAGAGTATTTCCTTGCTAGTAGAGCTTCAATCACTTCGAGGTTAGTGTCTAAACTTTGGCTTGATTCATCTTCACTTTCTAACTGAGATTCCTTCTCCTCTCTTTTTTTCCCTTTGAGTGAGAGATTGGCTTGAAATGTTGATTCAATTTTTTTGGAGGCTGGAACATAGTTATCAAAGTTATCTAGTTCGACTGCAGTTAGTCTTCCAACTATGGCCTCAAGATTTATCTGATGATTTGCTTCACACCTTCTTTCCTGAATTGCAGAAACTCTTATTGCATAAATGGGAAGCAAGGTTCTGAGAACTTTTCTTATAACTGTTTCTCCTTTGATATCACCTCCAGATGCTCTGATTGCACTCACACATGCTTTAACTCTTTCAACATACTTTGCAATGTTTTCATCCTCTTTCATCCTCATTTTATCAAATTTTCCTCTTAGACTTTCTGCTTTTGCTCTTCTTACATTATCATCTCCTCCATAGATCTCTTTTAGATTGTTCCACATCTCAAAGGCAGTTGTGCAGTCCTTAATGTCATCAAATTCTTCATAACTAAGAGCGGATACTATGTCTATCATCATATTGTTGTGACTCTTCTTTTTAGCAATGTCATTGACAGACAATGTGCCAGGAGGTTCTTAATATTTTTCTTCAAGGTATTTTAGTCCAGTATCACCAACAGTATCTAGACGAAGTCTCATCAATCCTTGCCATGTGGAGAAGTTATCTCTGTTGAGTTTTGGAATTTCTCTTTTGTAAGACATCTTGATCTTTGGCTTAGATCCTTGAAATCTTTTCTTGCAAGCACCAAAAGCTCTGATACCAATTGTTAGAAATGAGAATAGAGTAACTGAGAGGGGGAGGGGGTGAATCAGTTACTACAAAAACTTTCCACAGTCCCTAAGATGTCTGAATATACCCTTCATCTGATTAATAAAATATTGAAACTTGATAATGTAGCAAATGATAAATATTAAGAACTGATATGATATCATGCACAAAGTAATTTAGCAATTGAGAACACAAGAGACACTAGATTTAATGTGGAAACCCAATATGGGAAAAACCACCAATGTAACTTTTTCACTCTTCTAAAGTGAGCCCTGTTAGGAGCCAACCCTGTTAAAGGTTACAAAAATACACTGTTAGGTGTGAACTTGTTAAAGGATTTAATCACCCTGTTAGGAGTGGCCTTACTAGAGGTCTTTAGAACAATTCAACTGAACTGTCACCTTGTTAGAGGATTTATTGAATGGTTGTTAAACCAAATCTATTAAGAGATTTTGAATACATTGTTACAATGGTTAGAAAGCAACAATGAAATGACCTGATATAATGTAAAACTTATCTTTTCTGATTGCAGATCTCTGTTATGCTTGACTAGATCCTTACTGATCAAATACAACTTTGCAACTCCTTTAACACATCTGATCCTTCATCAGACTTTTCTCAACATTTGCCTCTTCATACTATAATTCACATTCATAATTTTTTTCATAATCACACACTTTAATTCATAACTTGAATGACCATATATACCTTTCAAATTATCTTAGTCGGCTCAAATCACTGACTAAAACAAACAATTACAACAGTCGGCTAAAAGTAATTAATTAGCAAATCCCTATACTAGCCGACCTTGCACGGTGAACTTTGTTCAGAAAATAATTCTTTTGTTAACCAACTGAGCTCAGTTGATATAGCGAACTTCGTGACAAACCATCAATCGTCGGGAGAACTCGGTAATTACTGAGTTTCCTAAGATAACTGAGTGAGCTCGGTGGAAACTAACCTTTGGAGATTGAGTGAAGCTCGGTTAACACTAAATTTTCCATAATTCATTTGATGATCAAGTGAGCTCAGTGGAAACTAACCTTTGGAGACCGAGTGAAGCTCGGTTAACACTGACTTTTCCATAATTCATTTGATGACCGAGTGAGCTCAGTGGAAACTAACCTTTGGAGACCGAGTGAAGCATGGTTAACACTGACTTTTCCATAATTCGTTTGATGATCGAGTGAGCTTCGGTGGAAACTAACCTTTGGAGACCGAGTGAATCTTGATTAACACTAGCTTTTCACATATCCTTCATTGACCGAGTTAGCTCGGTTAACACTATCTTCCATATTTCCTTCGATGACCGAGTGAGCTCAGTTGGCATTGTAAATTGCATTACAGACTGTCTAAGCTCGGTGAACTTGAGACTAACGACTGATATGACATTTGTGTGACATCAAGGACAACATTATCCAACAGATAGATGGTTCTTTAGAATATGTTCTACATCCTTCCTTTCCAGATCTAAAATTGTTCTTTTCAGTAGTATTGGAAGGAGCGACTGTTAGTATTGACATAGGGACAATTGAGCAGGTTCAGAGACACCATTCATCATTGAGATTCTTTCTACACATTGGGGAAGCATCTCATATGTACCTATGATATTTTTTCTTCCAAAGGGGAGGAACATTATTCAACTGTCATGGATCGGCTTCTACATTGGAGTAGTTATCACTGATGGGCATTCTACATTTGGAAGGTGGCGGACTACCTTGTCTCCTTTCTTATTCTTTTATCTTGTGGGGGGAACCTTTTCCTCTATTGGGATTGTGTTCTTCTCATACTTCTCTATTGTATATACTAGATGTATGTCATAATGGGGGGGGGGGGGTTTGATTACTCCATCCATCCATGCATCTTATTTTTTCATCTCTATTTTTGGAAGAGGTTTTTTCCCATGAGGTTTTCCCTCTTTCTCTATTTTATGAGATATTGCATTGCATTTTGTACATGGGTACCTAACATGGACTAGTAACTAGGACCCATCATGCATTTTCATCCTAGCTTTCATAAGCTTAATTGCATTCCCATAAGTTACACTTAAGAGGGGGTGTTGGTGTAAATAATTATTCACTATTTACACTTTACTTAAGTTTACTTAGGTCAATGCATTATTTTATTATTTATTAGTTTGACACTTAAGAGTTCGCATACTCATATGAGTTTTCATTTTGAAAACACTAGAGTAAGAAACTCTAATTTAGCACATGGTGTCTATAACATTGGATTTTACATAACTAACTGAGTTTTCATGTAGAAAACATATTTATTTACACTCTTAATTAAGCACATGGTGTTAACAACATAATTTTACGTGCTACACCTTTATAGGCTTATCCTGTCATCGTCACACTTACTCCTATGCTTAATGGAAGATAATCCACTCTTGGTGGACATGTGCTTGGTTGTAAGACTTATCAGTGTGTTGACTCCTAGATATTCTAGAAGCATTCCAAAGGCCTTTATATTCATGCACTCCTAGTGTGTATGTACATGACATGACATATCATCAATTCATTTTGATATTGTTATTTTGATCATACTTTGTTGGTCTATTCTTGTGTTTGTGCTTGAGTTCCTTGATCTTTGGTGATTTTGTCTTAAGGCAATTTCTTACAATGCTTAGGGTTCTATCACTCTTCTTGTCACTCTTTCCAATAGGGTTGTTTATGTTAGGTTTAACCTTAGATAGAAATAATAGTTACATGAAAATATAACCAATATCAAAAAATAGTAGATCACATAAAAGAGAACACAAGAAATCAAGATATAACATAGTTCACCCAATCCTTGGGCTACATCCACCAATAAAAAGTCCAATATTATTATTATCTAGTGATTACAACCTGATTATAATTTTTAATCCCTTATAGCTCAATACTACTACAATAAGCTACAATATCACCATTCATAATGAAATCCCTAAACCTAATCCTTTTTATACAAGCTTTTTCCAATTATAATATTAGGGCTAGAATAATCAAAAAATAGTAGTCAACACCTTTTACAATATTAGGGCATTTTTAGCTTTGGGGGTGCTATCCCTGAAAACCCCTGTGGGGGCACTACCCCTCAACCCCACCCTATATGATAATAGGGAGCACACTTGGGGTGCTACCCTAGGACCTTACAAGGGAACTACCCCTTGACCCTATCTTGGGGGTGCTTCCGCCAAACCCCCATAGAAATAATTTGGAGGAAAATTGTGTTGAATAAACCTCTAAGTCTGATTAAGCTCCACATCACAACAATCTCCCACATGGAGACTAATCAAACTCCAAAATAATAATCTCCCACTTGGAGATCATAGCACTACTAAACCTATAGCTCCCACTAAAATATATCAAACCACCATAGACTTTGTTATTCTTTTAGTCTTTTCAATTGGGAAGACAAATCAAAACTGAAGAGGAATTTAGTTTCTCTCTTGTCACTACCTTTGTAAGCATATCTGCTAGATTATCATTTGTATGTATCTTCTCTAGCTTTGAATTTTCATTATCCAAAACTAACTAAATGAAATGGTACCCCAACTGTATATGTTTTTCCTTTGAATGTACAGCTGAATTCTTTGGAAGATGAATGGCAATTTTACTATATGTAAACAAATAATTATCCTTTTAAGGGTGTCCCAATTCATTCAAGAAGAACTGAAGAAATATCATCTCCTTAGATACCTCTATAGTAGCAACATACTCTACTTCTGTAGTGGATAAAGCATTAACCTTCACTAACCTAGAAACCTAGCTCATGGCTATAGTAAACACATAACTTGTAGTACTCTACCTAGTATTGATATCCTTTGCTAAATTTGAATCCACATAGCCTTGTAAATTAGTAGTAGAGTCCCCAAAGTGTAAACACTTACTGGATATTCCTCTCAAATATCTAGGAATCCATTTAACTAGATTCCAATGATCAAGCCCTAGATGACTCATATACCTACTAACAACTCTCACTGCATGTGCAATATCTAGCCTAGTACATACTATAGCATACATCAAGCTTCCTATAGCTGAAGCATAAGTTAATTTAGACATCTTTTCCTCCTCTTCTTGTGTCTTGGGACACAACTCCTTATTCAACTTCAAATGACTAGATAAAAGTGTGCTGACAACTTTAGCATTCTCCATAGAGAAATGTTGCAACAACTTCTCAATATAATCAACTTGAGATAATGTCTATTTTTTTTTCTTTCGATCTCTACAAATCTCCATACCAATGATTTTTTTTGCTACCCCAAAATCCTTCATAGAAAATGCATGTGCTAACTAGCATTTTAGCCCCTTAATATGATTCATGTTAGACCCAACTACATGCATATTATCAACATATAAACATAAAATAATGTAGTTGTAATCATCCAAGCTCTTAAAATAAACATAATGATCTGAATGACACTTGCTATATCCATGCTCATGCATAAAACTGTGAAATTTTAGATATCATTGTTGAGGTCCTTGCTTCAAGCCATATAAATGTTTCTTCAATTTGCACACTAAGTTATCCTTACCTTTGACCTCAAATCCCTATGGTTGAGCCATATATATCTCTTCATCCAAATCACCACGATGAAAGGCTATTTTAACATCAAGCTACTCCAAATACAAATTTTTTATAGTGATAATACTTAAAATACTATGAATGGAAGTCATGTTAACAACACAAGAAAATATCTCATCAAAATCAATGCCCTTTTTCCGTGCAAATCCTTTTACAATTAACTTGGCTTTAAATATTTTCTTACCTCAATCCTCTTCTTTCAACCTGTAAACCCACTTATTCTATAAATCTTTTTACCTACAAGCAACTTGCATAAATACCATGTCTTATTTTTTAGCAAATAGTCCATTTCTTCTTTCATTGCAGACTCCCATTGGATCTTTGTATCCACTTGTACAATTTCATCAAAACATTCAGGTTCACCAACATCAATAAGTAAAATAGAGTACAAGGAAGGAGAAAATTCTTTTGGAGTTCTACTCATCCTAGTTGACTGTCTAACATTCACTGGGGTGTGTGGTAGTTGTTGCACATCAATAGGAATTTTTGGAACATTAGCTTTTGGAATATCATCCAGCACTTTATAATCATTTTATTTCTTCTCATATTGTTGCAACTGATCTTTGTACAACACTTTCTGATTGAATATGACATCCTACTTCTTAGAATCTTATGATTTTCAAAATTCTAAAGCCTATAACCAAATTCATTAATGCCATATCCAATAAATACATATTTCTTTGACTTAGCTTCCAACTTGGTTCTATTTTTGGAATCTATATGAGAAAATGCTTCACAACCAAAGGTTCTACGAAAAGAATAACTCACCTTCTTACCAATCCATGCTTCCTCTAGAATACCATAATGCAAAAGAGTAGAGTGACCTCTATTAATCAAATATACAATAGTATTAATAGCCTTTTCCCAAATGTTTAAGAGAAACCATGCATGCAACCTCATGCTTCTTGCATGCTCCATTATAGTCCTATACATGTGTTTAGCCACTCAATTTTCTTTTGGAATCCTTGGAATAGTTTTCTATCTATAAATACCATTAGCAAAGCAATAATCTTCAAATTTATGACTACAATAATCACCACCATTATTAGATCTGAAACATTTTAATTTCTTTCCAATCTCATTTTCAACTAAGAATTTCCATTTCTTAAAAGTTTGAAATAAATCAAATTTGTGTCTAAGGAAATAAGCCCATAATTTTGTAGTTGCATTATCAATAAATGTAGCATAATAATGAGAGCCACCAAGGGAAGATACCTGAGCTAGTCCCCATACATCTATAGGCATAAGCTCTAATTCACTTCTATTTGTCTTCCTTGTGTTCACAAAACTTACTCTCTTTTGTTTTCCATACACACAACTTTCAATAAAATCCATATTAACACATTTCAAACCTAGTAAAACATTCTTTGAATGAAGTACTTTCATACCTTTCTCACTCATGTGACCAAGTCTATTTTTCCACAACACTATATTAGAATCTACAATAGCTATTTGTTCTCCCTACTCAACTATGGTAATTGTTTTTGAACATTCATTTTTCTCTAAAACAATCAAAGTAGAAGGAACAATATGACTTGTACAAAGATATAAGATGCCTACTTTCACACCTTTTTCTACTACAAGTGAACCTTTTGAAACCTTCCAATTTTTATCATTCAAAGTAACTACACAACCCTCATCATCGAATTTCCTTGCTAAAATTAAATCTCTACTCAACCTTAGAACATGTCTTACCTCATGTAGTAGCCAATGATTCTCATTCTGTAACTTAATTTTAACTTTTCCCTTTCCAACAATCTAATAAGGTTCATTATCCCCGAAATAAACAAGCCCAAAATTCCCTTGGACATAATTAATGAAATAACCTCTATGAGGTGTAGCACAAAATGAAGCACCAGAATCTAAAACCCATGAATCATCAACATTTTCTAAAGATGGAAGCAAAGCATCCTCTTCAAATTTATTACTTACCAGATTTGCCTACTTGTTCCCTTCTGGTTTATCTTCTTCATTGTTCTTTCAAGTCTAACAATATTTCTTCTTATGCCCTAATTTTCCATAGTACCAACAATCTCTTGGTCCTCTAGATTGAGACCTCTTCCCCTTTGACTTTCCTCTTGATTTCTAATGATTTCTAAAATTATTTTGTCTCTTAGTCATTCTGCCTCTACTTTGTGTGTTCAAAGCACTTCCTAATGTAGTTACACTTGAGGTTTTTCTGTGAGTTTCCTCACTCAAAATAACTCTGATCACATCATCATATTTTAGGGTACTAGATCTAGAAATAGAATTACTTACAGCCACTACCAAACCATTCCATCTTTCAAGCAAAGAACACAAAATCAAGAGAGTCATAATTTCTTCATCAAAATTGATACCCACAAAAGATAATTGATTAGTAATAGTATTAAACTCATTTAAATGATCTACAATAGATCCACCTTCTATTGTTTAAAGTGAAAGGCTTTTCATACAATTTTGCTAGGATTTGCATCAACTCTTCTATTTTCTTTGCTTTTATAATATTAAATGCCACAAATAGTGCTAGGAATAATCAAATGCTTCCAAGTGCCTTTTTGTCCAAAAGATCCCAATCATCATTTGTCATAGATCCCTGATTCTTGGTTTTTCCTTCCAATAGCTTGCATAAATCCTTCTAATAAAGATAGTCCTCCATTTGCATTTTCTATAATTGAAATTTTTCCCCATTAAGCTTGTCAACCCTCAACTTACCCTCATCTACCATCACTTCCACTCAATTGTGAGACCTTCTTACAGAGGATTGCAAAAAAAATGATGATGGTCTGGCTAAAAAAAATGATGATTATCTGGCTCTGATCCCACTTGTTAGGATTAAACTCAAATAGAAATAATAGTTACATGCAAATATAACCAATACTAGAAAATAGTAGATGACATAAAAGAGAACACAAGACACCAAGATTTAATGTAGTTTACCCTATCCTTGTGCTACATCCACCAACAACAAGCCAATATTATTATTATTTAGTGATTACAACCTAATTAAAATATATAATCCCTTACAACTCAATACCACCAAAAGAAGTTACAATATCATCATTCATAATAAAATCCCTAATCTTAAGCCTTTTTATACAAGCTTTTTTTTCTTACAAAATTAGGGCTAGAATAATAGAAAAATAGAAGTTGATGTCTTTTACAATATAAGGGCATTTTTGGCTTCAAAGGCACTACCCTTGAAAACCATTGCAGGGGTGTTTCCCCTCAACCCCACCTTGTACTGTGATAGGGAGTGCACCTATTGCACTGCCCCAGGACCCAGTAGTGGTGTTGCCCCTTGACTCCATCTTGAGTGTGCTACCCCAAACCCCTTATAAAAATAATCTAGAGGAAATCCACACTAAATAAACCTCTTAGTCTAATTAGGCTCCACATCACAATAGTTTATACTAGATTTTTTGTCATTACTACTTTTGATTAGTTTCAAGTTAAGATTGATATCCCACAATTTTCTTTCATGCAAGCTATAGCTTCTCTTATTAATAAGTGCATTAAATTTCCCTATAAAAAATAAATCATTACTATTATCCATTCCCTATATAAACCTTCACATCCTCAATATTGTTCTAATATTAATTTTTATTAGCTATCTCTTCCTAAAACAATACCTACCCACCTTGATCATCTTTATTACTCTTATGAATGTTACAATGTAGACAAGATTCTTGAGATTAGCCTTCCTAAGGGTGATCGTCCTACACTTATCTTACCTATGGCATCTATCCCTTTAACCACCACTTTTGAACCCATTTTACCTTATCTATCTATCCCTTAAGATACTATTCATATAGATGTCATTGTTCCATCTTTGAAACCTATGGTAGTTGATCCTTATCTTTCAAGTTTATCTCACAAAAGTATTCATAACCAATATACCCATCAGTCTCACAATAATTATCAAGCTAATTCTAAGTCTAAGGCTCATTCTCTTGCTTCTTAGCTTATTTCACCATCTCAACCTTTACCTTCATTTGATCAAGCAATGCTTGAGTCTTTAGAAGAAGTTAGTCAAGGTAACAATATGAAAATAGATAAACATGATGATTCTATTCATATTTCAAATTCTATTAATCATGATATCGAAGATACTCTTGATGATGAACATGTTAGTAGTGATGAAGAATTTATTTATATGGATCATGATTTGGCTAAAGTACTTTCTTCATAGCTTACAATCACTTCTAGAAATGAGCACAGTGATTCCAAACAAAGTCCTTTCTTGAATCTAGTTGTGATTCCTACAATGTTGGATGTTATTCCTCTTGCAAGTCATCATCCTTCCCCTAGTATTTTAGACTGAGATGGGGGGGAGGGGGGGTTTAGTGGGGCACACATAGAATTCTTGAAGTGGATTTCATTAAGCATGGGATTCTTTATGTTCTTGAGTTTTTTTTTTCCCTGTATTGTGCTTTTTGTTATATATTTTGTTTAGATTTCTTAAGATGATCATTGTTGCTCTATTAGCACAAGAGGATAAAGTGACTGAGCCTATCATATAGATTCTTATATTTTTTATATTTTTTCATAGTGGTGATCTTTCATAATCTTATTGGTTATTTATGATATGGTAGCATTGATTCTTGTTTGTTTCCATGCTATCGGCCAAAATGACTCTTCTTTGTAACTCATACATGTCTTTTCCTCCATTTTTTTGTGGTTCAAATTCCTTTTGAGAATGATAATATTTCATACTTAATATAATAAATAATATCATATGATCATATTGACCCCAAAGTTAGTAGATCCCTTTGTGTTCTCTCTTCTTGTTAAGTTTTTGTTTCCCTTGATATGTTCTTCTTGTTGGGGGCATCTCATAGTGGAAACTTTCTTAGTGGATTCATGTATGATTTCATTAAATATATTTCTCCCATTAATATGTTTACAATCATTTTAACATGGATGCATACACTCCTCTCATCCGTTTTGATCATGGAGTAGAAAATATAGATTCTCAAAATGACTTTAAGCACTTTATCCTTGTACGATTGGTATGATCTTTAGATTATCCTAAAATCATTGCATTGTTTCTTCATCTCTCTTTCTCTCTCTTTCATTTTGTGAATTATCAATTTCCTAGAACTATTAATAGTTTTTGGGGGCTTGGTCTCTTTGGATATCTCTATAAACTACTGATAGTTTGGGAGGTTTGATCTGTGTTTTGATACTTCTTTGGACTACTAGCAAACTAGGAAACTTGATCTTTTTTTGATCCCTTAAGGACTCACACAAATCCTTATGCCTGTGTCTTTTTCAATTCTTCTTTTTGGGACATGGAGTTCCCTTGAAGTGGGATCATTTTATGGATTGACTGCATGTTACATACACTTCCTAGATCATTCAATTTATCTTCAATGGGTTGACTAGCATGTCACACATACTTGATAGACTATTCAATGCCATATCCTTTAGAGACCTTCCCCCTATTTCTATATTATTTAGTTTTTTTTATTGAATGCTTCACAATAAGGAACATAAAACCTTATTGGGTGAGTAAACCCTTTTTTGTGCTATCTCTCTTACTATACATTTTGATATGATAAAAACTCAAGTCTCTTGGGAGCTTGATGATTTATTCATCTCCTATGTCATGATAAGATCCAATCTTTTCTTTTGATCTACTTTACTATGAGTTTGAGGGAAATCATACTCCTACTAAATTAGGTGCTAACTATATTATCCTAAAATGCATGTACTTTCCTTTTAAGACCATTTAGCCCCTATTTCATAGTGACTTCCTAGACTATGGATGGATATGTTCTTAGTGTTATATTTCTCCTATTTTATATCACCTTTTCCCAAATCCTTCTGCATCCCTCCAGTTCTTTTTGTGGTCTATATTCTCCCCTCTCTGGGAATGTGTTGATATAGTCTAGAATAGGTTAAATTAGATCAACCTCCTCCCTAGTGATTATAAAGCTTGGGGCCCGAGGGGTCTCAAGATTTCAATTTGTTAACTCTCACTCTCTAGTTGGTTTGTATTGTCTTTCCACTCAAAAGATAGTATATAAGGAGACTTGGAGGCTTCATTTTTTAGATCTGACTTATAGGCAAGTTGTACTCAAACTCTTCAATCAAGGAATAAAAGGAGTTCAAGCATTTAAGGAACTCAAGCATTTCAAACATTTAAGAAAAGGAGATTTAAGTTGAAAAAATTCTTCAATTGTATATTGTCATTGATGTCTACACAAATTTTAGTATTAACTGAGAAATGTAGAGTTTGTAGTATTAACCTTGTATATCTAAGTATTAACTAATTAGTTAAGTAAAGAAGACTTTACAGTATTAACTGAGTAGTTGGTTAATAAAAGGATTCTTGCTTGCAGTATTGATTGAGTGGTCAGGCATCACAAAGGGTGCAGTATTGACCAAGTGGTTGGGCATCAAAGGAGTAACAATGTCAATAAATTATTTCATCCTAGTATTGATTGAGTGACAACAGAAAGCATTTGAAAAATATTTAATCAATAAAGGACAACTATTTGGATGTTTATCATTATTTTGAAAGGGTATTCAAGACGACTTGTCCTAGCTTGTGATATTTATGTAAGGTCAAGTTGAGAGGATAAAGGGAAAAGTGGAGAAATGAAATAAGATGGATATGTGAGAGAAGGAAATGTAGAGCAAGAAAGTGTGGAAGATAAGATACAAAGAACATCTGATCAAGAAGAATCTAGAGGTAAAGCTAGAACAAAGATTTGAATCTGCAAAGAAAGTTGCTTCATAAATCAAGTCAAAATTGTTGTTGCTTTCAAACTATTATAGTAGTAAAGAAATCTCTTAATAGAGTTGACTTAATAGTCATATCATAAATTCTCTAACAAGGTGACATTTCAATAATAAAGAGTTTGAAGACCTCTAACTAGGCCACTCTTAATAGGGTGATCTAAATCCTCTAATAGGGCCATACTTAATAGTATGTTTTGTAACCTTTAATAGGGTTGGCTCTTAGTAGGGCTCACTTTAGAAGAGTGAAAATTATTGTGACTAGTTGCAAAGTGGTTTTTCTCAAATTGGGTTTCCATGTTAAATCTTGGTGTCATTTGTGTTCCTATTATTTTCTTATGCTTTATGTTTCTACAACTAAGTTACTAAAGGTTTAAATAGTTTAATAAATCTTAAGATTGCTTTGTTAACCAAGTGATGGTAAAATTCTAATGTTAACCAAGCTAGTCAATATCGCATGATCAATGGAATTTTGTTTTTGTTGAATACAATTGATTAATTATATACTTTCTTTGATGTTACACAAAATTTCATATCATTGCCAGTCAATGTTTGTTGAGCTCACTCTAGCATTGAAGATAGTTTCCTATGTCTATCAAGCATTCTAGAGTCTATTGAGTTTAGAAGACACTGTCCACTGAGTTCACTTAGGCGTCAAAGGAAAGTTTGTGGAAGCTAAGAGTTAACCAAGCTCACTTAGTTAATGAAGGAAATTTTGGATGGAACTAGTGTTAACTAAGATGACTTAGTTACAAAAGAAACTTTGTGAATATGCAATGTTAACCAAGTTCACTTGGTTAACATAGAAAATCATTTCTGAGTTAGTGTCTACCAAGCAAGGTCAGCTAATGAAGGATTTTCTTATTTTGGCATATTGAGTTCAATTGAATTATCTATTGGTTCTAGCCAACTGAGAAGATGAATATAAATTATTGTAAGTTGTATTCAAGCCAACTTGAAAATATGAAACATATAAATATAAGGTCAAGGATTGAATGTGTGGAACATTATTAAAGATTTGATAATGCCAAGAGGAAGAGAATTAGAAGGATAAGAAGAATATCCTTGTTGTAATGGAAAGATATATTCAATTAGGAAGGATCAAGTATTAAAGCTATAATTGAGATTTGTAATCAACAATTCAGTTACATTAAAAATTAGGCAATCTCATTCTTACTCTCTAACCATTGTATTACTAATTTAAATCTCTTAACAGAGTTGGCTTAACAACTATTTGTAAATCCTCTAACAAGATGGCATTTCTATTGAATTATCTAAAGACCTCTAACAAGGCCACTCCTAATAGCCTGATTAAATCCTCTAATAGGGTCACACCTAATAGTGTGTTTTGTAACATTTAATAGGGTTGGCTCCTAACAAGGCTCACTTCAAAAGAGTAAAAATCAGTAAATAGCTGCAATTTTTGGTTTTTCCCATATTGGATTTCCATGTTAAATCTTGGTGTCAAGTGTGTTTATAATATTTCTCTTATATTTTTTCAACTTAGTTAAAGCAATATTTATCATAGTTAAGATTTACATGTTAAGCATTTACCAAGTTATTTCAATGTTTACTGAGTTACAAAAAAAATTTTGTGTTTGCCAAGCTTCAACAAAGTTTAATTTTCATTCGAGTTTGTTTTGTACTAACATCTAAGGGATATGGTATATATTTTTGTGGTAATTGATTCACCCTCCCCTCTCAATTACTCCTCTTATATTTCTAACAATTGTTATTACAATGTTTGGTGCTTGCAGAAAATGTTTTAAGGACCAAATCTAAAGATCAGGATTTCTTACAGAATAGAGACTCCCAAGTTGAATTGAGAAAAATTTGTAGCATGGCAAGGACTTATGAGGTTACATTTAGAAACTATCAGTGATTTAGTTTGTAAGTATCTTGATAATGAATACAAGACTCTGTTGGATCATTATCAATTAAAGATATTGTTGAAAAGAAAAATCATAACATCATGATGATTGACATTGCTTCTACTCTTAATTATGCTGAATTTGATGAAGTCAAAAATTGTATTAGATAGCTTATGATATGTGGATCAAACTGAAAGATATCTATGGAGGAGATATTAATGTAAGAATAGATAAATTTGAAAGTCTTAGAGGACAATTTGATGAAATGAAGACAAGAGAAGATGAAAACATTGCAAAATATGTTGAGAGAATTAAAGCAAATATGAGCACAATCAAAGCATTTGGAGGAGCCATTGATGACAAAATAGTTCTGACCAAGGTACTTAAAACCCCTCTTCCTATATATGCAATTAGAATGTCTACTATTCAATATATGAGATGTGATCCAAATAGAAAATTAACTTTGGATGCTCTAGTTGGAAGATTGATAGCTTTTGAGTTGGATAACTATGATAACTATATTCCTAGTTCCAAAGCGAGTGGATCTACATTTGAAGCCAAGCTTTCACTCAAGAAAAGGGGTAATAAATCAAAGACCAATCAATCAGGAAGCAAAGAAGAAGAAGAAAATTTAGATAGTGATCTTGAAGTTGTTGAAGCCCTACTTGCAAGGAAATATTCCAAAGGCAGATAAAAATACGAAGGTAAGATTCCTCTAATCTATTTTTCTTGTGAAGAAGTTGGTCACAATGCTGCAAAGTGTCCAAATAGAGAAGAAATGGATGAGAAGAAAAGCAATAAGTACAAAGGCAAGAAGGAATTCAAAAACTACAAGGACTACAAGGACAAAGGTAATGAGATCTTATTTTATGGCTAAATATTCTAATAACAGTGAAGATAAAATGGTATATATTGTTGTAAAAGATGAATATGATAATCAAGGAGATAAAATGGGACTTATCTCTCATGTTATAAAAAATGATACATGAATTATTAATAGTGGCTACTCACATCATATGACTATAGGAAAAACAAAGTTTGAGCACATGGAACATTATGATGGTTGTAGTGTGAGATTTGGAAATAATGAACCTTGTTGCATTAAGGGAAATGAATGTATCTCATTAACCAATGAAGTTAGATGTGACAATGCTTATTGGGTTAAAGGACTAAAGCATAATCTACTAAGTGTGGCATGGTTGAATAACATTGGATACAAGGTAGAATTTATGAATGGGATGGCCAAACTACTGGACAAAAAATGAAATATGGTTGGATCTGACAAACAAACAAAAGGTAATCCACTCTATCTTGATCTCAGTGAAAGTTCATTTTTTATTGTTCAAGTAAAAAAAAGCTAGTTATGGCACAAATGATTATGTCATGTGAACTTTGATAACCTAGTCAAGATAAGAAAATATAAAAGAGTAAGAAATATTCCAAGCTTGAGGAAACTAATATGGGTCTATGCAAAAATTGTATAATTGGTAAGATGGGAAAAACTGGCTTGAAAAGTAAGAACTATCATTCTAAAGAAATCTTAGAGCTTGTGCATACAGACTTATGTGGACCTATTGGAATATCAAGTTATAGTGGAGATAATTTTTTCATTCCTTTTGTTGATGACTATTCTAGAATGATGATTGTAATGTATCTAAAAGAAAAATTTGAAGCTTTTCAAAAATTCAAGTGGTTTCTGGCAAGAGTAGAAAAAGAAACTAGAAAGAACTAAAATGTTTACGATCAAACAAAGGTGGTAAATTCATTTCCAATGAGTTTAATGAATTCTGCATTGAAAAAGGAATTAAGAGATAGGTATCAACCCCTAGTACACCTCAGTAGATTGGTATAGCTGAAAGAAGGAATAGATCCATCATAGATTGTGCAAGAATATTGATGATAAAGAAGAATATTGCAATAAAATACTAGAAGGAATCAATTAGTACTACAGTGCATACCTTGAGTAGAGTATAGTTGAAAAAAGACTCAAATCAAACTCCTTATGAACTATGGTATAGCTACAAACCTAATGTAAACTTTACATGAAAGTATTTGTCAACAAATGTTATATTTTAAAAGAATTTAGGAATGGTAAATTTAATGTTAAAGGTGATGAAGGCATATTCCTAGGATACTCTTGCAGAAGTAAAGCATATAAATGTTTGAATTTGTTTACTTATAAAATCATAGAAAGTGCACATGTGAGAATTGGTGATTTTGTAGAAAAAAGTGAAGAAGAAACCAAAAAAGAGCTTGAGGATTATAGAAGATTTATTTACTACAAACCTAATATTCTACCAAATCTACCTAGAAGAAAGGAGGTCTCACCTCCCGAGTCCCCAAAATCTTCAAAAGCTACCGAGTTGCAATTAGTGCAACTTGAGTCACAGTTTGAAGGACACAAGTCATAGTTAGAAGCTACCATGCTATTACTAGAGAAAATTGAGTTTGATAGACCCAATTCATAGATAGTGACATATGAGGGTAAAAGTACAAACATGTGTCACCCTTTTACAAAAGAAAAGGCTAACAATAGTATAATTGTTCAACTTCAATGACATATATCTTGTATTATTATTATTCAAAATTTAAAAATGAAGTAAACTAATGAAATGTGTAGAAATGAATAAAGTTTAGGATTATAATTTTTAATAATTATTTGCAAAAATAAATGATAGATTTTTCTATCTTTTAAAGATAACATTTTAGTTGCTGAAAAATGCTGAAAATTAGGGGCCTAGTTCCCACCACAAAACTACAAGGAAATAAACTTATTTCCTTTTGATCTCAGATTAGGCTATAGATAATATATGTAGCTAGAACAATTTTTAAAAAAATTGACTTTAGACCTATATTTCCTCTTTTATAATGGTTCAAATTTTAACTTATTCAAATCGATAGTTTTCATCTCCCACCACTTTATTGAAAATAAATCTAGACCAACCAAGAGAAAAATTATAGATTCTTGAAGAGGACTCTCTCCTCTAGAACGCCATATAATTTTAAAATCTTTCTAATATGATTTACTATTTTTTTTCTCTTAATTGACATCTTCTCGAGGGTTAAAATGTGAACTTGTAGAATTTTTTAATTACAATATATTATACCTAATTAAAACAATATGAGCTCTATATGAGAATATTCTTGACTATGAGCTCTATAAAATGTTGTTTATATATTATTAAAAACATATCATAAAAAATAGTAAGAGTTATTCAAACATCAATTTTCTGAAATAATTTAATTTCTTTGGTAATTTGATACTAACTACTATAAAACATGAATTTAATAGACATTTCCAATTGAAAAGTGTGAGATCGTATATAACTTAGCTAGAATAAATTTAACAAGATCATATGTTTTTAAAAAAATGATTTTTTGATAGAAATACTCAAATTGTCATGTCCAAAATATAGGGCAAAAAACATACGTAATTTTTTTATTTTTTAAGAAAAAACATTAGTAATCCAAAATTAATAATCTTTCATGATAAAAATAATATATATTTTTAATTAAATTGAATTAATCTAAAACAATATATATTTTTATTTACTTTAAAAAAAATTCATACGTAAAACAATAATTACACTAAACCTACTATTAAATATGAATTACTAGTAGAGTTAATTCTAAATTATAATTAGGTTAACCATTATAATATTAATTAAGCAAAATACTAATTACCAACATAATTAAATTACTTTAGTAATTATTTAATTCTAATTCTTACTAATCAAATACTAAATTTAAACAAACTAACTAACTATACTAGTAAAATAAACCTTACTAGTCCACTAACATCTTTTAATTAAAATAACTACTAACTAATTTAATACGACACAAAAATATAATTAAAACTTACCCATCTTAACATTGAATATATATACCACTAACGTGAAACTTACTACTACCAAACTCAACTAATTAAAAAAAAAACTTACACATTCTAACCACTAACATTTAGCATTATTTAGTTTTAAAAATTTACTAAAATCATATTATATAAAAATAAATACTAACTACATTAACTAAAGCTGAAATAAATTATAATATTAAAATATACTAATATTAAAAAAAACATACCAATTACTTTTACTTTAAATAACTTCAACTTAATAAATAACTAAAATCTATTTCAAAAAAAATATTAACTATCTAACCTTGACTTAATACAACTAACCCTTCTAAAATTTAATTAAAAATTGAAATAAAATTCTAATATTAAATTACACTCATATTTAAAAACATAATAATTAAATTACTTAAGAAATAACACATATACTGCTACAACTCTAATAATACTAATCCTAAATTAACAATTACTAAAGATAAATCTTAACTAAATTTAAAAAAATTATTTAAAAATACTAACTAACCTAAACTAAATTCTAAATTAATCATTACTAATTAAAAATTATTAAACTTTATAATTTAAAACTAACACTAAACTACAATATTAAAATAAAACTAAAAAAAACTAACAAAAATCTAAATTAAACTAACCTAACAACTAACTTAATTCTTTACTAACTTAATACTAAACCACACCACTAATTTTCTACCCACCCCAAATAACTTCCACATACCTACCCACCCACACATTACCATGCCACTTCATGCATTTCAAGGGGTTAGAAGTTTTTTTTTTTTTTTAAATTTAAACAAACATGCATTGACTTTGGTGTTAAACTCTAATCTGACCCTTGTTTCAAATTGGTGCCAGGCAGTAGAAAGTACGCTTGTATGGAGGGAGATGGGATTTATTTGAAAAGCAGCCAAGGAACATGTAGGGGTAATAAATGTTTTAGATGGTGATTTTAAAATTTGATAGGATAGGATAGGATTTTTTTATTATATGCATTAATAAACTTTTTTTTAAAAATTATTATTATTTTTCTTTTTTTTTAAGTTTGAAATATTTATTATGTTTTGGGAGATATTTTAGAGAATCTTAAAGATTCTTTATTGAAGAAAACAATTTAACTTTTTCCCCATACAAAATCTAGAGAGCATATTTGCTTTAGGGGAGTAAATTTGTTTTTGCCAATTTCATTTCTTTTCTAAGTGTTATTTTTTTATAAATAAATCGAAGTTCCAACCATAACATAAATTTTTCCTTAACATATTTGAACTTATAATTGCATAATTGTATATCACCATTTTATCTATTCTTTGATACACACATGCATATAATTGAATTACAAGAAGGAACTCATATGAAAGAATACTACTCTTTTTTTATTTTATTGAACTACTTGATACAAAGGCTCCGCCAGGAAAGAACCAGGAAGAAAACCTGACATCGTTGCCATTTCCACAATAAGTTAAAAAATAACATTTTTACACAGGATTATTATACCAAGGAGAAATCTCCCAACATAACTAAATTTTAATAACAATTCTTAATTTCCTTCTTGGGTCCACAATAGGGAAACCATTATGAAGTCTACAACATATAAAGATGATCATGAAGAGAACAAAAACTAATTGGGAGACAACCAATCATAACATAAAGACAAAATCAAACAATCACTATGAACTCTATATGAAAATATTCTTGATTATGAGCTCTATAAAATGGTGTTTATATGTTATTAAAAACATATCATAAAAAATAGTAAGAGTTATTAAAATGTCAATTTTCTAAAATAATTTAATTTTTTTGGTAATTTGATACTAACTACTATAAAACATGCATTTAATAAACATTTCTAATTGAAAAAGTGTGAGATCGTATATAACTTAGCTAGAATAAATTTAACAAGATCATATGTTTAAAAAATAATAAATTTTTGATAGAAATACTCAAATTTAGTCATTCTGAGTAGTCAACCTAAAAGGTGACACAACTTTGTACTTTCACCCATGAGCTTAACATAGAAGATAATGAAGAAATTAGTGAAACAAACTCCAAATCCAAAATACATGTCTTAGCAAGATATGTTAGAAGGCATCATGCACTGGATTAGATCATTGAAAATAAGTCAGATTGAATAATGACAAGAAACAAATTGAAATATACATGTTTTCTTACTGGATTTGAACCTAGAAATGTTAAAGATGCTTTGGATAACGAAAGTTGGATTGAAGCAATGAATGAAGAAATAGAATAGATAGAGAAGAACAAAACTTGGACTCTTATTCCTAGACCCAAGGATAAAAATGTAATTAGCACAAAGTGGGTATTTAGAAATAAGTTAAATAAAGATGGAGAAGTTTTCAAAAACAAAGCAAGGTTAGTATCTAAAGCTTACTCTCAAGAAGAAGGTATTGATTATGGTGAAACTTTTTCTCCTATTGCAAGATTAGAAGGTATTAGAACTTTACTAGTATATGCAGCACAAGGAGGACTTAAGGTTTATCAAATGGATGTAAAATCTACATTCTTGAATGGAATTCTTGATGAGGAAGTCTGCATAGGACAACCTGAAGGTTTTTTAGATCTTAGAAAAAGACATATGATCTGCAAATTACATAAAGCATTATATGGTATCAAGCAATCTTCCAAAGCTTGGTATGAAAGACTTCATAACTACTTGATTCAGATTGGTTTTCAAAGAACAAATGATAACAATAGTCTACATATCAAAGAAGGACCAGATAAGAAGATTGTGTTGGTAGAAATATTCATGGATGACACTTTATTCATAGGAAATGATGACTTGGGCAAGGAATTTTTAAAAGAAATGAGTAAAGAATTTGAGATGTCTATGTTTGAAGAGATAATTTTTTTTTGTTGGATTATAGATCTAGCTAAAGAAAGATGGTATCTACATTACTCAATATAAATATATCAAGGAGATACTAAAAAAATTTAGAATGGAAGACTCAAGACTAGTTGGAACCCCTATGTCTACTAGACATAAGCTTTCCAAAAATGTTGAGTCCAAAGAGGAAGATCAGACCACATATAGATCGATGATTGAAAAATTGCAACATCTAGTATATACAAGGCCTAATATTGCATTAGTAGTTGGTATGGTGGGAAAATTCTTAACAAATCTCAAAGAAAATCACATGATGACAATCAAACGAATCATGAGATATCTAAAAGGTACTAAAGATTATGGTTTATGGTACAAAATAGGAGGAAATTTGGATTTAAAAGTATTCATAGATGTTGATTGGGTAGGAAGTATTGGTGACAGAAAGAGTACCAGTGGTGGAGCATTCTTTCTTGATAAAAGACTAGTGTCTTGGACAAGTTAGAAATATAATTGTATTTCTCAGTCTACAACAGAGGTAGAATATGTGGCAGTAGTAGTTAATTGTTCTAATATTGTTTGGTTCAAACAACTATTGGCAATTACGAAGATAGAGATCAAGGATCTAGTGGTTATATATACTGATAACACCATTGCAGTTAATATATCAAAGAATCTAGTGATGCATACCAAAACAAAACACATTGCTATAAAAAAAATTTTAAGAGAATTGGAACAAGATAAAGAAGTAAGATTGGAATATATGAATACTAAAGAAAAAATTGTAGACATATTCACCAAGCCATTACCTAAGGATGCATTTCTATATCTTAGAGGTAAGCTAGGGATCATTCCCCTATATGAAGCTCACTAAATGACATTTAGTGATGCATCAACCATAGCATGTTGAAGATCAATTAGTTGGTGCAGTATTGACAAAGTTCATATTGCAAATGAATCAGTACATGAGGTACATTGATATTCACTAAATATTATATTTGGCATGAGATGTCAAAGAGGGAGAAGTTTACTATCATATCTCATAGAAATTTTATAAAGATAAAGAGAAAGAGAAGTCAAAAGGGAGAATGAACTTGGTCTGATATCAAAGATAGAGTTTGCTATCAAAAGAAGATGTTGAAGATAAAAAAATTCTAATAAAGGGAGAAACTAAAGGTAGAAGGAGTTTACATTGATAGAGGGGGTTCTCATGGATGAGAATTAGAATGAAACCAAGGATATGTTCCTTAATTTATTCTTGCTCTAAAATTTCATTGCATTATGACATGTTGTATTGCCATCAATGCGAAAGAGGGAGATTGTTGAATTCAATTGATTAATTGTGTATTGTCCTTGATGTTACACAAAATGTGATATCATTGCTAGTAAGTGTATTCTGAGCTCACTCAGACATTAAAGAAAATTTCCTATGTCTGCCAAGCATTCTAGAGTTTGTGAAGTTCAGAAGACAATGTCTATCGAGTTCACTTGGGCAAAAAAGGAAAGTTTGAAAAAGTTGAGTGTTAATTGAGCTTACTTGGTTAATGAAAGAAATGTTGGATGGAACTAGTGTAAACCGAGCTCACTCAATCACCAAAGGAACATTGTGAATATACAGTGTTAACCAAGTTCACTTAGTTAACATAGGAAAATCATTTCTAAGTTAGTGTCTACCAAGAAGGATTGACTAATAAAGGATTTTCTTGTTTTGACATATTAAGTTCGATTGAATTATCTATTGGTTCTAGCTGACTAAGAAGATGAATATTAATTATTGTAAGTTGTATTCAAGTTGACTTGACAATATGAAAGATATAAATATAAGGTCAAGTTAAGGATTGAATGTCTGGAACATTATTGAAGATTTGATGATGCCAAGAGGAACTGAATTAGAAGGATAAGAATAATATCATTGTTGTGATGCAAAGATACATTCAATTAGGAAGGATCATCTATTCAAGCCAAAATTGTGATTTGTAATAAAAAAATTCAGTTGCATCAAAAACAAGTCACTACATTGTTATTCTCTAACCATTGTAGCAGTGATCTAAATCTCTTAATAGTGTTGGCTTAACAACTAATTGTAATTCCTCTAACAAGGTGGCATTTCTATTGAATTCTCTAAAGACCTCTAAGAAAGCCACTCCTAATAGGGTGACTAAATCATCTAATAGGGTCACACCTAATAGTGTGTTTTGCAACCTTTAACAAGGTTGGCTCCTAATAGAGCTCACTTTAGAAGAGTGAAAATCAATAACTAGTTGCAATTGGTGGTTTTTCTTAAATTGGGTTTCCATGTTAAATCTTGGTGTCAAGTGTGTTCATGTTATTTCTCTTATGTGTTTGCAACTTAGTTAATGTAATATTAATCATAGTTAAGATTTACATGTTAAACATTTACCAAGCTATTTTAGTGTTTACCGAGTTACAACATTTTTCTGTGTGTTTGTTGAGCTTTAGCAAAGTTTAGTTTTCATCAAAGTTTATTTTGTACTGAAATCTAAGAGATCTGGGATTTATTTTTGTGGTAATTGATTCACCCCTCCCCTCTTAGTTACTACTCTTATATTTTCAATAGTTTTGACATCTAATAGATAAGGATTTATTTTTTTGGTAACTAATTCAACCCTCCCCTCTTAGTTACTTTCTTAGATTTCCTACAATTTCATCAAGCATTAAATATTTCTTTGTAAGGATTTCCTCTTCAAGGTCTAGAATATTGTTGCCCATCAAGGGAGGATATTTGTGCTGATATATTCATCATATTTTTTATTGATTCACACTTACATCTATGGCTCCATGATGTGATTATGATAGACCATTTCAAATTGTGGAGATATCCTACATTCACATACCAAATTCAACATCTAAAATATACAACAAGACAAACTCCTTACTAACAAGGGTTTTTACAAGCAAGGTGAATATTTAAATTTATCTTGTTTTAGTTATGTAAATTTAAATTTATCAAATCAATGTTGATTCCTCAATCTATAGCTTGACCAAGGTAAACTCTGATCCACCAAACAACAAAAACCTTTATTTTCTATGTGCAAGAGCAAGATAGCAAAATTGTGACTTCAAATCCAAAAATAACTTTCTAAGAGCTTTTTGGACAACCTTTGTTTGCTTCAATATAGTACCTTGAGTGTATAGTGACCTTGCAAGAATTACTCTAGAATAGTTAAAACTATGTTGACTTGTTCTCGGCTACTTTTCCAGAAAATTAGTTTCAAGTTTTTTTTTTCCATTTTTTTGTTTTGTTCAGAGATCCATTGTTAGATTTGAAGTTACAGATCTACATGCAAGCTTTTAGGAGCTAAAATAAAAATTATATTACACATTTCAAGGTGATGCTTCTATCTTTTATTTTCATTCAAAGTTTTATCTTAAATTTGTATCTTAATTAGGTTTATTGCATACTCTTTACATCTAGATCTACATTACTTAATCAACTAGTTCGGTTTTACATACACATTATCACACATAGGCCAAAGATTTTATTTCCTTATATTTCATTCATTTTCACAATTCAAATTCAATATTAACATCCCTTTCCTTTATGGCCTTCCTAATCTAATTTGGATTTAATGATGAATCATATTTGAGGATTATCTCATTCATTATACACACGTATCTCTGAATGTTTTAGTTCTCCAAAAGTCGAGGTCTGTGTATTATTAACACACTTCCATTTTTCCACTAAACAATATCCTCTATTGATATTTTCTTCCTTCTCTTCCAACACCTAGGTGGAACAAGTATTTTTTGCTGATATATTTATTTTCTTCTTCTTTTCTAACACCTAGTTCGAACAAGTATCTGTTGTAGACAATACTCCTCTATAATTGACTTTGTCCATGTGAAACTCTCATTTTCCTCCAATCATTTAGAATTTAATGTGCCTATAATAAACTCTATAATTCCGTACAAAACTTCCTTTTCATACCACACATCACTTGCAAGTTCCTCATGTAAATCATCATTATCTTTCAAATTCATCACAAATTTAGCATCCCATGATTTGTATAACTTTACCTCTTTCAAATATTAATCTATTTTATTATTATTTTATGTCTTCAAAAATACTCATAACTACACACTTCATTAACCTCTAACCAAGTCATTCCACTCTTCTTCTATTGTTGTAATATTAATTAATAAATCATCTTTATCAACTTCAAATTCATGAATCTTTTCATCTTTATGCTCTTCCTCTTTTGTTGTACCATGTAAAAAAACTTCATTCCATCTTATTTCTTTCTTTCATCCAAATAGTTATTGACACTTCTTCTCTAAGAAAAGAGCTCCTCTATTTCATGACTTTGCTTCTAATTCATTTACTAGCTTCTATAAATCTATCAATCCAACTTTTATTTCTTCTTTTTGTCTCTCTCTCATTTTCTTAAGTATAGGAATCCTCAAAATCCACCCAATAAAAAAAGTCTTCTTCTTCTTTCTCTTATCCATACTCAAGTCTTCATAAGATAAACTTCACCCAACCAAAGGTCCTAGTGCAAACTAGTTCATGCTTGTTCATCTGTCTATGCACCCAAGAAAACTTGGATTTGATACCATTGATGAAGGACCACTCTAATAACACTAATGAAGGGACACATCACCCTTACAAACTTATAAGAAAATGCTTAACAATACGGAGATAAATTGAATACAAAATTATTTACAAAGAATATATTAATACTTGAAATTCATTACAATATAAACATGGTCAAGGAAGAAAAATATCCCCAACAAGAACTAAATGATCATCCCCTATGGTATAGAAAATAGGCTTGATAAATATCTTTTCATTAGTTGGCATGAAGCTACCTTGTTTGAGTAAAAAATGTCACCAATGGAGAGGCAATAGAAGAAAAAAATGCTTAAGTGTAGTTGTGAAATAACCAATGTGATCAACCTATGTTTTGCATTCAAAATTCATGGAAATTGATAAGACCTCCTCATTTCTCTCCAACATGACCTTATCAATGAAAGTGGGCATGTTGGAAAAATCTCTTTATACCCCATAGATCATATAAGATATTCCAAAAAGATTTCTTTAGATGAGACAAAATAAGAGCTACATTGAGGGCTTCTAACATAGAATACACAAACCTAATTAAAAATATCACATCAACCAAACAAAGAAAAACCAATGCTTAAATAATCCTTACTGATGAAGGTAACCACATGGTTGTTTGTATTTATATTTTTGAGGGAATTTCTTGAGACATTAAATTTGTATTTTCTATTCCATCTCTTTTTGGAGGAATGCTTTTTCCATGTGGTTTTCTCCTTTTATTCTCTTTAAAAAAATTTAGTTTTTATTAGGTAACTAACATGGATTTTTGGTTAGGACGCAAGTTTTCTTTCTAGCATTGTAGTTCCACTTTTTCTTTCATGCACTCTGCTTGAAGCTACTCCCTAAGTTCATCTTCTGTGTGTGTGTGTGTGTGGGGGGGGGGGGAGGGGGGATGATGGGTGCGGGTTTAGAGTAAAATATATTTCACTTAAGTTTTTTTAATTAAGTAAACTTATATTCCATTCTTAAGATTAACTTTGTTATACATTTCTAGAGTTATGCATTTCTAGAATTTAATTATTATTATAATTATCTTTTTAAGTGATAAATGGAAGAGTTTAACTAAGGTGTGTAAATATAAGACCTTCACTTTTCATAATATTCAATACAAGAGAAAGATAAGATTCCAAATATAACTCTCAATATAACCAAAGATTAGAAATACCCAAGTAGGATGAATTGATGCCAATACTAAACCTAAATTATATAAAGGAAGTACACAAGTAAGTGTTATTTCATGCAATGCTAATTGATTTTAGATATGAAATTTGTGTGTAAATTGAATACTAAGAGAGATCTAGGTGCTAAATGTATGCAATCAACCCAATTAAGCTATGAAAATAGGTCTATGCTAAGAGATTCAATAAATGATCAAGGAATTACCTTGAAATATGTGAGATAATATGTTTTTTCACTCTGAAAGTCATGGATCAAAAACTGTGACTGAATTTTTGATTTCTTTTGCCAACCTATAGGAACAAGTCAACTTGGTAGAAAAGTGATTAGACACTTTATGAGGAGATGGACATGTTCTTGGGGTAGTGTAACAAAATTGACCCAACTTCTTGAGAAAGGTCTCAATGAGTAGCTTTTAGATTTGTGGTCACAATTTTGATATCTTTCTCCTATATAAAGTAAAGCTTAGTTTTTATTTATGTTTGATGAGGGCTTACCTTGATCAAGACCTAGCTTGAGGAATCAAGCTTGAAATTAAGATGTAAAACACTAATAAAGTAAATCATAACATTTAGTAGGACTAATTATATTAATGAAAAATACAATTACCTTTGTAGGTGTAATTGATTTTAATAAGTGATCAAATATTCAAATGTAATAGCCTCAACTCAAAGAAGCCCAAAAGAAACTATAGAAGTCAAAACCTAATGAATGGGGATGCTTGTTATATTCCTTGATGAATAATAGAAGAACATGCATAATTTGATGATAGATCTCCTCCTTAGAAGCCAAACTGCACCACCACTTTGAAGGATGAAGCTTTATGCAAGAAGAAAATGCTTGATCTTTATGAATGATTGAAAATGCCTTGTGACCACATTTATGATTTCTCTTGATAATGGATGAATAGATTATGAGTTTATAAGTGAAATGACAAGTTTAAGCCTCCTTATATAGTAATTTTTGGGATAAAAAACAAAGTAGATTAACTTGAGAACCAAATGAATTGAGAGACACAAGACACTTCAGGCCTTGAGATTCAAATCCCTAGGGAGAGATGTTGACCTATTCTAGAATAGGTCAAATTTAGTCAACCTATTCTGTAAGGGTTTCCAAAAAATGGGTCCTTGAGATCTCAGAGAAGGTATAGATAGATCTAGGAAATAATAAATCTGCTAGCAGATATGACCAAAAAGGTGATAAAGATGCACCCAAAGGGCCATGCTGAAAAAGAGAGATGACCTAGAAATTTTAGCATGCACAGGTGTGTGTGTGTGTGTGAGAGAGAGAGAGAGAGAGGGAGAGGGAGAGAGAGAGAGAGAGAGAGAGAGAGAGAGAGAGAGAGAGAGAGAGAGAGAAACCATTCTAAGGATGGGTAACATGTTTCAAATAAAGTGTTTCCATTTTAAGATGGTATATTCTCAAATCTAGCTACGTTTCTTCAATCTCCTTTTATAGGGTTTGATCTCATTATAATTTATAAATTCCCTTTCTAAATAATAAAATCTCTCATATTTTAGAGCCATTCTACATTTTGTCTCCATTCTTCTCTCATGACAGGTTTCTTTCATGCAAGTGCTCTTTGGGTTCTATGAAGTTGGTTTTAACAACTTCTACATGGTATTAAAGCTTCATATTTTTTACTTTATGTTAATATTTCAAATTTTTTTGGAGATTTGAGGGTTTGGGGTTTAAATTTTGAGTGAAAAGGACCTCATGGTTATGTCTGAGAAGTTATTTCCACAAATTTTGATATAAAATTCAACCTACTTTTGTTACCAAAGCATCCAAGACAAAACAATTCCATCTAGGTCATACAAGTACTGACACATTTTTTTAGGTAAAATAATCAAACAAAAAAGAAATCTTAAAAAAATGGTTTGGTTATTCTTTAAAAATCTTATTCAAAAAAAACTTTATCTTTTTTTCCAAAGCATTTATTAAAGAAGTTTAAAAATATTTTTTATAAAAAAATTCAAAAAGTTAGTGTACCTTTAAAAGGGTATTGGTTGTTGTAGTATGCTTGTCAATACAAGTGTTGATGTCAGCAAAAAGAGTTTGTCAATCCAGGTGTTGATGTTAGCAAAAAGAGTCAAAATTTGATGTTTGTAAGCTTATCAACCACTTTAATATTTTTGTCATAAAGAGTAGCTAGTGGTTTTTCCACCATAGTTTTCTCATATAAACCTGAAATTGGGAAGAAAATTTATCGTTGGAAACTAATTTGGAGCTTGGTCCTTTGGTGTGGGTTATACTTTCTTATTTTTCATATTGAATATTTTTTTTAGTTGAAGACATACATTTTTTTGGCCTTCTCAGGGCCATATCTTGAGCATTCAATGCCCATTTTATGGATTTCATATGTCATCAGAAAGCTCTTAGTGATATTTTTTGAGATATTTAGTCCATTTAATCTAATTTTTGTAAAAAAAATTACATGCACATATTGTGGGAATCCTCAAAATTGGTATGATATTTGTACCCATTTTTCTCATACAACTTTTTCCATGCTCATGGAGTGTGACCAATTATCACTTGAAACAACTAGTATTTCCATGTAGTAGAGTATTATGGTGTTTATTTGATCTCCATCATTGGTTATTCCATCGCCACCTTTTTGGGATTCATTTCTATCAAATATCTACATGTTATTGTTGATCTCCAAGTCATGTTGACTATCAATGTCAAACACTTAGTCATTTCCTAGGTAGAGTCGATCGGTCATCACTGCAATTAAGCTACTCAGTGAAGGTTGAATGATGTATTTGGATTTGAACATATTTTAGTCTAAGTTGAGCAATTCTTGTTGGAAAAATGTTCAATGCTCCCCTCAGAATTCATGACAAGGGCTCAACTATCTCCTGTGTACTATAAGTTGAGTGTTTGTGGCCGGCATTAATAGATCAAACTTTTGGTGCAACAATAACCCCACTCTAACAAGTGGTATCAAAGCTTGGTCACTAGTTCAAATCCTCAAACCCTAGAGTAATGTTGAGGGGGAGATTGTTGGAAAAATTTCTAGCACTCTCCTTAGGATTCATGACACGTGCTTAACCTCCTCTTGCGTACTATAAGTTTAGTGGTTCTATCGAGCATTAATAGAGCAGTCTTTTGGTGCAATGACAACCCCACTCTAACAATTCTTAGGTTGTTGAGCACCCCAATATGAACCAAGTGATATTATTGCCAAGGAAGTTAGAAGACACCAAGTTGAATAGATTTATTTCATGCTAATTTATATAGTTAGTGTCAAGCACATAAAAGTTGAGTGACAACAAGAAGTATTAGTCATGACCAAGGATCAAGGTATTCAAGTACCAAGTAAACCAAATATTTATATGTGTTTGGAATGACACACATTTATGTAAGCCATTTTGAATGACTTATAAAAATGATTTAATTATTATTGAGACAACTAAGGATTTGTTTTACTCATTTTTTCAAAGATCATTTATCCATATACAAGGTAATCAACCGATCAAAAAATGGAATGATTAAGCAGAAAAAATGAGAATTGGATCATTGATTATTATCTGGAACCTTCTCTAGTTTGTTATTTAAGAAGGTTATGAACCCTAAATCAATATAGAATGAGAGAGATGAAGAGATAGCGAAGGATATAGTGAATGTGTGAAGGAGGCTATGTTTGATGGTCAAAAGCAAAGATTAGACAAAACAACCTAGTAGTGAAGGAAAAAACACAGTATATCAAATAAGGAGATCAAAATTTAAAAGAGGAGATCTATACTCTAGCATCAAAGTGCTAACTAAAGGATTAGGTATTGATACATTATAGAAAGTGAATCTAGGTAAATCTCTTAACAGAATGCTTACTTGGTCGTGAGTTTAAATCTTTTAATCAAGGTAGATTGAATAAGTCTTGTAAGATCTTAGCAGGGCAGATCACTCACGGGGTAGATCACCAAAAGTGATCAAATCTTGTTTCCTTAATAGACACACTTTATTGCTATAGTAGTGAAGATTTGTGGGTGTCATCCCCACCCAAATTTTACCTTCACCTTGGAGGGTTTTTGGGTAACCAAATCTTTTGTGTTATGTGTTTACATTTACTTTCATGTTTATGTATGTGATGAATAATTAGACCTATTTCATTTTATGGTTATACAATTCATGGTGCTGATATGAGATGGGTTAAAGGTGAATGCACTCGATTTGTTTCAAGAAGACAAAAGTTCTATAGATCCTGATTGAAATCCCCCTAAGTATCTCTTTGATGTTAGCTTTGATTAAGTTGTATCTTCATTGTCTTATAATTTTTATGCTTATTGCTTTCCACATTCAGTATTTACTATGTTGGGTTCTTTTAGAGAATGAGATTCATCTTGGTCTAGTCATCACCAAAAACCCCAGTTCAAGAATCTTCATTACAATGTAGCCCTTGCTTGGATTTCATCAAGCACTATGAGGAGAGATCACAGGCTTCACTTTTATTGGATCTTTCTGATACAAGTTCATACCTTATTATATGGTAAGAGATTCTATATCTCCAAATGATATTATTTCTTCCTAAAGGGAGAAACATTTATTTCCATTCTTATATCTACTTATGAATCCTTTGTCAAACATCTCTATAACATGGGCTCTATCATTCTAGGGGGACTTTGGATTCTTGATAGTCTCTCATGGGGAATTTGTTTATATTTATGGTTTTTAGAGAGTCACTTGAGACATTACATTTTTAATGTATTTTCTATTTTGTTGAGGAGAGTTTTTCCCACACAAATTTCACATTTTCTCCACTTTATAAAGATGTGGTTGTGATTCGTTACATAACACATCTTTTTTTTTTGGGACCCAAGTTTCCTTTCTATCATTGTAGTTGCATTTTTTATTTTAGATACTTTTCTGTAGCTACTCCCTAAGTTCATCTTATGGGTGTTGGAAACTAAAATTGGAAGAATTGGTATGTTTTCATTAATGTCAAACCTTATTGGTGAGACAATTTTCTATTTGATCTAAGTGTCATATCTATATGATTGATGAAAAGGATTTGAGAAGATGGTCATAGTGAAAGAACCTCAAGGAAAGGTTGAGTTATGAAGAGGAAACTACAAATGGACACTTGATTAGTTAGAATTTGACAAGATAAAGTGATTGTTTAAATCATGTTATAAGTGGAGAAGACAATTGTATTAAAGTCTTGAAGAAGTGATCAAAGATAGACCAAATGCATAGGCTTGACCAAACAATAGAGTAGAAGATTAAGGAATTAGAAGTATAAGGCGAGTGATGCTAGTGTTGAATGAGCCACAATATAAGTCGAGAATAAATAGTGTTGACCAAGCACCAATATTGATCGAGTGATAGTATATGTGCCAAAAAAGAAATCTAGTAGTGACTGAGTAACTCAGTGATGACCGAGTGTCAGAACATAGTGTTGGTCGAGGGACAACATTTTGACAATTTATGAGAAATCATAATTTCCAATCAACAAAGTTGATTTCTTGGAATATAGAAAGCATGTTGAAGATAAGAATGGATGACTTGGAATGATTAAATCAAGGGAAATTGTGTTTGTACATTTCTATGCAAGAATTTTTAAGAAGTTACTAGAAAAGAAAAGGATGAACAAGAAAGTGGATAGATTCATTGAATGTGTTGAATTTATTGTAACACTAATATCTATAGTGGTGTTTAAGTGGAAAAAGATCATAATGACCTATTTAAGGAGGTACATGGGCTAACCTTAAGGAGTTCTTAAAGGTTGGATTAGTAGTTGATGATATTGACTGGCGAACTTAAGAAGAAGGCTGAGAAGAGTTGAGAAGAGGTGAAGTGTGATTACTTGAAGGGTTTCCAAGTGAATCATAGGCTAAGATGACAATGACAACCTGTCAATGGATTAGCTAGTGAGTTGAACTAAGATCTGTATTTGCAAAGTGAGTTGTATTTGTCAGATCAAAACCTACTATTACTTTCTAACCATTATATCCATTTGAAATCCTTTTATCAAGGTTGACCTAATAGTCACATTTAAATCCTTTAATCAAGGTGACGTTCTAATGGAATGTACTAAATTCCTCCAACAAGGCCACTCCTAATAGTTTGATTAAATCATTTAACAAGGTCAAATTTAATAGTGTATTTTATAACCTTTAACAAGGGTTGCTCCTAACAGATCTCAATTCAGAAGAGTGAAAACATTGGTGACATGTTCCTGGTGGTTTTTCCCAAATTGGGCTTCCATATTAAATCGTAGTGTCAAACTTGTGTGGATTTTATTTGTAATGATTTACTGTTAATGTTTACATTCTGCAAGTTGATTATATTTAGGACACTAGATAGCTAGATGAAATCATAGCGAGTCAATGAGAGAAGAAAAAACTAACCATAGCCCATTAAATCTCTCTTAGATTGGATAATTGTGGTGGGTTCAATGTTGGCAAAAATAGCCAATATTTTAGGTGACTCAAACGAGATTATTTCTTGCTAAGAATTTGATCAGTGGCCTAAAGAAATCCATAGGTCATGAAGTCACTAATGTCAAAACATGATGGGTTTGACCACTTGTAACTTAATGAAAATTACAACTTGTGCAACAAAAAGTTGTTTTCTCTATGAGGAAACAATTGTGCTCATGCACTTCTTGGAAAATACAAAAGTCTACTTCAACGAGTCCAAGAAATTACACAAAATAAATAAAACAAAACCATTAACTCACTTATTAATATGGATACTCTTTTTGACTAATTTATTACTCTTTTTATGCATACTAGAAACTAGCTAGGGTAGCAAGAGTCATAGGCATTCCACATATTTCTAGAATGCCTTCCCAATAGTGAGAACAAATGATTTCTCTAGTATTAGAATGTTGTCTTCTTGAGAAAGACAAACATGCTCCTCCTTGTGATACTCACCCTCATGCTTTGATACAAACATGATCGGGGGTAACTTGAAAATTTCTTACAGTGTTAGATGCCTTATGGGGCATCCTCTTGATAGAACTAGGTTAAAGTAATCAACTTCTACCTTTCTTGTATTCCCTACAATTTTAATTTCCTACTCCCTAGCATGAATAAAGTTCTCAATTTTTTTTACCTTTTATCCTATTTAGTTATATGTTCATATTTCATGCCTTATGTTGAATTCTTCTTTTATGTCCTTCTAGTTTATCTGTTGTGTTAAATTTTCTTGATAGTGGTTGTCTTGCAAATATATATTTTTGGTAGCACCCATTAAGTTATAACCTACACATGAGTTATAGGAGGGTTTATTAGAGTGAGAATTGTGTCAATTGGGTGTTTAATTTATGTTATGTATAGTTATATGTAGAGATCTTTGATTTCAACTTGGTGCATCACCCATTAGCCCCTTTTGAAATCATTCTCCCCCTTTCCCTCAAAGTTTTAGTTTAGGTACACCTTGATTTTAAGGAAGTCATCCTTCTTTGGAGATTCAACCTCACATGCACAAGTCCCACACTTGGAGGCTAGTTTCATGTTTCATAAGGTTTCTTGAGGATAACACACCAAGTAAAAGTGCAAAATTTTGTGAAAAAATAGTTACCACTATTTTCCAGTTGTTGTTTTCATCATTTTAGTGACATACACAAGGATATACCACTTGTAACTCTCACTTCCTCCACAAGACATATGGATGTAAGTTGTAATTTCTTTAAGACTTCAGAGGACATGTGGAGTGTGTGTAGAGACATTATTCAAGGGCTATAAATATTGAATGTACAAGAGCCGCTTGGTATAGACTATAATTTTGTGTACCTAGAAACATGTTGGGAGAAACTATATATAGCTACCTAGCAAACTACTAGACAAAAAGATACATGGAATGTGAGTACAAAAGACAAGACCTAATGAAAAGGAAAAGGTTCCTAGGAGAGCACTAAGGTGGTAAGTGAAAGGACCAACAATTGACACCTAGCATCCATCAAAGAATGTCACATGTCAACACCTTATACTAAAAAGGGGAGAACCACCCCCATACTCCAAATGAAGTGTGCAAGTATAACATGTGCAAACTCTGTAGTTGTTTAATTTTATGGAATATGAAGATTGATGTGCATGACAATCATGAAGTTCTAAAGGAGTGGATGATTTTTGAAAAGAGTTAGAAGAGAAGATAAATGGTACTCCTCAATTCAGCATGTGTGTACTAGATTTCATCTACAACTAATTGAATCATAATAAATTCATTTAGATAAGTTGCAATTAGCTCATCAAATGCATGCTTAGTGAATTCATAGTTCTATCTAGAAAAATGAGAGCAAGACACTTGGTCTACCATAGTTGGACTTGCTTGAGAGACACATGACCCATGGCATTCTAATTGTTCTACTAAGTGGAATATGTCAGCAATAAAGATGGTTTGGGTATTGAGTATTCATAAAGCATAAGTGACAACCAACAAATCAATAATCAATATTGAAAAAATAGATACAATCAGAGCCTTACATTCACAACATTATCATGAATTGGGAGATTATTTGATCTCCACATCTCCCATGCCTTGTCATTCCTAAAGCATACCCAAAGCAATATGTACATATTTTAATGTAAGCAAGAGGAAGATTGCCTTGAGTAATACCAAAGAAAATCTTAGAAATCCATTTGGTTCCTCTTATATATAATGTACAAAGATAATTTCCCTTATAAAAGAAAATAGTGCAACCTTATTAGTACTACTTTTTCAATAGCAATGTCATCATAGTCATATTCAACTTGCATATCTCTATTTATTTTCACAACTTCTAAGGTATGACTAAATGAAACTTTTCTAATGATTGTCACAATTTCTTTCCATACCTATTAATGTGCACATAAAAATTATGAAATATTTCTCTTGTAATTTCTTTTTCAAACCTATCAACATACACATTAAATCTTTGATTATTTCCTTCTAACAATTTCTTTTGAATTCAATCTTGACGTATACATTAAATCTTTAAAATATTCTTCTTACAATTTCTTTTCAAACAAATCAATGTCTCCGTTAAATGAAACATCTTAGTCAAACATTAAGATTGAATCATGAAAAAAATTTCCTATAGAAATTGTGATAGAACTTGTCAATTATATCATGTCACATTCTTTTCCTATAGCTTCTCTTTTATTCAATAAACATGAAAGGATTCTCCCATAAAATTATGATAGAACTTCTCAATCATACAATAACCATATCATATTCTTTCCCATGGAAAATGTGATGGAACCTCTCCATTATTCAATATGGATGTTACTTGGTTTCACATGTCAAAGATAAGAAGGGAGTGAGTCAATATGGTACGTAATTGCTTAACAAATAATAGTCATTGTAGAAGGTGGCAAACATGAATAGACAATTCTTTTAGTAATGTCAACGGCTAGTCACGGTTTAGGTGGCGTAGGGCCTAAGCATGAAAAAGTAAAGGCGCTCAGTGGACTTTTTCCCCATCCTCTTTAAGAAGTTTATACTTGCCTTTTACTGAAAGCACGAATATTATTGTTATTGTTGCATTATTATGTTTGTGTTTTTTTACCTTTGTGTACTTTGGTCTATTCCAATATTTTTATCTTATAACTAATGTCTAAATGTCAACTCTCTTGAAAAAAATCTCTTTCCTATGCACTTAACCTCATTTCCACTAATGTATTCGAGAACTCAATAATTGGTTTTTAAAAATTAATTAAAACAATGGATGTGGTATTATTTTTTGATAGTGTTGTGTTAGATGTTGGGAATTGATTCAATAGTTTATTACAATTTTGTGTTGTCAATTAATTATTTTTGTATTACTAGATTTTTTGTTTGACATTTTGGTTTACACTTGTGAGTGTATAATTGACCTATGTGTAGTAGATTTGAATATTTGGGATCTATTTCTCTTGGTATCACTCATTTACATTTATAAAGGTTTAATGTCAATGTTAATGTAATGAACTGATGTTAATAATAATATTTAAAAGCTTATCGTATAGGCTATTCTCCTTTGTTTTAATCCTTGTTAATAATTCAACGTATGGTGAAGATAATAATAAAATAATAATTGAGCATAAAATAATGTTTCGATTATTGTATTGTACTATTTGATGACTTGAATGTATCATGAATACTCTTGATTTTTAGATTTGTATAAATGAATTAAAGGTTATTCTTATGTAAAGCACCCAAACATACAATAAATTGAATTCCATGCCCAAGCTAACGCGTAATGGCTAGCTAGAAGGACTTATCTTGGGCCTAGATTTTTAATTTGAATCTACAAGTTTAAGTGGCATTTTTGCACCCATTAATTTTACATAAGTAATTAAATAGATGAATTGATGGTCAAGATTGACCCTTGGGGATGTGTGCACTAGAAACAAAGTTGGGTTTAGGCTATTTTCAACTTATGTGCTGGAATATTCTACACGGACACTAGTTATTTCTTTAAGAAGAAACATGCCAAAGTAAGTTCAAAATGAAGGAGAGAAGTGTAGTGTATATAATATTCTTGATTATAATTTCTTTCCATTTTGAATAAAATGTGACATTATAAAGATTCATGTGAATTCAAAATTAAGAAGTTAAAGATCAAATTAAGTATCTAAACTTACAAAAAAACACAATTAAGGATATCGATTTAGTCCATACTCCTTACAATCAATGCTTCATATTAAAACCTATAAAAATAAATTATAATGAATAACATGTATCAAGTATTTAAATGTAATCAACCCAAATCATAATTATAAATAATAAGAATTTGATAAAAACATTGAGGAAAAATAATAAGAAATTTTAATTAGCATAAAATGGACATTGTTCAATTTTTTTTTTTTTTAAATCAAATAAAAACCTATATGATTCCTTTTAGAATGGAAGAGATATTAACTAGTTACTATAAACATACTCAAATGTTAAAGGGACATTGATGACACTGCATACCCTCTTAATTTGATTATATATAAGGATGTAATGAATTAGGTAGGAGAAACAAATATATTAAGTTAAAATACCTAAGCATGCAAGAATGTCAATTATCCTTATTTGACAAATATGTAAGAACATTGTAAGATGTGATTATGAAGGTAGTTGTAAATGAGGAAGCAATTTTCTCCCTCCCTAATGAGAACAAATAAAACTACAAAAAACCTCAATTTCTAGATAAGAAACATGTAAGCATAGGCATGTCATATTTCATTATGATAATCATTTTAACAAAATATAATCATAGTAAACATAAGCCAACATACATTAATCATAAGTGTATGACTAATCATGATAGCTGTAAAATATGAAAAAATATAGTCATTTGAAGTATTTAATATAAGAAAAAGTATATAACTTGATCAGAGTAAAAGAATATAATTAACATAATGGGAATGGCAACTTATTAATGATTGTTGAGAGTTAATCCTCCTCCTTCTATCAAGGTAGTATGTTGGATCCCACCAAATAAGAGATGGATTAAAGTTAATTTTGATGGGGTCTCAAAGGGTAATTTGAGCCCTTTTAGAACTAGGTATGTTGTTTGTGATGGGTCTAGAAGTATTTTGATGTTTAGGGTAAGGATATTGTTGGATGTTACCAACAATGAGGTAGAGGTGCAAGTAACCCTGGCTATAATCAAAATGGATAAGGTTTCACAATTATCCAAACTACATTTGAAAGATGACTCTTTAGTGATTATCAATGTCATTTTTGATGATTTAGGAGCATCTTGGGGTGGTTGGGAATCATGTATGTTGGGATGGCATTTGATCCTGGAGTTGGTGGAGTTGGTTGAGAGTTAGTGATACTCAGTCACTTTGTGATGGCTCTTTTTTAGAAGATGTGGCTTTATCGATGAACTTGGTGATCTTGGTGCTACTCGATTGGTGTTCTTCTTGGTGGAACTCATGCTTAGTGAATGTGCAACTTGGTGGATGAGTTATTCTCAATAGTGCTCAATGTGTTCTCAACATGCTTAGTTATTGTTGTTGTTGTTGCTCAATGGTTTGGTTCATTGAGTGGGTGTTTTTCACCATTTGACTAGCTGAATTGTGTATTTAATTCATTTTATATTTGATCAATGCATGGATCAATTATGGCATGTGTGAGGACCTATGCTCGATCTTGGTTGTTTCTCCTATGTGTATTTAATGATTGTTGTAAGATGACCTAAGGAGTATTATGTTTATTTTTTTAATTCTAGAAGTTTAGAATTTTCTATTTGTAATAGGACGACTTATGGTTGTGCAACATAAAAGAAGGGTTTAGGGTAGTGTTCTAGGTAGGAGAGTGAGAGAGGGAGGCAACTAGAGGAGTAGGTGAGAGGAGTGAAGTTTAGTAGAGCTAGTAGCTAAGTGTGTGCTTGGAAAATAAGAAGGTTTCTTGGGGGCTTGCGAGCACAACTTTAGATCTTTCTTGGAGTTTCTACTAGCTTTTTGTAGTGTTACAAATCCAGGCTTGCTAGGGTTTGTTTGGATCTTCTGAGATCTTGTAGAACTGATACTATAATTTCTTATGTATTTGGCTATAACTGGGAAGGCCTTACAATCTAACACATTGCATGTAATCAATTATTGATTTATAAATAAGTTAAATTCCTGTCAAATCTTGTGTTTTGTTGTGTTTCTGCTAAGATTGTTTAGTAGCTCGGTTGGATAGTCTATTTCCAAACTGTCCAACCTAGCAGGTGCTATGTATGTTAAAAGTGAGTTGGGAGTTCAGTATCTTATTTAGTACATTCAAAAAATTAAGCTCTTCCTAAAGACCTTTAAGAGACTTAGGGTGTCTCATTGTTAAGAAAAGGGAATGAAAGTAGCTGATACAATGTTGAAAGATGGTATTGGTTTGTCAGAGCAACATAAAGAAGAGCTAAGTAAAAGGTCTTAGAGATATTGATAGAGAGGAGCTATGGTTGGATCAATAATGTATTTATGTAATGCCCAGCTAGGGAACCTAAGAGAAATAAACCTAAAATATGTTACTAAGTTTACAAAATAATTTTTTTAACAATGTTTTTAAATAAAATTTCTAGTCAACCTGATTGGTTTTTCCAACGATCTCCCCTTTTTTTCTAAAATTGTGAAATAAATAAATATTCCTATAATTTATTGCAATGAGTTTTCCTTTAATTAAACCCTATATTTTAATTAAATCTGACACAAAACACAATTTCCTCAATTGACAACATGGGTTTCCTATTTTGGGTGTTCTTGAGAACTTTTCACACCAAGCTTTCAAAAATACAATCAACCAAAATAATGAAAAATCAAGCAATGGCATTATTAAAATTCTCAACTATCATTCTGATGCATTAGCATCCAGAGGTATAAGGGCAATCCTATGTCACCCAAAAAAAAAAGTACTTAGACTTAGTTTCTATTTCATGTGTTTTCATTTATGGATATCCATTTGGTCAAATAAAGGTTCCAACTCTCATAGTTCCAATATAAGTGTTCTAGGATAGAGTATTCGAACACCTTGGGATACATGTAAATGCAAAAAAAAGGAGTATGTAATTGAGCCATCATTTTGGTGAACTAGAAGGTGTAAATTGGTCGGATGATTGTAATTGTAATTTAGAGCATTCTAGAAAAAGAATCAGGTCAAAAGGCCCTACAGTTTGAAAGTTATCGCAGTTTGTCAATTTTTGGAGACCTCCTAAGAATGCTTCAAAGTCAGGTTAGGGGCATTAAATGACTTCGAACAAGGCTGAAAATGGGAATGAGCAAAGCTTTTCCATAGGGCTATAGAGCACTTTGAGAGCTTTCCGAAAATATAAATTGTTCGTCAATCGGAGCTATGGTTCAAAAGTTATGCCTCTCGAAAGTTCAATTACCATTTCTGGATTCTTCTAATTTTGTGCCGACTTCTAATGCGACTTCTAGAGCCTTCTATTTGGTCAGTGGATGCCAACTAGCACTTTCTAGAATATATTCCTAATCCTTAACCCTCCGAGGTCTATTTAAGAACATTTCTGGCATTGTAAAAGGCAGTTTGGAGTGGAGTTTGAGAGAAGGTACTGGGAGAAGAAATTATCTCTAGTTTTATGCTATTATAAGCCCATAGGGCCTATTTTGGAGTCTGTTTCTCTGCACTAAGTGTGCTAGCATATTTTTCTAGTTAATAAAATTTTCCCTTTCCTACTGTGTCCATTCTATGCTTGGGTTGTGTCTCCATCAAGTGGTATCAGAGCGAGTTTTCCTAAGTGTGTAGACAGAGTGCCGACTGTGAGATAGTTTGCACCAGGACTGTGTGGTTGTGGGTTTAAATTAAGAAGATGCCTCCATGAAGAGAGTGTGGTGGAAGGGCCAGAGCTATTAATCCTGAGGAGGTTAAAGCCCTCCAAAGGCAAGTTCAAGCGTTGCAGGAGGAGCTCTGTAGAGGAACAAATATTGTTGCAGGTGACGAAAGTGAGGATGACAATGAAGAAGAAGAAATTGGACTAGAAGGGGAAGTTGAGAGGGAAGTTCTGAATCAGGTAGAGGAGAAGTTTTTTAGGGCCATTACTAAGTTTGGGAAAAGACCTACAATTGATGTGGGTGTATTTTCAAGAAATTTGAAACCAAATGAGTTGATCGACTGGATCAATGAACTAGAAGAGTACTTTGAGTATGAGGATATCAGGGATCCAGATAGGGTTAAGTTTGAAAAGTCCAAACTAAAAGGACAAGCCAAAATATGGTGGCAAGAGGTTCAATTGGAAAGAAATAGAAGAGGAAAGGAGAAGATCACAAGGTGGGATCGCATGGTGGACAAACTAAAGAAGCAGTTCATTCCTGCTGACTATGAGCTTGATTTGTTTAAGAAGATGCATGGGTTAAAGCAAGCAGGATAATTAGTCCAAGAATATACAGAGGAGTTTTACCGACTTCTGATTAGAGCAGGACATGCAAAAGCAAATAAGGAGAAGTTTTCTCATTATATCAGTGTGTTGCAACCTAGCATCCAGGAGGAACTAAGTCTGGTAAGAATGACCAGCATTGAAGAGGCATACCAGTTTGACCTACAAGTTGAAGAGAAGCTAAATAAGAGGTTTGAAGAGAGACAAAGAGGGTATGGTCAAGGAGGAAGGGGTAGTGGTAGGTCATCTAGAGGCTGAAATGAAACCCAAAAGAAAAATGAAGATATGGGTACTAGCAGGAACCAGAGGAATGAGGGTTCCAATCGCTCCCATGATCAAGACTTTGGAAATTAGAGAGGAAGAGGTAGAGGATGTGGAAAAGGAAGAGGAGGCTTCCATGGTACCTATTTCCATTACAATGAAGAAGGTCATCGTGGCTTTGAATGCCCTCAACAACAAGGAAGGACTGATAGGAGAGCTAAGGGTCAAGCTAGGGTTGCTCATGTGGATAAGGATGCACAATCATCACATTCAGAGGATGCAGAAAGAGGAGAGACTTTAGTGAATGAAAGAGTCCTACTAAGTGGTGAGATTGAACTAGGACAAAGGAGGAGTTTATTCCATACGAGTGCAAGTGTGAGGATAAATGTTGTGATGTGATCATTGATGGTGGTAGCACTGATAACTTGGTATTAGAGGAGATGGTCTCTAACCTAAATCTCAAGAGGGAGAAACACCCCTAGCCCTATTGAATTGCTTGGGTGAAAGATGATCATAAGGTCCTCGTAAGTGACAATGTTTAGTGAAGTTCAAAATTGGGAGCTACCATGATGAAATTCTCTATGATGTTATTCCAATGGATGTTTTCCATCTATTGTTGGGTAGACCATGGCAGTTTGATAGGCATGCAATACATGATGGTCATGCAAACACATACTCTCTAACAAAGGATGGAGTTCGCCACAAACTGAAGCCCATGAAAAAGGAAGGTGAAAAAGTATGTAGCAGTGCTAGGATTTGTCTTATTGATGGAAGGAAGTTTTTAGATGGCATGAAACATCAGCGTATGTGTTGTGCTTTGATTCTTAGGAAAGATAAAGAAGGTAGTAGTGAAATACCACTTGAAGTTTCATATTTACTAGGTGAATTTGGAGATATCATCTCTGATAATGTTCTAGAAGGATTGCCACCAGTAAGGTAAATCAGTCATTAGATAGATTTAATCCCAAGAGCCAGTTTGCCTAACAAGGCTGCTCACAGGATGACTCATACTAAAACTAAAGAGCTAAATAGACAGGTTCAGGAGCTATTGAGGAAGGGCTTGATTCAGGAGAGGTTAATTCCATATGCAGTACCTACAGTACTAGCACCAAAGAAGGATGGAGAGTGGAGGATGTGTATAGACTCTCGAGCTATAAATAGGATAACCAACAAGTATCGATTTCCTTTTCCAAGAATGGATGATCATATGGACTACTTGAGTGGAGCTTAGTACTTCACAAAGATAGATCTCAAGAGTGGCTATCATCAAATATGAATACGAGAAGGAGATGAGTGGAAAACTACCTTCAAGAGCAAGGAGGGTCTTTATGAGTGGTTAGTCATGCCCTTTGGATTGACAAATGTCCCAAGCACCTTCATGTGGCTTATGAATGAGGTACTTAAGAAGTTCTTGGAAAAATTTGTTATTGTCTATTTGGATGATATTTTAATTTTCAGCAAGACTTTGGAAGAACATTTATTGCATATTCGTAGTGTCCTTGAAAGGTTAAGGGAAGGGAAACTGTTAATTAATCTAAAGAAGTGTATCTTTGCAAAAAGGGAGTTAGTCTACTTGGGGATTGTTATATCATCTGAAGGTCTCAAAATGGATCTAGAGAAGATAAAATCCATCTTGGAATGGCCTTATCCAAGGTCTTCTACTGAGGTAAGATCATTTCATGGTCTGGTTGGTTTTTACAGGAAGTTCATTAAGAATTTCAGTGGCATATGTGCACCCCTGATTGACACAATAAGAGGGGATAGAAAAGAGTTCAAATGGACTGTGACAGCTGCGAGAAGTTTTGAAATGGTGAAGAAGAAGGTGACAGAAAAACCTGTGTTGGCACTTCTAGATTTTAGAAATGTGTTCCTGGTGGATTGTGATGCTAGTGGCAGTGCTATTGGGGCTGTATTAAGCCAAGAAGGTAAGCCTATTGCATATTTTAGTGAAAATTGAATGATGCGAAAAAGAAGTATTCTATTTATGATCAAGAGTTCTATGCAATAGTTCAAGCCTTAAAGAAATGGAGGCATTATTTATTGCCAAAGGAATTTTCTTTATATACTGATCACCAGGCATTATAGTACCTAAATAGCCAAGGTAAATTAAATCAGAGGAATATGAAGTGGGCAGAGTTCTTGCAGAGCTATACATTTGTGTTGAAGCATAGAAGTGGAAAATCTAACAGGGTTGCAGTAGGAGACAGTTGATGCTTACAGTAATGCAAGTTGAAGTAGTTGGGTTTGATGAACTCAAGACTCTGTACCCTAAGGATCCTGATTTTGCTGAAGCGTGGAAAGCTTGTAAAGAGCCTGTTGCTATAGATAGAACCAAGTGGCTAGACTATTTGATTCAGGATGGTATGTTGTTTAAGGGTGATCATTTATGCATTCCAAGGAGTTCCATGAGGGAAAATTTGATTAAGGAGAAACACAGTGGAGGGATGACAGGACATTTTGGTCGAGATAAGACCATCACCATTCTCAAAAAATATTATTTTTGGCTTCAAATGTCACAGGATGTGAAGAAGTTTGTATAGAATTGCCAGGTTTGTCAAGTGGCCAAGGGATTTAGTCACAATACTGGACTATATCAGCCATTGCCTGTTCCATCAAAGCCATGGGAGGACATAAGTATGGATTTTGTTCTTGGATTTCCGAGGACACAAAGGGGTAATGACTTAGTATTTTGGTGGTTGATAGGTTCTCCAAAATGGCACATTTCATTCCATGCCACAAAACTCATGATGTTGTCAATATTGTATACTTGTTTTTCAGAGAGGTGGTAAGACTACATGGTCTCCCAAGGAGTATAGTTTCTGACAGATATACTAAATTTGTGGGGTATTTCTGGAGAACATTGTGGAAGAAGTTGAGAATAGACTTGAAATTCAATTCCACACATCACCCCTAGACTGACGGCCAAACAGAAGTGGTAAACAAAAGTCTAGGCAATTTGCGAAGATGTTTAGTTGGGGATAAGCCCAAGGGATGGGATTTGATTTTACCACAAGCAGAATTTGCTTACAATAACTTTGTAAATAGGAGTATTGGAAAATCACCATTCCAAATTGTATATGGGAGTAGCCCAAGGGCTACACCAGAATTGAGGAAGATAGAGCAAGGGGAGAGGACAAGTGCTGAAGCTGGAGAATTTGCTGAACATATCAAGCATCTACATGAGGAGGTCCAGGTACACATTACCAAGATGAACCAACAGTATAAAGCTAGGGCTGATCAAAGGAGAAGACACAAGGAGTTCCAAGTAAGGGATCTAGTCATGGTACACTTAAGAAAAGAAAGATTTCCAGCTGGTACTTACAACAAGCTGAAGATGAAGAAATTTGGCCCCTACAAAATTTTGAAGAAACATGACTCAGGAAATGCATATAAAGTAGAGTTGCTAGATGGAATTCACATTTCTCCTATTTTCAACATTGTAGACTTAACAGAGTATCATGATGATGGTGATGATGAGGAGCTAATGTTAGAGCCATGTCCAATTCCTACTTCTAAGAAGAAGGAGATAGAGGAGATTTAGGATAGTCGTGTGGGTAAGAGTACTAGAAATAGGCAGTATGAAGAGTATCTGGTCAAGTGGAAAGGACGATCGATAGAGGACTCAACTTGGATATCAGCAGCTGAGGTTTCTCATTTGGGATTTCCTCTACCATTCATAAAGTGACAGGGTCACTTTTCAATCTACCTTGGGTGTTTGATGCAGGAGCATCCAGAGGTATAAGGGCAATCCTGTGTCACCCAAAAGAAATGTACTTAGATTTAGTTTCTGTTTCATGTGTTTTCATTTTTGGATACCCATTTGGGTCAAATAAAGGTTCCAACTCTCACAGTTCCAATATCAGTGTTCTAGGATAGAGTATTTGAACACCTTGGGATATGTGTAAATGCCAAAAAAAATAGGAGTATGTAATTGAGCCATCATTTTGGTGAACTAGAAGGTGTAAATTGGTCAGACGATTGTAATTATAATTTAGAGCATTCCAAAAAAAGAATAAGGTCAAAAGGCCCCACGATTTGAAAGTTATCGCAGTTTTTCAATTTCTGGAGACCTCCTAAGAATGCTTCAAAGTCAGGTTAGGGGCATTAAATGAGCTCAAACAAGGTCAAAAAATGGGGAATGAAAAAAGCTTGTCCATAGGGCTATAGAGCACTTTGAGAGCTTTTCGAAAATGTAAACAGTTTGTCAATCGAAGCTACGGTTCAAAAGTTATGCCTCTTGAAAGTTCGGTTAGCATTTTTGGATTCTTCTAATTTTGTGCCGACTTTTAATGTGACTTCTAGAGCCTTCTATTTGGTCGGTGGATGCCAACTAGCACTTTCTAGAATGTATTCCTAATCCTTAACCCTCCGAGGTTTATTTAAGAACATTTATGGCATTGTAAAAGGCAGTTCGGAGTGGAGTTTGAGAGAAGGTACTAGGAGAAGAAATTATCTCCAGTTTTATGCTATTATAAGCCCATAGGGCCTATTTTGGGGTCTATTTCTCTACTCTAAGTGTACTAGCATATTTTTATAGTTAATAAAATTTTCCCTTTCCTGTTGTGTCCATTCTATGCTTGGGTTGTGTCCCTATCACATTCCAAATGCAAGGTACACAATATTTTCAAAAGAAAACTGACATGGGTTTTTTAAAAGCCTACCTAATATTCACAAACTAGTCTAAATAACAAATAAGACTAAATTGAAATATTTTAAATCTAGCTTTGAAATAATTCTTTTAACTTTAAGAAGTTATTAAAAAAAAACCTCCAAAAATCTCATACATGTAACAAAATAATAACCCAAAACCCCTTTTTATAGAAAAACACACTAGGTTTCTAAAATTAGAACCTCAACATGCATTTTTTAAAACAATTTAATAAATAAATTCTTAAGTCAAGTCACTTAACTCCATCTTTTAAATTTTGAATTGATTATCAAATCCTTTTAATTGATGTGCATACAATATGCACTAATTATAACTCAATAATAATTAATATTTTAAGGATAATTTAACATGCAAAATTATAATAAATATATAGTTAGTAAATTTAGCACAATATAACATGCAAATTGATATTTAATATCAATTCATATGATTTATGAAATTAATTTATATTTTGATTTAATAATTAATTGAATGTTTTATTTCCACAATTAGACTTTTCAATTTAGTCATTTAAATTAAATAAATATATTTAATTAATTCATAATAGTTAAATATTTGAATATTTAATATTTTAATATTCACAATATATAATTATTCTAATATCATAATTAATCATAGTAAATTCATTTCACCAAGTAATCACACAACAAAACTCACATGATTAACACATGAAAACAACTCAAAATGCCTATCATTCTCAAGAATAGGTTCACAAATTCATGTCACCTTATTGCATTAGATAGGTAGTCAATCAAATGTTTGTCCACTATTTTAGGATAATAAATGGCTTATGTTGATATTTGGACATTTTTGTTATCTCTCATTTTTAGGATAATATATGGCACGTTCATCTTGGCAATTCAGGGGAGTGGTGCTTAGTACTTGCAATATGCATAAAAGAGAACTTGTAGATACATGTGTATATATTAAAAAATAATGACAAGGATAGATGCATCATGTAGATCTTGTAAGTGCCTACAAATCCATCCCTCAACCTCATTAGACACGTCATATAGAGAGGTAAAACATGCACATTAACCTTTATAGGTGCAAGTATAGGGTACATAAAAACCATAAATTTAAAAGAAATCACCATTTACAGTAATCAACATGAAAGTAACCATAATATTCTAACTATAATAAAGGGTATCCTATAGCTATCCAATGCCTCATGATATATATGAATTAAATCATAATGTAGTGTTGTATATTTATATCCTCAAATATAACTAAAACAACCAATGCACACATGAAAGTTGCCTAAAAGAGTTTGGCAATATAAACTAAGAGATAAACTATGGGAGGGGCATAAGATCCACCTCCCCTAGTTCATTAGGCTTACTCTTGGAAACCTATAAAAAAAAAAGGACATGCATCCTATAATCTCATTGTGTCATACTAAGTCATAAAATACTTAATGTGTGGGTCCCATTGGACCCTTTTCATCTCTATGGGTCAAACTCTAAGGGTCTATTTGGTTGCAGGAATTGTTGAATGCGATATTCATCAATGCTGGAATAAACTCTCTTCTGAAATTCAAGCATTCTTAAAATAACTTTTGGAATATCATTTGAACCTGTTTGGTTGTCTTGAAAGAGGAGTTAGAAGATGTATATTCTGTGTTTGGTTGCAACAATTAGAATAGGAATTGGAATAATTTTTTTAAAATTTTAATAATTTAATTTTTTTGAGGTCTAGTTATATTTCAAATATAACACAAATTATTTTTAAAAACTAATTTTTTTTGTTAATTGACTTTATAGTTAATGTATAACAAAACCTTTGAAATTGGCCCATTCATGGGCATATTGGTGCTAATCCAATTTTGAAAAGAGAGACGATGTTATGGATACCTCCTGAGGAGGGATGGATAAGAATTAATTTTGATGGGGTAGCAAGAGGAAACCCATGTTTATCAGGGTGTGGATGTGTGGCAAGAGACAATGAGGGTAACATACTTTTTTTACAGCTAAACACTTGCAAGATGGTACAAATAACACTATAGAATATTTTGCTACCAAGGAAGCCTTGCGATTAGGAGCAAAAATTGGATGTAAATGTATACATCTAGGAGACATAAAGATCCTTATAAATTGCATTAAGAGAGGAAATATGGAGGCATGCCATCTAGATCAAAGTATAAGGCAAATCAAGGAATTGGTTTTGGACTTTGATGATTTTAAGTTTTCACATTGCTTCCGTGAAGTGAATAGAGTGGCGGATCCGTTAGCCACTTTAGGTGCCAATTCAACATTGGGCCCTCAATATGAAATTTTTGAGGAATTTCATCACATTGGTGATTAAATAAATAGAGAAAATTTGTTTGACCATTAGACTTAATAACTTAATCATGGTACTTCAATTTGGAGTCTAAAAGGAATGGCATCATGAGTTCGACTTATGATGACATTAATCATTCCATGGTAAGTAGAGAACTCCATATTACTAAGGTATCCCTCACATGTGTCAAAGGAGTGTTTGGCTTTCTTTGGTACTTCATTCCAAACAGTTCTAAGGCATTTATATTTAGGCTGAAGGTAGGGAAAGTTCATTTATTTTCTCGAAGTTAGGAATGGATGCAAATTTTTCTCTTGGCTCAGATTCTTAGATACATACCTATGAAGGCCATATATCCATGTGATGTCTGAAACACATTTTTGTTTTTGATGACCCAATCTTTCTGAAAGAAATTTAGTGGTTTTTAGGGCCAAAGTATTTGGAGGCATTTTAGAAGAGGAGATCAAATTTGGATGTGGCATCACTATTTGTGGCACTCGTGTTGATGGTGGGAGGATCAAAAGAAGAGGTTTATTGAATTGTGGCTACAAGTGTGGACAAGAAATGGCTTCTGGGACAAGAAGACATTATTAAGAGAGTTCTTCTTGGTGTTGGAATTCAGATGGGTATAGAACCTTCGAGGCTAATTGGTGGAGGGGACTCTTCCATTCAATAACTAGTGGTGTGGCCTTCTTCAAATCCACAAGGTACTCATATCCCCAATGCAGAATAGGGTTGAAAAATGATCATGGAATACCTAGCTAAGCACACTTGGATGACGAAGGAGGATGAATGAGGCTTTATGAAGGCCATGCCAAGGAAGAGCATGCTATCCCCTGAGAAAAAAAAATTGCCATTAGATTGCAAAGAAATCTCATTTGTGTGAGGGCACATCTAGAATAGAGGGAGTTTGGGTTGATGCCTATCTGCTTACTGATGAGGGGAAGGGTAGTGAAAAACATCGTAGGGTGAGTTAGGGGTTCTCAGTGTTGGATGACCACTCAACCCCAACTTTTACTTGTGATGAAGTGGCGAATTGGTTCAAGAAGTAGCTAACAATGGGGGTGGTGGTGGCTCTTTTTGTCTTGGTAGATTGGTTTAATGTATGGATGGGTGGTTTGTACTTTCAAAGTGTTTATACTCTATTTTTTTCTTATCTAATGGCATCTATAAGGGCAGGGTAAGGGTAGTTTAAACTATAAGGCCATGCCAAGGAAGAGCATGCTAGCCCTTGGACAAAAAATTGGCCATCACATTGTGATGAAATCTCATTTGCATGAGGGTGCATCCACAATAGAGGGAGTTTGGGTCAATGCCTCTTTGCATACCAATGATAGGAAGGGAAGTGGAAAGCATCGTACGGTGAATCAAGGGTTCTTAGTGTTGGATGACTGCTCAATTACAAATTTTACTTGTGAGGAAGTGATGAATTGGTTCAAGAAGTAGCTAACAACAGGGATGGCGGTGGCTCTTTTTGTCTTGGTAGATCGATTTAATGTATGGGTGGGTAGTTTGTACTTTCAAAGTGTTTATACTCTATTTTTTACTTATCTTATGGTATATATAAGGGTAGGGTAAGGGTAGTTTAAATTGTAAGGCTCTTAGCTATATTGCCATAATGTATGCTCTTTATCAATATCAATACAAAACAAATATTACTTATTAAAAAAAAAAATACAACCTTTGAAATTATTCAAAATTAAATAAAATTATTTTAAAAAATTTATTCAATGTATTATATAACTACTTACAATTGATTTTTAAATATTTTGGTTTATTATTTAAAAAAATCAAAAAGTTATTATTTTAAAATGTATAGTTTTGATAGCATTAACGTGACATTTCAACTTAGTTTAAATTACACTATTAAAAATCAAAACTTAAGTATTTTAAAAATAAAATAAAAAAGTCATATTTAAATGATCTTTCAACATGATTTTAATTAAAAACTAGACACAAGATTTATTTGTAAAGATAATTTTATAAAAGTTGATAAAAGATCTCAAATCTAATATAAGTCTTTTTTTCATTTTAGAAAAATCCTATAAAAGTTCTAATTATGGACATTTTTGCATATGGTCCGAGCAAATAAATGCAATTAGAAGGCAAAGAAAGCATCGTAAAAAGTAAATTTCAGCCTTCTAAGCCTTGAAACATTTCCATTCTATTCCTCTATCATGCACCACAGTTGTTGTTCCTTCATCACACACCATACTTTTTGTTCATGCATCACTGACCCAACCATAGAATACACACCCATCATGTCCCTACAATAGAATATCTATTTTAGTTCTTAGCATAATAATTAATTATTCATTATGGTAATTTTAAAGAACATTAATTATAATGACCACCTTTTTTCCATTCAAGCAACACCAAAATTTACACCTAGGATTTTTTGGTGTATTTGAGGTCTTTAACAAACATGGGCCAACACCATAGTGACATGTTGGCATATGCATTAAAGTCATCAACCCTACAACATCAAAATTAAACTTTTATATGAAAATACACCCTACAAATATCAAATATATTAGCATAAATCAATGTTTATAAATCATATTTTCTCTTTACTTCATGGAATCTATATCGATACTACTCAAATCCAGTAAAAATGCAAAGCAATTATTCAAGAGTTGTGGATGCCCACAAATATCTATAATGAATGAGTAAGCTTCCCACTATTGTATATTGTTTATAATGAAAGAAATTAGAAAACACTATCATCAAGAGATGGTTTTTTATATTATAATACTTGCTAAAATGGGTCTTATAATCTCATATTAATTGAGCTATAAATTTAGTTCTTCCACATCTATCAATTGGATTATTTCAAGCCTGTGTGTACCCAACTTGTGCATCATAGTTCAACTTCAAATAGAGGTATCATTATCATGTAAAGTAAAGAAGAAAGACAACCATATAGCATTGTTCTATTTGGTGAAGTTGAGAAGGCCCATATCAATACAACCATATAATAGAGACAAAATGGGTATCCTGAAACATAGCCATATCAATACAATTTGGAAAAAAAACATTTGCCTAATTTGATTGTGAAAAATAGCCTTATCAATACAATTTGGCAAAAAAATACTTCCCTTTTTTATATTGAAACATAGCCATATCAATAAAATTTGGCAAAAAAATACTTTCCCAATTTCATTATCAAACATACTTGTGAAGGTACATCACACTATTCTAAGTGCATTATCTATCATACAGCATTATTATATGTTTCTATTTCTTGATTATGATGATGAGTGGGACATTGAAGACCTTGGAAGTGTCCTTTGTACACTACACACGATCATAAATAGAAGTGCCATTATTCCAAAGGCTACATATGTTTAAGTTACAACTTCCCTAGTGGGCATGTATGCAAAATAGGAAATCAATGCAAACTACTCTACTCAAGATAAAGGAAATATTTCCTTAGTATAAATGACAACTTAGAAAGAAGGTTTTTTTAGAGTAGTATGTGCACTACATTTGGACAAGGGATTTGGCCTTGCAAATTGCCAAAGATTATAAACTTTGTTGCAAAAGTTGGTATTCCACTTTATAGGGCACATGCCTTTGTTGTAGACTCTGTATGCAGAAATATCATGTCCCCTTTTTCAATTTGACTTGTGTTAGAAAGAAAGGTTTATTTCAAATTTCTAGTGTCTCCCTCAGTCAAAGAGTGCATGTATGTCAGCTCTCTTCATCCTCCATGTCCCATTACTATTTGAAAATTTCATGTACAAGTTGTTGAAGCTTCACAATTTTTGGTCTTGCCATGCCTTATCTTCGAGTGATACCTTGTCTCCTTTCCACTATTGGGATATCGGGCTTTTACCTTGTATAATCTGTATGAATTTTTTAAGTACATATTTATTCACGATCGTGCGCACACACAAACACACACACATACACATATATATAGATATACATATATATACATATGTATTTATATATGTATATATATGTATATATGTATATATATGTATGTATATGTATATGTATATATGTATGTATATGTATGTATATGTATATGTATATATATGTACGTATATACATATATATACATATACATATACATATACATATACATATACATACATATGTATATGTATGTATATATGTATATATATATATGTATATATATACATATACACATATACATATATATGTATATGTATGTATATATGTATATGTATATATACATATATATATATACATATATACATACATATACATATTATGTATATGTATGTATATATATATGTATATACATATATATATGTATGTATATACATATATGTATGTATGTATATACATACATACATATATACATACATATATTTATATACATACATACATACATATATGCATATAGATACATACATACATACATACACACACACACACACACACACACACACACACACACACACACACACACACATATATATGCCCACCCAAAATCATAACACACACAAATTAGAAAACTAAATTTGAGCTAAAACTCAAAAGAAACTTGAAATCAAGTTAGTTGATGTACATGTTAACAATTTGATAAATTGGTCAAGTTCACAACTATTTTATCACGAGAATAGAAGATCAAGGAAGGAATAGCATAAGCTTTAACCACACAATTAAATATAATATCAAATTTTGATTTTCCATGTAAAATATCTCCTACTTATGGAGGGATCAATTTCCTCGATTTCTATGTGATTCTATAGCAATAACTTTGATATGTGTAGGTAGAGACAATGGATTTCTTAGTATGGAGAAATCTCCTTAGACAAATACTGAGGAATAATAGGGTTTGGGATTTTCCTATCCCAAATATTCTCACAGAATTAATAACCCCTTCCAGCAAGACTTGGCTTTAAATAATTCTTTCATGACCCTCCTTCCTCTTCCACGTATACATCTGACTAGGTACATACAATGGAAAGAATAAAGTGGATCAAGTCAAGGGAAAAATAAGGATAAAGAGTATTGATTTTGTGGTGGGATTCAATGAAAAAATCTATTGAGAGAAGCACGTAGATAGGTAATGGATCCACAATCGCAGACCCACAAGAATTTTTTATAGAATCTCATGATCAAGCAATTGAAACAAGATATTCCTTGATCCCTATTTTTAAACTGCATGTAAACTACTCTACAAAAGGCAATATCTACAACATTTTAAACTAGCAATCACACATCATATTTTTAAGTTTAAACCCTAACTATCACTAGAATAAAACCACATAATACCTACTTTTAATTTAGATTAAACCTGAAAATCATGCATCTCTACTAACACTTTTCTCTCCATTGGTAGCCCTCACCACTGGTAGCCAAAGATGTTAGGAAACTGTTCCAAAAACCTATTAGAATGAAGATAATATAAATGCTGAAATTGTTACAAGAAATCAATGCAAGTAAAATGAAGACTCACCTTAAGAAAATGTATTAGTGAAAAAGGTTTTAGCTCTTGAACAATAGCAGCTCTAGCTCTACGTGCATCCATTTGCAATACAGAAAACCTATTACACATCATATTTTTAACTTTAAACCCTAACTATCACTAGAATAAAACCACATAATAACTACCTTTTATTTAGATTAAACTTGAAAATCATGCACCTCTACTAACACATTTCTCTCCATTGGTAGTCCTCACCACTGGTAGCCAAAGATGTTAGGAAACTATTCCAAAAACCTATTAGAATGAAGATAATATAAATGCTTAAATTGTTACAAGAAATCAATGTAGGTAAAGTGAAGACTCACCTTAAGAAAATGTATCAGTGAAAAAGGTTTTAGCTTTGAACAATAGCAGCTCTAGCTCTACGTGCATCCATTTGCAACACAAAAACCCTATTTTTTCCCTCCACAGGTTTGAGCATGTTGGTGGACCCAACTAAATATTAAATTCAATTTAGAAAAGAGTGGAATATGAATAGGCTATTCCTATTCCACCTATTTAGTGGTAAGTTATCCATGCCCTTTTGGGCTAAAATTAGAATAAACATATTCCTACTCTACTTTTCATTTTTGCATCCAAACACAAAATTTTTGAATTCTTATAATCAAATTTTCCTATTCCCATCCAATTCCTACAACCAAACAAGCCCTAAGGGCTATTCCCTACTATAGGACCACAAAATCATCTTACATGTCCTCTATTTGTAGACCCATTAATAATGACCTAGTACCATATCAAATGATGATCTATGGTTGTCAGCATCATGTGAGATCTACCAACATCCCCAACTATGAGCTCAAAATTTGTTGGCTTCTATCCAAAACATTGTGATCTACATTGGGGAAAATTAGTTTCTTTGTGATTAGAATGTCCACAATAAAAATAGCCATTACCTTTACTAAAACCTTCTCTAGTGGAGGGTGCAATAGACTACTGAAACATATCTCTACTAAAATCTTGATGTACACTATGTATAGACTGACTAGTTTAATTATGCCTTAAGAATTAACTATTATGGAAGCTCTTAGAATGAGAACCATTACCTTGGGTTGGATAAGAAGATCACCTATACTATTGGTTAGAATTATGAGAAGGTATAATTATTCCTTGAGTTTCTAGATACTTGGGGCTGATTACCTCTAGATCTTGAAAAAGGACTACTAGATTAAACACCAATCTTCATACCATGGTCTCTAGCCAAGTTTAGCTCTACCAAATTAGTCTCAATGGCTACTTCTATGGGAGTCTTATGATAATAAAAAATTATAACACCCTCAATGATGCAACCAAAATTCCTCTAATGAAATGTTGTACCATCAATGGTGATTATCACTAAAACCTATAAATAGCTTGATCTCAAAGAAATGATGATCATTCTTATGGACACATAGATAATTTCATAGATTAGGGAACTAATATGTGTGAAACTTCTTCCACTAATCAGATTGAAAGAGTTCTTGAAATTTATGAAGAAACAACTCACATTTGATAGTCTCCATACTAAGCTCAATTTTGTGTTCCTCAATCTTCCACCAAGTAGCTAAAAAATGTTGTGGTTCCACAACACACACCATATTCCCTACTAGGAATGGGGACCCCCTACTTTTTTTTAAGATCCCCGAACTCACAATTTGGGATTTGGAAAATTCAAAGCATCAAAAGAGTAAAAACTTGAAAATTTGAAAAAACCAAAAAATCAAAAAATTGAAAAATTCATAAAAAATATAAAATTTGCCAAAAAAGAAAGTGTCATGCGCACACACCTCCATCACCACCTATGTGCACCATAATGCACCCTACGTGCACCATAAATGTTGCACGTGTGCCAAAGCACTGTGTGTGCCACAATGCACCATGCACACTAAGCACCGCATGTGCCACATGCATGCCACAAGCATCGCGCACCATGTTAGACACCCACTTGTGCATAGTACCCATCCCATGTGCACTTTCATGCCATGTACACTTCAAAAAACCTCACTCCTCTACACACTCATCCATTATATGCCATGCACATACCTCCATTTCACGTGCACCTGCTCTGCACCACATGCCATCAATCCCCGCATCATGCACCTCCCAAACGCATGAACTTTTGCTAAAAGAAATAGTGTATTAGGCGCACCTATCAGGTGCACCAATTGTTTTTTTTTTTGTGCTTTCTAAGATTAAAATTAAGGTTTCAGTTTCTTGTGTCATTAGGGTGTGTCTTAATTAAGTATTTTTCAACTCTACAAACTAATATTTGCTTCTTTGTGTAGGTAAAAAAGGTATCCTCAACTTGTTGGGGTCATAACATTTGACTTAGAGCTCAGAATTTAGAACTGTTTACACTGTTGGAAAGAAGAATTGAAGCTCTAATTTTAGTCCCTAAAATAGTGAGCCTTTAGTTGCCCATTTTTGGGTACTAACAAAGGTTTCAACTTGAAATTTTGACCAGAAGACCTCTAAAAAAGCCATTTTTAAAATGCCTAGAAAATCTTGTGAATAAATATGAAAAAGTTTCAAACATTTGATCATTTTGGATAATCTAGATCACTTGGTTTCTTGCTAGGAAGGATAGGGCAATTGGAGAGAAGACAAAGATCAAAGATATAAAGGTTGGACACATGAAGAAGAACAAGTTCCTCATCTTATGTAGCTATTAATGACAAGATTCAACATAGGTGCCTTGGGATTTTAGATTGAGGAAGTAGAAGGAGTTTAAGTTTATGAAAGTGATTGGCTATAAAGAGGGTATAAATCATAAAAAAGGGGCAAAGAATCTACAGAAAAATTGATCTAAAACCCCATTTGAGCAAAACCCAAAAACCATTTTCAATATTGAGAACTTTAATTTTTTGGTGAATTGAGCTTCCAAGGTGCACGTGTGTAGGTACATAGGTACACAAGTCTGCAACTCCAAAATTTAAAGGTGCACCGATAGTTAACTACTAGTTCCAAAAAAAACACTTTCCATGCATGGGAAATGCATTCTAATAGTAGTATAACTTTGACACATGCCTAGTGAAGGACCAACTTCTAATTTTGGCACCTACAGACACTCCTACTTCAACTGAAGGCTTCCTCCTACTTTATCTCTCATAATTTCTTTGTTTTTGACATGTAAAGGGCTCATGCATCCAATTAATGAATAAAATATGGATGGAGTCCTACTAAGCACTAATTAATTGTTAGATTGTATATATTTAGTTTTTTTTAATGTTTTAAAAGCATTTTATTGCATGAAGATATATCTCACTCTCAACACAAATTGAGGAGATGATTTCTTATAAATACTCCATTGTAATATGTAACAAGGGCCTCTGTTATTATGTAATAAAATTATGCTTTTGGTGCTCACATTTGGAGTGTAGTGATTCTTTCCTGAATGTGTCATATTTTTGTGAATTTTGTTCATGAGATTGTGATTGAGCCAAAGGTTTATTGCATTATTTCTGGTTGTGCGATTTTTTAGTTCTAGTGTTTGCTATAGATTTATGAATCCCACTGACATATCAAGCTTGAGAAGAGATCATCAAATTGTGCTTGCATAATTTTTTGTGTCACATGAGCATACTTTCTGTGGCCTTGCAATTTGATGAAAGGTGAAATATCATACGATTATTAAAGTTTCTCATCGATGATTGCATCAATGGATTCTAGGAAGCATTGCTCCTATTTTCATTGGTTTCCTACTAATTTCTTCAAAATTTTAACTCACAGCATGTTATTTTCTATAGCTTATGTCCATTTAGGATTTCAATTTCATGTTATTTGCTTTCAGTTTCATTATTTGCTTTGCTAACCCCTTGTTATAATAGGAACTCATTTTAGTTGCATTGTTAGAATTGCATTCATTGAAAAATCTAGAAAATACAAAAATATTATTCTTTTGTGTATTATTTTGAGACAAAAAACATGTTTACTTCATTCCGAGATCATAATAGAACCAACAAAGGCCTCCTCGTGAACAATCACATTTATCTTCAATGGAGCAGATTTTGGTACGTCACAAGACACATACTAAACCTTAGAGTTGATCCCAAAAAGATTAGTTTTTCAAGAGAGGAATTGCACAATGGATTCCTACCATTGACCTCATGCAAAATGACCGCCCAACACAAAACCAATGAGCCAATTCTCTACCTCAAAGTGATCACCAAGATAATGAAAAAGAGAAGGTTGTATCCTAATGATATCTCTCATTTGATTTTCCATAGAGGATCCTACATCTGTTATTGTGTTTCTAACTCCAAGACTCCTAGATCTTTGTCTCTCATTCTCAAAATGCTGTGACTCTTCTTGCTTAGTGTTATTATGAATAGATATATGTTCCAAAATAGTTTAAATTATTTTCCTAGTAATAGGCTCCTCTAAATAACCATGCTACTCACCACTCACTAGTACATTTAAGACTAATTTATCATGAACATGTGTCAAAATTATGAATGAAAAACTATCAAAATTTTGGTGAATAATGAAAAATAATTGTGTTTCTATTTTTTATTAGAAGTTATAAAAAAATGCATTAACATCACACTTTCATTGAAGTGCACATTGGAATACATAGGCTAAAAGAAGGTATCTTTTCATTGAACAAATTATAATGTTTGTTGTAATGTTGATGTAATTGCCACCAAAATTCCAATGTACATTGGTAGTGGCAAGGATAATGTTGCCAAATCTATGATGAAAAAAATGTTGAAGGTTTGGAAACCTCATTAGAAAAAGTAGCAAAAGTTCATTAGAATTCTGATGATGAGTTTTCATAAGCACTAACAAGATTTTCAAACCTAGAATGGTTTATCACATGTTTGGCAATGTTATTGTTTCCATTACCAATGTACATTAGAATTTTAATGGAATGCATGTTAAAATTATAATGTACAATGTAATTTTATTTTAAAAATATTCTTTGATCTACTTCAGATTTTGAACCAATACACCTTTCTATATCATTCTCAAAACCAGTCTTGAATTTATTCAACTCTCTCTCTTACTAATTGTTTGTACACATATAGACACTGGTAATAAAATTTTCAGTTTAGGGTCTTCAACCTCTTTGAACTAGGTTCAAAGTGGTTCAATTCGATGAAGTAGATTTAAATGGTTTATTCTAATTCATCTTAGTTCAAGGGTTCAACAAGTTCAATATTTCAAGGGTTATGGTGACTTTGCTTCAAATTACAAGTTTAGAGGTCCAGTGACTCAAAGTTTCCATTCAAAATGAAATTACATGAGATTAAAATTGCTCCTAAGAGGATTCAAAGGTATGTATGAGGTCCTTGTTTCATGACATGTTCCATGGTCCACTTTGGTACAATTAGTTCAATTAGAGTGAAGAAGCTCAACTTTGATTGTCAGTTCATGTATATAATCACAATTTCAGAATTTTGAATTCAGATAAAACAAATCAAAGTTAAAGTGAATATCTTGATAGACAAGTAGAAAATGATGGTTCTAACTTGGTCTTTCTAAAAATAAAAGAAATGACATAATCAAAAAATTGTTTTAAATACAATGGTCCCATACTCATTTCAAAACTCAATCTAAATACCTAAAGGAGACTACAACACCTTTAAAAATAATTTCGAGCTTGAACATATTTGTATAGTGGGTAAGCATGCATTACAAGATATTAGTCAAGTTGTTTGAATGAAGGCTTACTCATAGGAATTCAAATGAGACCATGGGTGATAATTGAAGACCATCAATGCAAAGAAATTATAAAGTCCATGCCTTATTAGGTTTCCAATGTAAGGGATAATGAGTACATGGTAGGTATACATAGACTATTTGTTAGAATCCCTAAGGAAAGAGCTCAAAAATTTATACGAAGAAGTGGAGGGATAATGTTGCCACCAAATATTTCTATATATGTGAAAATGGGAAAAGTGGAATGCACTCCATCTTGTGAGATACATTTTATGAATGTCAATGTAAGCAATTTGTTTGACATAATGCTCAAAATTGATAGGCATAGCAATCATTGAATATGGTAATGATCATGAACTAGGTCTTCAAGTCAAGGATGCTATGGAAATCTCTCAATCAACTATGTCTCCACCAGCATGGGACACATATTTAGATACATAAAATTTAATTATCAAAAATCCAACTTCAGTACATAGTTATCTTTATGAGAGAAAATTTACAAAGGGATAGATGGAGATATAACCATCATGGAAATGATAATCCCATTTGTAATAATGGTTCAAAGATCAACACAATTGTACATGAATTATTAATGCCAATACTTCTTTGCAGTCACCTATAATAAAGAGGATGTGATGATGTCACTATATTAGACAACTGCACAATTAGGTTAGCATAGTCCATCTTCACAAAAAAATCATTATGAAGATCATTTTCTCTAAACCAAGGTATAGTCTCATTAAGGAGGAGTACATGAACCATCTAATATGATGCTTGATTCTTTCATAAGAGATAATCTTATTTAGATCCATGATCTCCACAAGACCCATAATATGAAAATTTCTAATCAAAGATAAGAAAAGGAATAACTGCTAGCATTGGACCCATCTTAACCTAAGGAGAAAAGACTTTGTACATGAGTCATCTGAGATCAATTTTCAGGTGTGTAGTGAGAATAAATTGAGAATATGAACTTTTAGAAGGGAATCTCAGGTGCCAATAGGTCAAACTTTTTAAGATTCAAAGGGATTGTAATCTATGAAGCTCAATATGAATAGAATTCATTCTTACCAAATTTTAGATTTTTATAGATGTATATGCCCTCATCATCAAGTGAAAAGATGATAGATTGGAGATAAGTCAATAATGGAGTATGAAATGTGTTTGATGTTATATCCAATTAGGTTTAATAATGTCAATATGAGAACTTGTCACTCTTGTATATCTATGCTAGGAATTGGTGATTGGAGAAACCAATTTATGATTTAATATGTGCTTGATAAAACATTATATTGGGAAATAATATGACTAAACGAAATAGGGTGCTATGCTATTTAAAGTAAAAAGAAAAGGGTAGGGGAAATTCTAGGAATCAGTTATTATAACTAATAAACCTCATTGGAAAAATGAGAGCTCATATAAACTGGAGAGATCCAAAGGAATAGGGATCTAGTTTTCAACTTCTTTGGTAGACTTTGTGCTACAGGGGAAAACTAGAAATGAGGGAGAGATAGAGGATTTGTCTTTTTCTATAGACATTGTGCTAAAAGAAGAAGATTATCTTTCTTCTACTAATTGTAATGCATGAGAGGGAAGATACTTTTCCAAATAGTAATTTGTGTCTATCAGACAACAAATCTATATTTTTTTATTGTGTTTAGAGGAGGAGAATTTTAGTATATCAAAACTTTGAGTTTTCATGCTAGCTTTCTAATCAATGTTAATATTTGAATTATCTTGGTTATCTTTGAATACAATTTTGGTGCATATAATTATTGCCATGATTATCATTTGGACTTTGGGCCTTATTTATTTATGTCTTTGGTAATAACAATTCATCTTTCTTTCTACATTTCTTCTATAATGTAATGATTGGGTAAATGAGCTTTATATCAATTATTTATTGTTTCCTTTCAACTATTTAGTTTCTAGGCATCTACATTGTGTTTATGAGTGGATGTTTGTGTGTCTTTTGTGATTTCATATTTAAAGCATCTATGTCTATAGTTAGGTGAATTCATTGTCAAATCTTGTGTGGGGAGCTATACTCAGGTAATTTAGAGGAAGATTATCAATCCCATGATAATTTTTTCAACTATTAGTATAATTTGTATTTCATTGTAGGCATTTGGAGTTATTTTATGCTTTTGTATTTGAAAGACAAATCTATTCACTGATAGATTTTTGGCAACTCTAATGGGGTATTGAAATCAAAGACCAGTGTCACAATGATGTCCTTAGTTATTCTATAAAATATCTTTGTATTTGTAGGATTGGTAACTCTAATTTAATTCATTATGTTTAAAGGAAAGGTTGTGAAGAAGACTAGGTTGAGTCCATCTTTCATGAAAATATACAAGACAAATCATAAAGTGTTGCACAAGTTCATGGATTATTTTAAAGAAAGCATCTCCTAGGCTATGAGAGAAAATATCAGTCTTGAAGATAGTTACAATCCTACCCTACTATGGAGAAGCCTATGTATCAAGTTTCACAATTTTAAAGACCTCTATGAACATAGAAAAAGGGCACAACAACTTAAAGAAGAGCTCGTAGTTGATGACGAAGCACCTCCAGTAATATCATCTGACTTCGTTTCTCACAACTATGCAGTCTTTGGTGATCATGATGGAACTTAAGAAACCATGGATAAAGGTGATCAAGGTGAATCCAACCTTTTATCCTCTCCTAACTTAGAAATTTTTAGATTTGTAAGCAACAATAGTTTTCTTTCTACCAAAAGTTGTATTTGTGAAGAATTTCAAGATGATGTAACACAAGAACTAGATTCTTTCATTTTTAATGGAGAGGTGAATAAAGATGATTCATGCCCAACAATGTATAATCACATGGTAGAAGAATATTTTTATTTTGAAAATGTTGACAATAATCTTGTTTTAGCACACCTCATTTATGAAAAATTTCAAAAAGACATGCAAATACAATCTGAATCATTTTCTTTTGATGAAATGGGTAAAAGTGATTATTTATTCTTTGAAATCTATAAACAACCCATTGGAGAATCTTGTCAATTTAAACATAAAATTTGTGGCGATGGCAAGGTAGAACTACAAGCTAGAAAGGTTTCTCATGTTGAAACTCTAGTTGAAGTAGGAAATGTTGAAGTTAGTCCCTAGCCTATAGGTGACTCAATTGAGATGTTGAAGGATACTCTCCTCAACAAGGAAGAAGAAGAATATGTATATTTTTATGATCTCTTGGATAGGGAGATCCCTCTTTGAGTAGTTTAGGTATAAGTTTAAAATAATAGATTGTAAGATGTTATTTGGTGATTCATTATTCTATTCTTTGAAGTGTGAGTCTACTAAGAATAATGTTGTGAAATCTAAAGATGCACTAGGAGAAACAAAAGATCAAATATTTGATAATGCCCTAATTCTAGATAGAGTTGAAGAATTTTTTTTATGATAGATTTGATCCCATGTTGGATGAATTTTCTCTTTTTGATAATATGAAACATGATTCTCATGATTATGGAAAGGAGTGTGCCATTGTGGATACTAGTTTGGAGGCCAATGAAGAAGTTCTTGAATATTGTTCTTTTCAATTTGAGATGATTTATGGTTTGAAGAATGTTATGGACAAACTATTCAAAGATAAGGAATTCTATAAAAAAGTATGGTTTCTTGGGAAGGAATGTTAGGTTTCCAAATTTTTGTATGACATGAACTCAAAGTTTAGAATTAAAAAAGTCTCTGATAGAGAATGGTTTGGAGCTATTTCACTAAGAAACAACCCACAACTCTATTTCTCCTAGCTAATTGATGGATCCACGTAAGTTATTTCTTAATTCTAGTTTTTTTGGTAGGGTTCTTCCTACCAATGCACATATTTGTAAATAGATCTGCATAGTAGAGTTTTGGTTGGGAGTAGTTTAGGAGCTTTTGGCTAGTTGGTTTTGTCCCACTACTCTCTACCCTCTTTTTGAGAGACTCCCTTTTCTCCTTCTTTGAAACTCTATAGCCGAATGGATAAGGCACTTATCTTTTACTAGAGATTGCTGGAGTTCTCTATTTTGGTACCAAAAATACTCTATAGTCAAAACCCATGTTGGTAACCATACAAACCCCAGTAATAATTTTTTTAGATTAGGGTCTTGGACCTCTTTGAACTAAGTTCAAAGTGGTTTAAAGTGGATTATTTCTCTGAAGTAGTTTTAAATGGTTTATTTTGATTCATCTCAGTTCAAAGATCCATCAAGTTCAATATTGCAAGGGTTTTAGTGATTTCACTTCAAATTATAGGTTCATAGATTTAGTGACCTTGAGCTCCCATTCAAAATGATAGTCCATGAGATTCAAATTGTTCCTAAGAGAATTCAAAGCTATGTATGAGGTCCTTGTTTCATGATAGTTCTATGGTCCACTCTAGTACAATTAGTTCAGTTAGGGTGAAGAAGCTCAAGTTTGATTATTAGTTCATGGATATAATTGTAATTTTAGATTTCTGAATTTAGATAAAATGAATCAAAGTTAAAGTGAATATCTTGATAGACATATAGAAAATGATGGTTTTTACTTGTGTTTCTAAATAGAAAAGAGATGGCATACGCAACAAAGTTGTTTAAATTTAATGGTCCATACTCATTTCAAAACTCCATCTAAACACTTGAAGGAGACTATAAAACCTTCAAGAAGAATTTTGAACTTGAACATGTTTGTATAGAAGGTAAGCATGCATTACAAAATACTAGTCAAGTTCTTTGACCAGAGGTTATCTACAAGCATTCAAATGAGACCATTGGTGATAATTGAAGACCACCATGTTGGAATTCTTTAGAATAACTAGAGGGGGGGGTGAATCAGTTATCCAAAGTCTAGATGTACAGTTAAAACTTTTCATAGCTTAGTGAACTCATATCGATAAAACATTTTCATCATGTATGCATCCATTAGATTATGCAATCACTTAAACTTGTAGGTTACTATCAAATCAATTTGTAGAAATATAAAAATGAAACAGAATAAATTCAATAACACATTTAACACAATGATTTAACATGGAAACTCAATTTGGGAAAAACCACCAATAACATGCTACTAATTATCGCTCTTCTAAAGTGATTCCATGTGAAAGGCCAACCCTATTAAAGGTTACAATACACACTGTTAAATGTTACCCAGTTAAAGGATTTCAATCACCCTATTAGGAGTGAGCCTTGTTAAAGGACGTTAGATCATTCACTTAGAATGTCACCTAGTTAAAAGATTTACAAATGACTATTAGGTCAACCTTAATCCAAAGGATTTATCCTAGACTGATACAATAGTTAGAGAGTAACATTAGGGCTTGATTTGATAACAACTTGCAACTTTATTTGTAGATTATAGATCTCTATTTGACTCTTCCATTCTGCTTGGCTTTGACACTCTTTATCTTTGATAGCTTGTTCACCCTCCAAGCATCCATGCCCTTAAGCCTTCTTGCTTTGTTTTCCAATGCAATCTCTTCTCTTAGTTCATTGAATGAAGCAGATACCCTAGAATCCTTGTCTACTTTAGGTTCTCACACATTAACTCTCGCTTCTGACTAGCCATCTCTATAAATAAAGAATTAAGATACTTATTTTTTCATGCTCCATCATCTATTTTAGGGTTAGGTTATATTAGATAGGAGTCAATGAATCTACCCCTCATTTCATTGCATTCCCTTCTAGAAAATTCTCCTTCAAACCTCTTTGAATTCACCTCAAAATAGTTTTTCTTAAATTTTGTGCCACCAGTTCATCAATCTTGTCTTCCACATGGTTCACACAATCCAAGAAATCAAACTTGTCAGCTTAGATTCATCGAATTCTTGATCTTTCTCATAATGTTGACACTCAGCATTAACTGTCTTCTAATGCTTAACACATATTGCATTGCTTAGCATCCACTATCTAAAAACTTGGCACAAAATAAAGTTTACTGGTGCTCACTATCAACTAAACTTTACTTGACTTACACTATTTCACTCAATTTACTTTGAAATTGACTTTTCATGGCTCCAACTAATTTTTTGCTTGACTTGCACTAACTTTTCTCAGCACCTACTATCCACTCAGTCAATTTTGGTAGACAAACTTCATTTAACTTGTTCTTCTAAACTTAGTTCTAGTGTAACCAACCTTTGCAACCTTAAGTAGGTTATCAATGTACTATAATATCATTGTCTTAACTTATCCTTTTACTCTTCTTCATATCATAACTCAACCTTTCCTTTAGGTGCTATTTTTACCTCATTTTATCAAATCCTCTTCATCAATCAAAAGAATGATAGCACTTAAATCATATAAGCAATTGTCTTACCAACAAGTAGCAAATTTGACATTAATGACAAAACAATGATTGAAACATATTTATCATACTTGTATCAATCTATTTTCAACAGATCAATGTAAAGACATTATAAATTCCATGCCTCATCAAGTTTCCAATGTAAGGGACAATGCATATATAGTGGGTATAAATAAACTAGTTGTTACAATGCCTAAGGAAAGAGCTTGAAGAGTTCTATGAACAAGTGGAGGGATAATGTTGCCACCAAATCTTTCCATATATGTGAAAATGGGAAAAATAGAATGCACTCCACCTTGTGAGAGACAATTGATGAATGTCAATGTAAGCAATTTGTTCGACATAATACTCAAACCCAATAGGCATAGTAATCATTGAATACAATAGTGATCATGAACCAGGTCTTCAAGTCAAATATACTATGGAAAGCTCTCAATCAACTACATCTCCACCAGTATGGGACACATATTTAGATACATAAAATTTAATTATCAAAAACCCAACTTTAGTACATAGTCATCTTTACGAGAGAAAATTTACAAAGGGATAGATGGAGATATAACCATCATGGAAATGATAATCCTATTTTTAATCATGGTTCAAAGATCAACACAATTGTGCATGAATTAGTAACTCCAATCCTTCTTTGCAATCACTTATAATGAAGAGGATGTGATAATGTCATTGCATCAGATAACTGCACAATCAAGTTAGCATAGTCCATCATCACAAAAACCACAGAATGAAGATCATTTTCTCTAAACCAAGGCATAGTCTTATTAAGGAGGAGTACATAAATCATAGGATATGATACTCAATTATTTTATAAGAGACAATGTTATTCAGATCCATACTCTTCACAAAACCCATAATATGAAAGTTTATAATCAAAGTTAAGTAAGGCAATAGCTCCTAGCATTGGACCCTTCTTAACACAAGGTACAAAGACTTTGTACAAGAGGGACCTTAGATCAATTTCCAAGTGGGACATGAGAATAAACTAAGAATATGAACTTTCATAAAGGAATCTTGAATACTAATAGGTCAAAATGTTGAAGATTCAAAGGGATTGTAATCTATGAAGCTCAATGTGAATAGAACTCATCCTAACCAAAGTTAAAACTTTATATAAATTTATATGCCCCCATCATCAAGTGAAAAGATGATAGATTGGAGATAAGTCAATAAAGGAGTATGAAATGTATTTGATGTTATATCCAAGCAAGTTTAATAATATCAGAATGAGAACTTGTCACCCTTATATGCCTATGCTAGGAATTCACAATTGGAGAAAGTGGTTTATGATTTAATATGGGCTTGATAAAACATTATATTGGGAAATAATAGGACTAAAAAATATAGGGTGCTATGTTATTTAAAGTAAAAAGAGAAGGTTAGGTGAAATTTAAAGAATCAATTATTATAACTAATAAATCTCATTGGAAAGATGTGAGTGCATATAAACTACAGAGAGCCAAAGGAATAGGATTCTAGTTTTTAGCTTCTTCAAAAAACTTTTTGGTACAAGGGAAAACTAGAAATGAGGGAGAGATAGGAGAGTTATAATTTTCTAGACTTTGTGCTACATGAGGAAAACTAAATTTCTTTTTACAATTGTAATGCATAGGAAGGGAGACACTTTTCCAAATAGTACTTTATGTGTGTTAGGAAAAAAATCTATTTTGTTTTGTTGTATTTAGAGGAGGAAAACTTTAGTATATAAAAACTTTGAGTTTTCATGGTAGATTTATGATCAATGTTAATCTATTAATTATCTTGGTTATCTCTAAATATAGTTTTGGTGGATATAATTATTGCCATTATTATCATTTGGACTTTGGGCCTTAGTTATTCATGTATTTGGAAAGAACAATTTGTCTTTCTTTCTATACTTCTTTTATAATGTAAGGATTTGGTAAATGAGATTTGTATCATTTACTAATTTTTTCCTTTTAGTTATTTAGTTTCATCACAACTACATCATATTTACAAGTGGATGTTTGTGTGTCTTTTGTGCTTTTTGGCTAAAAACATCTATGTCTGAAGTTAGTTGAATTCATTGTCAAAACTTGGAATAGGAATTTTTTTTAGTAAGGACACTTGTTCACTAAAACTAATTATATAGGAATTTCTTTTAGGAAGTATATTTTTTTAATATCTCCTTGATAGATACACATTCTTTGACTAACCAAATTAAGTTGACTATAATATAATCTCCTAACTTACTCTTTAGTCTAATAATCTATTTAGAAGTCTTATACCTTGTGAACATGAGTTCAATTCATCTTTATATCCTTATTGATGCCTATATTATATCCACCTTTAATTCCTTAAAAGTGATATCCTACATTTTTATTTCTATAGCTTTGTCATTAGAGAAGTTTGTGAGTGAATACCTAGTGCAAGAGTGCCTAAATAATATAAAAATATGTAAATATGGTCTAATGTATTTGGTTTGGTTGAAGGGATATTTTGATCTAAAAAATTATATTAGGACCACTTGTGATATAATATGGTCTCTAAGAACCATAAAATGTAGATGATTCCAACAACATTTCAACATGTCAGATGCATTCTTAAGTAATTAATTCAACATTTCTATGTATGGAGAACTCAATCGACATCTTCTTGAACATGAAACCATTGAACATAAATGATCCACCAGTTCAATTAATTACATCAACCTAACAACTATCTAGGTCTATTTTAGTTAATCATTATAGGAATAAAACAACAAACTAACTTAGACCATTCTTCATCAAATTCAATCAACATTTGGGACTACTCCAATTTCAAGGTTTTACTATGATCCTTATTCAACATATCGATTCAATGGACCTAATGAATAATAAATTCAATGACTTCATTATCTGTATAGTAGCAAGAATTATCCCACCTTAACTATCTTCCATCTAAGAGGAAAGACTATTATTCTTATCTACCATACAACATATTAGTTTAGACCACAAACTTGGGAAACCTACTCTACCTACACACAAAAGTCAATCAATACCCCATAAATGACCTTCTTCCACTTATCAACCACTCATTCTTCATTTTCATTTTCCTATAATCTTTGTCATACCATCTCATACATGTATTTGAGTACCTTCCAAATTCATTGTGATTGTTCAACAAAGCATAATTAACTTGTCATATCGGTTACACTATTCCTATTGTTCATTCTAAATAAATATCAAAAATTATAAGATTCAATGCCAAATGTTAGAAACTATCATCTTAACATTCAAATCTAGGTAAACATAATTTAGATAGGGGTTGTAGTGTTATTGTCCTATGCAGATTAGGATTCTTCACTATTCTATGACAATAAGTTCTATTGTATATCATCTTGGAAATAAACTTTACCATTAATCTTATCATTTTCTATTTGACCAATAGGGAAATTTATGTTAAATTATATTAATGGATTATTGTAGCAATCAAAACTTATCACAGAGGTCCCAATTGTTCTTTATAATAGTTTACAAATTTGTTGAAAAAACATGGGTAACCAGAGTTAATCATTTCATTTTAGTAATTCTTCTATAGTGTAAGAGGATATGAGACTTGTATAAACACCTTAAAAATAATTCATGTAATTAGGGACATTCCTAGATCATTATATTTATCAATGATTTGCAAATTATTGTCAAATAATAAATTTTCATGTCTTACTACTCGCTAGGGAATCAAAATGCTTGCTAGTACTAACATATTAGAATAGAAAACCAAGTATATTTTAAAGAGACATGAATCTACTCAAAACTTATTGAGTTTCATTAATATTTGAGTGGTTAGAAAAGGAATTTTGAACAAACCATCATGACCAGGTCTATCATGAAGGGTTTCATAGTAGATTTTGCAAAATTATGTGGATTTTCTTTGAGAAATTATTGTAATTCATCAAACTTGGATTAAAATGAAGTTCATTCAATACCCAACATTATCACATGAATTTAATGATCTTCCAACCTATTATAGATTAGGAAAATGATCCAAACAATAGTAAAACTATGTCTACAATATATAATATACAAAACATTTACATTTAACTTTGAATTCATTTAATCTTAGTCTACCAAAATACATTACAATGTTTCTCCAATGAGGGACTTTCCCATTTTATTCACATACCAATATACATTAATAGGAATAGAGATAAGAAAAATATTATCTTAATAGGATATATAAATTATGTGCAAGGGGACAAGAGGGAGGATATAGTTTTTAAAGGACATATTGTGTCTTATAGTAAGTAACAGGGATGAAAATGCAATCGTCCATGATCAAAGAAGGCCAATAAACACAACTAGATTAAAGGTGGATAAGGGTAAAGGAACTTGAGAAAAGTAGGAGTTTGTTAATGGATATGACCAACAAGAGAATAACACTAAAGGAAGGAAACCAATTGAATGGAGGATAAAGGTCAGAAAGCATCCAAAGAAGGATTTGTATGTAGGCCTAAAGATGGATCTTAGAGACAATAACAATGGATGAAAACCACCATGGAAAAGAACTAAGTTGAAGAAAGTTAATTTAAAGTAACACATTAATGCAAGTGGATGTATACCTCTAAGACATCGTAATTAAAGCAGTAGGATACCATCAAGGATGAACAATGGAAGAAGAGGAGGACACATCTACAACACTTTCTTTTATGACAAATGAATCTTCTTAGGGAGTTGTGATGTAGGAGCATACAGATCCAGAGAGGCCATTAAGGCCAAGAAGGTAAAAAAAAATTTAGCTCATCAATCTTATTTTAATAGTTAGTTAATGTATTTCCATGTTTCTATTATAATATATATAGTCCACTAATATAACAAGGGGGTGAATTAGTTATACAACTAATATCATAATTAACAATCTTAAATAATCTTAACCATATGAGTAACATAAATTGAAACCGAAACAAGATACTCATACACAATATCACCATATATGTTAACTAGGGAATCCCTTGATTAGAGGGTAAACCTTGATGGGGATGGTACCCACAAAATGATGTTCTAATATAAATATTCCTTGTTAGAGGATAAACCCTATTAGAAGTATGTTACAACATTTAGTGCATATGAGTCCCTATTAGGAGACTTTGAATCCCTATTAGGATATTCCAACCCTATTAGGAGTTGTGCTAACCCTATTAGGAGTTGTGGAAGACAACTAGACCCATTGCCTAAATAGCTTCAAGGGAAAGACCAATAAACCCACCATCCAAATGATCTCTATATTATTCCTTGCAGAATAATTGAACTGGAATATACTTCCTTCCTCTATCTTTGTCTTGTCAACTAGACCTCTACTCCTTTAGATCTTATAACCAAATCTTGCATCCAATAATCCCTTGGATCGCTTATACGCATTTAGTAAGCACTCTATTTCTTTTTGCACTTCACACTTGAACACACTTTACAATCAAGGAAAACATCTATTGTGGTTCCACAATGTACACCCCATTTTGATGGGGTCAAGCCAAATAACAAAATGGACACAACAGGAAAGGGGCAAACTTTATTAACTATGTAAATATGCTAATACATTCAATACAGAGAAAATAGACTTCAAAACATGCCCTAAGGGATTACAATAGCATAAATCTAGAGATAATTTCTTCTCCTAGTACCTCCTCTCAAACTCCACTCCTAACTGCCTTTTACAATGCTAGAAATGTTCTTAAATAGACCCCAAAGGGTTAAGGATTAGGAATACATTCTAGAAAGTGCTAGTTGGTATCCACCAAAAAAATAGAAGGCTCTAGAAGCTGCGTTAGAAGTCGGTGCAAAATTAGAAGAATCCAGAAATGGTAACCAAATTTTCAGGAGGCATAACTTTTGAATTGTAGCTTCAATTGACAAACCGTTTACATTTTTGGAAAGCTCTTGAAGTGCTTTATAGCCCTATGGACCAGCTTTTCTCATCCCCCATTTTTTGACCCTATTCAAGGTCATTTAATGCCCCTAACCTAACTTTGAAGCATTCTTAGGAAGTCTCCAAAAACTGAAAAACTGCAATAACTTTCAAACCGTAGGGCCTTTTGACTTGGTTCTTTTTCTGGAATTCTCTAAATTAAAATTACATTCATTTGGCCAATTTACACCCTCTAATTCACCAAAATTATGGCTCAATTACATACTCCTAATTTTTTGGCATTTACACATATCCCAAGGTGCTCAAATACTCTATCCTAGAACACTGATAGTGGAACCGCGAGAGTTGGAACTTTTATTTGACCCAAATGGGTATCCAAAAATGAAAACACATGAAATAGAAACTAAGTATAAGTACATTTTGTTTTGGGTGATACATGATTGCCCTTATATCTCTGGATGCTCCTGCAGCAAACACCCAGGGTAGATTGAAAAGTGACCCTGTCACTTTATGAATGGTAGAGGAAATCCCAAATGGGAAACCTTAGCTTCTGATATCCAAGTTGAGTCTTCTATCAACCGTCCTTTCCACTTGACCAGATACTCTTCATACTATCTATTTCTGGTACTCCTACCCACATGACTATCCAGAATCTCCTCTATCTCCTCCTTCTTAGAAGTAGGAATTGGACATGGCTCTAACATCAGCTCCTCATCTGCACCATCATCATGATACTCTATTAAGTTTGGAATGTTGAAAATATGAGAAATGTGAATTCCATCTAGAAACTCCACTTCATATGCATTTCTTGAGTTAAGTTTCTTCAAAATTTTGTAGGGGCCAAATTTCTTCATCTTTAGCTTGTTGTAAGTACCGGCTGGAAATATTTCTTTTCTTAAGTGTACCATGACTAGATCCCCTACTTGGAATTCATTAAGTCTTCTCCTTTGATCATCCCTAGCTTTATATTGTTGGTTCATCTTGGTAATGTGTGGCTAGAACTCCTCATGTAGATGCTTGATATGTTCAACAAATTGTTCAGCTTCAACACTTGTCCTCTCCCCTTGCTCTATCTTCCTCAATTCTGGTGCAGTTCTTGGGTTACTTCCATATACAATTTGGAATGGTGATCTACTGGTACTCCTATTTATAGAGTTATTGTAAGAAAACTCTGCTTGTGGTAGAATCAAATCCCACCCCTTGGGCTTATCCCCAACTAAACATCTCAGTAAATTGCCCAGACTTCTATTTACCACTTTAGTCTATCCATCAGTCTGTGGGTGATGTGTATAATTGAACTTCAAGTCTATTCTCAACTTCTTCCACAATGTTCTCTAGAAATACCCCATAAATTTAGTATCTCTGTCAGAAACTATACTCCTTGGGAGACCATGTAGTCTTACCACCTCTCTGAAAAACAAGTCTACAATATGGATAGCATCATGAGTTTTGTGGCATGGAATGAAATGTGCCATTTTGGAGAACCTATCAACCACCACAAATACTGAGTCATTACCCCTTTGTGTCCTCGAAAATCCAAGAACAAAATCCATACTTATGTCCTCCCATGGCTTTAATGGAATAGGAAATGGCTGATATAGTCCAGTATTGTGACTAAATCCCTTGGCCACTTGATAAACCTAGGAATTCTGTACAAACTTCTTCACATCCTATGACATTTGAGGCCAAAAATAATGTTCTTTGAGAATGGCAATGGTCTTATCTCAACCAAAATGTCCTGCCATCCCTCCATTGTGTTTCTCCTTAATTAGAATTTTTCCTCATGGAACTCCTTGGAATGCACAATTGACTGCCCTTGAACAACATACCATCCTAAATCAAATAGTCTAACCACTTGGTTCTATCTACAGCAACAGGCTCTTTACAAGCTTTCCACGCTTTAACAAAATTAGGATCCTCAGGGTACAAATTCTTGAGTTCATCAAACCCAACTACTTCAACCTGCATTACTGTAAGTAAAAACTATTTCCTACTTAGTGCATCTACAACCCTGTTAGATTTTCCACTTCTATGCTTCAACACAAATGTATAGCTCTGCAAGAACTCTACCCACTTCATATGCCTCTGATTCAATTTACCTTGGCTATTTAGGTACTGTAATGCCTAATGATCAGTATACAAAACAAATTCCTTTGGCAATAAATAATGCCTCCATTTCTTTAAGGCCTAAACTATTGCATAGAACTCTTGATCATAAATATAATACTTCTTTTTTGCATCATTGAATTTTTTACTAAAATATGCAATAGGCTTACCTTCTTGGCTTAAGACACCCCCAATAGCACTGCCACTAGCATCATAATCCACTTGGAACACCTTTCTAAAATCTAGAAGTTCCAACACAGTTTGTTCTGTCACCTTCTTCTTCAGCAATTCAAAACTTCTCACAGCTGCCACAGTCCATTTGAACTCCTTTCTATCTCCTCTTATTGTGTCAGTCAGGGGTGCACATATACCACTGAAATTCTTAATGAACTTCCTGTAAAAACTAACCAAACCATGAAATGATCTTACCTCAGTAGCAAACCTTGGAGTAGGCCATTCCAAGATGGCTTTTACCTTCTCTGGATCCATTTTGAGACCTTCAGGTGATATAACAAATGCCAAGTAGACTAATTCCTCTTTAGCAAAGGTACACTTCTTCAGATTAATTAATAGTTTCTCTTCCCTTAACCTTTCAAGGACACTACGAATATAAAATAAATTTTCTTCCAAAGTCTTGCTGAAAATTAAAATATCATCCAAATAGACAGTAAAATATTTTCCCAAGTACTTCTTAAGTACCTCATTCATAAGTCGCATGAAGGTGCTTGGGGCATTCGTCAATCCAAAGGGTATGACTAACCACTCATAAAGAACCTCCTTTGTCTTGAAGGTATTTTTCCAATCATCTCCTTCTTGTATCCATATCTGGTGATAGCCACTCTTGAGATCTATCTTTGTGAAGTACTGAGCTCCACTCAAGAAGTTCATAAGATCATCCATTCTTGGTAAAGGAAATCAATACTTGATGGTTATCCTATTTATAGCTTGAGAGTCTGTACACATCCTCCACTCTCCATCCTTCTTTGGTGCTAGTATTGCACATGGACTCAGGCTCTCCTATATCAAACCCTTTCTCAATAGCTTCTACACTTGTCTGTTTAGCTCCTCAGTTTCAGTAGGAGTCATCCTGTGAGCAACCTTGTTAGGAAAACTAGCTCCTGGGATTTTATCTGTCTGATGACTGATTTGCCTTACTGGTGGCAATCCTTCTAGAACATTATTAGAGATGATATCTAAAAACTCACCTAGTAAATCTGAAACTTCAAGTGGTATTTCACTACTACCTTCTTTATCTTTCCTAGAAATCAAAGCATAGCACATACACTGGTGTTTCATGCCATCTAAAAACTTCATTCCATCAACAAGATAAATCCTAGCACTGCTACATACCTTTTCGCCTTCCTTTTTCATGGGCTTTAGTTTTTTTTGAACTTCATCCTTTGTTAGAGAGTATGTGTTTGCATGACCATCATGTACTACATGTTTATCAAACTACCACGGTCTACCCAACAATAGATGGAAAACATCCATTGGAATAACATCACAAAGAACTTCATCATGGTAACTCCCAATTTTGAATTTCACTAAACATTGTTCACTTACCAGGACCTTATGATCAACTTTCACCCAAGCAATCTGATAGGGCTGGGGGTGTTTCTCCCTCTTGAGCTTCAGCTTAGAGACCATCTCCTCTGATACCAAGTTATCAGTGCTACCACCATTAATGATCACATCACAACATTTATCCTCACACTTGCACCTGGTATGGAATAAACTCCTCTTTTGTCCCAGTTCAATCTCATCACTTAGTAGGACCCTTTCATTTACTAAAGTATCTCCTCTTTCTGCATCCTCTGAATGTCATGATTGTGCATCCTCATTCACATGAGCAACCCTAGCTTGACCCTTAGCTCTCCTATTTATCCTTCCTTGTCATTGAGGGCATTCAAAGCCACGATGACCTTCTTCATTGCAATGGAAATAGGTACCACAAAAGCCTCCTCTTCCTTGTCCACGTCCTCTACCTCTTCCTCTCTGATTTCCAAAGTCTTGATCATGGGAGCGGTTGAAACCTTCATTCCTTTGGTTCCTACTAGTACCCACATCTTCATTTTTCTTGTGGGTTTCATTTCGACCTCTAGATGACCTACCACTACCCCTTCCTCCTTGACCATGCCCTCTTTTTCTCCCTTCAAACCTTTTATTTAGCTTCTCTTCAACTCATAGGGAAAATTGGTATGCCTCCTCAATGCTGGGCATTCTTACCAGACTTAATTCCTCCTGGATGCTAGGTCTCAACCCACTGATATAACGAGCAACCTTCTCCTTATTTGCTTCTGCATGCCCCACTTTAATTAGAAGTCAGTAAAACTCCTCTGTATGTTCCTGGACTAATTTTCTTGCTTGCTTTAACCCATGCATCTTCTTAAACAAATCAAGCTCATAGTCAATAGGAACGAACTACTTCTTTAATTTGTCCACCATGCGATCCCACCTTGTGATATTCTCCTTTCCTCTTCTATTTCTTTCCAATTGAACCTCTTGCCACCAGATTTTGGCATGTCCTTTTAGTTTGGCCTTTGCAAACTTAATCCTATTTGGGTCCCTGATATCCTCATACTTAAAGTACTCTTCCAGTTCATTGATCCAATCGATCAACTCATCTGGTTTCAGATTTTCTAAAAATACACCCACATCAATTGTAGGTCTTTTCCCAAACTTAGTAATTTCTCTAAAAAGCCTTTCCTTTGCCTGATTCAGAACTTCCCTTTCAACTTCCCCTTCTAGTCCAATTTCTTCTTCTTCATTATCGTCCTCACTTTCATCACCTGCAGTACCATTTGTTCCTCTACGGAGCTCCTCCTGCAATGCTTATACCTACCTTTGGAGGGCTCTAACCTCCTCAGGATTAATAGCTCCAGCCCTTCCACCATGCTCTCTTCATGGAGGCATCTTCTTAACTCAAACCCACAATCACACAGTCTTGGTGCAAACTACCTCATGTTCGACGATCTGTTCGTACGCTCAGGAACTCCTTCTCTGATACCACTTGATGGGGTCAAGCCAAATAACAGAATGGACACAATAGGAAAGGGGTAAACTTTATTAACTACATAAATATGCTAATACATTTAGTACAGAGAAAATAGACTTCAAAACATGCCCGAAGGGCTTACAATAGCATAAATCTAGAGATAATTTCTTCTCCCAGTACCTCCTCTCAAACTCCACTTTGAACTGCCTTTTACAATGCTAGAAATGTTCTTAAATAGAACCCAAAGGTTAAGGATTAGGAATAAATTCTAGCAAGTGCTAGTTGGCATCCACTGACCAAATAGAAGGCTCTAGAAGCCGCGTTAGAAGTCGGCACAAAATTAGAAGAATCCAGAAATGGTAACTGAACTTTCAGGAGGCATAACTTTTGAACTGTAGCTCTGATTGACAAACCATTTACATTTCTGGAAAGCTCTCAAAGTTCTCTATAGCCCTATGGACCAGTATCACTCATCCCCCATTTTTTTGGCCCTATTCAAGGTCATTTAATGCCCCTAACTTGACTTTGAAGCATTCTTAGGAGGTCTTCAAAAATTGAAAAACTATAGTAACTTTCAAACCGTGGGGCATTTTGACCTGGTTCTTTTTCTAGAATGCTCTAAATTACAATTACATTCATTCGACCAATTTACACCCTCTAATTCACCAAAATTATGGCTCAATTACATACTGCTTTTTTTTGGCATTTACACGTATCCCAATGTGCTCAAATACTCTATCCTAGAACACTGATAGTGGAACTGTGAGAGTTGGAACCTTTATTTGACCCAAATGGGTATCCAAAAATGTAAACACATGAAATAGAAACTAAGTCTAAGTACATTTTTTTTTGGGTGACACAAGATTGCCCTTATACCTCTAGATGCTCGTGCATCACATTTCCTTGTGGAAATGGGGACCCCCCTACTTGTTGTTAGGATTTGGGCCAATTCTAAGGTCCTGAGTCCATGTGACAATGTCAAAATTTAGAAATTGAAAAAATAAAAAAATTGAAAAAATTAGAAAAGTCTATAAATAAATAAATAAATAAATTTTAAACTTCACACCCACACACCTAACATGGTGCATGGAGTGCATCCCACCCTTTGGTGGTGTGCAAGTGTGCACTTGCATAGGGTCGTGCATGCACCACCAAAGGGGGTAAATCTATATAAGCTCCCCCCTCCTCATTCTCCTCTATGTTCTCTCTGCATTTCTTCTCAAGACTGCAACACTTGATCCCATGCACCTCTTCATCAAACTCCCTTTTCACTCCATCATGTTGGGTCTCCATTATATCATAGTTGTGCATCTTAGTAGGTGTGCCCTATGCATACACTTTCAAAGATGGATGAACATACCTATCATGCTTTGCCCTAACACTGTGCACTTTACCATGGTTTGAGCCCACTATGACACACTCTCATCTCGCTGCCCTGTACACCCACATCACACACCTAGCCATGTGCACCTCCAAGCTATGCACCACACCATACACTACTATTCACTCCACATGCTATGCACCACAAAACATGAATTGTGCTCCTGCGTGCATGTGACACTGTAAAACCATGTCGTGCACCTCTCGCATGCATCCCATGTGTTGTGTGCCTTGCACGTGCCATTGTGCATAATCCTTGCAACCCTCTCAATTTAAACTTTGAAAAAAAAAACAAAAAACAAAAATTGCCACATGCACCACTGCGCACATCATGTTGCGCACCCTACACATTGTGTGCATCCCCTACATGTTGCACATCACAAAGAGCACACTTGCACCACACCTCTATGCGCGGCACATGCACTGCGTGCCTCATAAACCTCCATAGCATGAAACCACTATACACATTGCAAAAGCACAAAAAATAAGGTGCGCAAGTGCACACCTGGTCTAGTGCATGGTGTGCACCTTATTTTTATTTTTATTTTTATTGATAAATAATTGAAGGGGAATTGAATGGTTTTGTTTTTTTTAATTCTTAGGTTTTTTTTAAAATTCTAAACTAATAAAAATGTTCTCTTTGTGTAGATATGATGTCATCCACATCTGGCTTGAAGACGACACCTAAGCTCATAGTCTTCAAATTTCAATTTTGATACTTAGTAAAATTTTGAGATTTTGGACCATTTTGAGGTGCGTAGCTCTGTAGGTCCATAGGTCCATAGCTCCATAGGTGTGTAGGTCTATAGGTCCACTTTTTCAAAAGTTCCATTGGCAGTTAACTGCCAGTTCCAAAAATAGAGCTTTCCATGCATTACAAACACATTTTGACAGTAGTTTAACTCCAAAAAATGCCTAGTGAAGGATTAACTTCCAACTTTAGCACTTCTCGACACTTACACTTTGGCTCTAAGCTTTCTCATTCTTTCTTCTCTCATAATTCTTTATTTTTTTAACATGTAAAGGCTCATGCATCCAATTAATGAATAAAATGGATGGAGTCTTATTCAACACCAATTAGATTGTTAGTTTGTATATAATTAGTTTGTTTTATTAATTAAAAAGCATTTTTTTACATGAAGATATCTCTCACTCTCGACACAAATTGAGGAGATGATTTCTTATAAATACTCCATTATAATATGTAATTCGGGCCGCTATTATTTTGCAATAAAATTATGTTTTTGGTGCTTGCATTTGGAGTGTAGTAATTCTTGCCTAAATGTGTCACTATTTTTTGAATTTACATTCATGGAATTATGATCGAGCCAAAGGTTTATTGCTTTGTTTCTAGTTGTGTAATTCATTAGTTCTGGTGTTTGTTATGGTTTAGATGAATTCTGCTGACGTATCTAGCTTGAGAAGAAATCATTGAATTGTGCCTGCATAACTTTTCATCTTGCATGAGTGCACTTTCTGTGGCTTTTCAATTTGATGAAGGGTGAAACATCATACAATCACTAAGTTTCTCACTAACAATTGCATTAGTGGAATTAGGGAAGCGTTGCCCCTTCTTTCATTGGTTATTTACCAATCTCTTTGAGATCTTAATTCACAGATGTGCCATTCTCCATAACTTATGTCCATTAGAAATTTTCAATTTCATGTTATTTTCTTTAAAGTTTTCTTATTTGCTTTGCTAGCCCCCTTGTTAGAATAGAAACTCATACTAGTTACATTGGTAGATTGCATTCATAAAAAACATAAAAAATACAAAAAAATTGTTTTCTTGTGTGTTTTATTTTTAAGTAGCATGTAGATTCTTCAATTGATCAAAAAATCAAAATGGACCATCAAAGGTCTTCTTGTGAACAATCATATTTATCTTCAACTGAATGGATTCTAGTAGGTCACAAGATCAACCTGGAACCTTAGAGTTGATTTACAAAATCAACTTTTCAAGAGAGGAGTTCACAAGAACTCCTACTATTTAGCATCATGCATAATGATAGCTCAAAAACATCTTTCCTTTATACCATATCATATCATAATAATTCCTTGACTCGGCCTTGAGGATTTCCCAATTAATTAAAATAAGATAATTAATTAAATTACAATTACAATAGCACTAATGGCTCATAGTCTATACAAAACTCCACATGTGTGATCCTAAGACTTGTGCACTCATTGACATCATCATCTAAATATCCTCTATCACTACTTAACTATGAATCTCTTCATTACATCCTAGATGTAAGATAGCCAACAATCATTAGGAACTACTTTCCCATTACCTTTTCTCTAAACTACTCTCTATAAATTAGGTACATTTTTCATAAGTCATTGAATTAGATTTTATGCACTTAACCATGTCATCAAAACACTTTGTTAAACATTTCCATTATTGTGCATGACCAAACAATCAAACCACTATTGATACCATCAAGATCTCTATCTTCTAATCTACCTGTCTTTATAGAAATAATGCTATGGTGACATCAATGAAAAACATAGTCATGAATGCAACATATAAATACTCTCCAATGCTTAGGATACTCCCCCAATGTAGTATCATCAACATTCATGCTAAAAGTCTCCCCCTTTGGCATTGATGGCAAAATAGATGAAAATTATCTAAGTTCCAAGAATAAAAAGTAGTACTTTATTCTTGGTTATGTCCTCATCTCATGCATGCTCTCCCCCATGCTTTAGGAAATGTTTTTCATGCATATTCTCCCCCATTGACATCAATGTCAAATTCCTTAAACTCAATGTACCAATTGTTAATCAACTGCTCCATGTGATGAAGGGTGCTCCCCTTAATACCATAACCCCATAATAGAAACAAAGAAACAACAACAAATGTGAGAATAAAATATCGACTTTTTATCAGCACTGCAAATGCAAAATTACAAAATTCACAAGTACAATATGCTAATTGACATGTGTGCTTTCATTACATTTATCTACAAGACAATGCTACAAACTACACCCATAGTTGTCCTATACAATGTTTGAGCCTTTCTTAAATTATCAATTTTATGTCACCCAAGAATGTTCTAGATGCTCAAACTTAATACCTAGGACCAATAGACCCTAACAATACATATTGAGTTAGCCAAATACATCTTTGACAATTATTTTAGAAATTTTGGGTAGCCCAACTTTGAAACACCATAACTCTTGAACTGTTGCTCCAATTGGCTATTATAACCACTATTCAAAAATGCTAGATCTTTTTCTATAGGATCCAAATTGCATTAGCAACCTTTTGTTGAGTTTTTGGACCTCATCTAAGCACTCTAAGGCTTCCAATGGTGAGCCTAAATATTTTTATACAAATTTTTCATCAAAAATCCACAATAACTTCTCTGATACTTAAGCTTGAGCAATGAGATTTTTATGGTAGGCTTACAACTCTAAAATGAACCTTCAAATAGGAAATGAGAAGATTTCAAGTTTGTATAAAAAATTAAATATATAGTTCCCATAAATAGTAACCACCCTATCTACTAATCCTTATTAAAATAGAAAAGACTAAAAAGAAAATATTTTTGGGTGATGCAAGATTGCTCTTACACCTAGGATTCTCCTACGTCATCAACCAACTCAAGTGTCCAAAGATAGTGTTTAATACCAAATACTAAATACCAAATACCAAGAGTCCTTAATGACTCAATATATAATAGATAACCCCCCATACGGGAAGCATCATCATTCATTCTAGTAAAAATTTAGTGCTTCATCCCAAGCATACCTCTCAAGTAATCAAATGTATCTTTAGAAAAAGGCTTCATAAAGATATCTGCAATCTAATCCTTAGTACTGACACAATCTAATCTGATCTCCTTAAATTTTTCTTACTCTCTCAGCACATGATACTTAATAGGTATATGCTTTTTCTTAGAATGTAATACAAGATTCTTAGACATACTCATTGTACTTTTGTTATCATAGTAAATGATAATAGATTCTTCAATCTCAATTCTGATATCCTTTGGCATCTGCTTCATGCACATAACTTGATTACAATTATTTGTTGTTGTAACATACTCTACCTTACCAATACATTGTAAATTATAATCTTGTTTCTTTCTTAACCAAGAAACCAATTTTCTTCCAAGAAAGAATGCTCCACCACTAGTTCTCTTTCTTTCATCCATACTTTTTCCCAATCAACATCAGTATATGCACATAGTGTGAAATCACTTGATCCATCATACCAAATTCCACAATCATATTTCCCTTTCAAATATCTAAATATTCTCTTCACTACTACAAAATGACATTCCTTAGGATTAGCTTGAAATCTAGCTACAATCCCAACTACATTTTCTATATCTAGTCTAGTGTGAGTTAGATACTTCAAACCTCCAATCATTGATCTATACTTCTTCTACTCCACTATAGGTGTCTAATATTTGTTAGATAACTTGTGACCAATTATCATAGGTGTGATAAACCTATTACAACTTTCCAAACCAAACCTTTTCAGAAAATATTTTAGGTACTTAGCTTGTGAAATGAATATACCATCATTATTCTACACAACCTATAAACCTAGGAAAAACTTCATTTCTCCTATCATGCTCATTTCAAATTTATTCTTCATCTCCTTAGCAAATTTATCACTAGCTTCATCATCACCTCCAAAGCTAATGTCATCAACAAATATTACAATGATTAACAAACCATCTTTGATTTCTTTCATATACAAGTTATTATCTATTATACCTTTAGCAAATCCAAGCTTTGCCAAGTAACTATCCAACCTTGCATACCAGGTTCTTAATGCTTATTTCAGAACATAATAAACTTTCTTTAATTTGCATACTACTGGGACTCAAAATTACATTCCCATTTTGAGTACCATACTAAAATTTTGAGTCAATTTGAGCCCCTTTAAGCACATTTTGTGCATGTGTACCTAGCTATACTTTTGAGGCCTATGCGGTGTTTTATGTTTCCAAAACCTTTTATTTAGTATATCCATGCATCCTATACTGATAAATTATCATTACAAGTCATTCTATGACGTTTTATATTGAGCAATGTTCAAATCTACATTTTTGCTTAAGTGAGAGACAACAACAGAAAGCCTAGTTTATAATTGATTATCTTGCACCCATTCAACTTACATGAATTGATGCTTTAGGAGTGTTTAGTATGCATATCAAAGAACCTATGTTTCATTTTTTAAGCCATTTTTATATTTTTTGATTAGGTTTTGAATCCCTCAAAGTTGGTTATTTACTATTGTCATGTTGATGCATATTTCTCAAAATTCTAGGAGGCCATGTTTGATCAATTATAACTTTGACCTAGTTCACCATACTAAGAAAATTAATTTTGCATTGCATTCTAGAGGTCATATGCTTGATATGTTTCAATTTTGATCCTATAACAAATCTATGTGACTTGCTTACAAAAAGTGATTCCAAATGCAACTTGTGAATTTTTACTAGTGTCAAAAGGTGTAGATTGATCATTACCCCTATTTGGGATGTCATAACTCTAAATCTATAATAAATGAGACAATTAATTGTACCACTATGTTCTACCCTAAAAATTCTTCAAGTGTGCTAGTTTTTGAGTCTTGACTAATCCATTTGCACACTTTCTTAGGTCCATTCCATTTGTAAAAACCACAATCCTGTTGATGTTTCTAGTCTTGCAAGTCTAAGTACTTAACTTTGAACACTTGGAAAATGTGTCATATTGTTTTTCATGAGCCCTAATCATAGAGTTATACTCTCCTCATGACAATGAACCAATGCCCTACCTTTTGTGCCCTCAAGTCTCTATTTGATGTATTTTCAGAGCCAAAACCAAACACATTTTATGGTTTTCTAACATGTTTGTTTGCAAGCAGTTTTGTATTCCCAGGGTATTCTCAATAATAATGAGCATTTCCTATTTTAGATAGAATAAAATTAGATTGTGATCAGTTTTAGATAGGATCATATGCACTAAACAACCATCAACCATCAAGAGTGAATTGAATTTTTTGAGAGCAAATGTAGAGGATAAGGCTTTGTGAGCAAAGGAAATTGAAGATTTTCATGGCAAGGGTAGTAGAAGAATACTAAGATTAGATTTAAATCTCTTACACTTTTTGATGTGTATCTGATATTCCTTTAGAGGGGGTTTTTCTCATTATTTTAAGGGTATATTTCAAACATTGTGTAACAAAATTAATGAGATTTGATTCATGGTTGATTGGAGAGGAGATTGGTTCTACATTAGCAGAAGGAAAGGTTACACATGGACACTTGGCAATATCAGATTGAGTCTAGGAGTCTCTTCTTGTCTATATATTCCTTGTCTTTTCTCATTGTTAGGGTTCTATTTTTGGATAATTTTATCATTATTGTGATTCCAATAGGGTTCTAGTCTTTACAACTATGATCAAAAGGATGACTCCAATTTTATTGTTGTGATACCACCATTGTTAGTATTTTCTTTGTTATGAATAGTAGTTGTAATGTATTTTAAGAAACTAGTTAATACAATCATCCATTATTTCTTCTCTAAGATTTAGCATAAATTTGGTGTATTGGTTTCAAGGAAATCAATAGAAATCTTTGTTGAGAGTTTCATTCTGTAATATGTCTCTTGTGTGTGGGTTTGTAATTTTCTATTGACTATGTAGAAGGTGCATATTGTCTAGTTGCAAGTTGGTTTTGAAGTTGTATGCCACTTTGTATCTTGTTGTTGTGTTAAGGACTTGAGTAAATTGCTTGATATACATTGAAAATATTGCAAGTATCATAGGAGGATATGATAAGTATGAATTTTATTTTCAAGATAGATGTTTATTTGCAAGGTGAATGGATAGATCTAATATCTAGTTATATGAGTATATTTTGGGTATCCATGTGTATGTTTTGATTTAGTTTATGCCCAATGGATGGGGATTGATTAGTTTGGGGATTACATGTTCTTTTTGTTGCATACCTGGGTTATGTTGATAGTCAACATCATTAATAAAATGTATTTTCATGTATATGTTGAAATTTTGAAAATAGTTACCCTCACTTAGTTTATTGAATTCATGATTTATGTCAGTAGTTATTTCATAGCCATGATTGTTTACATAAATATAGAAGATTCATGGGTTTTATCTATTATATAGATTCAATTATATGATTTGATACTAGTACCATATAAAGAATCTGATGTCCACCCACCTAGGTCTTGTAAAGCCTAAAGAAGAAGGAGAGTAAATGGCCTTATAGTTGGCCCTAGTTTCTAAATATGTACATTAAACATGAAAATTAGTTTCCCCTAGGTGTATGTGTTCTTATCACTAGGTTATTAAAATCATGTTAATTTAGAAGTAAACAAATACCATGTATTTGTCTTTTGATAAAGGAAAACCTTTAGGATGCTCAATGTAAACATCTTCTAGTTCTCCATTCAAAAAGACAGATTTAACATCCATCTGATAAACCTTGAATTTCTTGTTCACTACATAAGAAAGAAAATCCTTACTACTTCCATTTATTCTACAGGTGCATATGCTTCCTTATAATCAATTTCTTCTTGTTGTGAGTAACCTTTACAAATAATTCTGGCCTTGTTTCTCACAACTTCTTCTTGCTTGTTCATCTTATTCCTAAAAACCCATTTTGTTCCTATCACGTTCTTGTGTTTTGGTCTAGGAACTAACTCCCATGTATCATTATTTACTATCTGATCCAATTCTTCCTTCATTTCTTGTATCCAATGATTATCTTTGACTACTTCATCCATGCACTTGGGTTCAACTTGAGATATCAAACATATCTCCTCATTTACTCTATTTCTTTTCATTACGCCTTTGCCTTTACTTCCAATTATCTACTTAGGAGGGTTATTCCTTGTTAGATTTTGATTAGGGGTAGGAGTTGACATCTCAACTTTTACCTCTTCTCTACATTCAGAGCTCTATTCTCCTCTATGCCCTAAAGTTAGCACATCATTTTGCAAGTCATTTTAGTCTTAAACAAAACTTCAACATTCTGTCTAACAATTCTAGAGTTATTTTTCTCTTCATTTGAATCATAATCTACCATCTTTTATTTAGTTCCAAACTTCTCATCAATCCTTACTTTTGCACATTCAAGTATTTTCTTAGTTCTATAGTTAAAGCATATGTAAGCCTTACTTTTAAATGAATAGCCAAGAAACATACCTTCATCACTTCTTGGATCAAACTTACCAATGTCATCATCTCTCTTAATATAACATTTACTCCCAAATATCTTCAAATACTTGACAGATGGTGAATGTCCAAGCCATAGTTCATAAGGTTTCTTGTCCATACCTTTTCAAATCTGTACTCTGTTTAGAGTATATACTACAATATTAACTACTTCTCTCCAGAATGTCTTAGAAACGTCATTCTCAAATAACATATTTCTAGTTTCTTTTGCTATAGACTTATTTCTTCTCTCAACAATCCCATTTTACTTAAGTGTTCTAGGTGCATATAGGTGTCTTTTGATTCCATTTTCTTCACAAAATATGTTAAATTCTCTAGACGTGAATTCTCCCCCTCTATCAGATCTCAAACACTTAATCTTAACACCATATTCATTCTCAATTCTATTCTTAAATATGTTAGGCTTCTCAAAAGCTTCAAATTCTTTGTTAAGAAATGATACCCACATCATTCTAGTGAAATCATCAACAAAAATAATATAATATCTTTCACCATAGAATCCTATTATTCTAGAATGACCACTCATATTAGTGTGAATGATCTCCAGATTTTCTATGGTAGTGAACTTCTTGCTAGGGAATGATACTTTCTTCTAATTACCCAAAATACATTCCTTAAACACAACATTAGTAGGCTTAATAATCTTAGGCAAGTCTTTGACTACAAAAGTGCTACTAACCTTCACAATGTTATCAAAGTTTATGTGATAGAATCTTCTATGCCACAACCAACTATTCTCCACTTTAGCTACCAAACATGTCATATCAGTAGGATTCAACTAAAATACAATCTAGTGCCAGTTCCAATCATCTTACCATCTTTTTCTTTGATAGTGTAGGTCTTCTTAGTGAACTTCAATAAATAACCCGTGTCCACCAATTGTCCAACACTCAACAAGTTATGCCTCAATCCATTAACAAAATAGAAATCATCAGTGTTAGTCTTACCATCAAGAGTAATGGATCTAATTCCTATTATATGATAGGCTACATTGTTACCAACTCTAAAAATACCTATATCATGATTCTTAAACTTGACAAACGTATTCATATCACCATTCATGTGATGTGAACAACCACTATCAATTATCCAATTAGACTTCTTTTCCACTTGGGTACCTAGATTTATTTCTTCTCTAATTCTCTATCAAGATTAATAGCCATAAATCCTAAGTCATCATCACTTTCACTTTGACCTTTCTCATCAAATTCTTCATCTTTATTTGCATACAAATAATTTCTATCTCTATCTCTTCTAGGGTTAAACTTTCCTTTATACTTTTTCTCTCTTTTAGGAAATTTAGATGCATAATGACCAAATTCATTACAAGTCCAACATTTAAATATTTTCTTACCATATTTTTCTCTTCTCACCAAAAGGGCTATTCCTTCCTCAATCTTCTTGCCTTTATCAACTCTACTACTACCAATAAAATCTGCATGAGTGCTTGTACTCCTTGTTAAATTAGGTTAAATTTTTAGGGCACTAAAAGTTATTTTGACTGTTGCAAGTTCTCCAAACTATTTTAGATCTACATCTATTGATTCTAATCTTCTAAGTAATGTTTCCTTTGTTAAATCCTTAGTGTATGGCATCACCAGTTGAATCATCTAAGCTATTAGCTTGAATGGTGGTGTCAAAGTTTTCAAGATCTTCCATATGAATTCATCATCATCCTTGGTTCCACTGTGATACTGAATACCTACAACTATTTATGATATTTTGTCAATATAACTTCTTATACATTCAAATTCCATCATTCTATCATCTTGAAATTCTCATATCCAATTCTGTAATCTTATTCTTTTTAGATGATCATCACCTTCAAAATTAGATTCTAATACTTCCAAAATTTTATGAGATGTTACAAGTGACTTTACCTAATTGTACTTATTCTCTGGAAGTGTCATTAGTAGAGCATCTCTTGCTCCCATGTTACACATGAATAAATCTCTCTCTTCTTCACTACATCCTTCAAGATTTTCTTCTTCAATAATTGTCTTTTGACTCTTTCTCAAGATCTAATATCCTGGACCCATGCACAGTAGACGAGTCTTCATTTTCTCCTTCCAACTATCATAGATTGCCCCATAAAATCTTGGACTATCATTCCTAAATATATTCACTACTGATCTCCCAAAGCTATTAAGATTAATCTTCAAGGACTTAAAGCTATGATACCAATTGTTAGAATATATAGTCCACTGATATAACTGAGGGCAGGGGGTGAATCATTTATGCAACTAAAATTATGATTAATAATTTTAAACAATCTTAACCATATGAGTAATGTAAATTGAAACCACAAATAGATACAGGGAATCCCTTGATTAGATGGAAAACCCCAGTGGGGATGGTACCCACAAGATGATGTACTAATATAAATATTCCTTGTTAGATGATAGACCTTGTTAGAATTATTTTACAAAAATCAGTACACATGAGTAGGAGTTGTGCCAACATTGTTAGGAGTTGTGAAAGATAGTTAGACTCATTGCCTGAATAGCTTCAAGGGAAGGACAAATGAACCCACTATCCAAATGATCTTTGTATTATTCCTTGCAAAATAGATAGAATTAAAATGTACTTCCTTCCTCTATTTTTCTCCTATCAACTAGACCTATTCTCCTCTAGATCTTGTAACTAGATCTTGAATCTTGCATCTAATAATCCCTTGGATTGCTTACACACATTTGGTAAGCACTATACTTCTTTTTGCACTTTTTAATTGAACAAAAATCACAATACTTGAACCTTTACAATCAAGGAAAACATCTTTCCTTTATAATACATCTTCATAATAATTCCTTGAGTTAGCCTTGAGGCTTTCCCAATTAATTAAAATAAGATAATTAATTAAATTACAATTATAATAACACTGTCAGCTCATAGTCTACACAAAACTTCACATGTGTGATACTAAGGCTTATGCACTTGCTGATGTCATCATCAGACTATCCTCTATCATTGCTTGATTGCACATCTCTTCATTACATCCTAGATGTAAGATAGCCAACAATCATCAGGAAATACTTTCCCAATACTATGTCTCTGAATTACTCTCTTTAAATCATGTACAACTTTTGGACACCATTAACTTAGACTCTATGCACTTAACCTTGTCATTAGGACATTGTGCTAAACATGTCAATAACTACGCATGACTAGAGAATCAAACCAATTCATTGTACTATCAAGATCTCTATCTTCTACTCCACCAATCTTTATAAACATAATGTTATGTTGATATTAACGACAAATAGAGTCATGAATATAGCATTTCAATACTCTCTAATGCTCAGGATATTTCTCCATTTTAGTATCATCAAAATTCATGCTAACACTTTCAAATTGAAAATGTAAGACCTATTGAGCCACTATATAGTCATCTAGCCTATAGGAACCTAGATTAGTCAAAGGTAGTTAAGCTAGTTAAATAGGTGACAATAGCATTACTTTTTTTGGATTATTAAGTCATTTTATGCCTAGTTGTGATGTGATAAGGTTGTTTGATGTAAAAGTGTCCAAAAGTTATAATAATGTTGTAAAAGTAGCTTGACAACTTTTGCAACATTTGTAAAATAAGTTATCAATTAAAGAAACAACATTCAGGTAATTTAAAATTAGTTTTACAAAGTTAAAAACCATTTGTACGTGATCAAATATCCCTATTGGGGTCAAGGTTGCACACCATTTAGTTTATAAGAAAGTTTTATTAATAAAATATTACTGTTTATTATTACTCTTAAAAAAAATTGATTGCTATGCTTTTTTATTCTAAGTTGTGCTTAAAATTTATTTGGTTCTAGTTCAAAATATTGTGTATAGTGTGAGAACTAGCAAGCCCTAGCCCAACTATTTTTAATTTTTCTTTACTATGACTCAATTTTCCATTTATTTTGATAAAAACAAGGCTAGTAAATGTTAGGATTAACAAGGTAAAAATAACAATTACATACAAAATATAACCAATATTAGAAATAAATAATGTACAAAGAAGAGAACACAAGACATAAATATTTAACATAGTTCACCCAATCCCTAGTTTATGTCCACCAACAACAAGTATAATATTCTTATTATCTAGTAGTTACAATGTGATGAAAACTACAATCCCTTGTAACTCAATACCAATACAAGAAGATATTAAGTTGATGCATGTGTTGAAAATAACTAATCAATTGTATATTTTATTTGATGTTACAAAAAAATATCATATCTTTTCCATCTAGTGTCTACCAAGCTCACTCAAGTGATGAAGATAGTTTCCTACGTTTGTCAAACATTCCAATGCTTGCTAAGTTTAGAAGATAATGTCTACCAAGTTCACTTAGGCTCCAAAGAGAAGTTCATAGAAGTTTAGTGTTAACTAAGCTCATTCAATTACCAAAGAAAGTTTATAAAGTTGCTATGTTAACTGAGTTCACTTGGTTAACATGGGAAAATCATTTTAGTGTTAGTGTCTACTAAGCTAGTTTGGCTAACAAAGGATTTTCTTGTTTCAGAATATTGAGTTTAATGGATTTATTTTTTGGTTCTAGCTGACTGAAGAGATGAAGAATTATTGTTTTAATTTGTATTCAACATGACTTGAAAATATATATGATATAAGTATAAGTTCAAGCTGAGGATTGAATGTGTGAAAAAGTGTGGAAGATAAGAAGATGCTTAGAGGAAGCAAATTGGAATGATGAGTAGAATATCCTTATTAGGCTGCAAAGATTCATTTGATCAGGAAGGATAAAGAATTTGAGTTAGAATTGAGATCTAAAATCAGAAATATAGTTACATCAACAATAAATTTTACTTCATTGTTACTCTTTAACCATTGTATTAGTGAATCAAATCTCCTAACAGAGTTAGCTTAACAAATATTTGTAAATCCTCCAACAAGGTGGCATTTCTAGATTGAAGTTTCTAAATGTCTCTAACAAGGTCACTCCTAATATGGTGATTAAATTCTCCAATAAGGTTACACCTAATAGTGTGTTTTGTAATCTTTAACAAGTTTGGCTCCTAACAAGGATCACTTTAGAAGAGTGAAAATCAATAACTACTTGCAATTAATGGTTTTTCCCAAATTGGGTTTCCACGTTAAATCCTTATGTCACTTGTTTTCATGCTATTTATTTTATGTGTATGCAACTAAGTTAATTAAGGTTAATCATAGTTAACATCTTAAGATCTGCATGTTCAATACTTGCTGAGTTACAACATATTATTAGTGTAAACTAAGTGCCTATGTGTTAACCGAGTGACAACAATTTTGGCAGATTTTTTTTTTTTAATTGTCATCTAAGGGATCTAGTATTTATTTTTGAGGTAATTTATTCACCCCTCCCCTCTCAATTACTCCTCTTATATTTCCAACAATTGGTATTATATTTTTTGGTGCTTCTAGATAAGGTTTCAAGGACCTAAGCTAAAGATCAAAATGTCTTACATGAGAGAGATTCCTAAGTTCAACAAGGATAAATTCAAGGCATGGTAGAAAATTATGAAGCTACATCTGGAAACCATCAATGTTTCAAGTCTAAAATATTTGAATGCCTAGTATAAAGCTCCTACTAGAATATTGACTATGGAGGAGATTGTTGAAAAGAAGAATCATAACATTATGATGATTAACATTGTATCCACTCTTAACTGTGTTGAATTTGATGAAGTCAAAGGGTGTGTTATTGCTCATGAGATATGGACAAAGCTAAAAGATATCTATGAAGATGATGATAATGTGAGAAGAGTTAAGGAAGAAATCTTAAGAGATTAGTTCGATCAAATGAAGATGAGAGAAGATAAAAACATTGCAAATTATGTTGACAAAATCAAAGCTAGTGTTAGGAAAATCAAAGCCTCAAGAGGGAAAATTGATGATGTCATAGTTGTAAGCAAGTTACTTAGAGCCCTTCTTCCTATCTATTTAATTATAGTGTCAACTATTCAAGAGATGAGATGTGATCCAAATAATAAGATAAATTTGGATGCTCTAGTGGGAAGGTTGACACCATTTGAGCTAAATAACTATGATAATTATGTTCCTAGTTCTAGCAATCTTGAGTTTGCATTTGAAGCTAAGATGTCACTCAAGAAGAAGGCTACTAATTTTAAAGGAAAAAAATCTAAAATTGAAGAGGAAGATAGTTCTAATAGTGATCTTGAATCCATTGAAGCCCTACTTGCAAGAAGATATCCCAAAGGCAAAGGAAAGCACAAAGATAAAATTCTTCTAATATGTTTTTCTTGTGAAGAAGTTAGTCACATTGTTGTAAGGTGTCCAAATAGAGAATATAAAGAAGAAAAGAAGAAAAATAAATATAAAGGCAAGGATTTCAAAAACTACAAGGATAAAGGTAATAAGTCTTGTTCCATGGCTAAAGATTATGATAGTAGTGATGATGATTAAATGGTTTATATTGTTGTAAATATTGAATCAAATAATGAAGGTGATAAGATGGAGCTTATTTCTCATGTTAACAAAAAGGATACATGGATTATTGATAGTGATTATTCTCATCATATAATAGGTGATAAAAAGAATTTGAACATAAGGAACATTATGATGGTGGAAGTGTAAGATTTGGAAACAATGAACCCGAAATTTCCTAAATATTTTGTAAAGAAAGAGTTTGTTATATCAAAGATAATTGTCTGAATGTTTGAAGATGTCAAAGAGGAAGAGCTTGATGAAGAATAAACTTGGAAAGTTTTCTAACAAAGGAAGAAACTAAAATAAGAGGGAGAGATTGACATTAAAGGGAGTTCACATTGATATAGGGAGTTCTCATGGATGAGAATTAGAATGAAACTAAGGATATTATGCTTACTTTATTTTTCTTTAAATTTTCATTGTATTATGGTATGTCTTATCACCATCAAAGCCAAAGAGGGAGATTGTTAAAACCAATTGATCAATTTTATATTGTCTTTGATGTTACACAAAAATGTCATATCTTTTCCATTTGGTGTCTGTTGAGCTCACTAGGGTAATGAAGATAGTTTCTTGTGTCTGCCAAGAATTCCAATATTTTCCATGATCAGAACACAATGTCTACTAAGTTCACTCATGCTCAAAAGAGAAGTTTACAAAAGTTCAATGTTAACCAAGCTCAATCAATTAACAAAGGAAAATTTGGATGGAACTAGTGCTAAACAAGCTCACTCGATTACCAAAGAAAGTTTACAAGGTTGCAATGTTAACCAAGTTCACTTGGTTAACATAGGAAAAATATTTCAGTGTTAGTGTCTACCAAGTTGGGTCGACTAACAAAGGATTTTCTTGTTTTGGCATATTAAGTTTAATGGATTTATTTGTTGGTTCTAGCCAACTAAAGAGATGAAGAATTGTTATTTTAAGTTGTATTCAAGCTGACTTGACAATTTATATGATATAAGTATAAGGTTAAGTTGAGGATTGAATGTGTGAGAATGTGTGGAAGAAGAAAAATATGCTTAGAGGAATTGAATTGGAAGGCTAACCAAAATACCCTTGTTGGGATGCAAAGATTAATTTGATTAGGAATGATCAAGTGTTCAAGCTAGAAGATCTAAAATAAGAAATACATTTGCATCAATAATTAGGTCATTTCATTGTTACTCTCTAACCATTGCAGTAGTGAATCAAATCTCTTAATAGATTTATCCTAATAACTATTTGTAAATCTTCTAACAAGGTGGCTTTTATAGATTTAAGCGTCTAATGACCTCTAACAAGGTCACTCCTAAAAGGGTGATTAAATCCTTTGACAAGGTCACAACCTAATAGTGTATTTTGTAACCTTTAATAGGGTTGGCTCCTAACAAGGCTCACTTAAAAAGAGTAAAAACCAGTAACTAGTGGCAATTGGTGGTTTTTCCCAAATTAGATTTCTATGTTAATTCTTGGTGTCACTTGTATTTGTGCTATTTATTTTATGTGTATGCAACTAAGTTAATCAAGGTTAATCATAATTAGCATCTTAAGATCTACATGTTCAATACTTTTCGAGTTACAACATATTGTTAGTGTTAACTGAGTTCCTATGTGTTAGCTAAGTGACATCAGTTTTTGAAAAGTTTATATTTTGTATTAACATCTAAGGGATCAAGGATTTTTTTCTATGTTAATTAATTCATCCCTCCCATCATAGTTACTCCTATTATATTTCCAATAGCATGAGCATCCTAGGTCACTTTGTTGTCCTACTCATATTTATTCATTTGCAATTTTGGCTAAGTTTTTACAATGTTGGTTGAGTTCATGTTTTGGTCAAGTTCCTATAGTGTTGGTCAAGTTTATATTTTGGTTGAGTTCATGTGGTTGCCAAGTTCCTTCATATGTTGAGTGAACTTGGTGGTTTTCTGATGCTTTGTTCCTTCTTCAACTAAGTTTATTTGTATTATTTTTTTAGTTAGAGATGACTTGTTTATTTAATTTGAGTTGTATATTTAAAGTAAGGATCATGCATTGGGATGTGTGCAAATTATTATGATTTAATCCTTCTCTTATGTAAAGAACTAGAATATTCTCTAAGTTAGTTTTGGAAAGTATAAATAGTGATTCTATATTTAGATTTAGGTAGGAAGAAAGCAGGAGAGGAAGTAGAAGAATTGTAAAAGTTAGTGAGATTTGTATCATGTTGGATGCATTTTAATGTATATTTGATCATTGTATTGGTCATAACATAAAAGGCCTCATAGTTGGGCATGTTTGTGGATTATTTGGGGTTTTACTCTGTATTTGATTCCTTTGTGTTTACTCAGTAAGGTGGTTTGATAGTTAGGTGTGCCTTTGACCTTAATCACCTAACCAACCTTGCATCATAAAATCATCATTTATTATAAAATCCATAACCCTAAGCCATTTAAAAAAAGATTTTTTCCATTTAAAAAATTAGGGCTATTATAATTCATTCAAGACCAAAATAGCTCCTAACAAAGTTTACAATATAAAAATCATTGGAGCTTTCATGGGTGCTTCCCTCAAAAAGACCTTGTGGGGGGATTGCTTCTTGATCATACCCTATATTGCGATAGGGAGTGCACCTGGAGCTTTACCTAAGGACCCCACAAGGGGTGTTTGTACTTGATCGCTTATTTGGGGCATTTATCTCAAGCTATCATAGATAAATATGAGGGAAACCACATTGAATGAAGTAGGGAAAAATTAACCTCTAAATCTGGTTAGGTTTCACATAACAAAAATCTCCCAGTTGGAGACTAATTAGACTCCACAAAAATAACCTTCCACTTGTAGAATTATCATGTTGTAAATCTAATATGGAAAATAAGATATTGAGAGGGAGGGTAGGGGTAAATTAGAATCTATAAAAATTTTATTACTTCAAACATGAAATATATTTGATGCCTTCACATAAACCCTTATTTGAACATTAACCTCATATCAATGTAAACATTCACTTCAAGATAGCATAATATCTAACTTCTAATTGCATGAATGAGAACTTATAAAAAAATAAAACATTAAGAAAAAGGTTTGATAATGCACAAACCCTCCAAGGTGAAGGTAAAACTACAGTGAGGATGACACCCACAAAATCTTCACTATTGTAGCAATAAAGTTATGCCTATTAAGGCTACAATATTTTGATCACTTCTGATGATCTACCATATCAAGAGTCTACCATGTTAAAGGGTAAAATATTTTTAAGTCCTATCTTGATTAAGGGATTTTACATCACAGCTAAGTGAGTACACTATTAAAAAAAATAAAAAATCCATATAAAGCTACTCTATTAAGAGATTTAAACCCTGAAACACTTGTTAGAATGTTCAGTACCTAATCCTTTGGTTTACACTACAATATTGATATCATATCTTCTCCATGCAATGTTGTATCACCTTACTATGATTTATCTTCTACATCTTTACTCAAAACTATTCATTGCACTACTCAGTCATTTTTACCCGATTCACCTCTCTACTTTGCATGGACCGAAAATTATTAATCAAATGTTCTCCCTACACACTCACACACATACAAACTGGGTCACAAATCCTTCTCAAATAGTTGTTTGGGTGAACCTTCTAGATCATAATCAACTATGTAGATTCATTCATTTTGTCACTTATTCCTTGCAGTCTTTTGATTAGTGGAATACCTTACATAGGGATTAATGATCCTCTATTAGACACTTAATCAACTCCTTGATTATCTTCTTTATCTATAAAACATGCTTCCATCTTGACAAAAATGGCTTACATAATATTTAAATATACACAATTTTCTTGCTTGACGCATATACCATAATGATTCTCATCATAAAGTGTTTCTTCATTTTGTCTACTAGCCTTAATTATGTTTGATAAATATTGAATTTCTTGGCCTCTACATCACTCAAATTTTATTTCTTTCTCTAAAAAGCTCAATAATCACTCAAGTACTCAAAAACCTCTAGCTTTCTCTATAGTAACTATCGATTGAACCTTAATTTGAAATATATACATGGCTCAACCTATATAGGATGGCTCGGTCATAGTGATGACCGACCAATCCTACCTTGTGATTGAGTAGTGTTTGGTATTAATAAAAAACTTTACCTTAGGGATCAACAATCTCCCCCTTTTACATTAGTGGCAGAAAAAATTTGTCATGATCAAAAAATTTACATTACAAAACTAAAACATAATTACTCCCCCTTACCATACCTTAACTTGGTAAACATTTGTACCTATGGTGTGACTCTGTACTTGGTACATACATGTTCAAAACTTGAAAACTCCCCTTGATCATTATCATATTTCTCTATTGTTTTTATCACTCATGGTTGTTGGGCTATAAGGGTCAAACCAAACTTATCTAAAAATGGTTTTTGGACTTGAAAAATGTTACCCAATGTGTTATCCTAGTTTTTCCTTAAGGATTCAATAGCATGAATCTCAATCTCTAGCTTTGCTTCTAGATCCACTAAATTATTAGCAATTAATAGGTTTGGATCTATCCGGGCTAAATATTTTTCATTCTTTAACTATATTTTCATAACCTCAAGATAAGTGTCATCGTAGCTTGTATAGATAATAGTTTTTCTCTAATTATGCTATATTTTGTAGTCAATTTAGTGACCCTTCCTTGCTGAAATTAAGCTTGAATAAGTGTAGTACACTAGAACTTATGTCCATAGTCAGTGCATTAGCACTATGCTATAAGTATTCTTCCAACTTATCCTTTCTTTCCCTTATATCTTTGTGAATCTAGAATTATCACACAACTTGCTAAACAATGTATGTACGTTATGAGAAATTTTTTCTAAATTATTTGCAAGATTTGACAACTTTTCTTGTCTAACAAAAATTTGTACTGCAACCTTCTCCATAACTCTATTCCAAAATTTTATGTTTGACCACTACATTAATCTTTTATTTGCATCTATATATAGGTCATTTATTTTCTCCACAATCTTAATCAATTTCTAAAAAATGAGAGCATCCTCATCCAAGTTATCAACAACAAATGAGTCAAGGAACATGTCCTTATTATCATAAAGTACCTACTTATGTGCTTTCTTTTTTCTGATACTCTCTTCCTAGCTTGGCTTGCTTAGCCTTCCTAGCAATTAATTCACTCAATATATTTATTTACTCCTCTCTTAAATTGGATTCATCCCAATTAGGTATTACAATGTCTTCATCAAGCATAATAGGTTTAGCTTGAAATGCAATTGGGGACTGCACTCTTTTATTCTCAATATTCTTTCTAGGTGTACTAGAGCTTGAAACTAGTATTTTAAAGCTTTGTGCTTGTAGCTCCATACTTGGTCTCTAAACCTCAACTCTTATTTTCTCATCCAACTTGGGCTCTTTACTTTATTTCTTCTCATCTAGAGATTTGAGTTCAACAATAGAACTATGTTGTCATGCCTCCTTTGTTTCCTCAATTTGAGGTTCTAAGGCTTGTGGCCTTTCTTTTATAATAGTAGATTTATCTACTTGATCATTCTAACCCTTATCTTTTTTTCCTTTTTGAACATCTATTGTAACATTTCCCTTTGTGGCTTTATCTTTCCTTGTGATCCCTCCTATAATAACTAGTCCACTCTATTGCTTGGCAACACTAGCCTATACACCACCCTAGATGTCAACTTGGCTTGGTATAACAATAGGGTTAGATGGAAGTTCAACCAAATAATTTTAAACCTATGTCTCAATCTTTGGATAATATTATATCTACACTAATATAGAGTTAGATTCCAATATCTTTGCATGTAATAACAACTACATAAACTCATTTTAAACTTGGCTTTCAGTCTATTATGTTGACTCAATCATTACCTTTATAAGACTGGTGTCTAATTTATCATCAATGGCTATAGTCTTTGTCCTTTCTTCACTCAATTGTACTAGGTCATTGAATGTATAACCTATATTTACCTATCCATCAAAGTATTATGTGGTATCAAGATCAACTTGACCAACCTCTTTCTCTTACTCTTCCTTTCCATCCTCATCATTTAACATTAGGCCATATATATTCTTCCACATGATTTTTATCACTTAAAAAATGATTTATATCTTATCTTTAACACCAACTATTCTCTTCTCTTTGGTACAAATATATTGGTGTATTCCCTCAAAGCTAAGATAATCTAACCTTTATTAAATTCAAGCATAATCTGAGCCAATGTGGCTTCCCTTATCTATCTTTCAATGGTAAAAGCATGATTCCACTTACCATCAATCTTATTATACAACTTTCTAGGAATTTAATTTTGTAGTTCTATAGGCATGTACTTAAAATTTACTATCATGTCTATGACATCCTCTTCTATCTTAATCTTATCTTCTTCACTCAAATTTTCATACTTAATAAAGTGAAATCCTAACAATCCTACATTATTTTTTAGATAATCACACACCTCATCAATATTTTGAGGCTTCTTATCTATTGTAAATTTGAATTGACTCAATTCATCAAACTTAGTCCTCTTCTCTTCTTCTTCATCATCATCATTCTTTACTACAAGCCTTCTTCTTGGTTCCTTCACAAATTTTTTTGGCTCTTCTCCTTCAGATGTTACCATTTTCATTGTTGTAGTTGTCATTGGTGTAGGCTTTGTGATTTCTACACCTCATTTCTTTTGTGGCTTGGAAACTATGGTGCTAGCTACCTTGGATAGCTATGTTGTTACCCTCGATGGTGTTGGTGTAGGCTTAGAAGCCTCCTTCTTCAAGTATTTCTTCATCTTAGGGTCTACCAGATTGAATGTTTTCCCCCATATTTCCTTGGGATTAGAAATAAATGACTCTTTAAATTTTCCTTCTTGTCCTTCATCATCATCACCTTAATTTTCATCCTCATTGCCCATGTCTTCTCTTTTTCCTTCTAAAATCATTAGTGGGGCTTCACCAAATGTGCCTTCTAGATTCTCTATCATTTTCTTCCTTTTCCTACCCAATTTAATAACCTTTTCTTGCATCAAAATTTTGATCCTTTTTGTCTCATAGGTACCAAATGGTCCAATGTTCTTTTCAATCTCTTCAACCAATAATATAGTAATAGTTGTTGACACTTCATCAATGTTTACCTCATAATGAAGAGGTCTCAACCATCCAATTCTTGGAATAATATCATCATACTAATCAATGACCTACTTAGGGATCGTGAACCTATTTTTCATCTTTTACTTAAAATATTCAAAATATTCATCCCTAACTACCTCAAAGTTATCACCCATTTGACTAATAAACTTGATAATTTTCTTTGTAATAGGTTTGTTTTCATCCCATACCACATCTCCTATTGTGGGGAATGATTTTATTTACAAGGCTGAGTCAGATGGTCATCACTGAGACCAAGCTACTCTGCATAGGATAAGTCATTGATAGAATTGTATATGGACATGTATATACCAAGCTCTAAGGGAGTTGAGTAATATTTTTGTCACTAATTATTTTCAATAAAATCCAAGTTCAATACCTATTGATAAATTCAATTATATTGATGTCGAGTTACATTGAAGGTATCAAGCACAATAGAGATCAAGTATTAGTAGATTGTCAAGTATTAGAAATAGTACATGCCAAGTAATGAAGAGTTTACAAACAAGTCTAATATGATACAAAATTTGAGGTAAACCATTTTCAAGACAACATGGAAAGAACATTTAATGCATGTAGAGGTTGATATAGAAGAGGTTATGCATTTTATGATGTGTGTCATAGATCTCTATGCTCTATGATAAACAAATCATATGAAGAGGTAAAACAAGGAAGCATCTAGAAAAATCTTTATGAAACTCTTTAAATAGAGAATATCCTAACCTAGATGAAATGTATGTATGTGTGATAGATAGTGAAAAGAAAGGATTAATATGCATATGGTAAAGTGAAGGATCAAGATCATAGCATAATCAAGTAGAAGTGTTCTTTTATTTCTTAATAAAGAAAGTGACCTAGTCAGAGAAGTGAAGGGGCAACAAAGCTTTATCAAATCAAAGAGAGGATTAGTTTTTAAAGAAGAGACCTAAAATTAGCTTATAGAGAAAACTAAGGTTCAGGTAGTGAATTAGTTTCAATTAATTGAATCAGAGTAAATCTCTTAATAGAATGGTCTTAACAAGTCTATGTAAATCTCCTAATAGAATCCTTACTTTGTTGTAAGTGTGAAATATTCTTACAAGGTGAGACCTCATAGTCTCAAAATCTTTTAATAGAGAAGACCCCTCATAAGGTAGATCATATTTTATGGTCAAACATTATAGCCCTAATAGGTTAACTATATTACTACAGTAGTGGAGATTTGTGGGTGTCATCCCCAACCTAGTTTTACCTCCACCTCAGAGGGTTTCTGGGTAACCAAATATTGTGTTGTGTTTAACTCTCATACATATGATAGATTAGATCTACATGTTATAGAAAATTTATTTTTACAAGGTTTAAATGCATAAGACAATTGGTGAATGTATGAAAAGTTACAAGTGTTTAAGTTCCTAGTTCATTTCCCCCCTCTCATTATCTTGGTGTCTGATTTATACTTCCAACAATTGGTATTGGAGCTATTGTTTCTCTTGGAGAATATTAACAACTTGGAGATTATATCTTGGAGATGGAGGATTATAAACTAGAAAAAGTTATTAATATATAGGTGATTGACATCCAGCTCATACTATAGCAACTTGAAAAAGCAAGACAAGACCTTACTTCCAACAATTGGTATTAGAGCTATTGGTTCTCTTGGAGAATCTTAACCACTCAAATATTTGGTCTTGGAGATGGAGGATTATAAACTAGAAAAGGTTATCAAAATTTAGCTGAATGACATCCAATTCATACTATAGCAACTTGAAAAGCAAGATAAGACCTGAAGAAATCCCTAAAAAGAAGAAAAGAATTGGCTATCCAAGATAAACAATATTCCTATAAAGAAGTCGAGACTAAAGTATTGTTTGAAGAAATCAATTCAAATGAAAAAGCATCTATAGATCTACTTGAAAATAAAAGACTCCTCAATGAATAAATCAAAGGACTAAAAAGAGAACATGAAAGTCAATCAGTAAGGCTCTTTGAAGTGATTAAGAAAAGGAAGAAAGCTGAGAAATACAAGACTATGGTTGAGGGAGAAAAAAGGGTAATTACAAATAGACTTGAAGAAAGGATATCATATGTCCAAAAGACAAAAAATTCTCAACTGGACATCATGAATAAACTAATACTTGCAAATCAAGAACTAAAAAAGAGGATGTGGAAATAGAAGATCTCATATCATAGAGGGACATACTAAAGAATGAACTACAAACAAAGAAATAACTTGCATAAGTTTAAACAAGAAAAATGAAGCAATGAAATATTTTGAAGAACTTACAAAGTCATCTAGTAATAGTGATGGTTCAACACATTCATGTACCAAACAGAGAGAATCATCCAAAAGTGGAGAACTAAAAAATACAAAGTCTTAAGGCAAACCAACATGCTATCACTATGGAAAACTTGGCCATATTGAACATCTCCAGAAATAAACATGGTATTAAAAATTCTAAACCCAAATTTACTAGTCATTATTTTTACTAAAAGAAACAAGGACATCAAATACATGAGTGTAGGTCAAGAATGAAGAAAATGTCAACTACACCTAGATTTGAAGGATACTGCTATAACTACCAAAAGTATGGTATATAGAATATCAATGTAGATCATAGGAAAACCCCTATTGGACAAATTAGAGGAAAAATTATGCACCTTATAGTGCATGTTCCAAGTGACACAAATTTGGAAACTTAAGTAAGAATTGTAGGACTTAAGCACCATCAGTAAATCAAAAGAAAGGCAAAGGTAAAGTGAACATTGAGAAAGTAAAGAAGGAGATGAATCAAACATGAAAGAAAAAGGAAGAAGATAGAAATAGTAGAAAAAATGGAGTTAGGGTCACCCAATCCAATGAAGAAGGTGATCATATCATCTCAAATAGAGAAAGAGAGGTACATATAGAACTATATATTCAATTGATATATCATACATTAGTTCCTAACATTAAATGTGACAAAGTTCATATTTGCATATGTAAAGATGCACAATAAAAAAATTGTGAAAGGACCGGTAAAAAAGAACTAGTCATATAGTTAGTGTCAAACATCAGCAAAATTGTCTATATGGATTGGGTACTTAATAAATAAACTAGTGTATAGGTCAAGTTAGATGGAAGAGATCGAGTTGCATAATGAAGACTGAGATAGCTAGCCTCCACCTACCTAAGTACACAACAATAATATATACCCTAAATCAATAAAATGAAGGTATATATCAACATTTAAACACATTATTTCATATCATGCATACATATTTTAAGAGCATAAAGAAATTTGGTAATTTGAGTGACTAGAAAATAGATTTAAGAGCAATTTGGAGTGAATCTAAGAATAAATGCTTGATTGAGTTAAGATTTGGAAAGTTTCAAGTTATCTAGTGAATTCAAGAAGTTTGAAACCCTAAGGAAGCAATGGTGGCATCATCAACCATAGGAATGAGTGAAGAGGTTAGTAACATTCAATTGGTGAAGAGTGGTGCTTGTCCTCCACCTAGGTTTCATGCTATACAAAAAATTGCAATGAAAGGTGAATCAATGGGTGTGCTATCCTTGGTACCACCTAAGGTTATCATGATTCATGATGTGAGGTATTTCTACATGTGTAAGGCTAGACAAGTAGGAGATTATGAAATAGATGCAACATATGAGAAACTATGCACTAAAGGAATTTGGAAGGATGAGTTCAAATTTTTTGAAAGGAAAGGGTTAAGTTGTGCCCTAGAATTCCAAAGAAATTTCAAGATAGAGTGGATAAAATTTGTTTTGAGAAGAATCCATGATACATAGTTTTCATTAAAAAATGGACCTATCGAGATTATAAACAAAATAATTCAAAAGGTTACAGGATATCCAACCCTAGATAAGAAGAAAACCATGTGATTCCTGAGTCAGGGGGAAATTGAGGAAAACACTAGTATTGAATGAAATGGGCAAGGATTGTCCATTACAAACACTTTTGATCCAATGGTTGAATTTGTAGTGAGGGTTATTGCCCACAAATTTTACTAGTCAAGAAAACTAAACAATGTGTCATGTATGGTAGTAGACCAGACATGGATGATAGTAATGAAAGATCATGAATATGATCCTTTCGAGCTTCAAACACTACAATTGGCAGAAAATCTAGCATCTATTAAGAAAGTAAAGAATTCAATGTGCAAGTTTGGACCCCTCATTATGTGTATTTTCTTTTATATGCATAAATATTTTCTAGGTATTGGTGATATTGTTTAGGGACAAAAAAAACCATTGCTAAGAGAAATAATTAAATACATTACTCAATTAAGAGAAAATTTTGAGAATTTAATGAATGGGTATTTTGAGGAGTTCAAATAAAGAATGAAGATGAGGATAAGAATATCTAAAGTGTTGGTAACAGGGTATTAAAATTATGTATGTTTTCTTGTAGATATAGATAATACATTTGTGTAGGAAATAAAGCCAAGGAAGGCTTTGTTACAAAGTTTTGATTATGAAATTAATAGTGATTTGGTAAATGCAAATATTGTTGGACTATTAGAGGAAGAAATAGATAGTAAAGCTGAACCTTTTGGAAAATATGAAGAAGATACAACTAGAATAACTATAAATATTAAGATAGCTTCAAAAGAGAAGAAAAGGAAAAGAATGATTAATGCCCTAGATGAAAAACTAGGTATTCAAGGCAAAGGCAAGGAAACCTTGCAACTCACACAAGGTCTTGGAGAAGATGTAGAACATGATACCAGTGATGAGAAAGAGGTAGAAGAAGAAGGAGACAAGGATAAAGCCCTAGTTTTTCTCACTCCACCAAGAAGAAAAAAGGATAAAGAAACTATAAAGAAACCGTAAGTGACACTCCTCTCTCCTACACCATCAACCAAAACAAGGACTAGTGTAGTAGCTAGTGTTGAGAAGACTGTAAAACAAAGAGTAGTAGAGACTTTTGAGCCTAGTGGATCAAAACCAAAGAGAAGAAGATTGGTGAAAGGACCACCCACAGGATGAGAAAACTCTAATGATGAAGTCTAGAGCTCTTTAGGGTTGTTGTATTTTAGGTATGTAAAATATGAAACTCAAGATGATGAAGATAGATTAAAGGTTGAGGAGGAAAAGGTAGATATGATAGCGAATAATTATCTAGTTGTAATGGAAATTGAGAAATGAATCCCAATAGATTTATCTAGTAGGCTAGACCAAAGATGATAGCAAGCCATAGTAGTAGAACAAGACATAAGGGTAGGTACATTAACAAAGGTCATGCTTGACTTATTAGATGAGAAAAAGAGAACATTTTTGGAGAAGTAAAGGAACCAATTTGTTCTTGAATTTAGAATTGTTATGATTATGCAAAATAAAATTAAAGTTTTAGTGCAACAAAACAAGTTTCTTTTGAAAAACATTTTTGGGTTATCTACCAAGGTAGTGGATACAAAAAAAAAATTGAAATAGTAACCATCAAAGATGATCATATTAATGGAGAAAGCTCAAGTGTACTAAGTTTGCAAGGCATCATGTCAACAGTACATGCCAACACCCATGACACTCTAGATGTTGAGCAATCAAGGCTCACAAAGACTATTAAAGAGAAAGAGGCAGAGATAGAGATAAAGGACACAAGTGTAGAGAGTCAAAGTGTGTTAGTACCTCACATTGAGGTAAATAAAGAGGTGAGTAAAGCTGATTTGAGTGCACATATTGTTATCTCATGTATTGATAAATTAACATGACCAAGTGGTGAAACCCCCTCACCAACTCCCAAAGCAATGCCAAGCAACAATACTACCCAACAAAGGAAACTTAATAAAAATAACTCACCAAATATTGAAGTTAGTCTAGATGAAGCAATTGAGGTGCCACAATTAGATATAGAAAACCTCACATTGGAGAAAATAATTTTTTTTACAAGAGAATTTGGCAAAGAGAAATAAGCAAGAAGAGATAAGGAGAGGGAATTTAAAAAAGAAGGTGTTATACGATGTAAAAAATATTTTTGTTGAAGCTTTGATATTCAAAATATTGATGGGGCAATCCAAATTATTACTCAGCTTGTAAATATTATTGAACAAATAAATGTTCAAGTTATTGAATCTAATGAGAAATTAATGGATTGGTTAGTGACAAGATTTAAGAATTAGGTTGTGGATAAAGTTTCTACAAAAATTACCAAGAAAAAAGTTCAATTAAAAGAAAATGTAGAGAATACAATAAAACTTATATAGAGGGTACAACATTTGTACACCAATTTGTTAGATGTGCCAAAATTAACAAGTGATCTTCAAGCACAAATTCAATAGATTCAAGCTAAGATGCAAAGATCCTGCAACATTATTACTTAGTTAGAAAAATATAGTATTGAACATTATAATAAGCTATTGAATGCTCAAGGTAAGTTGGCTAAACTTCAAGTAGCTAATGGTAACATGAGATCCAAATTGATCTCTATATAATCAATGCTGATACCTCATTTGGCAGCCATACAATGGGAAATGAAATCAACCTAGGATCTTATCACAAAAGATCATAATGTTTTAGTGATTGATAGTTTAATTGATTTAGCAACAAGATTATAGTTGTGGAACCATATTTGGAGGCACCAAGAACCACTTGGGATCATGCACTTTCTATGATCACCCAAGATCATAAAACATTCATTAAAAAATATAGTTTTCTTACACCCATTCAACCCTAGTAGCAGTAACATAGGTGACAAAAACAAGGGAGGGTGGTTGTCATGAGCAAAAAAGATGTTAATAAAGGAAGAATTGACAAAGAATGGTCCATGAAGTTTAGAAGTTCAATAGGCAACCAAGGTACGACATTGTGATATCAAACTACTTAGAGTCATGTCTATAACTATTCATTTATACATTATTTATTCATTATTCACTTAAAATAAGTCAAAGTTTTGAAGTTTTTTTTTTTTAACTAAGTCATAGGCTTAGGGGGAGATTGTTGGTATCTCTAATTATTGTCATATATTAGTGTCAAACACTTAGTCATTTACTAGGTAGAGTCAGATAGTTATTAGTGCAACCAAGCTACTCTACATAGTTTGAGTCATCGATAAAACTATATATAGACATTTATATATCAAGCTTTGTAGGAGTCAAGTAATATTTGTGTCATTGATTATTTTCAACACAGGCCAAGTTTAATACCTACCAAGTAGTTTAAGTATATTGATATCAAGTTACACTAAAGGTACCAAGCATAGTAGAGATTGAGTATTAGTAGAGTGTTGAGTATAAAAAATAGTAAGTGTCAAGCAATACATAGTTTACATACAATTTAGGAATGATGCAAAATTTAAGGTAAACTATTTTTAACTTGACATGGAAAGAACATTTAATATTTGTATAGGTTGTTATAGAATAGGTTACACATTTTATGATGTGGATCATAGATCCCTATGTTCTTTGATGATTGAATTAGATGAAGAGGCAAAACAAGAAAACATCTAGAAAACTCTTTATGAAACTCTTTAAATAGAGAAGATCATGTTAGCATGAATGCTCATGGTATTCCTTTGGAGGAGTATCCTCAGAATTTTATATTATTGAAATTTTGCATTCATGACTGGGTTTTTCATTCATGTTAACATAGTAGTAAGTCTGTAAAGATTAGCAGAGTAGAAAACATAGATCATAGTTATACGGACAAAGTTTTTGTTTTCTGGTTATGCACATTCCAGGAGAGATTGTACCTTGTATCTTGATGATGAGGTTAAATGTGTAGAGTCTAAGTCAAAGATGTATGAAAGCTATAAGTGATTCATAAAGAATACCATAAAGACAAAGTGCATGGAAAACACTTTATGGTGATCCATTTAGATCTTCTAGCAGAGATATAATCTGGTGATGTGCAGTTAGATAGTAACCAAGGATAGTTTGATGGTGATGTCAGGAAGTGTGCAAGTCTTGAAGTTGCACACATAATTTTTTGTATATACTATTAGTTGATAGTGCTATTGTAACTATGAATTAATTAATTATCATACTATAATTGATTGGGAAAGCCTCAAGGCCGATTAAAGGAATTATTTTGAAGATAGGGTATAAAGAAAAGATGTTTTCTTTGTTTTTAATATGGAATGTGAATCAAGTATTGAATGTAAATTGTGAAAAGGAGCAGAGTGTTTGGTGAATGTGAGTAAGTGATCCAAGGAATTATTGGATGTAGAGTTCTTGATCTGGTATCAAGATCAAAAGGAGTAGAGGTCTAGTTGATAGGATAGAGAAAGAGAAAGAGGAAAGAAGTATAATTCAAATCTATTATTCTATAAGGAATAATAAAGAGATCATTTGGATAGTGGATTTATTGGTCTTTCCTTTGAAGTTGTTTGGATAGTGGGTTTATCTAACTTCTACAACTCCTAATAGGGTTGGAATCTCCTAACAGGGATTGATATGTATTGAATGTTATTATAGGATCCTAATAGGGTTCATCTTCTAATAAGGAATATTTATACTAGTACATCATCTTGTAGGTACCATCCCTACTAATGTTTTCCCTTTGATCAAGGGTTTCCCTAGTTCACATATCTGGTGTTATTGTGCATGAGTATCTTGTTGTGGTTTCTACTTATATTTTTCACATGGTTAAGTTTGATTAAGGTTGGTAATTATGCTAATAGTTGGATAACTAATTCACCCTACCCCCTCCCTAGTTATGTTGGTGGACTATATATTCTAATAGTTGGTATCAAAACTTTAGGTCCTTCTAGAGAAAGTTTAATAGCTCTAGGAGATCCATGGTCCTAAATTAGATAAGAGAGATTTTCATTTCCCAAAAGATGGATATTCTTGGTGAATTGTTAGATATGTGTAAAGATATGAACATTGAGTTTCATGGTCTAGAATCCTTTTGTTGCATACAAAAGAATAGAAGCACAAGAAAAGAAAGATCTATATCTAAAGAAGACATAAAGATCAAAGAAGGAATTGATCTATTTATGAAAAGAGAGCTAGAAGGTATTAAAAAAATTCTTTATTGGACATGTAAAGAGTTTGGGCTTTTCCCATCTAGATGTCCTAAGATAGTAAAGAAAACTAGAAAGAATTTTATTTTTGATGAAGATGAAGAATGTAAAGCAAGTATGGAAAAATTCTTGAATGACTATGATGTTAAAGATAATGAGCCTAAATTATTAAAGAAAGAAGTAGTAGAAGAGATAGCTTTGGAAACTATTGTTGATCTAAAGACTAACCATGAGAATGTAGAAGTATTATTTGAGACTAACAATGATCTGTAGAATGATGTACAAATTATTAAGCAAAGAGGAGAAAGATCTTACCCAAGAGAAGAGATCAGAGTTGAGTTAGTAACTCCTACTTCTAATAGGAATTTGATAGAAGAAAAAGACATGGCATGTAGATTGAAGAAATTTTTGTATGGTCTAAAGCAAGCATCTAGAACCTAGTATGCAAGGTTAGACAAGTATTTGGAAAAACTTGGATTTTCTAAAGATACAATAGATACTAATTTATATTTGAAAGAAATAGAAAATGGTATATTGAAAATGAGTTTGAGGTGAGTATGATAGGAGAAATGAAGTCTTTCCTAGGTTTGTAGATTCTACAAAATAGTGATGGCATTTTCATTTCACAAGGTAAGTATTTAAAAGACTTATTGAAGAGATTTGGCTTGGAAAGTTGTAAGCCTATTGGTACACCAATGATAACTAGTCAAAAGTTATCTAGCAAAAATGAGATACCTATAGTTGAGCAGAAGAAGTATAGATCCATGATTGGAGGTTTATAATATCTAACTCACATTAGACCAAATATAGAAAATCTAGTTGGGATTGTAGATAGGTTTCAAGCTTATTCTAAGGAGTATCACTATTTAGTAGTAAAAAGGATACTATGATATTTGAAGGGGACATCTTATTATGGAATATGGTATGACAGATTGAGTGATTTCACTCTATGTGCATATATTGATGCAAATTAGGTAGGGAATGTTGGTGTTTTTCAACTATTAAGCACATAATTTAATATCAAGTTAATAAAAGAGCACAACAACCTAAGGATCAGCTACTTCCTATGAAAAAAATCAACATGGATTTTCTACTCTTTAGGCTTTGCAAAACCAAGGTGGGTATACCTTGGGGATGGAATATTTTGCAACTTGACACTACACATATGATTTACTCCTTCCACAATAATACACATCCCTTAAAAGTAGATTTGGTCACAATTCTTCTTAGGTTTACAAATATATTTGACAATAGAAGCTGACTAACTCAAAGATTAAATGCAAACAAGTGTTGACCAACATTAATATCCTTCAAACATAAAAATGAAAATGGTCTTGAATTTAAGCTTGATGCACATTTATGATCTTTTCACCCACAAATTGAATTAACCAGATTAGTGCCTCATCCATCAGGATTTAGAGTCTATTTAATTCCTAGATCTAATTTACTACATTACAATCAATACTATCAACAATTCTTACTAAAAAACATTCTTATAAACATCCATACCACTACCATGGCAATCCTATCAGTTTCACTAAAGAAATTTAATTGCATTCAATTGAATAAGCCTTGCTCATAGAATCTCAAGATAACTAGATAATGAAAATGGAGACAAGATTTGGGGACAATTCATCTTTGTATTCATTCCATTTTCAAAAATTGTAGACAATTGAATAAGACTCAAAATGACTTAAGATAAAACATCTAAATCCTATCAAGTTGATGTATTCTCATAAAATTTGTAGAGAAAACATATCACAAAGTATACATCAAGAAAAGTGTGTGTAATAGAAAAACTTTATATCAAAGTATTCTTTTGGTGCTATTACATTTTAAAAGGCTATGAATTCCATGATTGGTTATTTTTCTATTATGATTCCTTGGAATATGTGTCCATCAAGCTTTCTAATGATGTGTCTTGTTCTAATGCTAGCAGGTTAACCTCAACTTAGGGATCTTAACTTACTTCATCATGAACTGTTAGGGTAACAGTTACTTTTGAGCTCTCAACTGCCCTATCATCTTCTGCCACCTATTCCAAAGACATAAATTCTTCTTTCCATTTGATGAAAATAGTGCCATCAAGCCAATTAAAATTTAGGATTTCCCACTGCATTTTTATTATAGAATTTCCAATATTTTCTATTTCAACAAAATATTTTCTAATAACATTGTAGAATAATTGTACTTTGACAAATCCTTCATTGGTCATTTCCCATAGAACATGTCCCTTTTCATTTATCACATTGTTCATCCTATGGCACAACAACTCATCTAGTGCCTTTCCCCATTCTTCTTTTTCTTTTATTTTATCAACCTTTTTAAGGGCACTGGGAAAAAGATCAAACTTCTCTACTATATACTTGCAAAGACATATTACTATTCTCTTCTAAACAAAAACACATTTCTCATCAAAGTCTTTCAAATTACTAAGTATATCAAAAAAATCTCTATTTGATGACATGATAATTGGATGATAGAAATACACATAACAGTAATATCATAGTTTCTTTCATTCTATTTCTACACAATTGGCTTCATTTTGTCTTCATCTCTCTTTGTTTCATCCCATATCTCTAGGATTCTTTCCAACTGGTCATAAAATGCTAGCCAATAAATTTTATCTACTAAGTACAAAATTGTTTGCCTAAGCTTCTCCTCATATTGAATGTTCAATTCAACATGCATTTCACATAATTTATTCTTTTCTTCTTCAAATTCCTCTATGGTGTAGAACTTAGGCCTCTATGGGGTATCTAGTAATTCAATAATGGGAGTGGATTTAAATGGCTCAATTAGGGGGTGAGGATATACAATTCTTGGCCTACTAGATTCTCCCATTTTCCTCTTTCCAAGTTGTTTGTCCATTTGGGATACTTGATTTTCCAATAATTGTATTTTCTTTCCTCTTTCCTCATATGCCTTAAGTATTTCTTCAAACTTTGCATTGAGTTCTAAGAATCTACTCTTTTCCTTCCCAGCTGCCACATCCCCAAAATTTAGCATTTCTTGAGCCATTCTTGTAACCTGTTAACTATCTACTTCATTAGCCTTGTATACTGTAAGAGCACAAGTATGTTCAACACTTGAAATTTCTTTCATTCTGGTCTTATTGCTATTTTCAATAGACCATATGACTAGGGCTTGATGATCATTACTAAATTTTATTCCCTTGCATGCTTGTAATATTTCTTCTTCTATTTTGTACTGCACATCTTTTTCCTTTCTGATGGAGTCAAAATCATAGCATTGGCTACATCCCACTCAGGAAAAACTAGGACTCCTAACTCTCTAACTAATAGTCTTCTAGCCTCAGGTGTTAGATGGGCAAAATCCTCCAAATTTTTTTCCTTAACCTCTTCTTCAATTTTAGAGTCCGATTTGCTTGGTTTCTCTACTTTTATTGTTTTACATTTTTCCTCAAAATTTCCTATATTTCACCTCCACAAAAATTGTGCAAATGCCCTAGATCTAACAAAATTTTCATCATCTATGAATTTTTGAGAGGCTTGAGAAACTATGTGATCTATCTCCTTACCTCTATAATCAACAATAGTGAGGTCAAAAGATGGCATAGGGGGCTCCTCAGGCACTCCTCTTTCTATATTAGCATTGGCAACAATGATATCTCCTTTGTCACCCACTTGTCTCAATTGTTCTCTCAAAGATGCTTCATCTTCTATCTTGAGTGGAGTTTGAGATGGTGAATATTCTCTTGCATGAGAAGACAATCACTACAAATCTCTATCTCTTAGGTGAACTAGTGTCAGGTAGACTCTCTGGTCTTGGCTTTTTGTAGGGAGGAACATGTTGTATATTTTGATCCACAATATATCGTACCCTCCTCTATAATGTATAGTGGCTTGGAGTAACTATAATTTTATTATTTATCCTTCTCTCCACCTCTAATGCTTTATTAGGATATGCTTTGACTAAGATGTTCTTCTTTTCATTCATAGTTTTCATTATCACAACAAAATTATTCATTAATGCATTCATTTTGGCTCCCCAATACTTCTTATCTTTCAAGAGGTTATAATTGGGATCAAAAGCATTAATGAATTCTAAAATTTTACTAAAAACTATCCATTTTTCTTTTCTAACTTCCCACTCCTGTAATGAAAAAATATTTCTAATAACATCTTCTGGGAAGTACACCTTTTGTGTAATAGCTTTAGCTTTGGTTCTCTCCCTTAAGAGGTCATAAAATCCCTCTAGATCAATGTATCTTGCATGGGATTGGGCCATATGATATCTATTCAAAAAAAAATTGAGATTCCTCCACCCTTTCTTAAATAAAACAAAATCATGAGCCATAGTGACAATAAGGAAAAATGTGCCTTTACTTTTTCCTAACATATCCTTTTCCTCAATTGTTCCAATCTGCCATAGAAATTTTGCAATTCCTACCTTTAGAGGCACATGAAAAGGGAAAACATGAGGTTTTCCTAAGATACCATAGACCCTAATCATAGTTGAAACATTATATGGGATTATGTCCCTCCAATTATGACTAACCAAAAGTCCCTTGGCATGGTCCTTGGGTCTAATTAGTTCTAGTAGAGGTTGTGGGATCCTTTGACTATCCCCTCTCAAGAGCAATCTAAACCTTGATGCAAAGTATCTGTCAAATCTAACATAGCTGGTATTGCTAACTTCCCAAGTTGTTTCAACACTCCATAATTGAACTGGGAGCTTCTCTCCATCCCTTTCTAGTTCTAGCTTCATTTCCTTAAAGAAGAAGGTAACTCCCTTGTAAAGACATATGTGCATCAACAAGGAATACCAAAAAAACAGCCTGTTTACCTTACCTTTAGATATTCCAACTAAACCATTATGAATTTCCTCAAATAGGAAAGTAGCAAATTCCAAAAATTTTCTCATTCCAAACTACAAGGTTTGAGCTATAATGAGAAGAATAGAACCTTGGATGTATTCTTGCTCATCCATTCCAAATATTTTGCAAAGAGTAAAATATAGGGCTTGGGCTCTAGGATTAAAATATTTTTTCAACAATGGCTTTGGGGTGCTTGGTCTAACTAGAGGTAATGTCCCAATCTTAACAATATGTTGTTGCAATGGCCCCACTCTCAAATACACCCTTCGCACATCGTATCTTTCCTAAAGATCATCCATATCAATTGTCTCATGAACTTCATGGTTAGGGTTAAGTTTAAACACCTCATTAATTAATGCAGGTGAAACCCTAAAAAGGTTATCTTTAGCATGATTCTTTACAATCCTAGTGATATGGTCATACTTCTTAACCATATCAGACAATAGATCACTATCAAAGAAAACCCCAAGAACCACTAATTTATCGATATCAAATTCCCAAACATTACTCAAAGGGGTGTCTTGGTTGCATTCAGTAAACCATTCTCTAAACAATTCTAAACCTCCTATGGAAACCTTAGCATCTATTACCCAATTGGCTTTATCATAAAAATCCTCAACCACAACCAACCTAGGGCTTTTTGGGATAAGCTCTCTACCTTTTGTTAATTCATATATAGATAAAGGAAATTGTTCAAGGAAATCATTGTGGATAGATCTCTTAAGGTAATGAATGAGACTAGAGAATCCAGTTCATGGAGGCATTTTGAAAATTCAATTTCACATAGTTCTAATTTCTTAATTTTCAAAAGTTTTAGACCACTTACCCACTGAATTATGATTCCTTTTCTCTATAAATTATTCTATAATTCACTAAAAAAATTGTAGAATTTCAAGCCCTAGCTCTAGAAACCTTTGCACTCTGAGAATTTTTTGCAATTGTGTGGTTCAAGAATGGCAAATTTGCAAGTTATATCAGGATATTAAGGTCATACGAAGGAATTTTGAGCAACATTAATGTTCCTAACTATTTATTTCCATGTTAAATTTTAGGTTTTAATTTCATCTATTGATCTCATAGCATAAAACAGATTCACTTCAAAGAGAAATCCTTTTTAAAGATTTGAGATCCTCACCACATGTCAAGCAGGCACTTCCCCGCTTTGCATAAAATTCCTGCAACTTCATAAAGTGGTGAAGTGCCAATCATTGATCTTTACCAAGATCGACCATCACAAGAAATAGTAATATCTTATTAATAATTCCTTTTGAAAATTAGTTTCATTGACCCACTCATTTCCAACCTGGCTAGCACTAATTTATTAGGCCAATTAATTCACTCTAGCTAAGTACCTTTTCCAATCTGGCATGAGTCATTAGTTTTCATCACATAGGTCCCACCATGCCACATGGAAAAATGGCACTTCCCCACTTTGTTCAAATGTCATGTAACTTCAAATTGTAGGGTAGCACCAATTGTTGATATTACCAAGATCAACAATCATAGGAAATTATACCTTTCTAATATCTAGTCAACCAAATAAGCCAATAGAATGTCTCCCTTTTGGCCAATGTGTCTAACTACCATGGTACAAACTCTATTTTTACCTTTCAAAAGAGTGGATCAATGACATCATTATTTTCTACATGTCATGTTGGCACTTCCCTACTTTGTATAAATATCGAGCATTTTCTCAAAGCGATAAAGTGCCATCTGTTGATCTCACAAAGATCAATGTTGGAACAATTTGCCTTTTGAAAAGTGTGAAACACCAGTCATGACATCATCATGGATAGGTGTCATTGAGGCACTTTCCTGCATTTTTTAAAAAAATTTCATCTTGGGATAGCAAGAAAGTGGCATCCATTGATCTGACAAAGATCAATAGTGGAACAGAGTCACATCGAGTAATGCTAAGTCAAATACTTCAGCTAATGAATGCAAAACACTTGTCATAATAGTATCTAACACCTATCAGTAGTATTAATACTTCTTAGAGGTTGTGACACTAATGTCATTATATGCTAGATGTCATTAAGGCACTTTCACACTTTATTTTTATACCTTTCACTTTCATCTTGTGGGTAAGCACTAGTCGTTGATCTCATTGAGATCAATGGTGTAAAAGAAACACTTCTGAGATTTGTATGTGTCATTTCTCCTATTTTCATCTTGGATAGGTGTCAACATAACACTTCCCTACTTTGGTTAACTTTTGAGCAATTCCATCTTGTGGTAAAGTTTCAACCGTTGATCTTGTAAGATCAATGGTGCATCAAGATTAAAAGTAGAACAACCTACTAAGAATGAGCCCACCAATAGGATCACAAGAAAATAGAATGTGCACTGGCAGATACTAAAAACTTATGAAAAGGATCTAACAAACTTCAAATTTGTAGCTCAATGAAGACCTTCTGCCAGCAGGTGCTACATGGTACAAGGGTGCTTCCCCACTTTGTGTAAAACCATGCAACTTTATATTGTAGATAAGCACCAATCTTTGATCTTACTAAGATCAATGGTTGACCAAAATTACTTATATAAGTTTAAATTTTTCATTTAATTCTTAGGAGACATGACCATGGTTAAGGGAAGCTTAGAAATTAAGAGGTTTAATTTGCGAAAAATAAAATAATCTTTGCAGGAAAAAAAAAAAAAAAAAAAAACTTAAGGTAAGCCCATCTTGCACTAATGCATTTTGGAAATTACATTCAGTTACCTTTCTGAAAGTTAGGGCACACAATGAGGGTTTTTCTCTAATTTTGAACTAGGATTTTGATAGAGAAAAATCAATTTTGAAATATGACCTTAGGTTTTTTCACTATGAGGTATAACATATGACAAAGGGTAAAAAACTAAGCTAATAGGTAGTATAAATGATAGAAAGAGCACCAGTGGTGGAACATTCTTTCTTGGAGGAAGATTGGTTTCTTTTCTAACCAAGAAACAAGATTGTATCTCATAGAGTACAACTAATGTAGAGTATGTAGCAACAATAAATACTTTTAATCAAGTGATGTAGATGAAGCAAATGTTGAAAGAAATTAGAATAGAATTTTTAGAACCTATTATCATATACTGTGATAACACAAGTATAGTGAGTATGTCTAATAATCCTATATTACATTCTAAGACTAAGCATATATCTATTAATTATCATGTTTTTAGAGAGAAAGTAGCAGAAAAGGAGATTATACTAGAGTATGTGAACACTAAACATTAGATTGAAATTATCTTTACAAAGCCCTTACCTAAAGATCCATTGGAGTACTTGAGATGAATGCATGGGGTTATGCCCCTACCTACTTAAAAAAAGATGATGTAGAAATTGCATCAGTCCAATGGTACAAAGCATTACTATTTCACTGAATTGCATGTTGATGCTTCCTATATGGAGGAGTATCTATGATGAGCATATTCATTAAGGACTCTTGGTATTTGGTATTAAACAATGTCTTTGGACACTTGAGCTAGTTAAGCTCTTCAAATAGAAATTGACATAATGAGGTCTTTTTCATTGATGTCAATAAGGGAGAAGAGTGCATGAAAAACATCTCCTAAGTGTGTATGTGGTAGAAGAGTGCACAAAAATCTCTACTTTATTAGGGAGATTTAAAAGATTCATCAATATCTCTATGGGGGAAATATACAACATGAAGATACATAACAAAACAGTGTTCTGGAGGATTTTCAGATTTGATTGATGAAGACAATTTGAAAAGATGAGAAGAGTAGTAGCAATAGTAGAGTATTGTTTGGTATTCTTCAAACTTAAATGTTTTTTTCTATATGTTTCCATCATTTCCAAAGGGGGAGATTGTTAGCATGAATGATGATAGTATTCCTTTAGGGGAGTATCCTAAGCATTCGAGAGTATTCACATGTCATCAACATAGTTTTAAGTCTATAAAGATAGGGAGAGTAGTAGATAGAGATCATAGTTGTAAAGACAAAGTTTTGATTTTCTAGTGATTTTTTGTCAAGGATAGGTTGTACCTTGTAACCTAATGATGAGGTTAAATGCATAGATTCTAAGTCAAAGATGTATGAAAGATATAAGCGATTGAAAGAGAATAATGCAAAGATAGAGTGCATGGAAAGAAGTTTCTGATGATCCTATTTATCTTCTAATAGAGATATAATTTGGTGATGATAGTTATATATAGTGATCAAGGATAGTTTGACAATGACATCAAGAAGTGCACAAGTTCTAAAGTCACATGTGTGAAGTTTTGTATATACTATGAGTTAAAAGTGCTATTGTAATTATGAATTATTTAATTATCTTATTATAATTAATTGAGAAAGCCTCAAAAATAACTCAAGAAATTATTTTGAAGATAGGATATAAAGGAAAGATTTTTTCTTTGTTTATAATATGGAATCTAAATCAAATATTGAATGCAAAGTGCAAAAAGGAGCGAAGCATTTGGTGAATGTAAGTGATCCAAGGGATTATTGGATGCAAAGTTCTTTATCTAGTATGAAGATCAAAAGAAGAAGAGGCTCGATTGATGGGAAAAAGAAACAGGAAAGAAGTACAATTCAAATATATTATTTTGCAAGGAATAATATAGAGATCATTTGGATAGTGGTTTCATTGGTCTTTCCCTTGAAGTTGTTTGGACAATGGGTTCATTTTCCTTCTACAAATCCTAATAGGGTTGGTACAACTCATAAAAGGGTTGGAATCTCCTAATAGCAATTCAAGGTCTCCTAATAGGGAGTGATATGTACTAAATGTTGCTATAGACTCCTAATAGGGTCTTCTAGGTTATAGCCAAATACAAATATGTTCATGATCTAAGGTCCAACTTCAAATTCGCACCTTCCAATTCTATTCTCCCAATCCTTTGTTAAAATTTCCCTAGCTCTAAGCCTAAATAAACTATGTATACTCTCCAAAATGACTGATAGATTATTCTAGAACATAGAGAAGCCACAAGTCAGATCTCAACAAATATTAAATGAAATAAGCCTAACATTAAATACACAAGTCAACCTGCATCAGTAATTAAATTTCTAGAAATTGATGTCTGAGTAAAATCATGATATCTCCCTAGCTTTGATTGAATCAGAAATCACGCTTCAAATTGTGGTTAGATATTTAGGTCCTCTATAACCTCTTAAGTGTGCAAAGGTTGATTCATCAAAGGAAAGTGTGTATCCAATGTAAAAGTGAAGCACTGAAAATTGTGGTGCGGAACTACCAGAAATTGATACTCTAGGAGAATTGCTATATCTCCCAACTTATAAGAAGTTAGAACTTGTGCCTTGGACCATAGATATTAATCTAGTCTCTCTTCAATCCCATATGTGCATGGATCCTCATTGATTATGGAAAATTAGTCACATGGTTTGCAATAGGCACCCAGAAACTAGAAAACATAGTTTCAGCAACAAGATAAAAAATGAAAACATGTAGGATACCAGTGTAACCCAGGATGCTTTTGCATCAAAAAACCAAAGTTGAAATAAATGATTCTCCAAAATCATTGAGATGTCACAACCTGAGCTAAATCTAACTCAGATTGAGAAATTTATGAAGTATCTTCTATATGTTTGTTCTTCCACTTCACTAGATATTCATAATAATCTTTTCCCCTTGTGCTCTTACCAATTCTCTAATCCAATATCTATTAAAATTCTTCAATTTTCTTCTTAGGATAGTCCTTTGATATAATAACTTCATCATCTAACTCATGATACTTGTATAAATCAGTAACATTGAATATAGGAGATATATCCATGTCATCAAGTAACTCAACTTCATAAGCATTTCTACTATTAAACTTCTTCAAGATCTTACAAGGTCCAAACTTCTTCATCCTCATCTTACTGTATATTCCAATAGGAAATCTTCCTTTCTTTAGATGAACCATCACCTCATCACCAACTTGAAAATCATGATATCTTCTAGACTAATCAACATTCTCCTTATACTTCTGATTACTTTGTTCTATCCTCAACTTCACTTCCTTATGTAAAGACTCCATAAAATCAGAAAATTATTCTCCTATAGCACTTCTCTTTCCTTCACTAGAAATATCTCTCAAATCTAATACTCTTCTAGGCTTCATTCTAGTAACAATCTTAAAAGGCATCTTCCCTATACTCCTATTCATAGAATTATCTTATGCAAATTTATCTTGTGCCAATACCATCTCCCAATTACTTGGCTTATTCTCAACTAAACATCATAGCAACTTACCCAAGCTTCTATTTACAACCTCAATCTATCCATCTATCTACGGATGAAATGTAGAACTAAACTTCAACTCAGTACCCATCTTCTTCCACAAAGTCTTCCAAAAATAACCAAAAAACTTACCGTCCTTATAAAAAATAATACTTCTTGGTAATCCATGCAGTCTTACAAATCCCAAATACATAATCTCTTCTTCTATAAAAGAACACTTTTTAAGATTAATTAGCAACTTTTCCTCTTTCAACCTCTATAATACTTGTCTAATATGATCAAGATGTTCTTCCTTAGTATTACTATATTTTAGAATATCATCCAAATAAACAATCACAAACTTACCCAAAAATCTTTTCAGAACTTCATTCATCAAACTTATGAAAGTACTAGGTGCATTAGTCAAACCAAAAGGCATAACCAAACATTCATACAAACCATCTTTTATCTTGATAGTAGTCTTCCATTCATCACCTTTTTTTTTTCTGATCTAATGATGGCCACTCTTCAACTCAATCTTGGTAAAATACTTTTCTCCACTCAAACAATCCATTATGTCACCCATTGTTGGCCAATGGTACACCCAGCCCTCTAAACTACCATATAAGAGTTAACATAGTAGAAAACTAACACATATAATCAACAACCAAAGTAGGAAGAGCAAAAACTTTCATTAATTCTTCAAATTTTCAACATACATGCCTAGCTATAAGGTCTTTTAGGTTATGGCTAGATACAAATACATTCATGATCTAAGATCAAACTTCAAATTCGTACCTTCTAGTTCTGCTCTCCCAATCCTCTCTTAAAACTACCCTCGCTCTAAGCCTAAACACTCTATTTATACTAGCCAAATGAATTATAGATCATTCTAGAACATAGAGAAGCCATAATTTGGCTCTCATCAAATATTAAATAAAATAAGCCTAATAGTAAATACACAAATTGGCCTGCATCAGTAATTAAATGTCTAGACATTAATGTCTGAGTAAAATTGTGATATCTCCTAGATCTGACTGAATTAGAACTTTCTCTTCGAACTATGGGTAAATATTTAGGTCATTTGCAACCCCTTAAGTTTTCAAAGGCTTATTTATCAAGGAAAAGTGTGCATCCAACCTGAAAGTCAAGCACAAAAAATTGCCATGTAGAACTGTCCGAAATTGATACTATAGGAGAATTGCCATATCTCCCAACTTATAAGGATTTAGAACTTGTGCCTTGGAACATAGATAGAACTCTATGCCTTATTCAATAATTGAAGTGAATAGCTCCTCATTCATTATGGAAAATTATTACATGGTTTACAATAGGCACCCAGAAAATAGAAAACATAGTTTCAGTAGAACACAGTTTTAGCAACAAGATAAAAACTGAAAACATGTAGGATAGTAGTGCAAACTAGGATGCTCATGCATCAATTTTCCTTCTAATCAAGGGTTTCCCTAGTTATTGTGCATGAGTATCTTGTTTTGGTTTATAATTATATTGTTCACATGGTTAAGTTTGATTAAAGTTGATAATTGTGATAATAGTTGGATTATTGATTCACCCCACCCCTATCTTAGTTATATTGGTGGATTATATATTCTAATAGATACTAAACTAGATGAAGTGTGTGTGTGTGTGTGTGTGTGTATGTGTGTGTGTGTGTGTGTGTGTGTGTGTGTGTGTGTGTGTGTGTGTGTGTGTGATAGATGATATGAAGAGAGGGGTAATATGTGTATGGTAAAGTGAAGGATCATGATCATAGTAGAATCAAGAAGAAGCGTTATGCTATTTCTTAACAGAGCAAGTGACCTAGTTTCATAAGTGAAGGAGAAAAAAAGCTTTATTAGATTAGAGAGATGATTAGTTTTTAAAGAGGAGACCCAAAATCAGCTTATAGAGAAAACCAAGGGTCATATATTAAATTAGTTCCAATTAATTGAATTATGATAAATATCTTAATAGAGTGGTCTTAACATATCTATGTAAATATCCTAACAAAGTCCTTACTTTGTTGCAAGTGTGAAATCCTCTAACAAGGTGAGACATAATAGTCTCAAAAGCTTTTAATAGGGAATACCCCTCATAGTGTAGATCATATTTAATGGTCAAACATTGTAACCCTAATAGGTTAAATTTATTGCTACAGTAGTGAATATTTGTGGGTATCATCCCCACCTCAGTTTTACCTTCACCTTGGAGGGTATCTAGGTGACCAAATATTGTGTTATGTGTTTAATGTTCAAGGATGTGATATATTAGACCTACATGTTACAAAAAGTTTAATTTTACAAGTTTTACATGCATAAGATAAATAGTGAATGTATGAAAAGTTAAAAATGTTTAAGATCTAGATTCACCACTCCCCCTACCCCCAGCATCTTGGTGTCCAATTTATAATTCCAAAATTTTCTTCATAAAAGAATATAAAAATAATTAGAAAACCAAGCTTAGATGAACTATTCTTTACCTTTTTATGGCTTCTAGATTCCCTACCAACTGAGTAATTTGTAGCTCACCTATATTGTAACGATGATATTTTTAACAACCTTATAACCCATGTCCATAGCAACACATGACATGTTCTTAATTTAGCTTGACTGCTAGAATTTATTTATTATGACTTTAATAGTGAATTAAATCTTTGGATCTTCAATGGTTGTAATAGACATAACTTTGTCACTCCAGTTTGCTTGAGTATTGTTTTGAATTGCCTCTCTTCCTTGACAGTGAATGGTATTTACTCTATCCAAAATAAGGTATCCTATGACATGATGGATGATGATCTTTATGATCTTCATTCCAATCAGTTCTCCAACTAGAGTTTCATTTTGTGGACTTTTCTTAACATAATTTTAATCCACTCCACTTTGAAAACTTCCTAAAAATTTAGGGCAAGAGTTAACCCTTTCTTAGCTACCACTTTTTGTTCATCCTTCTACTTGCCATTATCCCATAACTTATCATATTCACTCCTAAAATCATAATATCCAATATCCTCAATATTACACATGTAACATGATCTAACATCATGAAACATAATAAATTTTGGTGGAATCCCTGATAATACTCTTGAAAAATTGTACATTAATACAATTTTAGGATATGCCCTAAATTGTAGTGGAAGACATGCTTCATTTCAAATAATTTGAGAATTACTAGCCTTTAATGTTTCCTTCTTCTCACTTGTAGACATAGATTATTATAGTTCTTCCTTTAGGGTTTGATTTGAAAACTTTTGTAACTTGATCTCAACTCCACTGCACACAACTCGCTTGAGATGTAGATGACATGCACTAGATCTTTAGCAACTTTGGACAAATTTTCTCTATGGTCACCTTATCAATTTGGTCTATAAATTATTGAAAGCCTAGTGAGTAAAATAAGCATTAAAATCTACTTTATAAGTTCAAACATTCAAATTGGTGTCTCCATAAATAATCTTTACATGTATTTGGTGTATAACAATTATCTTGACCAACTCAGTGAAACTCAACAAACAAACTTCCTTCAGCTTCGCTCAATCGGTACTACAACTTGGTTCATACTTATTTCTAACTCAAAACTCAATCTTCACTTAGTCTATGATACAACTCAGTTCCTATAATTGGAGAAACATAGAATGGAGGAGGTATAACCTTTTTACTTGTTTCTACCTCCCTTGATGGTTGTACTAGTCTTGTGGCACTTTCCATGCTGAGTGTCTGATCCTTTGGTTCAATTCTTTCCAATTCTTGCTACAGCAACCTCTTTTGCATGGGTATAGTAGCAATAGCATCCCACATGGAGATATTCACATTTGTCTTCTTCATTTTCTCTACCACACTGAATGGCATAGCAAGTGCTTTGGTAGAAGCTTTGGGAGCTCCAATTGTATGAGGTTGAGATGGAATAACCCGAGGATCACTTGCATCCTTTCTACCATGATTTTGCCTTTGCTGCTAAAAGGTACTTGATTGATTATTTTCTACTTGCTCATGAGATATCACATTTAAAGTTGAGGCGTAATTTGGAGGAGGAGGGTTAACATCTTCCATAGCTCTTCTTTTGCTCCTAGTGTTATGAGCAATGAAATCCTGGTTTATATTATAATGCTCCTCCATCTGATGATTCATAAAAGAGCAATCACCCTGTCTTTGCATATCTAAGGCATCTTTAAATTGGTCCTCCTTGTATGATTATTTTGCTATAGGTTCTTGGACTATCAAAGCCATAAAAGATTTAGCCTTTTGACACATACAATAGGCATAGGAGTAGTTACAAGAGGGACAAAAATATTGATCTTGAGCCATATTATTTTGAGGGACTATGGCCCTACTTTGGTTTACATTTGAGGTTGAAGCATGGCCACCCTGCCTACTCTGATCAAAAGAATTGTTCCAATGATTTGGATTTGGGGGCCTACCACTACTTGGAGTTTGATATTTCAATTGATGAGGCTTACTACCTTGAGCTTGTTGTCTTTCAAAAGTCACCACCTTGTTTCTTACTTTTTGCATATAGAGGAGTTATCCTCTAGCTTCTTCCCATAATCTTGCAATCTTTTCTCTAGGTTCTTTTCTCTTTTATCCAAGTTCTACATCAGAGATTGCATCATCTCTTTGATTTCATCTATCCCATTTGAAGATGTGGAAGCTTGAGGGACTAGAGTAAGGGATTGTGATGTAGAAGTTGTGGGAAGAGGAGCCATTGCTAGTTGATGATTTGGAACATCAGGGAAGAAAGGTATAGGAGACCTTGGAGCTAGTTTACCTCCTTGTATTAGGATGTTCTCTAATTTTATTGCTATGTCATAAGCATTAGGAAAGGTATCTCCTCCCATAGTTTGGATTGTAGTGGCAATATCACTGTTTAAAGCTCTAAGGTAGTGCAAGAATGCATTACCAAGGGTAGGCTTCACTGAAGTAGGTATTCTATCCCATGTCTTTTGAAATCTACAATTAAAATCAGTCATACATTCATGGGGGGCTCTTTTTATAGTAGTCAACTGCTCTAAAAGTGACAAATAGTCACTTTTATCCTCAAAATGTTTGCACAATCCTACTCCTAATCCATCCCAATCTATTATAGAACCATAAGCTAAACCTCTATACCATTGTAGTGCTTTTCCTTTCAAGTATGAGGCTAGGAGCCTAACTACAACATCATCCTCTGTAATACCATGGATATTGTAGACATTTGCAACCTCTTGAATGTGTTCTAAGGGGGAGATAGAAGTTTTCCTAGTAAACTCTGGTATACTTTTGAGGGTAGCTACTGGTATGTCATGTCTTTGGGCTAATAAGAGAGGGCTCCCACCATTAAAGGTGGAAAAAGTATGAGCTCTAGGAAATGCCATATAGACAAGTGATCTATTGATATGTATTGATGGAAGTCTAGGTTGAGATCTAATAGCAGGAGGAGTAGAGATAGATCTTGTAGGCATATTTGTTACTATTACACTCCTAACTAGTGATAAAGATATTCTAGTCTTCCTTCTTCTAGGGTTTGAAAATGAAAGCTCTTGATACTGAAACTTACCTCTAGAAGATTCCCTTGTTTCAGCTCTAGGCATGAATCACTGCAACTTTGGTCTAGAACTAGATATGTATTTGAAGCTCAGAGTTGCCAAGTACTTTGAAGAATGAGCCTCTTGAAGGCTTAAACACCGAAGCCAATACTATCTCTCAGTATTGATCTTGAAATCTTCCCTTTTGATACTAGTAGGCTTGAAATTTTCTAAAAAGTTGTCCCACCGGGAGTGCCAAAAACTGTTGTCACTTAGGTTTGCACCCTTGCCCAAAGCCTATGCATGAGGACAACCTAGTGAAACATGGAAACAACCTTCGAGCTATGGGACTTGAACTGTGAGGTTGAGTCTGTGGAGAAGGTCAGCTTCCTCTTACTATCTGGGCACACCTAACTACTCTTGGAGAGGAAAAGGGAGAAGGAGAGCATGAAAGAAAATCTACCTAATCTAATCTAAAGAGGTGATGCACCAAAATAGAGTGTTCGAACCAAACTCTGCCCATATATGCACTATTGAACCAGAATGAAACTAAGGATATACACATTCAGACTTGCTTTAATCTAATAATCACATGTAGATCAGAAGACCAAGATGAATGACACAAGGAAAGAGATATTCACTTATATTATCATTCATAGGCCAAGGAGATACAGTCATGTAGATCATAGATCTCTACAAAACACTAGTAAGAGGCAAGAATTCTTGCACTTTCATACAAATGGCTGAAAGAGATAAGATAGAAAATCATGCAGTTCAGAGGCATAGGGGAATTTACACTAAGAATCTATAGAGCAGTAACAGAGAAAATAGAGAAAGGTTGACCCTTACAAAATTCACAAAAATTGCCTTTATAGTTTAGGCATAATTGAGATTTTCCCTCCAAAACTATCCTGCAACCACCACAATCAAGGCTCTGCCAAGAACAATCATGGGGATCTAAAGAAATTTGATCTAAGTATAGCTTTAGGTACCACAAAATCTGACTGTTAACTAAAATAGGGCCTTGAGAAGACAGAGGTGACACCATAATTGTGCTCTGACCAAGTAGATAGATCAACTGGGGGGGGGGGGAGTAGTGGAGTGATCTTCCTTGTCTTGCATTCATTCTGGGTTGGTTGGGATTGATTACAGAGATTAAATCGCATAAAAAATCCTAACTTTCTTCATTCTTGAGCACCTAAATCAGTAGGGTCAGCAAGTCAACTAAACTCTGCATCCAACATGAGCTAAGTGGGCCAACAACCTCCTTTTATCTTGCCACCTTGTGAGAGTCCAATGTGTTTGACCATCTCTTTTCATTACTAACTGCACCAACCCTCAAACTTCAACTGCAATGGTCACATTAATTTCCAGTGCATCTAACCATTACTACCTCCATTGGACCCACTAGGACATGTGTCACTGGGGTGCTATGTCACTATGTGTAATATTTTCATAGCTTCCCATAGCAAGATAGCACCCACCGTGGATCCAGACTGATCTGACGATCGTGAAGACTCACCATTCTACTGTGCGTTGCCCTTAAACTTATGGGCCCAGGAACCAACTTAGCACACCAAGCATTCGATTTGGCTCAAACTGGTACCATCCTTCCAGTTTCATAATACTTGGCCCCACCCTACTATGTGTTGCTGAGGCGCTATGTCACTATGGGTAATATTCTTGCAGCTTTCCATAGCGAGATAGTGCCCATCGTTGATCTCCACAAGATCAACGATCATGGAAGATCCTCATAATACTGCACTTGCCTCCATAAAGTTTTTGGTCTATGAATCCACTTGGCAACCACATGGCACAACCTTGCATCCTCATCCTGGTGAGACCTAGCTCCACTGATCCACATGGAACAATGGCACTATATCGCTATGGATAACATCCTCATAGCTTTCCATAGCGAGATAGCGCCTACCATCCATTTGATTAGATTTATGGTGATCAACAAATTCATACAACTGCATACTAAGTTGGCTGAAAGGACCAATGAAATATCATCACCGTACTATGACCCACCTGAAAACTACCACCAAGGACAAGCCATAATATTACTTTGGAGAAGGGCAGGCCCATTACATCATCTATGCCATGCATTGCCGAGGCGCTATGTCACTATGGATAACATCCTTGTAGCTTTCCATAGCGAGATAGAGCCCATCATGGATTTTTTGAGATCTGACTATGAGCAAGATGGATCTAAACTATCAGTATACCCACCAATAGAAACTAGCCACATGCCAACCTGTCTGAAAAATCCTCATTTGCGGCCCACCAAGTGAAGCAGGACCCACATTCCATGCAGTCATACCTTAGCCAATGAAAAGATTGATCAACTACCAATGTGTGCCAAATTTCATCACTAATATCTGACAAGGCATAACTAGGCCCCACCTTCCTTCTGATGTTGCTATAGTATCATTTTTCATCTGGGTGCCATGTCACTAATGGCAAGGAATAGATATTTTTTGATAGTGCCATAGCGCCCACTGTGGATCTAGCAAAACTCGGCATCGTAGAAATAGCAAAGGAAAGGAGGACCCACCTGACACGTGGTGAAAAGGGGCTATGTCACTATGCGTATACTTTGTGCAACTTTCCATAGCAAGATAGCGCCCACCGTTGATCATTCTCGATCCAATGATGGGGACTTGCGGGCCCATAGAAACATTAAAATGCACAAGAAGAAATATGATAAAGTTAGCATTTAATGTTTTTTGATATTCTTGGGGTATTTAAAATAACATTAAATCAGAAAGTGACCATTGGGTGGGAAAGTATTTAAAATTCAAATATTTGGAAAGGGGCACAATATGTAACAATTTCTTCTTGTATTATGTGTCATCTCATTGAATTTCTATCTCTTTCCTTCTCTTTGAGCATTTCATCAGTGTCTCCTTTACAGTTTTGATTTGTTTAAATGCATGTTGAATATCAAGCTTCTGATTCTCAATGATATTTTACAATTTAAAGACTTCCATCTCCAAGATCTTGACTCTCAAGTGGTTAGACCTAAGAGAACTTCTCTCTTGTACTGTTGGAAATCTAATATGGATAGTCAGATACTTGGGGGGTGAATTAGAATCTATAAAAATTTAATCGCTTTGAACATGAAAAATATTTAATTTCTTCACATAGCACCTCATTTGAATATTAACATTTGATCAATGTAATCATTCACTTCAACATAAAATGACATCTAACTTCTAATTGCATGAATAAAAACTCACAAACACATAACATGTTAACACAAAGAATTGGTAATTTAGAAAACCTCCAAGGTGAAAGTAAAACTATGGTAAGGATGACACCCACAAAATCTTCACTATTGTAACAATAGAGTTGTTCATGTTAAGGCTATAATGTTTTGATCACTTTTGATGATCTACCCTATGAGGAGTTTTCCCTATTAAAGGCTAAAGAGATTGTTAAGTCTTACCTTGATTAAAGGATTTTACATCATAGCCAAGTGAGCACTATGTTAGGATATTTACAAAATCATGTTAAAGCTACTATATTAAGAGATTTAAACCCTAAAATACCTGTTAGAATATTTAGTACCTAATCCTTTGGTTTGCACTACAATGTGGATATCAAATCTCTTTTATGCAATGTATTATCACCTTACTGTGATTGATCTTCTTTATCTCTACTCAAAATTATTCACTGTACTGCTCGATTATGTCTTCCTGATTCGCCTCTTTACTTTGCATGCAACCAAAACTCTTAATGGTATATGATTCATACACATTTATACACATATAAACTAGGTTATAAACCCTTCTTAAATAGCTATTTGGGTGAACCTTCTAGATCCCAAACAATGATCTAGATACATTCATTTTTCCACTTAGTCCTTGCAATTTTTTGATTGATGAATTGCCTTACATAAGGATTAATGATCCTCTATTGGATGTGTAATAAATTCCTTGATTAGCTCCTCGATCTATAAAAAATCATCCCATCTCAACGAAATTGGCTTACATAAGATTTTGTACTATTCAAAAAAATACAAAATCATCTTGCTCAACACTTATACCATAGTGATGCTCAACATAAACTATATGTTCATTCTATCCCTTGACCTTAATTGTGTTCAACATATACTAAATTGATCAGCCTCCACATCACTCAACTTCTATTGTTTTCTCTAAAAAGTTTGGAAATCATTGGAGTACTCGGTGACCTCTACCTTGCTCAGTAGTAACTACTATTTGATAGTTAACATGAAATATATACAAGTCTTTAATATATAGGTTGACCTATTTAGGAATGAAAATGTGATGATTGACTAATCCTTCATTGTGAATGAAAATGTGTTTGACACTAATAAATAAATTTTCCTTAGGGGTGAAAACATCATAGAACTTCTAAACCCATAGCTCCCACTAGAATGGAAAACCACCCTAGAATATATTGTTCATTTATTATGTTTACGACCAACTAAAGTTTAAGAGGACATCAACTTCTCCCTTGTCACTACCTTTGCAAATGTTAGGATTAACATTAGATAGAAATAACAGTTACATGCAAATATAACCAATACCAAAAAATAGTAGATCAGATACAAGAGAACACAAGACACTAAGATTTAACATAATTCATCCAATCCCTAGGCTACATCCACCAACAACAAGTCCAATATTATTATTATCCAGTGATTACAACTTGATTACAATCCATAATCCCTTATAGCTCAATATCATTGCAAGAAGCTACAATATCACCATTCATCATGAAATCCCTAACCCTAAGCATTTTAATACAAGATTTTATCACCTACAAAATTAGCGCTAGAATAATAGAAAAATAGTATTTGACACCTTTTACTATATAAGGACATTTTTGGCTTTGGGGGTGTTACACCCAAAAATCTCCATGGGGGCATTTCTACTTGACCCCACCCTATATTGTGATAGGGAGCACACCTAGGGCACTGCCCCCAAATCCTCATAGAAATAATATGGGGGGAAAATCACACTGAATAAACCTCTGAGTCTGATTAGGCTCCATATCACAACAATCTCCCACTTGAAGACTAGTTAGACTCCAAACAATAACCTCCCACTTGGAGACTGATAATAGCATTGATAGACCTATAGCTCCCAGTAGAATATCAAACCACCTTGGACTGTGTTGTTCTTTTATATTGTTCAATCAAGAAGACCAACCAAAGCTAAAGAGAAATTCAACCTCTCCCTTGTCACTACCTTTGTAGACATGTCTACTAGATTATCATGTGTATGTATCTTCTCTAGCCTCAACTACCCATCATCCAAAACTAACCGAATGAAATGGTACTACAACTATATGTGCTTTGTCATTAAATATAGAGCTGAATTTTTTGCAAGATGAATAGCACTCTAACTATCTATAAACAAATAGTTATCCTTCTATGGGTGTCCTAGTTCTTCCAAGAAGAACTAAAGCCATATCATCTCCTTGGCTACCTTTGTAGTAGCAACATACTCTACCTTTGTAGTGGATAAAGCACTAACCTTCTATAACCTAGAAACCCAACTCATGACTACACCACAAACACTAAATACATAACCTATAATACTCTACTTGGTATCAATATCCCCTACCAAATCTAAGTCAACATAGCCCTATAAATTAGTAGTAGAGCCCCCAAAGTGTAAACACTTACTGGATGTTCTTCTCAAATATCTAAGAATCCATTTAACTGCATTCTAATGCTCAAGCCCTGGATGACTCATATACCTGCTAACAACTCTCACTGCATGTGTAATATTTGGCCTAGTATGTACCATAGCATAAATTAAGCTTCCTAGAGCTAAAGCATAAGGTACCTTAGACATCTTGTCCTCCTCTTCTTATGTCTTGGGACACATCTCCTTAGTCAACTTCAAATGACCACGTAAAGGTGTGCTTACAACTTTAGGATTCTCCATAGAGAAATGTTGCAACACCTTCTCAATATAATCAGCTTGAGATAATGTCAATTTCTTGTTCTTCTTATCTCTACAAATATTCATAACAAGGATTTGTTTTTCTACTCCCAAATCCTTTATAGAAAATGCATGTGCTAACTAACATTTTAGCCCCTTAATATGATCCATGTTAGACCTAGCTACAAGAATATCATCAACATATAAATATAAAATAGTGTAGTTGTATTCATCCAACCTCTTAAAATAAACACAATGATCTAAATGAAACTTGACCTACTATTGCACACTAATTTCTCCTTACTTTTGACCTCAAATCCCTGTGGCTCAGCCACATATATCTCTTCATCCAAATCACCATAAAGGAAGGTTTTTTTAACATTAAGTTGTTTGAAATGAAAATATTTAGTAGCCACAATACTTAAAATAGTTTGAATAGAAGTCATTTTAACAACAAGAAAATATATCTCATCAAAATCAATGCCCTTTTTATGTGCAAATAATTTTACAACTAACCTAGCTTTAAATATTTTCTTACCTCTGTCCTCTTCTTTCAACTTGTAAACCCACTTATTTTGTAAAGCCTTTTTACCTGTAGGCAAGTTGCATAAACCTTATGTCTTATTTTTCAATAAAGAGTCCATTTCTTCTTTCATTGCAGACTCCCACTAAATCTTTGTATCCACCTACACAAATTCATCATAGCATTTAGGTTCACTAGCATCAGTAAGTAAAATAGAATACAAGGAAGGATAAAATATTTTTGGAGGTCTACACATCCTTGTTGATTGTCTAACATTCACTGGGGTGTGTGGTATTTCATGTTTTTGTGGTTGTTGTACATCATGAGCGATTACTAGAACATCATCTTTTGGAGTATCATCTAGCACTACATAATCATTTTCTTTCTACTCATATTGCTGCAACAAATCTTTGTACAACACTTTCTCATTGAATAAGACATCCCTACTTCTTCCAATTTTATGATTCTCAAAATCCCAAAGCCTATATCCAAATTCATTAATGCCATATCCAAAAAATACACATTTCTTTGACTTAGCTTCTAGCTTGGTTCTATTTTCAGAATCTATATGAGCAAATGCTTCACAACTAAAAGTTTTGAGAAAAAAATAACTCACCTTCTTACCAGTCCATGCTTCTTCTAGAATACCACAACCCAAAGGAGTAGAGGGACCTCTATTAATCAAATATACAATAGTATTAATAGCCTCCACCCACATGTTTAAGGAAAACCCTGCATGCAACCTCATGCTTCTAGCACGCTCCATTATAGTCTTTTTCATGCATTCAACCACTCTATTTTCTTGTGGAGTTCTTGGAATATTTTTTTTTGTACAAATAAGATTAGCAAAGAAATAATCTTCAAATTCATGACTATAATACTCACCACCATTATCAAATCTAGGACATTTTAATTTCTTTCTTGTCTTATTTTCAACCAAGCATTTCCATTTCTTAAAAGTTTGAAATACATCAAATTTCTATCTAAGGAAATAAAATTGTACTTTTCTAGTTGCATCATTAATAAATGTAACATAATAATGAGAGCCACCAAGGGAGGATACTTGAGTTGGTCCCCATACATCTGTATGCACAAGCTCTAATCTCTCACTTTTGTTTTCCTTTCTAGTCTTCACAAAACTCACTCTCTTTTGTTTTCCATACACACAACTTTAACATAAATCCATATTAACACATTTTAGACCTATTAAAACTTTCTTTGAATGAAGTACTTTCATACCTTCCTCACTCATGTGCCTAAGTCTATTGTGCCACAATGCTATATCAAAATTTATAGCACCTATATGTTATCCCTGCTTAACTGTAGCAACTATTCCTAAACATTCATTTTTCTCTAAAATAATCAAAGTAGAAGGAACAATATGACCTATAAAAAGATATAAATTGCCTACTTTCGCACCTTTTACTACTACAAGGGAACCTTTTAAAACTTTCAAAATTTTATCATTAAAAGTAATTGCACAACCCTCATAACCAAGTTTTCATGTTGAAATTAAATTCCTACTCAACCTTGGAACATATCTTACCTTATGTAGTAGCCAATGATTCCTAGTCTACAAGTTAATCTTAACCTTTTCCCTTTCCAACAATCTGACAAGATTAATTATCTCCCAAATGAACAAGCTCAAAATCCCCTTGGACATAATCAATGAAATAACCTCTATGAGGTGTAGCATAAAATGAAGCACCAAAATCTAAAACCCTTGAATCATCAACACTTACTAAAAATAGAAAATAAACATCCTCTTCAAATTTGTTACTTACCACATTTGCCTCCTTCTTCCCTTCTAGTTTATCTCCTTTATTGTTCTTTTGAGTCCAACAATATTTCTTCTTATGCCTTAATTTCTCATAGTACCAACAATCTCTTGGTCCTCTGGATTGAGAACTCTTCTCCTTTAACTTTCCTCTTGATTTCTTATGGTTTCTAAAATTATTTCCTCTCTTAGTTATTCTGCCTCTAGTTTGTGTGTTCAAAGAACTTCCTGATGTAGATCTACCTAAGGTTTTCCTATGAGTTTCCTCACTCAAAATAACACCATTTTCATCATCATATTTTAGGATACTAGATCTAGAAATAGAATTACTCACATCCATTACCAAGTCATTCCAGCTTTTAGGCAACGAACACAAAATCAAGAGAGGCTTAATTTCTTCATCAAAATTGATACCTATAGAAGATAATTGACTAGTAATAGTATTAAACTCATTTAAATGATCTAAAATAGATCCATCTTCTATTATTTTCATATTAAATAAATGCTTCATGAGAAACAGTTTGTTTGAAGCAGAGGGCTTTTCATACAATTTTGCTACGGTTTGCATCAACTCTTCTATTGTCTTCACTTTTGTAATATTAAATGTCATCGATGGTGCTAGGAATAATAAAATGCTTCCAAGTGCATTTATATTTAAAATATGCCAATCATCATTTGTCATAAATCCCTAATTCTTGGTTTTTCCTTCCAACAACTTCCATAAATCCTTTTGATAAAGATAGTCCTCCATTTGCATTTTCCATAATTGAAAGTTCTACCCATTAAACTTGTTAACCCTTAGGTTACCCTCATATTCCATCACTCCCACTCAATTATGAGACTCCCACTCAACCATGAGAATCTCACTCAAGTGTTAGACCTTCTTCAAGAGGATGACTGAAAAAAAAATGATAGTCTGGCTAAACAAAATGACAACAGTTTGGCTGAAAAAAATTGATGACCATTTGGCTCTGATACTAATTGTTAGGATTTTAATCAGACATAAATAATAGTTACATGAAAATATAACTAATATTATAAAATAGTAGATCACATAAAAGAGAACACAAAACACTAAGATTTAGCATGGTTCACCTAATTCTTGGGCTACGTCCACCAACATCAAGTCCAATATTATTATTATCTAGTGATTACAACCTAATTATAATTTGTAATCCCTTACAACTCAATACTACCACAAGAAGCTACAATATCAACATTCATCATGAAATCCCTAACCCTAAGCCTTTTTATACAAGTTTTTTCTGCTTACAAAATAATGGCTAGAATAAAAAAAAAATAGTAGCTAATGCCTTTTACAATATAAGGGCATTTTTGGTTGCATTGAAAACCCCCATCAGGGCATTTCCCCTTGAACCCACATTGTACTGTAACATGGAGCACACTTGGGGTACTGCCCCAAGCCCCTATAAGGGCATTACCCCTTGATCCCATCTTGGGGGTGCTGCCCCCAAACCTCCATAGAAATAAAATGGGGAGAAAACCACATCAAATAAAACTTTGAGTTTGATTAGGCTCTATATCACAATAGTATTCATATCAATTGCATTATCATTTGTATGCATCTTTTCTATCCTTAACTATCCATCATGCAAAATTGACCAAATGAAATAGTAGCACAACTATGCATGATTATCTTTGAGTGTAGAGAAGAATTCTTCACAAGATGAATAACACTCTAGCTATTTGTATAAAAATAGGTATCCCCTTTTGGGTGTCCCAATTCTTTCATGAAGAGTTGAAGGCATATCATCTCCTTGGCTACCTATATAGTGGATAAAGTATTCACTTTTTGTAATTGATAAATCCAACTCAGTTTTTTTCCACCAATAGTAAATACATATCATGTATTAATTTGATTGGCATCAAGATCCCCTACCAAATTAGACTCAACATAACCCTTTCAATCAGTAGTAGAGCCCCCAAAATTTAAACATTTACTAGATGTTCCTCTCAAATATATGAGAATCCATTTGATTTTATTCCAATGCTCAACCCTAGGATCACTCATATACTTGCTAACGGTTCCCACTACATGTGCAATATTTGGCCTAGTACATACCATAACATACATTAAACTTCCTATTGTATACCAAATGTAGGCACATTTCTATAAACCCTTATACTTGAGAATACCCATCTATAAACATTTTTATAAACCCTTATACTTGAGAATACCCATTTATAAACACTTCTATAAACCCCTATACTTGAGAATACACATTGATTAGTTTACTACAAATGTTTTAAATTATCAAAACCAAGTACCTCAACTCTCAAATCTATCAAGGAATTCATTTTTCTACTCAAAGCATCAAAAAATTTGCTAGACTACCCACTCTTACATTTCAAGACAAAGGAAAATTTATTCAATTGGTCTACCCACTTCATGTATCTATAATTCAACTTATTTTGATTTCCCAAATAGTAAAAATATTTATGGAAACACAAAAGCTTTAGGCATCAAATAATATCTCTATTTCTTAAAAGCTTGAACAATTGCATAGAATTCCTATTCATAAATAGAATACCTTTTCTTAGCATCATTTAACTTCTTACTAAAGAAAGCTATATGTATTCCTTCTTGACTCAAAATAGCTCCAATGGCAATTCCACTAATATCGTAGTCAACCTTAAAAACCTTTGGAAAATTAGTAAAAATAAGTGTACGTAATTCTACTACCTTTTGTTTCAATAGTTTAAAACTCTTATCTACTATGTGTGTCCACTTTAAATCTTTTGTATCCTCTCTCATAGTCTCTATCATTGGATTACATACTCAACTAAAATTCCTAATGGACTTCCTATAGAAATTGGCCAATCCACGAAATGATCTAACTTCTCTAATGTTCTCAAGTGTAGGCTATTAGAATATTTAGAATAAATAAGAGGGGGTGAATTAGTTATCCAAGGTCCAAATGTACCAATTGAACAAACAAACACATAAACAACTTTAGATCTTATCATTCCATTGTTGATTCTCTACTGTAAACTATTTGCAATGTTAGCTAGTTTTCCACTATTATGAAATAACACACTTGTAGAATGTAAAATTAAATCAATAAAGCATCATAATAGCATCCACACAATTTTGACACTAGGATTTAATGTGGAAATCCAATTTGGGAAAAACTACCTACAACATGTCACTAATTTTCACTCTTGTTAAGTGAGCCCTATTAAGAGCTAACCCTATTAAAGATTACAAGATAGACTATTAAATGTGACCTTGTTAAAGGATTACATAGACTACTAAGTCCATATAACTATTAGGTCAACCTTGCTTAATGATTTTAAATATTTTTCACAACAGTTAGAAAGTACAACAAGTTTGATCTATTAAGTACAAATCACTTTGCATGTTCAAATCTTTGTTTGACTCCTAATTTTGATTCATTGGTTTGTCTCTAATGTCATCTCAATCTCATATTCTATTGGCAACCTTTAAATCAATCACCCTTCACTTCTTGTCAACTCAATTAAGCCTTTTTCTTAGTTTTTCCTATCAAAAACATCAATAACATCTCCAACTCTCTAGAACTCCTTCACACGCACACAACCTCTCTGCATTCTACACACTCTCTAAAAAGTTTTCTTTGCATCTCTTTAAATAGGAAGTTCTGATCTTTTGTCACTTAATCAACACTGTAGATCTTAGGGTTCACAATTTGATCCATCAGATATAATATATCTAATTTCCATTTTGATTATCTTATCTTTTCTAGAAACTTCCACTTAAATTCATCGCTTATATTTTTTTCTAATCCTCTCTTGGAATTAAATGATCCAAATCTTCAATCCTTATCTTCAACAAATTTTCCATATCCCAATAAATCAACTTAGTCAGCTAGAAATTATGATTCCTCACAAATAGTTAAAGTGTAGTTCCTCAGACAGCACTGAGTTCTAACACTAGGTCATCACAAGGTTACTCAGCCACTGTAAAAATTCTTGCTCAACATCAACACTATCACTTAGTCATTACTAATTCTTGGTCAACACTAAATTTTCTTGTCCCTAACTATGGCTTGGTTGACACTAGCATCACTTGGCATGTTCATCAAAATTCTTTATACTTTTCATCTATTACTTAGCCAATCCTACACATTTGATCTATCTTTCCTCACACTTCCAAGACTTGAACATTATTATTTTCTCCACTAGCAACATGAGTTAAACAATCACTTTGTTTTGTCAAATTCTAACTAATCAAATGTCCATTTGTAGTTTCCTCTTCATAACTCAACTTTTCCTCTAGATTCTTTTTTTATGAACAACTTCTCAAATTCTCTTATTCAATCAAATAGGTATGATATTTTTATTAGATAGTAACTCATCTCACCAATATATTTGACATCAATGACAACACAATAATTTTTCTAATTGTAGTTTCTAATATAGGCCAATCAAGGATAGCCTTTACCTTTTTAGAATCCATCTTCAAATTATCAATAGAAATTACAAAACCAATATACATATTTTTCTCCTTTATGAATGAAAATTTCTTAAGATTAATCAATAATTTTTCTTCCTTCAATTTGTATAGAATTTTTCTACTATGTTAAAGGTGTATTTCCTTAGTCTTACTAAATAGAAGAATGCCATCAAGATATACAATCATAGACTTACTCAAAGGTTTCTTCAAATTCTCATTCATTAACCTCATGAAAGTACTATGTGCATTAGTTAAACCAAAAGGCATAACCAATCACTTATACAAACCTTCATTAGTCTTGAAAGTAGTTTTGCATTCATCTCCTTCTTGTTAATATCTCTAACTATTTTTTTCTATTAGTGTCAAACACTTAGTCATATACTATGCAAAGTCAGACAATCATCATTTCCACCAAGCTACTCTATATAGGTTGAGTCATGAGATCTAATTCTATATAAACATGTATATAATGAGCTTTGTAGGAGCTAAGTAAGTCTATGGTTTCGATTTGTTTTCAATGTAAGTTTAGTCTAATGTTTAGCAAGGAATTTGAGAATATTGTTTCCGAGTTACACAAAGGTTCCTAGCATAGTAGAGACTAAGCATCAACATCATATACAATGAATGTTGAGAGTCAAAGATAGTAAGTGTTGAGCATTATAAGATTAAAATTCAAGTCAGAGATAATAGAAACTTTGAGGTAAATCTTTTAGGGTTGCACAGATAATATATTTAATACTTGTAGAGCATTTTATAGATAGCATTACATTTTTTATGAGGTGGATCACAGATACCTATGTTCTATGATGAATCAATCAGATGGCAAGGTGAAACAAACAAGTATCTAGAAAACTCTTTCTAAAATCTTTAAGTAGAACTAATCTACACTTAATTTAATATGGGAGAAAGGAAATATAGATGCAAAGGAGTGAATGAGTTATTTATGTGACTCAGGTTTGAATGTATGAACATTATAGAAGAGGAAAAAGAGTTTTGTTATTCCAAAATAGAGAAAGCAATCTAGTCAAAGTAGTGAAGGACAAAAAAGCTATTGGAATTTACAAATGGGAAGATTTACTTCTAAGAGGGGAGGTGAATTAGAAGTAACTAACTTTAACCTTTTAAAACTCTTAGCTAAGATCATTCACATGCATCTAACATATCTAATTAACATGAAAAATAAAGACATGCATGAAAATAGATAACACAAGATTTTGGTCACCCAAAAACCCTCCAAAATGAGAAGGTAAAATTGGGGTGGGGATGACACCCACAAATTATCACTGCAACAATATGTAACAGTTAAGGTTACAAAGTTTGACCATTTTCAATGGTCTACCCTATGAAAGGCCTACCCTATTAAAGGCTTTTCACTCTATTAAAAGTGACCTGGTTAAAGGATTTACAAACACTCACTTGGAATGTTACCCTGTTGAAAGGATTACAACATGGTTATTAGACCAACCTATCATAATAGAATTTTCATTCCTAATGCAATGGCTAGAAAGTATTAGAATCTAATAAAAGGCTTACAACATGGTTATTACACCAACCTATCATCATAGGATTTTCATTCCTAATACAATGGCTAGAAAGTATTAGAATTTGATGACCTAATGACTTACAATCTTTAATTGTTGATTCTAGATCCTTGTTTTGCTTAATCTGATTTGATCCTTCCTGATCTGATATGACTCTACTTGAAGTTTTCATGCTCTATTCTAACCAACTAGATTCTACAATGCTACTCTTCTTTCTCTAAGTTCTTACACCATTCTAAACTTCACTAGTATTCTCCCAGACAATACTCTCACACACACAAATTATGGGGTTTTGTCCTCCTTTTAAAGGTTTCGAAGCCTAAGGGTTAGGTATGAATCCTATTGGTTGCATGCTTTCTCCATTTTTCTTTTAGCTGCATGCTGATTACATAGGGAATGTAAAAGATTTGATCTTATCTTTAAGATCCTTTGAGATTCATCGCGAGTCAGCTCAAAAATGGTTTGGATTTGAGTTTGTGAAGGCACAAACTCATATATTGATTTTGTGTTAGTTGGCACTTACTAATTGTTGATGCTTGTAACATATAAGAATTTTTTCTCACTCAGCATCAATACTCTACTCGGCACCTATAGTGACTCAAGATCACTTATCACTCGGTACTTGAATCTTGCTCAGCACCTATTGAATTTTTGGCTCGGCACATACTATAGCTCAACATCTATATTATACTCAGCATCATCTTGGAAATTGGTTAAGTGTGTTGACACCCAATTTGCAAAATCAATCTGAGACCAACAATCTTCCTCTTTGACATGAGTGGAAAAACACTTAATTGAGCATTATGAATCTGATCTCTATAAGTATAATACACATCTTGTTCGACATATGTACAAAACTTCAAAAACTTGTTCAAAATTTTGTGGAAGACTATATACCTCAAAAACTTGTAACTCCCCCTGAGCTAATGTGCCATTTATGTATCCAAAATTCCTTATGCTGGATTTGTCTCATGTTGTTTCCATTATCTGTCTTATCATTCTTTTGCCTCTATTTTTGTCTGCTCTATTTCTAGTCTGTATCTACTCTATTTGTACTCCCCCTTTATTTATACTCCCCCTTTATTTATGCTCCCCCTTTCACACAACTCCTTGTAGTTTTTGTTATCCTTTTGGCTTTATTTCATTATCTCTCCTAAAAAACTCAAAATTTTATTATTTCCCCCTTTCAGTATATCTCCTCCTTTGGGTTTCATTATTTCCATCTCAAATTATTATATCTCTTCCTTTATCTACATAATGTATTATCTCCCCCTTTTTGACACTTATGTCAAATGGTCCTAAGAATGAATGGAATATTTAGCCAAAAATGTTTTATTTACCTCCATTATCATCTTTAGAGAATCATCCTAGTTGTCCAATGCTATTTCCATTGCTTTGAGTTGGATGGATCTCTCCATTGTAAGATGTACTAGGCCTTCTAATGTAGAAATATTTGGATCTTTCTTCAAAATGTTCTCTACATAGGCCACTTCTTTATGTAATACTTCCAAATGTGGGATGATTATAGACTATATCTGTATCAATTTGGCCTTAATATTAGCCTCTTCTACTATTAATACAACTAACTCCTTCTAAGTGTGAAGCATCCTTAGGTAGCTATGTGCTTGATATCTTAAGGTTCTTCTCCGAGCTCAATATTCTTTGGCTAGTTTCTTGTGTGAAATATGAAGAGTCACATAGTTTGGAGTATAATGAGAATATATTCTCAAGTATAGTTTTCATCTTTTCTACCTTCTTAGCCAGTTCAAATTGTGATAGTGCTATCCCACTAGATATATTTTCATTAACCTTCATTTGAAACTTCTTTTTAGACCATTCCAATAATTTAGCATTGGTATCAAGGTCTTCATTTTGTATCCGGTCCACTATGTTGGACACTTGCTCCATAATGGGCTTTCTTTCATCAGGTATTGCCAAGCTAAATGCATGAAGAAAGATGTCTTTGATTTTTATCAGTGCTTGCCTCTGTCTATACTCATTTCTAAGTATCTCCTACTTCTTTTTCCTTTCCAGTGTCTCTTGCACTTCATTGATTTGTGCTAGGTTCATTATCTTGTAGTCATAACCTGGTATGACTATCTCTTCATCAATTACAGGGTCTCCATAGTGAAGTACCCTTACTACCTTGGTGGATCTTGAGCCTAGTGATAAAATTTGTAGTAGTACTACATCAGTGCTCAGTTACTTGGTAGGAGTCCCTGTAGTAGGCAAATTAACCAATGTCTGTATTGCCTCTTTCTTTTCTTCTTCACTTCTTCCTTAATCAATTATGGTGCTCAAAGGAGGTGCACCTTGGCTTTTTGTTGTAGGATTGTTTTTTCATATCTACTCCTTTGCTGACTCCTTAGCAATTGTTGTTACTATCATAGTGGAATCAACCTTAGTAATTGTGTCTTGTGCTACTTTCTCTTTTGGTTGATCACTTATAGCTATAGGAGGTTGTGAAGGTGGTTCTTATGTGTTCATCTTCTTCTTAGTTATTTCAGCTATAGCCTTCCATAACTTTTCTACACTCACTAAAATAGGATTTGTACACAACTATGATTACAAAGTTGTTTGGCGAAGGATCTTTTTGAGATCCTCTACAATTAGTGGTTTAATGTTCTAACCTGAGGTGTCAAGAACATCTTTCACAATTACTTTCTTGGAAAATGTAGGTGGTACATGTGGAGCGCTTGGTGGTGGCAATTGTGTGTATTGGACACTCTATTCTTGTTGCTACTCCTGAGTTGTTGCCTCATCACATTTATGTGTCTTCTCCTCCACTATAACCTCTTCTTTCTCTTTCTCTCTTTCTTCCTCCTCATTTTCTTCTCCTTCCTCATCATCATTTCTTCCCTCAAAGGGATCTTCTTTTCCTTCTTTGATTTTTGTTAACCCATAAATCAATTTCCATACTTGTATGGACTTCTTTACAATATCCTCAATCTTATTCTGTAGAATGTTGAAGGCTCTGTATTTGGGTGCAAATTTTCTCCCATGTTTCTTGCTAGCCTTACTTGTTTGACCTTTTGTAAGGTCTAGTATTACATGAGCCAATGTTGACTCCCTTATTTCCTTCTCCATATTTAGGCAGTAATGCCATTTATTTTCAACAATGGAGCTTAGCTCCTTAGGCATAGAATTGTCAAGTTCAAGTAGAGTAGTCTTGAACTTGGCCATCATAGTGTAGAGAGAATCTTCCATTAGTTCTTCTCTACTCAACTTATTAAAATCAATATCTTTTAATCCTAACAGATCTACATTATCCCTAATATTATCACAAATATTTTCCAAGTTGGATTTGGTGGAATGTCTTACCACTCCGAATTGTTCATTGTTAAATTTTGTCTTCTCTTCATTTGACTTTGGGGGTGCCATGTATTTTCTTCTTCTTTTTTTGCAAGCATTCCTTGATCTATGGCTTTTTTCTTTTCTTGTTCCTTAGCCACTTTTGTTGTTGCCCTTATGTCTGCCCTTTTAGTAGGCTTGGCTAGGCTCATCTTAGCTACTTTCTTCTTCTCTTTGGGCTGTGCAACAAGCTATTTTTGTCATTTTCTTTTTCTTAGGTTCATCCTTGGGTGCTTCTTGGTCGACACCTTCTTCTTATTCTACATCTTCACCCATGCCTTGGGTTAGTGCTAATGTTTCTTGACCTTGTTCTTCTTCATCATCATCAGCTTCTTCATCTTCTTCTTCCTCTGCCTCAGCTACCCCTTCTCCAAATTTGACTTTTAGCTTCTTCACAAGTTTTTCCTTTTTCTTTAATGTAGAGGCAATCTTCAACTCCAAGTCCACCTTTGATCTTACCACTTCTTTTGCTAAAAATGCAACTATAGCTATAGATGCCTCATCTATATCTATCTCATATCAAAGAGGTCTAAGCCATCTAACCCTTTGTATGGCTGCTTAAATATAGGTATAAGTATACATCATTTACATGTTGTTCTATCAATGAAACTGGTATCCTTAGCCTCTGTTTCATAGATTTCTTGAAATCCTCAAAATAACTTGTCATAAGAGTTTCAAAATCAGCTCCCATTTGTTCAATATATTCATTCACTTGAGCTACTATGGACCTATTGGTTTTCCAGCTAACTTTACCAAAGGATGGAAATTCATTTTGTACATAGGAAAATATACAAATCAAAATTGCACCAAATTTGCATTGTGCTCCCTTCGTTGTTCTTATTGCTCCTAGGTTTTCATTGATTTGTTGCAATTGCAATTTTTCAAGATCATAAGTATGATCCTTTTTGACTAGTTTGTACCCAACATCCACTGCAATGCATGGTACATTGTTGAGTCTGTTGGATTGATAAAACCTATGAGAACTAACCCTAACAACAAAGTCAACAAGATGGTCTTGAATAGTATCTATAATCATTCCTCTCTTGTTCCATTTGGCACCTATGTTCTTCTCAATTGCTTCCTTAGAATCACTTCTAAGGGTCTTGGGCCAATCAAGGGTTGGATACCCTATTAGCCTATGAATAATCCTCTTTTTTATTTTCATTGGGCCACCTTCTAGCCACAAACTTTCATCATGAATCTTGCTTAACACTATTGTGATCCATTCAGTTTTAAAGATAGTGAGGAATTCTAGGGCATGAGTCAAACCCTTCCTCTCAATGATTTGGTATTTTTCCTTCAAAACTCTATTTTCATGCAATCTCTCATATGCTTCTCTCATCTCCATGTCTCCAATGGCTCCTTTCTTGTAGTTTTAAAATCTCCTAACATCTTGGACCATAACTACCTTAGGAGGAATTATCGATAGGGCTCTAACTAGGTCATTTTTGTATGCCACTTTAGAGATTGGCCAAAAATTAGGTTGTTTAACTTTGTTGGACACAAGTTTGATGTCAAATGGCACTTTCTCCTATGGTTTCCTAGAACTAGAGGCCATTTTCTTCTATCTAGGGTTTTAAACATGAAGAAAATGTGAAATTGTGCAATTTGGCACTAGTGTAAATACCTTGAATCAATGAAACTAAGTTGAATCTCTATTGAAACTAGCTCAAATTTTGGATTCTCTAATTTGAAATCATTTTTCACTCTTCTTCATCTTTTCTCTTTGTTCATGATGAAGAAAAATTAGTTCAAAATGTGATCATATACCCTTATTTTGTAGCATTTAATGCTTAGTGCTTTTATAGCTATCCACTAAGCTTCTTAAGCTTTTTTACATTACTCAACTTCTATTGAAGTTACCCTTATTTGGATTCAATCAAAATTTCCCTTCACTCAGCTTCCACTACTAACTCAGCTACTACTAATCACTCAACTTCTACTGATTTTGGTAATCAACTCAACATGCACTAGGATTTTACTTGGCATCTAAAGGCAACTTTTCTTATTTGGAAACATTGGTAAAAACTTGAAGTTTTAACTTTGCATCTCTGTTCATGCTGATCTTTCCTTTTCAGTACTTGCTTGTTTAGAAACTGATGTATGATAAAGCTTTGTATATCAGTTCCACATGCCTTCTTTTACTTAGTTGGGTGAAGTGTGACCACTTGACCTTTTAGGTGAAGTGATCCCTTCATTTGATGTATTGCTTCCATCTTTCTTCTTCCATGTCTTATTCATTTCTCCTCTGATGTGTTCAACATCTACCTTTTCTTTTCCTTTGTTGAACTTTGACTTGGGTCTCTTTGACCTTGTTGGGCAATTCCTATTGATAAGACCAATCTTCAAACAACTAAAGCATGTAGTTTGGTTGAGCCATCTACTATAATTTCCACTAAAATTTTTTCTTATGCAATTTTTAGGGATGTGTCCATATTCCTAACAATAATGATAGCTATACCTAGTGTTGTAGTCCCAATTGTATTGATGTCCTTGATTATTTCCCCTTGCTAGCTGATTGGGTGCCCACATAGGCTTTGATTTGCACTCAAAAGCTCTATGTCCATACCTCTTGTAATTGTAGCAGTGATCTTCAGATCTTGGTATTTTGATAGTCCTAGTCCTATAGTCATGTGCTTGATGTCCTTGCATGTTGTACTTGTGATAGTGACTCACATTCTTAGGTTTGTCATGCTGATGGGTGTTCTTGCTCTTGCACACATTAGAGATATGTCCCTTTTTACCACAAAAATTACAAGTAGGTTTAGTGTTCTTACCTTTGCCACTTCTTTCTTTTGTAGTCTTGGATGACTCTCCTTTTTCAGTGCTAGTGTATCCTAGTCCTAAAGTATTATTGTTGGCTCTTGGTGATTTTAGTAGCTATTAAAAGTACTTGATGGCCTCATTAGGCTTATTAAAGCTCTCTAGAATTTCCTTTTCTCCATTCAGGTCATTTTTTAGTTGTTCATTTTGCATCTTTAGTGTGGAGATCTCAATATCCTTGATATTCAATTCATGATGTGCATTCATTATCTAACTTAGGATGTCTAGCTACATGTTTAAAATTCTTGTAAGTTCAATTGAACTTTCTTCCAATCTATTGGCAAGGTTTCTCTTGTCATCTTCTAGCATAGCCTTATCTTCAATGGCTCTTTTCTTCTATTCAATTACTTCACATAGCATCATGGCTTATGATTCTTGTTCAATCTTGAAAGTTCTAATCTCTTCTACTTGAGTTCTATTCTTCTTCATTGGTTGTGCTATTGTTGCATCAAATTCTTTGGAATCTCCATTTGAAAATAGTTTTGAGGTGTCAATCTCCTTGTATTGTGTATCATTCTTAGCTATGGCAATCTCTCTTCTTCTCTTTAAAGATTTTATCAGTTCTTCTTTGGCTTCTTCTAAAGTATGTAAAGAAAGTTGTATATAAATTACTTGGTTTTCTATAACCTTCCCAAGTTTGTAGACTTCCATGATTTCTAGATCTTTTCTCCAAGCTATAAAGCTCCTCCTTGTGAGAACCTTGCTCTGATACCAATTGTTGGAATTTACAAATGGGAAGATTTACTTCTGAGAGTGGGGGGGATGGGTGTGGGGGTGAATCAAAAGTAACTAACTTTAACCTTTTAATTTTTTTAGCTAAGATCATTCACATGCATCTAACATATCTACTTAACATAAAAAATAAAGACATGCATGAAAATAGATAACACAAGATTTTGGTCACCCAAAAACCCTCCAAAATGAGAAGGTAAAACTAGGGTGGGGATGACACCCTCAAATTATGACTACAACAATATGTAATTGTTTAAGGTTACAAAGTTTGACCACTTCCAACAGTCTTCCCTATGAAAGGCCTGCCTTGTTAAAGGCTTTTCACTCTATTAAAAGTGACTTGGTTAAAGGATTTACAAACACTCAATTGGTATGTTACCCTATTAAAGGATTTAGAACCTTGTTGAAAGGCTTACAACATGGCTATTAGACCAACCTATCATTATAGGATTTTCATTCCTAGTAAAATGGCTAAAAAGTATTAGAATTTGATGATTTGATGACTTACAATCTTTAATTGTTGATTCCAGATCCTTGTTCTGCTCAATTTGATCTAATCCTTCCTAATCTAATATGTCTTTGCTTGAAGTGTTTATGCTCTCTTAACAAAGTGGTCTTAATAGATCCTTGTAAATCTCCTAATAGAGTCCTTACTTTTTTGTAAGTATGAAGTCCTTAACAAGGTCAGATCTAACAGTCTCAAAAGCCTTTAACAAGGTAGATCATTGGATATGGTCAAACATTGTAACCTTAACAAGTTAACTTTATTACTACAATAGTGAAGATTTATGGGTGTCATCCCTGCGCTAGTTTTATCTTCACTTGAAGTGTTTCTAAGTAACCAAAATATTTGTGTCTTGCGATAACTTTTCATGCATGTGATTGATGGATTAGATCTATATGTTATTATAGTTTGATTTTGTAACTTATACATGCATAATAAATTGTATATGAAATGGAAAATGTGGTGAATGCAAGAGTATTTTGAAAAAGTTAAATTATTACAAATCTTGATTCACCTCCTCTCTCCCTCTCAGTATCTTGGTTTCCAATTTATACTTCCAACAATTGCTATCAGAGTAGAGTTCTCTTGGATATTTTAACAACTTGGAGTTTAGATCTTGGAGGTGGAGGATTTTATATTGGATAAAGTTATTAACAAGAAACTGACATCTATCTCATACTGCAATGACTTAAGACAACTAGAAAAGAACTGAATAAACCCCTAAAAAGGAGAAATAAACAAGCTATTTGAGACCAAAAATAACCTTCATTATGAAGAAGTTAAAATAGTAAATTCAAATGACATAGCATTTGCAGAACTACTAGATAAGAAAATAATCATGAAGGAAGAAGTCAGAGGACTAAAAAGGGAACATGAGATTCAATCAGTAAGACTACATGAAGTATTTGAGAAAAAGAAGAAAGATGAGGAAGAAAAGGTTATCATTGAGGAAGATAAAAGACTAATGGAAACTACAGTTGAAGAAAGGATATCTAATGTACAAAATCTCACAAACACTTTTCTTGACATGACAAATCAACTGATGCTTGCAAATAAGGAGTTGAACTGAAAAGATGTAGAAATAGAAAATATGATATCAAAGAAGTACTTATTAAAAAATGAATTGAAAACTAAGAAAGAACTTCTAGACAGATTCAGAAATCCCAATGAAGCAATGAAATACTTTGAAGAACTTATGAGGTCATCTATTAGTACTATTGGTTTAGGTCATTCATATACCAACGAAGGAGAATCATCCACGAGTGGAGAACTAAGAAATGAAAAATCTAAAGACAAACCAACATGCTATCATTGTAGACAACTAGGAAAAGTATGGACATAGACTATATGAATGTAGATCATGGTAAAACCCCTATTTAGACTAATCAAAGGTAGAACTATGTACCTAACAATGTATGTTCCAAATGTCAAAAGTTTGGACACTCAAGCAAATACTACATGACTCAAGTACCAATACCAAATTACAAAAACACCAACCAATGAAGGTAAAGTAGACATTGATTGAACAAGGAAGGAGATGAATAAAACATGGAAGAAAAAGTTAGAAGTTGGAAGTAATGAAACTATTGGAGTTGAGATCACCCAATACAATGGAGGAGGTGACCATATTTTATTAAACGAAGCAACAAAGATATGTAAGGAACTATATATTAAAAGATACATCTTACATCAATTCCTAACATAAAATGTGCTAAAGTTCATATTTGCATAAGTAAAGGTGCATAAGAAGAAATCTATTAAAGGATTGGTGTAAGATAATAATGTGCCCAAATAGTATCAAACATCATTAAAATTGTCTATATCGATTGAGAATTGTAATATGGACCAAGTAATTCAAAATCTAAACTAGTTAGGTCAAGTTAGATGGAAGAGATCAAGTTGTATAGTAAAAACCTAGTTCAAAGGCACAGTGTTGACTAAGATAATTGGCTTCCACCTACTTGAGTATACAACATTAATAGAGACCCTAAATTGAGTAGAAGAAAGTATATATAAAAATTTGAAGACATTATGTCATACCTTGCATACAATATTTTAGAGCACAAAGAGATTTGAGTGAAAAAGAGATCCTAAGGTGATTTAAGAGGAACTCTGAGACAAGAAGCTTGATCAAGTGATGATTGAAGTGGTGTCAAGTTATCCAAAGAGAAGAAGCATATGAACCATAATAGAGAAAAATGGAAGCTTCATCATCTATAGGAAAGATTCAAGAGGTAGAGGTTAGTAATGTTCAATTAGTGAGGAGTGACACTTATCCTCCACCTAAATTTTTTGTTATTCCTCATATTGTGATGAAAGCTGTCTGAATAGGTGTGTTACTCAATACCATCCAAGTTAATTATGATACATGATGTACAGATTTGTTACATGTGTAAGATTAAAGAAGGAGGTGATTATGAGATTTGAGAAGCTTATGAGAAATTATGTGATGAAGAAGTTTTGAAGGAGAAATTCAAAATTGTTGGAAGGAAAGGGTTAACTTGTGCCCTAGAATTTTCATGTAATTTTAAGGTTGATTGGATCAAGTTTTTATTGAGTAGAACCCACAACATGATGTTTTGGTTAAACAATGGACTAGTTGAAATAACCAAGAAAGATGATTCATAAGATTACTAGTTATCCCACACTAGACAAGAAGAAGACCATACAAAGTTTGAGTCAAGAAAAAATTGAAGCCAATACAAGAGTTGAGTTGAATGGATGAGGGTTTTCCATCACAAACATTCCTAATCCATTGATTTAGTTTGTAGTGAGAGTGATTTCTCACAAATTCTATCAATATAGAATATTGAGTAGCATGCCATTTATGGTAGTGGACAAAGCATGGAAGATAGTCATGAAAGATCATGAATATGATCTTGTTGAGTTGAAAAGACTACAATTAACAGAAAAAATAATATCCATCAGGAAGGAAAAGAACTCAGTGTGTAAGTTTAGCTCACTTGTTATGTGTATTAAAATTCTTTTATATTCATAAGCATTTTCCTCATATTAGGAATATTGTTTGGAAACAAGGAAAATTAGTAATAAGGAAAATCAAAAAATTCATAACTCAATTAGGAGAAAATTTTGAAAATGTAATGTATACATATTTTGAAGAATTTAGACAAAGAATGAAGACGAGGATGAGAATTCCAGAAGAGTTGGTAGTAAGACATTATTATTATGTATGTTTCTTAGTAGAAACAGATAACATATATGCACAAGTAGTAAAGCCAAGAAATGCATGGCTAATGGAATTTGATAGTGAGGTTGATAGTGATATAGTTAATGCAAATATTGTTGCATTATTGAAAGAAGGAATTGACATTGAAGCGGAATCTTTTTGGAAGCATGAAGAAGTTAAAGCAAGAATCATGACAAATATAAAGATATATTCCAAGGAAAAGAAAAGGAAGAGTATGATTGAATACCTAAAGGAAAAGATAGGAACCTAAAGTAAGAATAATGAACCTCTATAGATTACACAAGGTCTAGGAGAAGATGAAGAAAAGGGTGGTGGTGATGAGGAAGAGGGAGAAGAAGGAGTCAAGGGTAAAGCCCCAACTATTTTCACACCACCAAGCAAGAAGGATAAATGAACTACAAAGATGATAGTAGTGAAACTCCTCTCTCCTCCACCACCTACCAAACCAAGGATAAGAGAAATATCTAGTGCCAAGCAATCTACAAAGCAAAGAGTAGTGAAGACTACTATGTCTAGTGGATCAAAACCAAAGAGAAGAAGATTGCTTAAAGGACCACCCACAAGGAAAAAAAAAGATGTTGATGAGGTATTTTTTGACCTAAGAAAATCTTTGGGCTTATCCAATTTTAGATTTTTGAAATATGATACATTGGATAATACTAATAGAAAAAAAGTTTAGGAGGTCATGATAGATATGATGGAAAATAAAAATATAGCTCTAAATGAAGAAGAGAAGAAGATAAAAAAGCTTGCACCCTTGTCCAAAGTCTTACCTAAGGATAGCCTCATGAAATATGGAAATAACCTCCAAGCTATGGGACTTGAACTATGAGGTTGAATCGTTGGAGAATGTCAGCTTCTTCTACTATTAGGATGCACTTAAACTATTCTTGAAGATAAAAGGGAGAAGGAATACATAAAAGAAACTATTTAATCTATTATAAAGAGATGATGCACCAAAATAGGGTGTCCAGACTAGTCTCTACCCATTCATGCATAGTAATATTATTATGACAGTCCAAAGATATACAAATTCAAACTTTTCTTTAATATATAAACTAAACAAAGATTAGAAAACCATATGGTTGACACAAGGAAAATGCTTCACTTATGGTCATTCATAGGCTAAAAAAACACAAAGAATCTAGATTATAGATATTCATAGTACATCAAAGAGGAGAAAACAAATCTTACACAATATGATGATGATTGAAAAAGATAAGGCAGAAACTCATATAACTCAAAGGCAAAAGGGAATTTACAGTAGCATGCCAAGGCATTACTAGAGAAAATAGAGATCTAACCATAAGAAAGAGTACAATATTTTCCTTTATGGTGCTAGCATAACTTGGATGACTTCCATCATAAGACAAAAATCAACTACTGCAATCAAATCTCTAGAGAATAATCATTGCAAAATTTGGAAATATCTGACCATTGTGTAAATCCATGCATGAAAGGATCAATTCCTCACCAAATAGATCTATGAGAGGTTAAGCATGATAATTATTTAATCTCTAAATGAATAAATAAATAAAAAAAAAATGGTCAAGTATTTCTTTTGCATTTATCAAGCCTAGGGATGAATGAGAGTAGTTACAGGTGATCAAAAAGATTAGATTCTTCATTCAAGGAACTGCTTATGCTGCCATCAACTTCCAACTTGATTGCAACCCTTAGGCAACTAAGGTTTAACCATTAAGTCCTACTATGTGGACCAAAAATTTATCACTATTATACCACCCTATCAATGGTCTAATCATCATGACTTGTGTTCAATCACGCATAGTTGCAACCTCACCATCACCTTCTCTTAACAAATATTACTACTTATGAAATTGTGATCTACTAAACATTAGTACCTCACAACCTACACTTGGAATTTCTTTCTAACTATCATGACCTTGTAAAAGTTGAGGTTAGACCATATTCACATCATCACCTTCTTAGTCTAATGTTACTATCTAACCCTTGCGATCTAGCAAAACAAAAGAAACCACTACTTCACAACTCAAACCTTAACCATTTCTTGACTCAGAAAGATTATGTGTTGGTCATATATCTAGATGATCTAATGGTGTAGGATATGTCTTGAAACATTGAAGATCTTCCTTTTCTACACCATCACAACCTAAACCATAGCATGCCAATATAGCCATGTGATTAGGAAAAATCAAAACAAAATGCACCTTCACTGTCTTGATCTTAGTCATCATTAACCAACTGTGACAATGTAAATTGCATGATCATGACTTAAAATATCTTAAGGCATAATATGAAATAAGAATATGGTCAATACTAAATCATTACATAAGAAACCCTAGGTGACTATTGAGTGAATTATCATTTAAAAATTATTCTCTAGCAGGTGGGTATAAATGTTAGCATTTCTAGTGACTCAGAGGGAATGCAAGCCCACCTTACACTTGACCAATGACTATCAAAAGATACATTGGGCTATGGAGTCTCTAAAACCATAAAACTCATCAAATTTATCATCCCCACTACATTTTGAACTATAACATGCCTTTTTCCTCTGCAACTTGTAAAAAACTTAGAACCAAACCCCTTTCTTACAAAAAAAAGCATGTTCCCATGTACTTCTTTGAAAATAGGAAAGAATAGGAAAGAAAAACTACTCTAACTATGTAAACAAATATTGATTTTCATTAGAAACAGGGCTTAAGATATATCCCATTAACTAGAATAGGCTACACTTTGCCATTAAGCCTACTCTACTAAAAGACATTAGATTGTTTGCAACTAATGATTACATAGGGATCACTCCTTAAGGCATCAACCTTTGAGTATCTCCTTGTCTTTTCTTTGTTTGCATCCCATTTCAACACAAGATCACCTTTCTTGAAACTTCTAGCCTTAGCCTTCTTATCAAAACTCCTCTTCATTTTTTGCTGATGTATTTCTAAGGTTTTTATTGCTTGACCTCTTTTCTCCTCTAGTTCCATCAAATCTATCATTCTTATAGACATAGCCTCATCTTCAATTAATTCTAGCTGACCAGCCAACTCAAGGGCAAGAAATTCTAATGATATTGGAAGCCTATCTTCTATACCATATAATAACATGAGGGGATAATTCCCTATGGCTCTCTTAGGCATTAGTCTGTCAGCCCACATGGCAATTTTCAATTTCTAGTGCCAACACCTTTAATTATCTTCAATAGTCCTCTTGATAATCCTAATCAAATTCTTATTAGATGACTTGGCCAAGGCATTACCCTAAGGATAATAATTAGAGGATTTATTCAACTAAATACCATGATTAAGTGCCTATGTACAAATCTAAGCTCCTATGAATGATTTAGCATTATCTAAAATAATAGTTGAGAGGGCACCAAAACTTGTTACAATTCCATCAAGGAATTAAATGATTGAAGGTTTTGTGGCATCCTATAGTGCTATTGCCTCTATCTAGCTTGTAAAATAATCTAGAGAAGCTAGAATCCATTTATGACTTGAGCTAGAAGGAGGATTGATGGGACCAATAAAATCTAATCACCACTGGGTAAAAGGTTGATCTGTCTAGATAGGATGAAGTGGAAGAGCTTCAAGTCTCTTCTTACCTAAAAAGAAAGCACACTTCTCACACTTCCTTACACATTTGTGACATTAATGGAACAAGGATGGCCAATAGTAACCAACTTTCATAATTTTCACTACAATAGTTCTTGCCAAAAAGTGGCCACCATCAAGACTATCATTTAGTTCTTTAACTATCCTCTCTACTTGATTTGTATCAATACATCTTAGTAGGGATCCATTGAAATATTTCTTAAAAAGAACACCAACAATTATAGCATAAGGACTAGACTACAATCTAAACTTTCTTCTCTTAGCTTTATCCAACCCTTGAGGATACCTATTCCTAGCTAAGAAGGTCTTCATATCATCCATCCAACTCCTTGGATTGTCATTTCTTTCCTCCTATTGTTCTACCCACACCAAGATAGCCTCTTCGTTAGTCTCATGAGATGAGATCATCTATTCACATAGTCCTTTTTCCCTTATCAATTTGGTGATCTAAATATCCACATCATATTTCATTACCTTGGTGATCCAACTAGCTCTTTTCTCACTAATATTTTTGCTTCACAAAAAATCCTTTAAACTGGCATGAGGAACCAGCAAGTGGATTTTTTAATGAGACAACAAGTGTCTAAAATTCTTCAAGGCTCTTATGACTACAAGAGCCTACTTTTCCACATAGCTATACTTATTTTCATATTCCTTGAGTCCTTCACTAAAGAAAGCAACAGGCTACTCTTCATTTTTTTCCTTTAGCTAAGTCAAAATAGTAGAAATACTCGACCCACCTCCTAAGGTATAAAGGATGATGTCCTTATCAAAATTCAGATTAATGAGAGTAGGGGTTGAAGATATGGCTACTTTGATCTCTTCAAAACTTGCTTTCCCTTCCTTGGTCCATGAGAAGGCCATATTCTTTTTTAGCATAGTTGTAAGAGGTTTCACCATGGTAGCTAGGTTAGGAATAAATCTTCTCAAAAAAATTATTCTACAAAGAAAAATTTGTAGACCTTTCTTGGGACTAGAAAGAGAGAGGGCAAGTATTGCCTTTGTTCTTTTTGGATCAATGGTTAGACCTTCTTTAGATACAATATATCCTAATAATTTCCCTTTATTAGTGGCAAAGACATACTTGCTTGGATTCAAGGACACCCATACTCTCTACATCTCAAAAATACCTACCTAAGATGGCTAAAATGCTCTGCTACATCCTTTGAGTATGCTATGATATAATCAACATAGACTAACACAAACCTCTCAATCATATTCTTAAAGGCCATCTCTATTTCTTTTTGAAATTTGGCACCTACATTTTTTAGTCGAAAAGGCATCTTACTATAGGATTGGTACCCCATTTGGTACTAAAAGTAGTTTTATATCTGTCAATTTCCTTGACCAACACCTGATTATAACCTAAGAATCCATCCAAGAAGGAGAATCTCTCTTAACAACTAATTTTAGACAATATCTGCTCCATAGAAGAGAGAGGATGATGATCTTTAAGGGAGGCTTGGTTAAGATCCCTAAAATCTACACACAGTCTAATCTCTCCATTCTTTTTCCTAACAGGGACAAGGTTCACCACCCAAGACAAGTGCTTGATAAGGAAAATAATATTGGCCTCAATCAATTTGGATAGATCATTCCTCACTAGGGGCTCAATCTTAGGATTTATTGGTCTTTATTTTTGCATAACGGTCTCAACATTATCCACTAGATCTATAGTATGTTGAAATAGACTAGGGTAGAATACCCTTAAATCATCATATGTCCAAGCAAACATATCATTAAATTCTTGACATAGACGGACAAAACTTTCTTTCTCATTTTTAGAACATACCTTCCCCAAGTTTAGCATCCTTCCATTAGCAATTGTGACTAGCACATGGTCTCCTTTTTTTGTAGAAAGATTCATGTCTCTTTACCTCATTTGGTCATTAGGGTTAAAGACACTCTCTAAGGTAATGAGACCCTTAGGTAATTGTTAGAGCTAAGGTTGATGATTTGATAACCATACTAGTCATGCAATATCAACTGATTTCTAGCTCAAAAATCTACCTAATTCTACAAAAACTCACAATTTGTACATCAAATTCAAAGACCTACCAATTCGTATCATTATTAGGAATAGTGGGCCTTACCACCATTTTAATTTTCTATCTCTTCTCATCTTTCAGGCATCTTGGGGCATCATAAGATGCACTCACTGTCATAAGTCTATTAGCGTGTCTATTTTCTTTTCTAGGAATGCTTTGAATAATAAATGTAGTAAAATCTTCAAGAAAATCCCATACCCTATGTTTGTAAGGTTTGAGAAAACCATTCTTAGTAACATTTCAATTTCTCACCTAATTGATCACTAGCTCACTATCCCCATACACACTCAATGCTTGGATTCCTCTTTTTTGAGCAAGTAAGAGACCCTAAATCAATGCCTAATATTCAACTACATTATTAGTACAATTGAATTGAAGCCTTAATGAGAAATACTACTTTTCTAATGCAAGAGACACCAACATTCTACCAGCCCCTAACCCATTTTTATTTCTAGGTCCATCAAAGTGCATGATCCATATCCCACTTGTATCCTCTTTGGTTTTCATCAAATTAGGGACTAGAGCATCCTTTTTTGATATACAATAAGTGCCCAGACTAGTCCCTAAGGTTTCTAATATACAATCAAACTAATAAGCATTAGCCCATTTATCCAAGAGGAAGTTAGGTATATCAACTAAAGAAGTGGCAGGCTCATTTGCTACATAATTTTCATCTATTTCCAGGATGGTGCAATTCATATTAATGAGGTTGGGAGTGTAGGACTCAATATGATGGAGGGATAATGGCTCTACTTTGATTAAAGCCTTTGTTCCATATCTAGTTCTAAAATAAAAATATAACCAATTATAAGATATGTAACCACCTATTTTAGCAGTGAAGTTTCTTGACAAACAAATGGCAAAATGTGGCTTGACCTTAGCAATTGATATATTCTAAACTATAGTACAACCTAGATCAGCATGTAAGGCTATTTCAACATTCCTAAGGATTCCCATAGTCTTGATAGTTCTAATTGTAATACCTCCTTAACAATAGGTTCATATTTCATTTCTAAAGTATCAACAATACACTTGGACATTACTGAACTACTGGCCTCTAAATAAATCATATACTTATGGACTAGCTTATCTCCTATAATAAAATAAACCTAAAATGGAGGAGGTCTAACCTTTTTTCTTATTTCTACCTCTCATGATGGTTGTACAAAGCTTACAACATTCTGCATGCAAGGTGGCTGATCTCTGAGTTCAATGCTTTCCAACTCCTACTATAGTAACCTCCTTTATGATGACACGATAGTTATAGCATCCCACATAAAAATATTTACATTAGTCTTCCCCATTTTATCTACCACACTAAAAGGATCATTGGTTATTCTAGCAAGAGCCTTGGAAGTAGATGCTTGAGGTGGGATAGTCTGCAGGTTATTCACATTATCTCTACTTTCACCCTACCTTTGCTACTGAGAAGTATTGGCAAGCTAATTTGCATTGTGTTTCTAGGAATGTATTTTTACATGTGGCAATGCACTTGATGTGGAAAGTTGATTAGGAGATTAAGGAGCCATCTCCTCTACAACTCTTTTCTTTCTCCTGGAATTGTAAACATAGGAATACTGGTTTACATTACCATGCTCTTCTACTAGGCTGTTCATAAAAGAACAATCATCTTTCTAAAAGGTATCAATAGGTTGATTAGTATTGTGTTATTGGGTAACTGCTCACATTTTTATAGTTAAGGGCAAGTAAGCTTTTGACTTTTGGCACATGCAGTATCCATAAGAGTAGTTGTAATAAGGGCTAAAATGTTGATCTTGGGCAAGGTTGTTATGAGGGACTAAGGCCCTATTTAGGTTCATGTTTGAATACTGGGGGTGATTGATAGGTCTATTTTGATTATGAGGATGATTAGTAGGTCTATTCTAATTGTAGGGGGCATGACTTTGGTTCGGAGGTCTACTATGAATTAGACCTTAACTCTAGATTTGAAGAGACTTATTATTTTGAGCTTGTTACCTCTTCATGGTCACCAACTCATTTCCCATTTTCTACACTATTGTACTATTTTCCTCCATCTTCTTTTCTTGATCCAACATCCTTCTATCTACATTCTACATCAATTTTTGTATCATAGCCTCAATCCTATCAGCTCCACTAGTGGATGTAGAGGCTATTGGAATCATAGAAAGAGAATGAATTATAAAGGAGACATGAATAGGGACTACATTAGGTTGATGGTTAGGCATGTTAGGGAAGAAAGGAATTGGGGGCCTTGGAGCTAACTTCCCTCCCTGCGTTCCTACATTCATGCATCATCCTACATTATCTATCAACCTTCTAGGGCTTGCCACCTAGTCCAACCTTAGTCTAACTTGTGTTTGATTAATTTTGACCAAATTTGACCATTTTTTACTGATTTCATTCATGTTATAACCTTTCTCCACCATTTTGGACACTCACACAAAGTTTCAAGTCATTTTGATTTGGCCCCTCGAGACTTCTAGGGTGTAGTTTGCACTTTCAGAGAACACTTGGTACTATCATAGTGCACTTGGGTTTACCAAGTGTGCACTGGATGCACTTGGGGTAGTAGGATGCCTAGAACTTCTCCTGAAGCCCCTATGTTCCACTCAGGAGGCCATAACTTTTGGATTTCAACTTTGATTTATGAACTGTTAGTTGCATTAGATTCATATCTTCCTTGTGAAAAAATTGAGCTATCATTTTTGTTATTTGGTCACTATCTTGAGTGTAACCCTTGAAAATACTCTCAAGCCTTGAATCAACATCACTTGTTCATATTATTTCACCCCATTTTCTCATTCCACTAACTTTGATCTTTTGGCCAACCAGATTGTATCTCAATAGTGTCTATTATCATTCATATCCTCTTTCACATCAATTTCACATAATTTTGGAACCATCTCAACATCATCAGAAATCATATCAAATTAACTCGCAACCACTTCAAATCAACTTGAAATCATATCAAATCAATTTAGAATCACCCCAAATCAACTTGGAATCAGCTAAAATCAACCATAACCAACTCAAAACATGTCAAACATCTCAAATCAATCATCCTTTGTACAATCCTAGGTATTGTTATGGTTTTCAGTGCCTTGGGAACCTATCAATCTATCAAATCTTATCAATTTGACCTTAGTACTGTCATGGCTCTCAGTTCTAGGTCAAACTACCATTCACATCATCTGATCTTTGACATTGTTGAGTCTTTCCATGTTAGATCATATCATTATCAACCATTTTAATAATATTGACAACATTCATCCATGTTATTATGATCAACCATATCAATCAATCTCGATCATATAGCATTTACGATATTGGTTAAATGTTACATATCTTTAATTCATGTCATGTGTCCTTGTCATGTCATCAATTTTTATCAATCAATCAATTTGACCATGAATTTTCTCTACCTATCATCATCCTATTCAATTCTTATTATCACCACATTTCATCAAAAGATATTGTTACACTTATTTAATCAAATTGGCCAATTACCAACTAATTTTCTCTATAGGATTAAATAACCCATAATTTAATCCTATGTCATTTCACTAATTATTCTTCCTAACTAGCTTCCTCAATTAATTAATTTTATTAATTAATTGGTTCATCATTCACAAAGCATGAAAATTCTAAATTTCCTGAGTCATATTTTCCATCCATTAAATCCATTTTTACTAATTTCTATTTTTGTGGAATAAAGGATTTTTAATTCAAATATTCCACAAAATATTGACATCATCATGACACATGGGCATGACACCTCATGGATTCTCCATTAACACTTGGCTAAGGTATTTCATAATCCAATATTCTTATTCTCTTATGCACATCCATATTTGGCTTCCATTGTCATAGATTATTGGCTTTAAGTGGGTTTGAGGTGTCATGTGACGTGTCATAGATCCTCTTCCATCTTTAGCAAAATTTGACTTCCAAGCATCATACAATCCTACATTTGGCATCTTGTGTCATATGTGTCATGGATTCTCCAAGGAATCTCTTTCTATGTCATATATCCAAGATGATAATTCCAATTCTCTCATCCTTTGTGTTGATTATAAAATGAGCATTCTTTCTCAGAATTCTGGTCCCTAGTTTTCTCATTTTTTTACTCTTGCTCTCACACTAAAATCACATCTTCTAGTATTCTCATAGAATCATCCCTATCATAGAATTTTTATTTAACATTGTGTTCACTATAGGAAATTTGGAGCTACATCACATGGAGAAGAAAGAAGGACATGGGAACTACAAATGAAAGTGGGAATTTTTTCTTTGTTTTCTTCTTTTATTTATTTGGCTTTCATGGTAAACTAGAGGGTGTTAATATATGATTATTAAGTTTCTGATTTTCTCATAGTATGTTAGACATTAGCCCATTTTCTAGTCCTACATTTGGTGAACCCAACATGAACATGCTTATCTAACTTGGGTTTTCTTGTTTTGTGCTTGGAGGTGTAAGGAAGGAGCTCACTTGGAAGGGTATAATGACTATCTACACTTTCTTATCACACCTAAGTTAATTAGGGGGTCTTATAATATGATTATATGTTTTCATTCTATGCATTTTTTTAGCTTGTTGTCCTAGGGTCCACTCTACTCTGTCAGGGCACACTTGGGACCCCTAAGAGGGAATTTTGGGGGCCTAAGACACACCATAACCCTTGTTTGTTGTTCCTAACTTACCAACTATGCTCATCAACTACCAACTATGCCCTTTTGAGCCCCAACTACACCATGGGGATAGTTTACATTGCCTAGGTACACTTGGGTGTATAGGTTTCAAAAAATTTAGTTTATGGGTCTTGCTTAGGCATCATTTCCCCACAACTTGTCACTGACCTCCCAACTATGCCCAAAAACTACTAACTGCACCCTTTGAGCCCCAAGTGTACCATGGGCATTGTTAGCACTATCTAAGCACACTATTATGCATTTTTGGTCATTTTGGCCTTCCGGGGCATAGTCTTCTCTGTCAGAGTGCACTTGTTTCATAGAAAGCACCTATTTCAATCAATATTTTGTATCTAATGTTTCCATTTGCTTCTAGGACATAGCTTAGATGATTTTGTGTTACTGATGGTCTTTTTGCAACATGTGGTGATCATTGGATGAATACATAATCATAAAAAAACTACTAATGCTTGTTTACAAGATGTTGTTGAAGACCCTATGTGTTTGTCAAAATCATGTGTGTGGATTTCTTAGCTTAAATAACACTTTTGTTTGTTGCTTAAAATGAACTCTTTCTTTTCTACTTGGAATGTCTATAGTGTTTAAATCCCTAGGAGTTGCATGGACATATCCTCTCCCCTCACCATTCATGGATCTTGGGTGTAAGAGGAATTTGTGTAACTTCTATAGTGAAGCCTGCCTTGGACCAAGATATCCAATATTGGGTATGTCAGGGGATGAATTTAGAGTGGTAATGGGCAAAAGCCAAGTCAATGTTCCAACTACTATATAAAACTTAATTATGATGAGAGTCATGTCAATGGTATTGCTGCGTGATAGCTCTCCTCTAGTACCCTTGTGGTGTGTCAAACCTTGGTTCTTGGGGCTAGGAGACCTTTTGTAGAAGTTTATCATTCACTTGTTGAACAGTATGCCCTTACTAAAAACCTTGTTTTAGTGGCCAAAATCCTTTCTATCCACTAGCTCAAGGGGTCACCCATGCCCGTGAAGACATCCTACCTTCTCGTGGTCCTTATTAGAGACAACAGTCCCTTGGGAAGTCATGTCCCTTGGGAAGTGGATCTTGGTAGACCTAAGAAGTGAGTGCACTATAAGGGGGAGCCTGTGGTGCCAAGGTCCTAAGTTTTCCACTCTGGATAAGCAAAGCTAAACTTTGGTTCAAGTAAGAATTCAATAGATACAGTCCTAAAGCCTAGGTTGTGGTGTGCTTGTTCACTTTTAACAATAGCTATTCTTGTCTTAATGTGTCTTGTGTGTGTGTAAAACATTAATCAAGATAAAAACCAACTCTCAAATCTACACCTTGAACCTTTTCACAACATTACACATTGTCAAAATGTTATAACCTTTGTCAAAACTTTGCAAACTTTGGTCCAATACATTCAAGACTTGGAAAACATGACCATTTGTGATCCTAAACATACTCGGCATAACATAGATTTTATCCTTACATAGGACTTACTTTCATTCATACTAGTCTGAGCATCATACCTAAATCATCTAGGCTTCATCTTGCATCTTCTAGTCCTCATTATGCATCCCTCATCCTTCACATTGCATTCATTAGAGTTTAGTTTGCATCCTTTAGTCTTTGCATTTCAACTCCAAAACTTACACTTTGCATTATCCATCTTGCATCTTTTCATACCCAACCCTCATCTTGAACACTTTAACCATCATTCTAACTATCATACACATCATTTTGAACCTTCATTCTAGTCTTAGCATTTTCCTCTACTATCTAGCTCACTATGACATCAATTTGGAAACCATAGCAGCTGAAATTGCCTTAGTTTCAACCTAGCTTCCCAACTACACTCTAAAACTACCAACTATGCCCAAACTAGACCCAATTGCACCATAGGTGGATTTGGTACTATCTAAGTGCATTGGTAGTCTAAGAACCTAGTTTGGGCTTCCGAATAGCATTTTGAGGCTTCAGAGGTGTTCACAAGTACCTAGATAGATCCCCTTGCATTAGTAGGCCCTGATCTGCATTCTACACCCCATAATATTCTTTTTCTTCACTTAGGACATCATTCCCTATATTTTAAACTTCATTCTAAATCTCCTAATCCATCACAAAATCAACCCTAGCATCCCAGCCCTTTGGTAGAACAATTTGGCAACCACCTCCCCAGAATCAACAACCCTTCAACCTAGTTTCCCAACTGTGCCCTAAAACTACCATATGCCCTTCTAAGCCCCAAATACACCATAGGCATATTTGGTACTATTGGAGGACACTTGGTGCTATCATAACATAGTTGGGCACCTGTATGACCATTTTAGGCCTTGAAACTACATTTTAAGACCTTAAAACTGCATTTAGGAACCAAAACCACATCTTACACCCAAAATCTCATTCTACATCTTAGGATATTTATATATTGCATATCCACTCAATATCATCATCATTTTGAGCCTGTTAAATGTCATTTTGAACCCCAAAACCTTTGAATTTAGTCAAAAATCCGAACAAAGTATGAGTCTTAGAGTATCTCCTAGTGTTGGTGGATGATGGATCTTGACTAGTCCTTTTGTATTTCCTTATCATTTTCTTTGGTCAAATTTAGTCTATGTATTAATAGATTTGACCTTTTCATCTTTATAATTTTGATCTTTTTTTCTTTTACAACTTTTTGGTCAAGATCCAAAGTCCATTATCACAAGGTTAAACTCCTAGACAACATACTTTCTAAAGATTTCACCTAAGTTCAAAACCTTGCATATACCTTTTTCATTAATATAATCATATTCCTAGTGTCCCTAAATTTCATTTTGACTTACCTAGTTGTATATCCCTCTCATCTTGCATTGTTTAATACCTTAGCATCATTCTCACTATCAAACCCTATCAACTTGTCTACTAACCAAATTGTCATCTTAATCACTTATCCTCATTTTGCATATCCAAAATGTCATTATCAACCCTAGAACACCATCTCTTTCATAGTCCACCTTTCATAAATCAACCCCTAGCATCATTACCAAGTGCACAATATAACCCTAACCTTCATTTTTCATACTATAGGGTCATTTTCATCTCTTCTAGTCAACCTCCAAAATGTCACTTTGCATTTGCATTTGCATAGTTTCCCTAGGACATTTGCATTTTTCATATCAAAACCCCACTTCATTTATCATTTTCCTAGGTCACATAACATCCTTAAGCACCTAAAAATCCAAAAAACATTCATATCTTGCATATCCACATCTTAATTATCAAATTTTGACCTATTTTACCAACTACACACTTTGAGTGCACAGTTGGTAGTTGCAATGCATAGTTGGTAGTTTCAGAGTGCACTTGGTAATTAGGGGTTTCATTCTAGGTTCTAGAACCCTAATTTTCACATCCAAACCTTGCATTTCATCCCTAAACCTTGCAAAACACTCTAAAAAACTCAAATCATTCACATTTTGCATTTTAGGCACCCTAAGCACCTCTATTTACCCATTGCATACCTCCTACTTACCAACTACTTACCTTTAGGGCCCCAAGTGCACCAAGGGTGCACTTTGTACTATTTTAGCATAGTTGGTAGTTTAGGTGAGCACTTTGGAGGTAGGGAGTCCATTTAGGTTTTCCTCCACTTCATCTACATCCTTAGGTATCATGCCAGCACTCACTAGGACACAATCAGCTCAGAGACCTAAAGAACTTTATCAACCTTTGTTTTTTGAGGCACCAACACAATCGAAACCTCATCCAAGACAAAAGAAGAGAAATAAAATCCAAAAAACCTTTGACAAAGACCAAATTGAGGCATCACAACCTATACTTGTAGACCCCTTAAACATGTATCTACAAGATCACCATAACCAAGAGATGATGCACCAAACCCTAAAAAATGCACCTACCATAAGGTTTCCTTCAAACACCTCCCCTACACATGGGATGGTTCAATTTACCAACCACACTCAAGGATGAAAAATACACTCCTTTGAATTCAACAAACCAAACACAAGTACCTTCAACTATAATATGTTAAAAACATAAGGTATTGTGCACCTAAGTGATGACTCTGACACTGACTATGACATCACTGATGAAGAAATGGCTAGGGCATGTCAAGACAAAAAAAATTGCAAGAACTTCAAACTTTTGGCATCCCAAGATATTGTCAAATTCAACCCAAATTTGGAGGGACCTAAGTCCAAACATCAAACCAACACAACAATTGAAAATATACAACCCATGATCAATTTGGACTTAGATAAGGGAAAACAACCTTTGGAGTTTTCAAATGCAATAATGGCATCTATAAGATCCCATCAAGAATCAACCACTGAAATTCTCCAAAGTACATTTGAACACATCAAAATTGATCTCTTGTTTGATGAACCACAACCAATGAAGGGAAATAAGACTCTTCCTAAGTATCCTAAGAGGATGTTAAGACTTGACTTCAATTACATGATGCAACAACAAGATGCACCTAAAGGGACTTGTACTCTAGGAATGCTAAATATACCTCCTTTGGAGGAAAATTCACAAAGTGCACCTTTTCTCCTAACCCTACCAAGTGTCATGATGTCAAATGTTATGGAGCCTCCCAGAAGTACACCATATGAAACATCAACTACAAAATTTCCTATTTATGCACAAAGGAAAATTCTTATTGACATTACACCTATTCCCAAAATAAATTCACCTCATTTTCAAGTCAATATGATGTCTCAAGGAGAAACCTCTAACACACAAGGGTGCCAAAACAACAATACCAACATGATGATCACTTCTCAAGGGCATAACCAACTACCCCAACATCAACCTACAATTGTCTAAGGACTTAATGTTTCCAATGCACATGTGACATATCAACAACAACATCAACCACAACAACAACAACCTCAAGTGGTGCAAGCATCCAACATCCCCAACATGCACTCCAATGTAAATCCACATGACTTACATGCAATGTATCAAAAATTCCAACAATAACAAGCCTTCTTTACTAAACAACAAGAGCAACTCAAACAATAATTGGAATACCAATGATTCCTCGAGCAAAAAATTGCATACCAACAACATTTATTACAACAACAACATGTGCCACAACAACCTCAACAGAGACCTCTAGAACAACAATCACATACATGGTCTCACATACAACCAACTAAGGTATCTCAACAACAACCACAACAAATGGCACAACAACAACACATGTTACATCAATCATAGTCAATACCACAACAAGTGCCACATCAAATAACATGACAAGTACCCCAACATGTATCACAATAGGGACCTTTTTGTCTTCGAAGTACTAACATACCTCCACCACCTAGTGACACATCACCAAACACATTAGACACAAAAAATGTCAGATTTGACTAGACATAGCTCCTACCATAGCAAATGATCTACTCATAGGAATAAAATACTTGAAGGGAAATCTATCATGCAAAAACCTAATTAAGAACTATTGCAACAATTCAAACAAGTTTCCGAACAAGTCAAGGCATTCAGAGTGCAAAAGAAATTGACTCTATATATAGAAAGGGACCTATGTCCTAATCCATTTGAAAAAAGTATGTATATGCCTCCATTCCTAAAACACTTTGAGGCTCCAAGTTTTGAAAAATATCAAGGAAAAGGCAATCGTGTTGATCACATTCGAGAATTTTGTGCCTCTTGTACCAAACTTAGTGATGAGCCCACTTACCTCATGAGATTGTTCCCCTATTCTCTAGGTGGGCCCACACTCGAATGGTACTCCAAACTTCCTAGTACTATCAAATCTTGGTCAAAGCTAGCAAACAAGTTCATCTCCCACTCTACCTTTAACATTACAAATGAGGTGATGCTTTCCAATTTGTGCTCAACTAAACAAAAGATGGGAGAACCATTCATCACACTCTTACTACACTAGAGAAGTTTAGTTAGTTAATGCTCACTAGACATTCCTGAAGAACAACAAGTTAACTTGTGCATTAAAAACTTAGTCCTAGACTTAATGTATGAACTCGAAATCAAAATTCCAAGCACCATTCCTAAATTGATAAAAAAAGGGGCTAGCATTGAAGATGCTCTTATCCATAAGGGAATCCTCAAGATGAACAAGGAAAACACAAACACCAACTTGTCTAATGACAAGGAAAAAAAATTCTCCAAAAACAAGAATGTGATTAATGATGGCATTGTGTATGCCCATACAATTAGCATAGCACAACCTCAATTGACTTTGAAAGGTGAAAACCCTATGAATTCACAAACTCCTAATCAAACATCACCTCTACAAAAGAAAATTAAAAATTCCATGTAGGATGGACCTTCGAGACATCCTAGAAAAAATGATAGAAAATTCATGCCATTGGGGATACCTCTCAAAAATGCAATTCAATAATTGCTTAGTAATAACTTCCTACAGTTATCGCTAATGAAATATGAGCCACTAACTAAAGCTTCTTGGTGGGATGACAAAAAATTATGTGATTACCATCACACTAAAGGATGTAAAACCTCATCATGTTTCCAACTAAAGCATGCAATACAAGATCTTATTGATGATGGTATAATCACAATTGATCTGTCACTGCTAGTATCCAACTTTGATCATACTATCTTCAAAGATCCTTTGGGTAATCATGACAAAGAGAAACCCTCAAGTTCAAACTCAAACTCATAATGTAATGTGAATTACACATGCATTGCATATGACTACACCATCAATTACTTCAATGAGTCTAATTCCCACATATCCACATTCATCTTAAAGGTTGAAGACCCTCATTGCGCTATAACTACACATCATACCAAGATCACTCTACCTGGAGCCCCATCTAGACCTATTGCTTCTACTATACTTGCACCCCCTAGTAGACCTCTTGCTCCTACTTCATCTGATTATAGACTTTTTGAATGGCTCGGCAAGACCCCTATGCAAATATCCATCTTGGACCTATTATGTGTGTCTCCCCAACATGAGAAGATCTTGGATCAAGCCCTTAAAGATTTAGTAGTCTCAGATAACATCAATGCTGCCCAATTCCAAGCCAAGGTGGGGAACCTATCTACATCAAAAAAATATCACCTTTTCCCCTTGAAATATTCCTAAGATAGACCAAACCACAATGATCCCCTTCACCTTGAAGTCTTTGTCCACAATGTTAAAGTAAAACATATCTTGATAGATGGAGGAGTAGGTCTGAATATCTATACACTTAAAGTAGTCAAAGGTTTGGGTTATTCTGAAAATAATGTGGATCCCTCTCAAAGGATCACAATTAAAGCCTATGTTGATGGTGAATGCTTTTATATGGGGGTCATCGTCTTAAGTATTAGAGTTGGTCTAGCTATTCAGAACACTTTATTCTAGGTCCTAGATATAGAAATGAATTGCAACATGATACTTGGACGCCCTTGGCTTCATGCTATGCAAGCAATGCCCTCTACATATCATCAATGTCTAAATTTTTCCTATAACAATATGGAAGTTACCATCCTTGGTGATCTAGATCCTTTCCAATTTTGTGCTAATTTGAGAGATGCTACTACATACCAAGTCCCAACAAACAATGAAGCACAACCCATAGAATCTTCTAAATATGTGGATTCTGATATACTTCTTAGTAAGGCCAAGGAAAAGCTAAATATTGAACACAATGGGTGTGGAGAATACTTTATGTCTCAAGTATCCCACATTAGGGTGTCACTTCTTTCTCCCCAATCTTATGGTAAATCATAACTATTGCAAGACCAACACTGTAAGATTAGTACACAAAAGGCCACTTCTATCAATAAGAATACATTTGTATGTATTGAGAAAGTAGAAGTAGAACAAAAACCAACTTTGATATCTCCTAGCAAGTATGGACTTGGGTTTACTATCATGCAAAAACAAGGATATGATGGCTATAGTGGTCTTGGATATTAAAAAATAGGGAATAATTGAACCTATCACTACAAAAGGGAAAATTCCTAGTTTGGAGCTTGGATTTGAACCATTATGAATAGGTCCTCTAAGTACTACAATACCTATGTGTAAGACTATGGATGTTTTGAACAATGAAAAGGCATCTGAGGATACCCAACCTAAAACCAATAGTCCTCCAGCTTCTAAGCATGACCCTAATGATACCACTCAATCATATACCCATATATCTACCTTCAATCAAAGTTCATTCAACACTAATAATGACATCCCCTCAAGTTATCCTGAACTATTGGATTGGGACCAATGTGGACTACTACCAATCTTTGATCAATTTGACAATCATGACTCTCTCACAATAGACTTTGAAATATATGAAGGCATTAAAATTGATGATCATCAACAAGTAATCTCTCCTAAAGGGAACACATTGGAATATTTTGGGTAGTCAATTCCATTGTCTAGATGCAAAGTAAAAGATGACAAGAATAGGTCTCTTGGTGAAAATTGAAAGGCACCATTTAACAATGAAAAATCAAAAGCTAAGCAGCTCCCAAGGATTCAAGATGAAAAAGATCATGCCATGAAAATTAGTGTTCCAGTGTTCAACATGCCACAAAGTCTTTTTGGGCTTTGTCAATCAGCATTCATGTGGGAAATCGTTGGTCTCTATCCTCCCAATCCTTCCTTATATCTAGTTGTTTATCCCCCAATCCTACTACCTGATTTTTCCAATAACCAAAATAGAACCTCTATCCAACAAGCCTTTGAGCATGTCATCATCAGTGACATCCCACACAACATATCCATTGACCCATTTATCCTTAGATGCCTTGATTCGCAAGAGGCAAATACTGTCTTACATATGGTACATAATGGTATGTCATGAGGTCTTTTCAGTGGTTTGATCTTAGCTGCAAACTTGGATCGAATCCTATGTAGTTATGGTTAGTTACAGGTCTCAAGATTATTAGCTAGTAGCACCAACAACAGATTTCTTCTTAGCATTCATTAGCAACATTCATGATTCTGTCTGATAGTCCTAAAAAAAATCAAAAAATGGTAAAAAGTCCTTTAAAAATATCAAAAAAATAGAAAAAGTCATGAAAAAAGAAAAAAAAAGTGAAAAGAGTCAAGAAAAAAAGAGTCATGAAAAAATGGATGCCTTAATGAAGATTTGGAAAATAAGCATCTTGGAACAAAAATTTGAGTCAAGAGAAAAATTTTGTCTAAAAGTGAAAACCTGGTAAACAGGCACTCTGGGCAAGTACCATGGTGAAAACCTGGCAAATAGGCACCATGTGTAATCAATTGTTGCTCCTCCATCTATCAAGATTCCATCTAGTTTTCTCCCCTTTTTTTTATTCCTTGATCATTTCCTTCATCTTACAAGACATCCTTGGCTCCTTGACCATGGCTCACAAACTAGTTAATATCCATACTCTATCATTGGCCTTTGTACATAGTTTGCATCTTGTCTGGGGGCATATTACCTACATAGTGCATGAGTTTGAACTTGAACTGGGGGCATATCCCTAAGCACTTTTTATCCATTGGACTTATCACATAATAGGTTGGAGCTAACACTTGTATATGCTTTTATGATCCTAAAAAAATCCTAAAAATTCAAATATGATCCTAAAAAAATCTTAAAAATTCAAATATGATACTAAAAAAATTCTAAAAACCATAAAATGTCCTAAAATAATCATTAAAAATCATAAAATATCCTGAAAAAATACATAAATATCATAAAATGTCCTAAACAAATCACTAAAAATATAAAATGTCTCGAAGAAACCAGTCACACAAAAACATCACATATTCCAAAAACCCTAAAAATCACAAAACCCATCAAAATGTTGTAATAAACCTTGTACATAACCATCCCTTTTGCATAAACAATTGCACTTTGCAAATTGAAACTCAAAGCACTACACTTCAATGATGATCACACTTATCTAAGCAATGTGAACCAACAACCAATCCAACATGTCACTATGAACCTATCAACTAAATCAATAATTAGAATGATCATATGATGAACTTGTCAACTATGATCTAAATACCTAAAACACTAAAAATCAAGTAATAATGGAAAAGAATAGTTGTTGGCTCATGTTGTTTAGTGAGTGATTTTCATTTTTCTTTATTTTTCTTCGATCATGATCCTATGCTACTCGATGATATAAACTAATCTATGAGAGTGGTTAGGATGGTTCATGGTCATCTCTTATTTTCTATCTGTTACAATGTAGCTTTGAGAGTCTGGGGCATGTATATATGCCTTAGGACAGACAAGGTCATTTTTTATCTGCATTGTGCTTATTTAAGCAAAAGGTTTGCATTTTGTGCTCTAGCCCTTTATGCCATGATGCATTGCATTCCATTTTCCATATCAAAATAAAGCTCCATTTGACATATAGTGCACTTTAAAAAAGAAAAACTCTTCTCATCATACTAACTATTCCTCATCTCATCTCCTCCATCTTCTATGTCTTCTTCATCTGCTACCTTACATCTCATTATCAACAAATTGACCTACCATATGCATATCTTAGTCAATTTATTGAGGAGGCACCCATATATATCATTCCTACTAGGGCATGTTGTTATGGCCTTCTCATTAGTGTTCTTAACACTCTAAATTACATTGTATCAAAGAGGGGCAAAATGTAGACACTCAAAAATGGTTCACATCTACGGTTTCATCAAAATGAAGCTCCATTTGACATATAACACACCTTTTGAAAGCAAAAGTCTTCACTTCATTCTAACTAGTCCTCATTTCATCTCTTCAATTTTCTATCATTCATATCTTCATTCACCATCATGATCATGTATTCTAATACACCAAATCATGTTCATCTTGCATTCCTACATTCATGCATCATCCTACACTAACTATCAACCTTCTAGGGCTTGCCACCTAGTCCAACCTCATTCTGACCTATGTTTGACAAATTTTGACCAAATATGATTATGTTTGACTGATTTCACTCATGTTCTAACCTTTCTCCACCATTTTGGACACTCGCACAAAGTTTCAGGTCATTTTGAGTTCAGTCAAGCTATTTTTGGCCCCTGGAGCCTTCTAGGGTGTAGTCTGCACTTTCAGAGTAGACCTAGTCTGTCATGGTACACTTGGACTTAGCAAGTGAACATTGGGCACACTTGGGTGTATTTTGGGTGCACTTGAGGTAGTAGGATGCCCAAAACTTCTCTAGGAGCCCCTATGTTGCACTTTGGAGGCCATAACTTTTGCGTTTCAACTCTAATTTATGAACTATTAGTTGTGTTAGATTTGTATCTTTGTTGTGAAAAAATTGAGCTATCATTTTTATTATTTGGTCACTATCTTGAGTGGTAACCCTTGAAAATACTCTTAGGCCCCTAAATTGACATCATTTCTTCATACTAATTCATCCTGTTTTCTCATTCCACTAACTCTGACCTTTTGGCCAACTAGATTGTATCTCAATAGTGTCTATCATCATTCATATCCTCTTTCACACCAATTTCACATCATTTTGGAACCATTTCAACATCATTAGAAATCATATCAAATTAATTCACAACCACTTCAAATCAATTGGGAATCATATCAAATCAATTAAAAATCACCCTAAATCAACTTGGAATCACCAAAAATCAACCATAACCAACTCAAAACATGTCAAACATCTCAAATCAATCATCATTTGTATAATCCTAGGTATTGTTGTGGCTTTCAGCACCTTGGGAACCTATCAATCTATAAAATCTTATCAATCTAACCTTAGTATTGTCATGGCTCTCAATTCTAGGTCAAACTATCATTCACGTCATCTAATCTTTAACATTGTCAAGTCTTTCAATGTTAGATCATAGCATTATCAACCATTTTAATAATATTAACACTATTTTTCCATGTTATTATGATCAACCATATCAATCAATCTCGATCTTGTAGCATTTACGATATCAATTAAATGTTATGTTACTTTAATTCATGTCATGTGTCCTTGGCATGTTATCAATTTTGATCAATTAATCAATTCGACCATGACTTTGGTCTACCTGTCATCATGCTATTCAATTTGTATTATCATCACATTTCATCAAAAGATACTATCACACTTATTTAATCAAATTGGCCAATTACCTACTAATTTTCTCTATAGGATTAAATAACCCATAATTTAATCCTATGTCATGTCACTAATTATTCTTCCTAACTAGCTTCCTCAATTAATTAATTAAATTAATTAATTGGTTCATCATTCACAAAGCATGGAAGTTCCCAATTTCCTCAGTCATATTTTCCATCCATTAAATCCATTTTTACTAATTTCTATTTGTGTAGAATAAAGAATTTTTAATTAAAATATTCTACAAAATATTGACATCATCATGTCACATGGGCGTGACACCTCATGGATTCTTCATTTACACTTGGCTAAGGTATGTCATAATCCAATATTCTTATTCTCCTACGTACATCCATATTTGGCTTCCATTGTCATAGATTCTTGGCTTTAAGTGGGTTTGAGGTGTCAAGTGATGCTTCATAGATCCTCTTCCATCTTTAGCTAAGTTTGACTTCCAAGCATCATATAATCCTACATTGGAAAACTTGTGTCATATGTGTCATGGATTCTCCAAGGAATCTCTTGCCATGTCACATATCCAAGATGACAATTTCAATGCTCTCATCCTCCGTGTTGATTATAAAATGAGAATTCTTTCTCTCATTTCTGGTCCCTAGTTTTCTCATTTTTTCACTCTTGCTCTCACCCTAAAATTGCATTTTCTAGTATTTTCATAGCATCATCCCTATCATAGACTTTTTCTTCAACATTGTGTTCACTATAGGCAATTTGGAGCTACATCACATCGAGAAGAAAAAAGGACATGAGAGCTACAAATGAAAGAGGGAATTTTAGCTTTGTTTTATTCTTTCATTCATTTGGCTTTCATGGTAGATTAGAAGGTGTTAATATATGATTATTGAGTTTGTTATTTTCTCATAGTATGTTAGACATTAGCCCTTTTTCTGGTCCTACAAGTGTCACCAAGTAATTCTGAACAATAAACCTCTCTGAGGCTTTATATTGAAGGCAATACTATCTCCTCAGCATGAACAAAGAATCTTTTCCCTACACCAGTGAACTATGGAATATTAAAACATATACTATCCCACTGGGTGTGCCAAAAAATGTTTTCACAAAAGCTTACACCTTTGTCCAAAGTCTTACCTAAGGATAGCCTCGTGAAACATGGAAACAACCTCCAAGCTATGGGACTTGAACTATGAGGTTGAATCTCTAGAGAAGGTCGGCTTCCTCTACTATTAGGATGCACTTAAACTATTCTTGAAGAGAAAAGGGAGAAGGAATACATGAAATCAACTACCTAATCTATTCTAAAGAGGTGATGCACCAAAATAGGGTGTCCAAACTAGTCTCTACCGATACATGCATAGTACTATTATTATGACAATCCAAAGATATATGGATTCAAACTTTGCTTTAATTTGTAAACTACACAAAGATTAGACAACTATATGAGTGAAACAAGGAAAATGCTTCACTTATTATCATTCACGGGCTAAAGAGATATAGAGAATATAGATTATAGATATTAATAGTATGCCAAAGAGAGGAAAATAGGCTTACATAGTATGACGATGGTTGAAAATGATAAGGAAAAAATTCATATAACTCAAAGGAAAAAGGGAATTTATAGTAGTGTGCCAAGGTACTACTAGAGAAAATAGAGAACATGACCCTAAGAAAGAGTACAATATTTTGCTTTATAGTGCCAACATAACTTGGATGACTTCCCTCATAATACAAAAATCAACCACTATAATCAAAGCTCCAAAGAATAATCACTGCAAAATGTGGAAAGATCTAACTATTGTGTAAATCCATGCATGAAAGGATAACTTCCTCACCAAATATATCTTCGAAAGATCAAGAAGGATAGTCGTTTAATCTCTATATGAATGAATGGATCAAAAAATGGTGGTGGAGTATTTCTTTTGCATTTATCCAGCCCAGGAATCGATGAGAGTAGCTACAAGAGATCTGAAAGATTGGATTCATCATTCAAGGAATTGCTTATACTACCTTCAACTTCCAACTCGATCACAAAACTAAGGTTTAACCATTAAGTCCTACTACATGGACCAAAAATTTCTCACTAATATGCCACACTATCGATGGTCCAATCCTTATGCCTTGCATTCGATCACCCACGGTCGGAACCTCACCATCACCTTCCCTTAACAACTATTATTGCTTATAAAACCATGATCCACTAACCATCACTACCTTGCAACTTACACATGACATTCCTTTCTAACTACCACAACCTTGTGAAAGTTAAGGTTAGACCATATTCACACTATCACCTTCTTAGACTGATGTTACTATCTAACCCTTGAGATCAAACAAAACAAAACAAACCACTACTTTACAATTCAAACCTTAACCATTTCTTGACTTGCAGAGACTATGTACTGGCCATAGATCTGGATGATATAACAGTGTAGGATATGTCTTGAAACACTAAAGATCTACATTTTCTACACCATTGCAACCTAAACCATACCATGCCAATATAACCAAGTAATTAGGCAAAATCAAAACAAAGTGCACCTTCACTATCTTGACCTTACTCGGCACTTCACTAATTGTGACCATATGAATTGCATGATCATGACTTAAAATATCATAAGGTCTAATATGAAATAAGAATATAGTCAATACTAAATCATTTCATAAGAAACCCTAGGTGACTATTGGGTGAATTATCATTTAAATTTGATTCTCTAGTAGGAGGCTATAAATGTTAACAAAGACATTTTTGTTGAAGCATTTAATATACAAAATTTTGATAGGAAAGCCCCAATCATTTCCAAGCTTGTAAGTATTATTGAATGAATAAATTGTGGAGATATAGAATTTAATTTAAAAATAATGGATTTGTAAGTAAATAAATTTGAGAATAAGGTTGTGGGAAAAGTCTCAAAAACCATTGCTGAGCAAAATGTTCAATTATAGGAACATGTACAAAACACAACAAAACTAATTTAGAAACTACAACATTTGTACCATATTTTGTGTGGTCTATAAATATTCACCTATAATCTTCAAGTAGACATCAATTAGATTTAGGCTGATATGAAGCAATCAAGAAATATTATTTTACAGTCAGCTAAATCTAGTTCAAATTATTATAACAAGTTATTGAATTCTCAAGGCAAATTGGTTGAGCTTTAGGTAGCTGATAGCAACATGAGATCAAAGTTGATCTCTATACAATCCATGATAATACCTTACTTGGAGGTTATGTAAAGAAAAATCAAATCATCACATGATCTTATCAAAGAATATTGTAAACTATGATTGGTTGAGAGTTTGATTGATTTGGTAGCTAGGTTATAGTTGTGAAATCACATTTTGGAATCAGCAAGACCCACTTGGGATTATGCACTTTATATGATCAACAAAGTTCACAAACCTATTATTAAAAAATATAGTTTGATTCCACCCATTCACCCTAGCAGTAGACATAAGTGAAAAAACAAGGGAAAATTGTAATGATGCTTACATATTTTTAATGGAGAATAAAAGAAAAAATCAACAAGGGAACTGTAATGATGATCAAAAAAGTCAGAGTAACAAATCATAGTTTAGATGTAGAAGAAAAACATGGTATGACATTGAGACTACTTAGAGTCATGTGTATATATTATTCATCATTCTTTTATTTGACATAAGTCAATGTTTTGTAGTTCTATATGAACTATGTCATAGGATTATGAGGCGTACTCATACTAAGCATTGTAATGATGTAATCATGACAAAGTTTTTTTCCACTAATATCAAAATGGGAGATTGTTGATATCTCTAACTATTTTTGTCTATTAGTGACAAAAACATAGTCATTTACTAGAAAAAGTTAGATGGTCATCACTATGACTAAACTACTCTATATAGGCCAAGTCATGAGATAGTCGTGTATATAAACATGTATATACCGAGCTCTATAGGAGCCAAGTAAGTGTATGGTGGCTAATTATTTTCAATGAAAGCTGAGTCTAATGTTTACTAATAAATTTGAGCATATTTTTGTTGAGTTATATAGAGGTGTTGAGCATAGTAGAGATTGAGTGTCAACAACATATACAGTGAATGCCAAGTATTAGAAATAGTAAGTGTTGAGCAATGCAAGATTAATATTCAAGTCAAGGATGATACAAAATTTGAGGTAAATTATTTTAGACCAATGTAGACAAGATATTTAATACTTTTTGAATAAGTTAAAGAGATTATTACACATTTTATGATATAGATCATAGAAACCTATGTTCTTTTATAAACAAATTAGATGGAGAGGTGAAACATGGAAGAATCTAGAAAACTCTTTGAAATATTTAAATAGGGTTGATCTAGACCTAATTTGATATGGGAGAAAGGAAATATAGATGAGAAAGAGTGAAGAAGATATTCATGAGATTCAAGGTTGAATTTGTGAACATTCTAGAAGCAGAAAAAGAGTTACATTTTTCCATATCAAATCAAAGATGAGATTAGATTAGAAGGAGGAGATCCAAGAAAAAATTATTAAGAGTAGACCAAGGATCAGGTAATAAATTATTTTTAACAGATTGAGTTAGGGTAAATCTCTTAATAGAGTGGTTTTAATAGATTTATGTAGATCTCCTAATAGAGTCCTTACTTTGTTGTATGTGTGAAATCCTCTAATAGGGTGAGATCTAACAACTTCAAAATATTTTAACAAGGTAGACCCCTCATAGGATAGATAATTTGATATGGTCAAAAATTGTAACCTTAACAGGTTAAGTTTACTATTGTAGTAGTGAAGATTTGTGGGTGTCATCCCCACCCTAGTTTTTCCTTCACCTTGAAGTGTTTCTGGGTAACCAAAATCTTTGATTCTTGTGATCCTTGGGCTACATCCACCAATAGCAAGTCTAATATTATTATGATCTAGTGATTACAACCTATTTACAATCTGTAATCCGTTACAACTCAATACTATTGCAAGAACCAATTTTTGCATCACACATAAAGAAAAATCCCTAACCCTAAGCCTTTTTATACAAACTTTTTTGCACTTACAAAATTAGGGTTAGAATAATAGAAAAATAGTAGTCAATGCCTTTTACAATATAAGGTCATTTTTGGCCCCCAGAAACCCCTACCCCATGACCCCACCCTATATTGTGATAGGAAGTGCACCTGGGGTGCTACCTCAAGAACCCGTAGGGGTGCAACCCCTTGACCCTATCTTGGGGGAACTACCCCCAAACCCTCATAGAAATATTTTGGAGGGAAATTTGACTAAATAAACCTTAGAGTCTAATTAGGCTCCACATCACAAAATCTAGAATACATGCACATTCTCCATTCCCTTTTCTTTTTAGGAGTTAATACAATAGGTACACCATAAGGATTCAATTTTTTTTTAATCAATCCCTTATCAAGTAATTCCTACACTTTCTTATTCAATTCTTTACTTTTAGCATGTGCTAGCCTATGTGGTGCTTTATTAGGAAAACTAGATTTAGGTATCAAATCCATACAATGACTAATATGTCTTATAGGAGGAAAATAATTAGGTACATTATTAGAAATGATATATTGAAATTGGCCACCAAAGATTCAATCATAGGTGCATACTCAAGTTCATCTTGTTTCTCATTTTTCCTAGGAATCAAGGCAAAAGAAACACTCATCTCTTTCACATCCTTAAACAATTATTTTCCTTCCACCAAACTTACTCTTATTGTGGTACAATGATTCTCATCAATTTTATTTACCAAAGGAAAAAATAATTGTTTCTTCCCATCAACCCAAATAGCATACTAATTCAATCTACCATCATGCAAATCTTTTTTATCATACTTCCAAGGTCTAACCATAGAATATGACAATAATCGATAGACAGTATCACATAAAACTCAATAATTTCTAATCTTGAATTTAACAAGGCATTGTTCACTTACTAGTAACTTAAACTCCTTTTAGATCCAAGTAACACAATAAGGATTAGGATGCCTAAATATTTGTAAATGAAATTTGTGAATGAGCTCTTCTTATGCCAAATGGTCTATACTACCACTATTAATGATCATTTTACAACATTTTCTGGAAACCTTACATCTAGTCTTGAATAATCTCTTTCTTAGAACAAGTTCTTAATTAGTTTCCTCATTCCATAGGATTATTCTCAATGTTAGGTTCTCACCATGTGCAGGTTCATTGGGTAATTCAGTAACTTCTTCACAAGCTAAAGTGTTTATGATGTTACCTACAACCTTCTTGCCAGAATTGTTACATTCAAAGGTTGTATATCCTTCTCAAAAGTTAAAATAAGTGCCCATAAACCCAGACCTTTATTATCTTTTACCACCATTACTACTACTCCTAGAGTAACTAGTATAGCTATCTCTAGTTTAATTACCTCTCTTACCAATAGGTTCCTCTTTCCATTCTATCATGCCCTTAGCTTGCATTGCACTTCTAGATATGCTACTTTATCCATAGGTTTTTTTATCTACCTCTTTGAAATCTACCACCCCTTCCTCTTTATCTTTAATCATGTTTATTTTCCAAATTTTCCTTTGCCTTCAAGGTGTACTGATATGCTTCTTCCAACCTATCCAATTTAAAATAGCTAAAACTTTAGCTCTCAAACTAAATCTTCAATGCCCTTATTCCTTTTTGTAGCTTAATAAACATTAAATAGTAATCACAATACTTCTAAATGAAAGAAACTTTGTCTAATCAAATTTTTCATAAAACCATATAAACATATAACATAATATAATTGCACATAACACAAGTATTGGGTCATGAAGAAACCCTTGGTAAGAGGGAAAACTATAGTGGGGATGGTACCCACAAATCCATCACTATTATAGTAAGAGGGTGCTTTGTTAGGGATAAATTATGGTGTCACTTACTATGACTTTACGCCACTAGGAGTAATATGAATAGATCTATTAGGATCTACATTCTTCAAGGATTTTACAATGTTGTACTAGTGTGCACTCAATAAATATAATTTATATGACTGGTAAATCTACCTTGTGAAATTATTAAATCTACTATAATGATTAGAGAATAGTAGTAAATAAATCTTTATAATGCAACTTAATTTCTAGTTCAAATTTCTCTTATTCTCATTGATATATCACCTCTTGTAACTAATAAATCAAATTCATCCTTATGCTTCTTGAATCACTTCTCTTCCTTCGGTACTAAACCCTTCTCATCATAACTTAACTACAATAATGAATCTCATCTCAATAACAACTCTAAATTGTTCCATATAGGTCCTTAAATAATTTACTTTTTCCTCTGACAACTTGTGACCTAATTAGGATTTTATCACTATAATTTATCATAGATCAAAATCAATGATCTAGAATAGTCCTTATTCCATAAATTTTCTCTCTAAATTGTCATTGGCCTTCTTTACCTTTTAATCTTGCATAGTTAATTCATATTTACCAATAAATTTTATGAATCTTTGCCTTCATTTATGTAATCCATGTTTCCCACTTACAATAATCATTTCACATTAGATTCTATGCCAATTGAAACTTGTATGTGTCATCTGTACAACTCAATGCACTATGCCTTTGCTAGGTAAATATGTTGTCACTTGGTGTTCTCTAAACTCAATTATGCTTGAAAATGTTCAATGACTTTAGTACTCGGTGAATATAGAATTACTCAGTAATAACAAAAACTTGATAGTAACTGACCAACTCATACTTATGTTCCTTTTTTATTTGGGCAATATAGTGACTCGATGACTTGATGACTAACACATTCACTTTTTGGCACTAATTTGCAACATGAATTTTTTATAAAAGTAACATTCGCCCCCTTTAACATTAGTAGAAAAAAACATTATGTATAGAAATAACATGAAATTCATACAATTCCCCCCATATGCATACTTCTCCGTCATAACCTATGATTTTCAAAATCTCTTTCAAAACTTTGCTTTTTTTTGTAGTCATTTCATTCTTTATATCATCTCCTTATAACTCCTAATAGAAACATAATACAATAATCATGTATCCCCCTTTATTTAGTAAATAAAATATATAATATTCCCCTTTTTTGACACTTATGTCAAACAACTTCAAAAATGAAAATACTTACTTTGGATGCAATCTAAAGTGATCAAGAAAATCTTTATGATGCTTCAACATAATTGCCATAGTAATGTCGTAGTTTGTCTTTATCAACTCAAGTATTTTCTTATCTATCTCTAATATAGCTACAAGATCACTTATATGATATGAAATGGATAAGCTTGGGATAGAAACTAAGTCCTTCTCAACATGGAATCTTCTTTTAACAATTCATGTTGAAATCCTATAAAAAATCTTGCTTGGGAGTAATACAATGATATGGCACTAGGATCAACCTTTAGCACATCAACAGTTTCTTTTAGATCTTCACTAAATTTATTCAATTTGTCTTTAACTTCACTTGTGAGGAATGGTATATCACATAACTTATCATATAATTTTAAAACATTTTCTGCAATGGTATCTATCTCAGTAATAGTAGTGGATAATCCCACTTGTATGACAATTTTGTTAGATAACTAAGACAGGGTGGATTAGTAATGTCTAATTATCTCATAGTCCCTTAAAATATTTCTTCACCATCAAAAAAATATAAACATTAAAACAATAACTTCAATAGATCCAATCACTCAATAGGCATATTTAACTTAATTCTTAACTCATACATCAACTTATTCTCAATTTGTTATCAAAGTGTTCCTTGCATTACCAGCTATCAATAATTTTCTTGTTATTACCAAGTTGTAGTAAAATATTAAAAAACGTAAATCAACTTGCAACACAAATAAAATTAAAATTTTGATACCAATATTTATTGTGGAAACCCTTTTAAGGAAAATACTACTTGGTACTACCAATGTAAAACATTCACTCTTTTGAAGTAATCTTTTCTAGGAGACTGCCTTGTTAAATGTTACATACACTTTTTTAAAGTGACCTCGTTAGAAAATTTTACCAAAACATCATCTAAACCTTATAACTACCTATCTAGGACTAAAAAGAGTGGTTTGATTTGAAGGACGTACAAACACCACCAATTTATTTTACTATATAGGATTTCATAAACTTGTTAGGTCCGCTCAGTGCTTCTAAGATTTTATGCTAGAATAGTTAAATAGTAATAGTATAAAATTATATGTTAAGAATAGAAACTACCTTTTCTTATTTAGATCTCACTTATTTCTATTTCTCTATCTCTTATTCACTTGACTAATTATGTCTTCCACAAACTCTTCTCTTTCTCTTCTCTCTGCTCTACTGAGTTCACATGGCTCAACACTTCTTTCTTATCCTTCGACAACTTTTCTCTTCACATCATCATTCAATCATATCTCTTTCAGCTTCATCAACTCTAAAAAAACATTACAAAAAAAAATTATCAGTCACTTCAAACCAACAACCTAAAATTTCCATGTTCTCCTCTTTAAATAGATTTCTCAATGCTTCTAGATCTTTCCATCTTTTGCTACTTAATCAAAATTGTTGATCATTGGTTTACAACTAAATTCTTTCATACAATGAATTTAGACACATAAAAATTATATCTTTACATAAAATTTGTGTCCATCCTTATTTTTCTTCACTTTCCTCCATCATATCCTTCTTGATTTTTCTCCATCATTGATCTTGCAACAAATTCTAACTCTTGCAATAGACCTTCTTGAAGTTTCCAAATTTTCATCAAAATTCTTCCTCAGTTTCTAATTTCTCAATCTTTTTCATTTGGTTATCACTCGGTAAACATTCCATTTACTTAAGAAATATATAACCTAGTTAATACTAACTCACACCAGCTATATTTTGTTCTCCATCCTCTTTTCAATCGCTTGAGCAATACTATAGTCACTTGGTAAATACAGTCTAGATTCATGAACTTTTTGACTTGGTTAAGCTTGTGATCTTCAACATATTGAAGCAATACATGACTATAAAATAATCAAACCAATATTAAATAATCATTGTCCATCTCATTCAAGTACCCATTGAATACCTAACATATCAACTCAAACTTCATCATACTCTCTTCAAATTCCTTTCATCAATCAAATGATATGGTAGTTTTCTAAGTTAGCATATTGTCTAGCATTAGTTTGTTTCTTCAAACTAGTACTTGATTTATATCTTTATCAACAACAAAACAACAACATCACTCCCCCTTTGATTATGATCACTTTTGCAAGTTCAATCTTCAATCTTCTTCATCTAATTATTCTCCATTCAGTATAATCTCCCCTTTATAGTACATTCTCCCCCTTTAGTTACACTTCTCCCCCTTTGACAAAAATGTCAAAGGTCATTATAAATTTTAATGTGAAACTAATAAAACCTTGTTATTACCTTTGTATCTTACATGTAAAAATTACATTAGATTGATTACAATTAACTTCACAACTTCAGAAATACTCCTAAAGTGAGAACACTTTCTGCAACAACTCCAAAAGATATTTCAACTCATTCATGAATTGATACATCATGTAGCTTCACCTAGTGGATTTTAGATAGGGGGAAGACCCCCATTTTACCTCTTATATACTCAAATGAATCCTTAAGAAATCACTTGGTAAATAATCAACAATTTTCTCCTTAGACTTTTCATACTCAATCCTTACTTTCTTTTCTTGCACTTTTTCCCCCAAGTAATGATACTTGGTTGAAATATAATTTTTCCTTCAATGCATCACTAGTTTTTTTGATATATTTATAGAACTTGTGTTATCATAGTAAATATTGATAGGATAGGTTACTTCTTCTTGCATTCCTTCCAACAATTGTTTGAAGGCATCTACAATTACATTTTCCTTCCCTTTGATATAATATACATTGAAATCATACTTGCATAATAACTCCATCCATCTCCTCTACCTAGAATTGAGGTTTGACTATTTGAATATATACTAAAAGCTCTAGTGATCTAAATAGAGCTTAAAATGGTAACCTTGAAGAAAGTGGCACCATCTCACTAAAGCATGAATTACTATTGCAAGTTCTACATCACAAGAAGGGTAATTGAGCTCATGAGTCTTTAGCTTCCTAGATATAATATATGGCTCATATATTCTACATAAGGATTGCTTCTATCCCACCCAATGAAGCATCTATGCATACCACAAAATCAGCCAAAGGATATGGCACTACTAAAATTGATGCACTAGTGAGTGCTCTCTTGAGCTCCTAAAAAGCTCTATCGCACTTCTCTATCAACTCAAACTTCTTTCCCTTTCTGTAAAGGGATGTGATGGGATGTGTCACTCTAGAGAATCCTTCCACAAATTACCTATAATATATAGCTAATCTCATGAAATTCCTGACCTATGTGACACTGGTGGGTGTTGGCCAATCCATAATGACTCTAACCTTTGATGGGTCCATTGAGATCCCATCACCTGATATGACATGACCCAAGTAATGTACCTCACATATGAAGAAAGCACACTTCAACAAGGTGCCATATAAATGATTCTCCCTCAACCACTACAAAACCTATCTCATGTGCTCCTCATACTCCTTCTCATCAAAAGAGTATATCAAAATGTCATCAAAGAACACTACTAAAAACTTGTCCAAATATGTACAAAATAATTTATAAGGTTCATGAATATATTTGGAGCATTTGTGAGGCCAAATGACACAAATTTGAACTCATAATGACCATACTTCATACACAATTTGTGGTTTTATGAATATTACTCTCCACAATCCACAACTGATGATACTTGACTTCATATCTATTGTAGTGCCTCTCCCATTTGACTTGTGTGAGTCATCCTTATGGATGCAACCTTGCTGATATTTTGTTGTGATAGGATCATGATTGTGACCCTGAGTGGTCTACACCATCGAGGTGTTTGGATTTATGTTTCTATATCAGTTGCTTTGATTATGCTTTTGACTGATCTTTGAGATTATGGTGATTTTTGGTTCACTAAGGTTTGTGCCAATGGTAGGATTGATGTGGTATCATGAGGTTGTTCCGTGATTACCCTGAGATGTGTGCAAAGATTGCACTATGTTCTATTACCATGCTACACTAGACTAGGTTCCTATAACAGTGGTTAGTCATGTTTCTGACTGTGTTTGCTTATGCATTTTAAGTGCCTTTTTAATGTTGTTTAAACAATCATTATTAAATGCTTAAATAATTAAAATGGATTGTTCATGTTGGATTATTTGGCTATGTGTTGCAAACATTTACCTTGTTATATTTCTGATTAGAGAGATATTCGTTACTCATGTGATGCTTTACATTTGAGTCAACCCGAGGGTCAAATGTTATACCTTGATTTCAGTATCATAGATATTAGACTACTATGTTGTTCAGTTGATCATATTGCATGACAATGCCATTTTGAGATGACAATGTGTTTTATGATGATATCTAGTTATCTGGTTTTTGGACATACCTCTGATTATGTTATGTAATGGATTTAATTCTATGGTTATTTACTTTATTCCTGCATTCTTATGCTTTATGCGAACGTGAGTGATGTAAATAGATTATTTTAATATAATTAAATAAATGGTTAAATTAGGTGATTTAATGCATTTATTGCTTCGGCTATGTTATTGTATGCAATTGTACTTTATCATGTTGTGTGCAGGATTTATATCCGTGGCAGTGCAACGCAGAGTTAATGATTCAACCATTCATATTTTACCAATGCCATCCTTATATGGTCAACGTATCCTTAATTAAATATTTAATTTAAACCTTTCAATGATTATTAAATCCAAACTCATTTTCATTATGTGATTAGACCAGTAAGCATGTCTGTGCATTCAGAGGTTCGCATTGTCGTGAAAGTTATTAAGGAGATTTCAGTGTTTTTGGGTTTTCAAGCTTTTTAATTATTTTATTTTAATTTTTGGTAGCTTTTCCATGGATGAATTCCTATTTATAGGAATAGCCTATTTTTGTTTGGGTCGATTCGGGGTTTAACTAGGTTGGCTGGTTATTTTCCCTAATTGATTATTCACTCGAAAAGTGAATAAGTATCCAAAAAGGAATTTAATTCTGGACTTCTCACTTTTGAATTAGAAAGTTGTAGAGTAAAACCCAAAATCCTCTTCATGAGGATTTACTGTTTTGTTCATTGTGGGAGCTACAGGCATGTGATCATCATGAGGTTGAGCTCATTGAATCTAACTCGAGGAAACTTTGGATAGCGCAATTTTTAGCCACTTCTGCAAGCATTTTATTTTTTGGTTCAGATTCTCATTTTGCCCTTTTGGCTGTGAGGTAGGGCTTTCTCATTTTATTATTTCTGCTTTGTTTTTGCTTTTGCTTTTGGTAGCCATTTGTTTGGAGGCTAAGAACTAGTGTTCCCCTTTGTTTCTGTATGCTAGTTCTACCTGGTTGGGTGGGTACGAACATTTCCTTATTTTTCAAAATGAGGGTTTGGGGTTTTGCGCCATTATGCTGGTCATTTTTGCATACAGTGTCTGATTCCTTTTATTTTTGGATTTTTGGGGTCTTTGAACGCAAAGGCCAAATGGGTTTTAATTTTGTAGTTTTCCAAAATTTGGGGATTTTTACCTCATTTTGCATGTTGCCCGTTTTCTTGAGTTTTCTTGGCACAATGTGGGTCATGGACTTGGATGATTTGTTTAGACATCAGTCAAACCACTTTTGCATGTTTTTATTGCATTGGGATACATGTCACACCCATACTCTTGACTTGTTCAGTTGAGTAATTTTGTACCTGGTGTTATGGTTTCTTTTAGACCATTGCTGTTGTTTCATGAGCACTAGGATTCATGTATAATCCATACTATTGCATTGAGGCCGATTGAGTGAGTTCATGATGTTTGGTCTTGTCACATCATTGAGATTCATGTAGAATCCATACTCTCAGATTGAGGTCAGTTGAGTGATTTTATGACGTATGATTTTGTTGGCTTTGCGATTCGTGTAGAATACATCCTTCCCGTATTGCTTTCGATTGGGTGTTCTCTTTGCATTGTGTTCTCATCCTGTCCTTATGTTTTGATCTTTGTGATGGTGGTGCGCCACACATGAGTACGTGTGCATACGTTTGTTGGAGGACTTGCGGGTCTCAACCTTCCATGTCTTTTCTAGAAGTTTTGATCATTGGGGGTTGGGATGGGAGTATGCATGCCCACAAGCACTTTTCATAGGATGAGCATGGGTAGGGTAGGGTAGCATCTGGAGGGGGCTTCTATCTCACAGCTTGACATTTATGGTGCTAGAGGTTGACGGACAATAGGAAGTTTTAAATAAGTGATAACTAAATTAAAATCTGTCAGTGTTAATAAAACATAAGATAATGAAAAGATCTTCATTCGTGTGATGGTTCCAAGGGAGTCCCTTGAGAGTGTTGCCACACGTAATCCGATCTTGGGCTTTTTGATGCCAAGCGACCCTCCAGGATGTCAGCCCCTACTTAGTAGCCTATTGAGTGTCTGACTAGGACCTGTACTTCTTGCATTGTCATAGGTTCTTGGTTCAACCATCATATTGTCTAGCGTGAGTGTTAGTCATGGATGTTGTTTTTGTGCATTTGTGGTTGGATCATTATCTCCATCAGCACGATAGGTGTGGACCTACAAGTGCCATGTGGATGGGAGGCATAGCTACCTTCACCACTGCTAGGGACTGGTGTACAGAGATGGTCTTTTCCTAGTGCGACCATTGTTGGATGTTTTCACTTGGTACTTTAGGTTCTAGAGTATGCTTTCTTGTGATTTATGCTTTCATTGGAATGCTTGGATATCATGTTTAGATGATGTTAGTTTACTTGACACATTACCATATTGATGTTTAACATATGATTAGGTGCAATGAATTGTTGTATTAGTATATTTGTTTCTTATTGTTGTTCAACATGTAATAGGTGATTTTATCTACTTGTAGGATTATTTGATGCTTTACTACTAGCATGTTAGATTTCCTTATGCTTTTTTTGGTAGCATATTTAGTAGTGGCATCCCTATTAAAATAGTATCGATGATCTGGTTAGTGGCTTGGGATGTTACACATGGGGGATGGTTGGGACCCACAATGGTCTTATGATGCTACTGACAGTTGGGAGGAATGGCACACTTAATTCGGTTGTTTAGTTTCTTCTGATATTTCTATTTACTACGATGTTTATTTTAGTATGTTCCTTGTTGTTATGGTTTGGATGGATAGATGTTCCTCTTTCCTTGTTGTTATGCTCTTGAGTTTTCATTCCTCAATTTACATGGATCCAATTCTCTCCGGTGTGGAGGTTTCCTTGTTTTTAAGCTTTTTTGTTTGCATTTTGTTGTTGCACTGATTTTTTTTCTTGCATGGAAAGGTAGTTCCTCATGCGAGAATGTATTTTCTTGCATGAGAGAATACACTTCTTCGTGCAAGAATGTAAATCCTCGTGTGGTGTGTAGGGAATCCTCACACAAGAGTGAAAGCCCTCGCGCAATGCTCAGTAGTCCTCACACGAAGCTACACACTTTCTCGCGCACAGCAGTGAAAGATCTTGCACGAAACTCAAGACCAATTTTCTTTCTCACACAAGAAATAGGGGCTATCTAGGCTTGTCAAATGAAAGTTTAGAAGTTGGTTTTGGACACCCTTTTGGTTTTTACACCTTCCTTGTTCAAAATAGATTTCCTAGGGTTTTAAAATATATCATTTAAGTATAAGTTGATGTATACTTAAGATATATTTTAATATATGCAATGAATCTTTTGAGATAGGTTTCAGACCTCTTAGAGACAAGTTATGGATTCTAGGAAATTTTAGGGCTTAAGGATTTCAGACTTAACCAAATTTTAGGATTCTACATTTTACCCCAACTTGGTGTTTTGTTGATGAGTGATTGTTTCTTGAGCCCTCATCATGTGCATTATTCGTTGTTGGATTTGTTTGTGTGTTTCAGTTTGGTAGTGGCATTTGGAGATTCATTGGTTTCTAGGATTGAGGTGAAGTCTTTCGTTGCGATCATTGTGATCCCTGTATGATGTTGTCATGTGCATTCATACTTGTAAAAAAAATTTCTTGGCTTGTATTTCATCCTTGTTTCCAAGGATCTCTAGGTGGAGCATTACATCTATGTAGGTGATCAAATACATCATCAATCCTAGAAAGTGGGTATCAGTTCTTAATAATTACTTTATTTAACTATCGATAATCAACACACAATCCAAGTGATTCATCCTTCTTCTTCATGAATACTCCCCAAGGTGACACACTGGGACAAATATGCCCTTTCCTCAATATCTCCTCTATCTAAATCTTGAGCATGCTAAGCTCATGTAAATATTATATATTATGTAAATAATCAATATATTATATATAACTATTAATAATCATATGAATTTATTAATTTATTTTATAATATGATTTAGTATGCGTCATCTAAGATTGAATTCATAAATATTAATACAAATGTATAATTTATATATATGTAGGTAGATAATATATTATATAAACAATGGATGTTTTATATATATATATATATATAATATAAAATAACATAATAAAAAGATCATTTAAAAAAAAAAAACTTATGTACTAACATAATCCTACACTAACATAACTACAATGCTAAACACTTAATTTATCATTTAGCATACTAACTAATTCCCAAACAAAATATAAAAATCTACTTAAACTCTCTTTCACTCCCCTCAACCTCCCCTACTTCCAGCATTGTCTATGTAGCAACATATTTGCACTTTATTAAAAAATATATTGCTAACAAACAGTATTATGTTAGCAATTACTAACACATATTAATACAATTAGCTAACATAATTTCTAACATATTATTGCTTATTAGTAATATGTTTTTTACCAAGGTGAAAATATGTTGCTGCATAGACAGTACCTATGATAGGAAGTCTATGTAGGAACATTTTTGCACCTTGGTAAAAAACATATTACTAGAAAATAATAGTATGTTAGCAATTATGTTAGCTAATTATATTAATATGTGTTAGTAATTTACAAAACTTACAATTAAATAACATAATATTGTTTATTAGCAATATACTTTTTAACAAAGTGCAAATATGTTGTTGCATAGATAGTGTTTGCAGACAAGGGGCATAGCAAGAGTGTAGAGGTTAGGAGGATGGATGGAGATTGGTGGGGTCACTTGGGAGTGTGTGTGTGTGTGTGTGTGTGTGTGTGTGTGTGTGTGTGTGTGTGTGTGTGTGTGTGTGTGTGTGTGTGTGTGTGTGTGTGTGTGTGTGTGTGTACACACACACACACACACACACACACACACACACACACACATATCTTCTATGACATAAACCAAGTGGCCACACATGTAGTCAAAGGTGTGGGGTGGGGTGGGGCCCATGCATAGTGGAAGTATATACGTGATCATAAAAGGGGCTTCCAAGAAATAATTTTTAGCCTATATGTGCATTTAGGTCTATGCATCTCCTTTTTCTCTAATCATGGAATGTTATTGAGTAGGATATCTATAAATATTATATTGTTTGTATTCTAAATTTTTACAAAGAGATTCATTTCCACTCTCCATACATATTCCAGAGAGTGAAATAAACTCTCCCAACACTATATTTCCTTCTTTGCCTCTAGTTCATTTTGTTTTCCATTTGTTTTCATTTTGACATCTAGTTTATCTATTAACTCCATGGGTTTAATTACAAGGCATTAGTTTTACTTATTGCCTAACTTATATAAAAAAAATTATGATTATGTATTTAATTTGGATAGCTATTTAAATCGATTGAAAATAATGATATTTAACTTAGGAAAATAAGTATACTCCTAACTTGGAATGAATTTCATTACCAATTCATGCACTCTAATAGAATTGATTTAATCTATTGAACTACATTATAGAAAGGAAACACATTTATTTCTTAAATCGCCCATCTTTTCTACTCTAACATACACATAAGGTTTTCAACTCAAACATCCAATAAGACCAACCCATTTATAGACATTTCAAGAATCAACAAATACAATGAAAATATCTTTGAAGGAATACTTCATTTCATTTCAACTTTCTCAATGAAATAATTCCTACATTTCTCTTACTATTATATATGCATCTATACTCATCTATACTCCAATATCTGTCAAATAAATTTGTAAATCCTCAAATACATTCCCATATATTTTATAGAACTATTAAATACAATGAACTAACTTTTGAGGTTATTTTAGAATACATTATAACACTACTTTCATAATAAGACAATGCTTTCCTCTTGAAATATACAAATTTATTTTAGCACAACAATGATGCATTTCCAATGGAACTAACATGCTTTCATTCACTATAAGTTTTCCAACATTGCAATGCAACTGAGATGAACAAGGTGGAGAATTGCCCATTATAAAAATGACAATGAATGCAACCATTCCATTTTTTATTCTTCACAACAATGTCAACATGGAAATCATTCCCAGAGCCTTTTTCAACTTGATACTTTATGCACAAACCTGCAAATATATTAATTGAACAAAACCATGGAAAGCTCACCTTCTGACCTAGGTCTCTATGAGACCACCCAACAAGCTTGGAGAAACAAGGTTAAATGGGGCACAATGGGCTTCACAATGGATCACAAATGGGCCCATAAACAAAGTGTAAAGGTAGGATATTCAAGAGGAGATTTTCATACTATTTCTAATAAAATAATATGAAATTTTAAAGGCCTTCCCAAGGCTTTGAAAATACATTTTCCTTACATAATAACTTCCCTTGTCACCCCCAAAGCATAATAATAATTAGTGTGGCTTCATGGATCCCATACTCTATGAAATTACTCTTTTTTGCATGAGAATAGGCTCTCAACTACATTATCAAGCCAACCTAACCCGTTCACCCAAGGCTACTCTTCCCTAACACCCAAGAACACAACATCCTCAATATGCAAGAAGAAAACAATGATTCAAAATATCCATTCCCATACCTCCATGAGAAAAACAAGAAGAAGAAGAAGAAGAAAGAAAAAATACAATAGACATTCATGAATTCACTAACATGCTAAGCTTACAACAAAGTGAAAGAGATACTCTTCCAAGAACCACCAACCTTGACTCATGTAATGGAAAATGAATGTTAAGAAGAGTCCACTTTTCTTTTTTCTCCCAAGCTCCAAAAGCCCTAATATCTCTAAAACTAGAGAGTGGGTCAACATTAACTAAGATTCCCAAGGCCCTCTAAAAAGGCCTCCAAAACCTCTAACCCAACCACTATCTTAATATAGAAATAACAAAAGCCCATTTTCTCTTACACTATTGTCCCTTACCAAAAATGTAAGCTTGACCAAGTATGAGGGTAAGGTTAAAGTCATGTGACAACTCTACTTTTGTAACTCTTAAAATATGGCTTATTTGGAGGGTCACTAAAGTTATCTAGACCTTCTAATGGTAAAAATTAGGATCCTCTCTCAAAGAAATACCATTTGAGTACCTAATTTCCACTAAAATGACACTTTAGAACCACTTTTTAGCCCTTTAAAGTCACTAACATGTTTGAATTATAAATTCAACTTTATGGGGACTTATCATAACAACTCTAATAAGTGTGGTTAACTTAGGCACTCTATTGGGTTGAATTTTAGGTTAAGTGACTTATTTCTAAACCCTAATTAACATGTCATTTACACATGGAAATTATAAGTGTCAAGAAAATTGCACATTACAAGTGACATGTCTCTAATTTACAAAAATAAATTTAATCTAATACACACATTCAATTCACATTTATAAATTAAAATACATAACAATGAAGTTTGAATCACTTCAATGGATTACCCTTAGATTTCTTTTTTGGCACATAGGTCTAGTCCTTGGTTCTCCAACTAAAATCCATGGTTAATTCCCTATACACTAAACTCAAGAATTAGTAGTCCAAGGAAAGATCACATATAAATATATACAATAGATCAACATTACATAATTGAATTCAAAATGTGATATCAAAAATTCATTTTCAATTAAATTTTTTCTTTCCTAAGTAATGCTATATGAAATATTTGTAAACCTAAAACATCATCATCTACTCATCAAAAAATTCTTATTTTAAAACATAACCAATTTAACATTTCAATTATAACCATGATTCAATTTTGATGATAACAATGATCAACTAAAATCATATATATTAATCATCAAAACATATAAGATAGGTCCTACTCCACAACATGAGTAAGGATTATCATAATGTTATCATCACATGTCAACAAATAATATGAGTCACTTTCAAACCAATCAAAAGTGTATCAAAACATTGAGACATAAGGTGTCAAAATGTAAGTATATCAACTATGCTATGATGGGTCAAAGTGATGCCTTACATTCAGCTTTAGCAGTAGATTGTGAAATACAACTTTTTTTTTTCTTATCCATGTGATTAATTTTTCTCCCAAGAGAAATGCTCCACCACTTGTACTTTTTTCTATCATCAACATTTACAACCCAATTAGCATCTGTGTATACTTTAATATTAAGTTCATCGCCTTATTTATATTATAGGCCATAATCTTTAGTACCTTTTAGATATGTAAATATCCTTTTCACAATAGTCAAATTTGTTTCCCTTGGATTAGATTAAAATATTGCAACAATTCCAACAACTAGTGCAATATGTAGTCTAATATGTATAATATTTTGTAACTTCCCAATCATATATATTTATTGTGTTTAATCAACCTCACCAATAATGTCTTCCTTTGGTAATTTCACTCTAGTCACCATAGGTGCACTAACTAGTTTAGACTCATCCACCCTAAATATTTTCAAGATTTTCTTCACATATTTGGATTGAGTAACATAGATGCATTTTCATGTCTAAAAAATTTGTAATATAATAAAAAACTGTATTTCTCCAAACATTGACATTTCAAATTTAGTGCTCATTTTATTAGTAAATGACTTTCTCAACATATCATTTCCTCCAAATATTATATCATCAACAAATATTTTAGCAATAAAAACTATATCTTGTGCTTCATTCTTCAAATACATATTATTGTTTTCACTAGTTCTACTAAATCCTATCTTAATCAAATAAGAGTGTAACCTTTCATACCATGCTATTGGGGCTTGTTTCAATCCATAAAAAAAATAAAATCAACTTATAGACCATGTCTGTCTTTCCAAGTTAGCAAATCCTTCAAGTTGTCCAATGTAGATTTATTCTTCAAGTATTCCATTTAAAAATGCAAATTTAACATCCATCTGATATACCTTAGATTTCTTATATGTAGCATAAGTCAATAAAGTTCTTTCTCCCAATCTTGCAATAGGTGCAAAAGTCTCACCATAGTCAATTCCTTCTTCTTGGGCATAACCTTTTTAGAAAAATCTAACTTTTTTCTTACCACTTCTCTATTTTCATTCAATTTGTTTCTAAAAACCCACTTTTTTCCAATCACATTCTTATTAACAGATCTTAATACAAGTTTCTATCTACTATTCTTCTCAATTTGATCAATCTCTTCATTCATAGTATTAATCCAACATTCATCATTCAAAGCATCTTTAATTGATCTTAAGCTCAAAATCAACTATTAAACATGTACCTTCTCTAAGTTTTCTACTTTTTAATTCTCCATTACTTCTATCTCCAATTATCTATTTAGATGAATGGTTCTTTCTCACATATTTGGCCAATACAATTTTAGTTCTTTGATTCTTAGCATTTTCTTCTTTTAGTAAGGGTTCAACTTCATGTTTGGGTTGTATTGTATGATTTTTAGGTGTAACTATCTAAGACTCAGTAACCATTATCTAATGCTTGGTATCTTTGTGTTATATCTCGAGTAGAGTATCTAGTGCATCTTCATAGACATAAACAAACTTTTTGTAATCTTTAGGTTCCTTCCTACTTTCTAGATCATTCTTCTCTACAAATTCATCAAATATTATATTTTTACTTTTAATCATCTTGTTAGTAGCCTTGTTCAAACATTTGTAAGCCTTTCTCTTAGATGAATATCCTAGGAATATACCTTCTTCTCCTTTAACATCAAGTTTACCATTCCTAGCATCCCTATGAATGTAACATATAATTCCAAATATTTTGAAATAACTTACATTTGGTGTATGACTAGACCATAACTCATAAGGTGTCTCATTTGTTCCATTCTTCAATTGAACTCGATTGAGTGTGTACACAATAGTAGTGATTGATTCTCTCCAGAATATATGAGAGACCTCCTTCTTAATCATTAGTGTCATTGCATAGTCCATGATAGAATTATTTATCCTTTCAAGAATATCATTCTATTGTGGTGTCCTTGGTGTCTTCGGTGAAAATAAAATTATTTTGATACCATTCTTAGAACAAAAATTAGTAAATTCAACAAACATAAATTCACCACCTCTATCAAATGTTATACATTTCAAGGGTTTTCTAGTTTCATTTTTAACTCTTTCTTTGTACTTCTTAAACATATCAAAAGCATGTGATTTCACTTTCATGAACATTACAGTCATCATCCTTGAATAGTCATCCACATACAATATTAAGTATCTATCACCATAGTAATTGTCAACTCAAGTTGAACCACATAAATTGATATGCACCAATTATAGAATATCATTGGAATTCTATATCTTTCTAGAAAACTATACATTGTCATCTTACCAAGCTAACATTCTTTACACATAGCATTATCAGGTTTTTGTAGATTTAGTAAGCCTCTTACTCTATTTTTACTAATTTTCACCATATTTTTAATTTCAAAATGACTCAACCACTTATGAAATTACAATACATCCTCAATTATAGCAAGTAAACATGTCTCAAATGTAGGATCAAAGTAGAATAAATTACCTTTAGTTTGCATCCATGTTCAAATTAAATTTCCTTCATCATCAAATATTTTGACCTTCCTTTTCTCAAATCCTAATCATTTTGTCTAAGTTATTCAACTCAGAAACAATCAAAAGATTATATTTGAGTCCTTCAACCCAATATGGTACATCATCACATATGATCTTGTCATTTAGCATTAGTGGTCCTTTACCTTTTAGTGAGTATGGAACATCACTAGAAAACTTAACAATTCTACCATCATCAATTTCTTCAAAATTTTCAAATTGACTGAGATCACCAATCATATGATGTGAACAAACACTATCAATAATCAAATGAATCATTCTTTATAATACTTAAAATAGGGGAAATTTCATTTGCATACCTTTCATCATATGGTTCTTCCTTGATTGCAACATAGACCATTTAAACTACTTCCTTATCATTGTCATAGCTTGTCTTAGTATACTCTAATTCAAAAATGTAGCATGATTTCTTGCCTTTGTCTTTGTAATTTATTTTCTTCCTATACTTTTAGTCCTTCTTGTCATCTATCATTTCTATCAAACTTTCCTTGGTTAGGACATTTATCATAAAATTGACCAACCTAATTACATTTGAAATAGATCAAGGGTAGTTTACCTTTGTATTTACCTTTACCTCTTGATAACCTTATTCCAAGCAATGCTTCAATCTCATCCAAATCATCTTCACTTCTAGATTCACTTTCTTCTTTGGTTTTCTTCTCTCTCTTTGGATTGTTAATGGTTAGTGAAGACTTAAAATCATTTCCAATCATAACCATACAGTTATCATAATTTCTCAACTCAAATGTAGTCAACCAAAAAACTAGACCATCAAGATTAAATAATTTCCAAGCATAGCTCTTACTTCTTGAATAGTAGAAACTTTGATAGCATTAAAAATCAAAAGAGTTTTTAGGACTTACAATTTCATAATCCAAGATGGCACATCTAGTAGCTTTGATTGCATTCACAATATTTTTTATTAGGTTCTCATATTTTGTAACATTTTCATCTCCTTCCATTCTCATGTCATTATACTTACCTCTCAATCTTTCAGCTTTTGCAATTCTTACATTGTCATCTCCTCTATGAACATGCTTTAGTTTGCTCCACATTTTCTTTGCATTAGCACAATTCTTGACATCATCAAATTCAATATCAATGTCAATAGATGCAATATCAATCATCATACTATTGTGATTCCTTCTCATTCATTTGATCCATATTCATGGGACTAGTAGGTGTGACATATTCATTCTCCAACCAACATGTGACATTATCTCGAATACTTGAAAAATGCAATCTTAATTTTTCTTTCCATGATGAAACTTTCTCCTTGTTCAACTTTGGTGGCTCTCTTTTATACATCTTCATTTTTTTAAAATTCCTTTAAACTTATTTCTTCAAGCACTCTTTCTCTAATTCCAAATTGTTAGATAACTGAGAGGGAGAATCAGTTATGTTTAGTTATCTCATAGTCCCTTCAAACATTTCATCACTATCAAAGAAATATAAACATTAAGAATAATAAATTCAATACATCCAATCACTCACTAGGCATATCCAACTTAATACTTAACTCATACATCAAATTCTCAAATTGTTCCTTACATTACTAACTATCAGTAAACTTCCAATTATTACCTAGTGATAACTTAGTTATTACCAAGCTGCAGTAAACTATAAAAACATGTAAATCAACATACAACACAAATAACATTCACACAATTTTGACATTGATATTTAATGTGGAAACCCTATTGAGGGAAAAACCACCTGGGATTGAGAACCCAAAAATCTCACTCTTATGAACTGATCTTTGTTATGAGATTTTCTTTTAATGGTTGCATAAACTTTGTCAAAGTGACCTTGTTAGAGGATTTTACCAAAACATCATCTAGACCTTTGGTTCAATATTAACAATGTAAAGTGATCTATTAAGAAGAGCAATTGCCTTTGCATTTTTAGATCTTAGTTCTTTCTTTCTCTATCTTTTACTCACTTGGCTAATTTTGTCTTCCAAAAAATCTTCTCCTTCTCTTCTCTCTTCTCTCTTCTCTACTTGGTTCACTATGCTCAACACTTCATTCTTCTCCTTCAATAACTTCTCTCTTCACATCATCATTCAATCATATCTCTTTCAGCTTCATCAACTCTTGAATAAAATTAAAATGAAATTATCAACCACTAAGAACCAACAACCTAAAAATTTAATTTTTTCCTCCTTAAATAAATTTCTAAATGCTTTTAGATCCTTCCATATTTTTTCACTTAATCAGAGTCATCAATTTTAGGTTTACAACTAAATTCCTGTTAGAATTCTTTAGAATAACTGAGAGGGGGGGGGGGGTGAATCAGTTATTCAATGTCTAAATGCCCTAATAATACTTTTTATCAAATTATAGTGAGCCCATAAACTTTTCATCCATTCAAACTTAAATCAATCATCTTAGCAAATTACAGTAAATCAATTTGCAGGGATAAAACATGCAAGATCAACACATGACACAGTGATTTACGTGGAAACCCAATTTGGGAAAAACCTCCAGTAACATGCTATTTAATTCTCACTCTTCTAAAGTGATGCCCTGTTAAAAGCTTGCCCTGTTAAAGGCTTACAACACACTATTAAATGTGACCTTGTTAGAGGATTTCACCATACTGTTAGGAATGGGCATGGTTAAAGGACTTTAGAAAATTCACTTGGAATGTCACCCTATTAAAAGATTTATAACATGGCTATTAAACCACCCTAAGTCCATAGGATTTAAACTATTTGTTACAATTGCTAGAGAGTAACAATAATGGCTTTCTGATATGATACAACTTACAACATATTTTGCAAATTTCAAATCACACTTCAGTTTAGTCCTTTTGCTTGGCTTTTAATCACTTCAGCTTTGACATCTCGTCATCTCAAGCTTTGTCTCCTTGAGTATTCTTACTCATCATACCAATGCAACCATATCTGTGGTCATCTGTTGAAGCAAAGTAACTGTGCTCTCTTACTCCTTAGCACCTCCTTCAACACTTTATGCTTTCATGCTTGACCTCCTCTCACACTTTGCTTTGTGACCTTATGACTCCTTAAATAGAAAATTGGAGTCCCTTTCCCGCTCGATTCTTCCTCTCCAATTTATAGGGTTTCAGGTGGATTAGGTAGGGTACAATGTATCTACCCCATATCTTTCTCTTATCTAGAAACTTCATCTAAAGTCTAGTTGTATTCTCCAAAAATATTTTACATGATGTTCTGTGCCACCAACTCATCACTCTTATCTTCTATTTAATTCACAAAATTCTAGATAACAACCTTGTCGGCTCAGATCTGGTGAATCTTCAATCTTTGAAATAATGCAGCAACTAAACATTATTGGCTTACTGATGTTCGGCACCTCTGTGTTACTTAGTACTTGTATCCTACTCGGCACCTATATCTACTCGGCACCTATATCTACTCAGCACTTGTTTCTTGACTCAGTACTTGTATCTACTCAGCACTTGTTTCTTGACCTGACACTTGTATCTGCTTGGCACTTGAAGATCACTTGGCACTTACTAAGGTTGAACTTTCTTGGCTTCAACTAGGAATCTATTTGGCACTGACTAGCTTGCTCGGCTCCCTCTCTAATAGACTTAGTTAGGCTTCACAAATGACTTAGCTAAAATCTTATAGCTTTGATATGTTTTAGTGTGCCCATTCTCTGTGTCTTACAGTATGTCATCAATACACATTTTCATCAATGGCTTAGTTGATCCTTGTACTTCATTACAACATCATAACTTCAACCTTTCTCTAGGTGTTCTAGTTACATCTTATTGATTGCCTCCTCCTTGTCAATCAACCAATTGATAATATTTGGATCACTAAAGCAATTGTCATTCCTGCTAGTAGCAAGTTTGACATTAATGACAAAACAATGATTGAGAACATTCTTTACTATTTCTATTACTTTTTATGTATGATCTTTTTAATCATTTCCAACAATCTCCCTCTTTGGCATTGATGGCAAACCAAACTAATCAATTGATCAACTTTGTTACCACCAAAATTATATACGTGTTTTGCTTCTTTTTGTGTCTTCCTCTTGACTCCTGCATCCTTACTACTGATCTCATATATCTCCCTCTCTCATATGTATCTCCTCTTGCTTTGTATTGATCAATTTTTTGCATATTTCTCCCTCTTTGACATAAATGCCAAAGATGTAGCATCTTTAACATGCACAATATAAGCTTTGGCTCTTGATGTCTTCTCCCTCTGTCACCATGCTTGTGACTGATTTGGAGTTTCTGCTCCTGCTATCATCCTCTGCATCATTCCTCAGATATTTCAATGATTTATTCCTATTCATGCAGGGAAACTTCCTTGTTGCTTTACACTACTTGAGTTAGAGGCATTACCCCCAACTTGCCTCTAAGATATTCATAAGCATCCTTGGGAAATGGTTTGGTGAAGATATCTACAGTTTGTTCCTTTGTGTGAATGTACTCCAACTTCACTTGTTTGTCTTCTAACAATTCTTTGACATAGTGATACTTGATTGCAATATGCTTGGTTTTTGCATGCATTACTAAATTTTTGGATATGTTTATAGCACTTGTATTATCACAATACAATATCACAGGTTTGGTTACCTCTTCTTTCATCCCTTTCAATAGATGTGTGAGCCACACAATGTTTGTGCAATTGACTACTGCTGCCACATATTTTGATTCTCTAGTGGACTGGGATGTGCATGTTTTTTTCTTGCTACTCTAGGTAACTAGCCTTTTTCCTAAAAATAATGCACCTCCACTTGTGCTTTTTTTGTCATTAATGTTGCCTCCCCAATCTGCATCTATATATGCATTGAGCTCAAACTTCTCATTCTTTTTGTAATACAGACCAAAGTTGTCAGTTCCTTTGAGATACCTCATTATTCTTTTTACTGCTATGAGATGATTTTTTTTGGGATTAGTAGAGAATCTAGCCACTATTCCAAATGCTAATGCTATGTCTGGTCTGCTATGTAGAACATATTGTAGTTTTCCAATCATTTCTCTGTATATTGTTTGATTGGCTTTAGCTGATATATCATTTTTGGATAACTTATTTCCTGTTGCCATTGGTGTGCTGACTAGCTTGGATTCTTCCAATCCAAATGTTTTAAGTATCTATTTGATATACTTTGATTGTGTCACAAATATACCATGTTTTAGTTGATGTACTTGCAATCCAACAAAAAAATTAATTTCTCCAAACATAGACATCTCAAACTCATTTTTCATTTTATCAGCAAAGCCTTTGCAAAACACTTCCTTTCCTCCAAAAATTATGTCATCCACAAATATTTCCAATACAATAATATCCTTACCTTCTTCTGATTTGATGTACATGTTGCTGTTACCATCAGTTCTTTCAAATCCTATTTGCACTAGATACTTATGAAGTCTCTCATACTATGCTCTGGGTGCTTGTTTTAGACAATAGAGTGCTTTATGTAATTTTCAAACCATATCCCTATTGTTCTCATCAAAAAATCCCTCTGGTTGTTCAATATAGACTTCCTCTTCCAATATACCATTTAAAAAACTAGACTTTACATCCATCTAATAGACTTTAAGACCTTTATATGTAGCATATGAAAGTAAAGTTCTTACTCCTTCCATTCTAGCAACAAGGGAAAATGTTTCCCCATAGTCTAATCCTTCTTCTTGAGCATAACCCTTGCATACTAGTCTAGCTTTGTTTCTAGTAATCTCGCCATTCTCATCTAACTTGTTTCTGAATACCCACTTGGTGCCAATCACATTCTTGTCAACTGGTCTAAGAACCAAACTCTAGGTTTTGTTCTTCTTTATTTGATCAATCTCTTCTTCCATAGCTTTATACCAATCATCATCTTGTAATGCACCATATACTGTCTTAGGTTCAAGTTTTCTGATTAGATTCATGTCTTAGTCTATTCCTTGTCATTGTCTTGCATCTTTGTCACCAATTATCTATTCAATAGGGTGATGTATTTTTACATATTTGGATAATCTTGGTTCTGTCCTTGTTTCCATGTTTGATCTTTCAGATTCAGGGTCACTATGCACTGAGTTGTCAAGTTGTTCTTCATCTCTTTCATGTGTACTATTTTTAGGATCAGATTGTGCATTTCTTTCATTCTGCAACTTGGCTTCTAAATGTAACTCAACATTCATTGGTTGTGACTCGGCTGAAACTAAAATTTGCTATTGAATCCCAATTTTATTGACAACATCCTCATCAACAGGCATTCCTCCATAAGAATACACAAAGGTTCTGTATTTGTCCATTCTCTTTGGTTCTTTAGCTTGGACTTTTGTATGCTCATCAAAGTTTACATTTGTACTTTCCACAATTTTGTTAGTTTTAGTATTCAAACATTTATATGCCTTACTTCTAGTGGAGTAACCAAAGAATATGCCTTCATCACTTTTTGCATCAAATTTTCCATTTCTAGCATCTTTAAGGATAAAGCATTTGCAACCAAATACTTTAAAATGTTTTACATTGGGTGAGTGACCATACCATAATTCAAAAGGTGTTGTATTTGTACCTTTCTTGACTTGTACACGATTCAGTGTATGAACAACTACACTTACAACTTCTCTCCAATATTTTAGAGCAACAGTCTTTTCCATTACTAGTGTTCTAGCACAGTCAATCATAGATCTATTTCTTCTCTCAGCAATTTCATTTTGTGGGGGGGTTCTAGGAGCTGACGTTTGTCTTTTGATTCCTTTCTCATTACAAAATATCTCAAATTTATTTGATGTGAATTCACCACCTCTGTCTGATCTCAGGCATTTCAAACTCTTTCCTGTTTCCTTTTCAACTCTAGCCACATACCACTTAAACATTTGAAAAGCATCAGATTTTTTCTTTAAGAACATAACAGTCATCATCCTGGAATAGTCATCAACAAAAAACATTATATATTTATCTCCTTTGTAGCTTTGTACTTCCATTGGACCACATAAGTCAGTATGGACTAACTCAAGTACTTCTTTAGATGTATAGGTTTTACTTTTGAAACTTGACTTTGTCATCTTTCCTAGGTGACATTGTTTGCACATGATATTATCAGGTTTCTTCAATTTAGGTAAACCTCTAATTTTTGTCATTTTACTGATATTGACCAGATTGTCAAAGTTGACATGACATAGCCTTCTATGCCATAACCATTCATCATCAAACTTTGCAAAAAAACAAGAAACATCATCCATATCAAGGTAAAACAGATTACTTCTTGTTTGATCTCCTTTTCCTATTAATTTACCATCAGTACCATAGATTTTTGTAGTTTTGTTTCCAAATTCTACTTTGCATCCTACATTGCCTAACTGTGAGACACTCAAAAAATTGTAGTTTAATCCTTCAACATAGTATGCATTATCACAGGAAATTTGTTCTGTAAGCTTAATGGAGCCTTTTCCTTTTATTTGACATGGAGCATCATTACCAAATCTAACACTATTTCCATCATACTGAGTAAGGTTAAGAATCTTACTTTTGTCTCCTATCATGTGATGTGAGCATCCACTGTCTATGATCCATCTGTCATTTTTGTTCATACTTGTTACCAGTGATGTAGGTTCTTCTTCATTAGATTGGTCCTTCATGGCTACATTAACAACTTCATCATCATGAACATCAGAATTATCTTCAACAATATAACACTTCTTGCCTTTGTCTTTGTAATCTCTCTTATCATCTTCTCTTCTATATTTGTTGCCTTCCTTATAACCTTTTTTCTATGTACACCTTGCAATAATATGTCCTACTTCATTGCAATTGAAACAAATGATAGGCATCTTACCTTTAAATTTTCCTTTGCCTCTGTGAAATCTTCTAGCTAGTAATGCTTCCAATTATTCCACATCTTCCTCATTAGTGCTACTGTCACTGGATACATATTTCATTTTTCTTCCTTTCTTTGGTTTCACCTATTCAGCATCTTTCAGTGATAGCTTGGCCTTGAAAGCAGATTCAACATTCTCAGGTCTGTAGTTGTCAAAGTTAGATAACTCAAATGCAGTGAGTCTACCCACTATTCCTTCAAAACTTAGATTGTTTCCTGGTACACATCTTAGTTCTTGTATTGTTGATACTCTAATAGCATAGATAGGGAGCAAGGTTCTTAAGAGCTTACTATTAACAGTATCTTCATCCAATTGACTACTCAAACATCTTATTGCGCTTACCACTTGCTTTATTCTAGCGCCATACTGAGTAAAATTCTCACTTTCCTCCATTTTCATATCATCAAACTTTCCTCTGAGGCTTTCTCTTTTTGCTCTTTGGACATTTTGATCTCCTCCATAGATGTCTGATAGGGTTTTCCACATTTTGAATGTAGTGTCACATCCTTTGATATGATCAAATTCAACATAGTTGAGTGCTAAAGAAATCTCCAGCATTGTCTGATTGTGTTCTTGTTTGTTTTTCAAATCTTCTACAATAAGAGTACTAGTTGGATCAACATGTTCAGTAAAAATTGAATTTTGGGCATAATCTCCTATGGATCTAAGATGGAGCTTCATCAAACTCTACCATGCAACAAAGTTGTCTTTGTTGAGCTTGGGGACTTCTCTCTTAGGCATTTTGATCTTTTCTACTTCTAGTCCCTTTAAACGAAATCAACACTTTGGCTCTGATACCAATCGTTAGAATTCTTTAGAATAACTGAGAGGGGGGGGGTGAATCAGTTATTCAAGGTCTAAATTCCCTAATAATACTTTTTCTCAAATTATAGTGAGCCCATAAACTTTTCATCCATTCAAAATTAAATCAATCATCTTAGCAAATTACAGTAAATCAATTTGCAAGGATAAAACATGCAAGATCAAGACATGACAGTGATTTACGTGGAAACCCAATTTGGGAAAAACCACCAGTAACATGCTATTTAATTCTCACTCTTCTAAAGTGATGCCCTGTTAAAATCTTTCCTTGTTAAAGGCTTACAACACACTGTTAAATGTGACCTTGTTAGAGGATTTCACCATACTGTTAGGAATGGGTGTGGTCAAAGGACTTTAGAACATTCACTTGGAATGTCACCCTGTTAAAAGATTTATAACATGGCTATTAAACCAACCTAAGTCCATAGGATTTAAACTATCTATTACAATTGCTAGAGAGTAACAATAATGGCTTTCTGATCTGATACAACTTACAACATATTTTGCAGATTTCATATCACACTTCAGTTTAGTCCTTTTGCTTGGCTTTTAATCACTTCAGCTTTGACATCCTGTCATCTCAAGCTTCGTCTCCTTGAGTATTCTTACTCATCATACCAATGCAACCATATCTATGGTCATCTGTTGAAGCAGAGTAATTGTGCTCTCTTACTCCTTAGCACCTCCTTCAACACTTTATGCTTTCATGCTTGACCTCCTCTCACACTTTGCTTTGTGACCTTATGACTCCTTAAATAGAAAACTGGAGTCCCTTTTCCGCTCGATTCTTCCTCTCCAATTTATAGGGTTTCAGGTGGATTAGGTAGGGTACAATGTATCTACCCCATATCTTGCTCTTATCTATAAACTTCATCTAAAGTCTACTTGTATTCTCCAAAAATATTTTACATGATGTTCTATGCCACGAGCTCATCACTCTTATCTCCTATTTAATTCACAAAATTCTAGATAACAACCTTGTCGGCTCAGATCTGGCAAATCTTTGATCTTTAAAATAATGCAGGAACTTGACATTATTGGTTTACTAATGCTTGGCACCTCTATGTTACTCAGTACTTGAATCCTACTTGACACCTGTATTTGCTCGGCACTTGTTTCTTGACTTGGCAGTTGTATTTGCTCGACACTTGTTTCTTGACTCGGCACTTGTATCTTCTCGGCACTTGTTTCTTGACTCAGCACTTGTATCTACTCGGCACTTGAAGATCACTCGGCACTTACTGAGGTTGAACTTGCTCGGCTTCAACTAGAAATCTATTCAGCACTGACTAGCTTGCTCAGCTTCCTCTCTAATAGACTTAGTTAGGCTTCACAAATGACTTAGCTAAAATTTTACATCTTTTATATGTTTCAGCGCGCCCATTCTCTATGTCTTAGAGTATGTCATCAATACACTTTTTCATCAATGACTTAGCTGATCCTTGTACTTCATTACAACATCATAACTTCAACCTTTCTCTAGGTGTTCTAGTTACATCTTATTGATTGCCTCCTCCTTGTCAATCAACCAATTGATAGTATTTGGATCACTAAAGCAATTGTCATTCCTGCAAGTGGCAAGTTTGACATCATTGACAAAACAATGATTGAGAACATTCTTTACTATTTCCATTACTTTTTATGTATGATCTTTTCAATCATTTCCAACAATTCCTTCATACAATAAATTAAGGCACATAGAATATATAACTTTGTGTCCATCCTTATGCTTATTCAATTTCCTCCATTGGATCCTTCTTGATTTTTCTCCATCATTTATGTTACAACAAACTCAGACTCTCACAATGGACCTTCTCAAACTTTCCAAATCTCCATCAAAAGTCAATCTTAGATTCCAATTTCTCAATCTTGTTCATCTAGATGTCACTCAATAAACATTACATTTAGTTGATAAACATATAAATTGGTTAAGATTGACTCATTTAGGAAACACTATGTTGTTCATCCTATTTTCAATCACTTGGACAATATTGTAGTCACTCAATGAATACATTCTCCCTTCATTAACCTTGTGACCTAGTTAATCTTGTAATCTTCATTACAACAATACATGATTGTAAAATAATCAAACCAATATTACATAATCATTAGGAATCTCATTCAAGTACCCATTGAATACCTTACATATAAACTCTAACTTCATCATACTTTCTTCAAATACTCTTTATCAATCAAATGATATGGCACTTTCCTAAGTTAGCATAATGTCTAGCCAATTAAGACTTTGACATCAGTAAAATTATAATTACTAATATGAATATTTTACATACATTAATAGTATTATCACCTAAAAATATCCCACCATTATCTACAATATCATTTGGGCTAACAAATTTCATGTGCAAACTTTTCCTAATACCTTATTCTCAAATTTCTTCTCAGCTCTCTCTATCAGATTAGATTGAGTATCAATATCAATTCATTGATCTTCTCAAAAATTTGTACTAATTACTTCATGATTAGAGTCTTCTCAATCAAATCAATATCTGGTAAAATTTCCAATAGTATGTCTTTCACATCATGAAGTGCTTTCTTTTTCTTGTACTCTTTCTTCAGTCTTTCTTGCTCAAATTTTTTTGCACTTAATACATTGTATATAGCTATGAAATATGCATCCAAAATATTTGGATTCTAAAAAATTCTTATTATTATTTCATCTAATATAACTATATTGGATCTAATGGATGGTGTAGTCTCCTTCATATTTCTCTTCAACTTCCTTCCTTTTGAGTTAATTGTACTTGTACTGGAGGATACTTGGGGTAAAACTAGAGCTTTGGTCTCCCATTTTACTATATATGTCCATCATCTTTCTCTATACTTTTATCAACACTTTCAATTATTACAATTTACAATAGGGGTATAGGAGTCATATCCTCATATTGTTTTAGTGTAGTATAAGTTTGATCACAATATTTGTTCTCCTCTTCTTTATTTTCCTTATTTTCCTCCTCCTCCTCTTTACCTATGGTATATAGATCAATTAATGTCTGATGATACAAAATTTGTGGTGTAAATCATGATAGTGACAAATCCTCTTTCTCTTTCTTACTTCCAAATTTGATTGTCCTTGTCCAATACTTCCCTCACTCAAAGGTCTATGGGTTACTTCTCTTTCACCTATAGTAGGATCATCTTCTTTACGTTCGATTGTTTTCTTAGCTATTTGTGTGTTCCCATAATTAGCATTAACATCATTCATCATTCTTATTAGTGTCTATATTATCTATGTTTTCTCCCCCTTGCATATTCTAAGCTTGATCCTCAGTTTGACTTGCATTTGTGTCTCTTTTCTCTCTATTGGTGACCATTGGAATAGCATCAACTAAATAATCTAAATAAAAAATAGGGATATTACTTGTTGGATACAAGTGATCAATTGTGTGTTGTATTTGATGTTACACAAATGTCGTAATAGTTATTAGACAGAGTCTGCTGAGCTAAATTGGTCAGCAAAATGAATTACAGAGTCTACCGAGCGTTCCTAAATGTTACTTTATGGAAATACTGTCTACCAAGCTCACTTGGGCATTAAAGGTTTATGTGACATAAGTCAATTTTTACTGAGCTCACAAGGTTAGCGAAGTGAAGATAGTGTTTACTGAGTTCACTCGGTCTCCAAAAGATTTTGCAAAGTTCGCAATGTTTAACAAGCTTTAGTTGGTTAACATTGAAAATCATTTCTGGAGTAGTGTCTACCAAGCAAGGTCAGCCAATAAAGGATTTCATTATTTTGGGAAATAATTTTTTATTATTTTATGTAATAATTGTAGCCAACTAATGTAATGATTATTGGTAATTGTAACTTGTAAATGAGCCGACTTGATAATTTGTAAGGTATAAATAAAAGGTCAAGTTGTGAATTCTAAATTGTAATGAGCGAGTATGCAAGTGAGTTGATTGTGTGAAGAGGAAAGTGTGAGTGAATTTTGAAGAAGGATCAGATATCCTTGAGGAGCAACAAAGCTATATTCAATCAGAGAGGATCTAGTGATGCAAAATATAGATCTATATCAGCAAAGTTCAATTGCATCTCGTTCAGGTCACTTCATTGTTACTTTCTCACAATTGTAGTAGTGATTTCTAAATCTCTTAATAGAGCTGGCTTAATAGCCATTTTGTAAATCCTCTAACAAGGTGGATAGTTCTATTGAATTTTTCTAAAGTCCTTTAGTAAGGCCACTCATAGTAGGGTGATTAAATCCTCTAACAAGGTCACACCTAACAGTGTGTTTTGTAACCTTTAATAGGGTTGGCTCCTAATAGGGCTCACTTCAAAAGAGTGAAAATTAGTAGCTAGTTACTTGGTGGTTTTTCCCATATTGGGTTTCCACATTAAATCTAGTGTCTCTTAGGTTCATGTTATTTCTTTCATGTATGCATGTTAAATCTTTGTGAATGCTTAAAGATCAGTAATAAGTTAACATACATCTACTGAGTTATAGCATTTTTCTATGTGGCTATCTAGTGATAGTAGTAACTAAGTTTATAAGAAATCTAAGGGATCTTTGGATTTATTTTTGTGGTAACTAATTCACCCCCCTCCCTCTCAGTTACTCCATCTATATTTCCAATAATTGGTATCAGAGTGTTTGGTGCTTGCAGGAAGGATTTCAAGCATCTAAGCTAAAGATAAGGATGTCTTACAAGAGGGAAATTCCAAGGCTTAATAGGCATAAATTTTCAACATGGCAAGGTCTCATGAGACTCCATCTAGCTTCCATTGGAGATCCAGGATTGAAATATCTTGATGAAGCATATGTGACTCCTTTTGGTACACTATCTATTAATGACATTGCTAAGAAGAATACTCATAACACCATGATGATAGAAATTGCATCTTCCCTAAGCTATGAAAATTTTGATGATATCAAAGACTATAAAATTGCATTTTAAATGTGGAACAAGCTAAAGGAAATCTATGGAGGTGATGATAATGTAAGGAGAGCCAAAGTAGAAAGTGTAAGAGGACAATTTGATCAGATGAGGATGAGAGAGGATGAGAACATTGCCAAGTATGTTGGAAGAGTCTAAGCAAGCATTAGTACAATCAAGGCTTCTAAAGGAGATATTAAAGAGGAAATAGTTGTAAGTAAAGTTCTTAGAACATTACTTCTCATTTATGCAATTTGAGTTTTTGCTATTCAAGGAATATGTGAAGAAAATCATAACATAAATTTAGAGGACATAATATGAAGATTGACTGCATTTGAGATAGATAACTATGAAAAATATGTCCTAGCTTCCAAGAATATTGAATCAGAATTTGAAGCCAAGCTTTTACTCAAAGAAAATGGCAAGAAGATAAAGGATTCTTAGTCAAAAAAATGAAGAAGAATCAGAATAGAGTTTTGATAGTGATCTTGAGGTGGTTGAAGCTCTACTTGCAAGGAAATATTCTAGAGGCAAAGGAAAATACAAAGGTAAGGTTCCTCTAATCTATTTTTCATGTGAGGAAATTGGTCATATTGCTGCTAGGTGCCCAAACAAGAAAAACAAGGATGAGAAGAAAGGTCACAAGTGCAATAGCAAGAAAGACTTCAAATCATTCAAGGAAAAAGGTAAGAAAACATGTTTTATGGCTAAGAATTCTAAGGATTCTAACAATAGTGAGGATGAAATTGTTTACATTACTATGAAAGATGAATCTAATAATGATGAGGAAGATAAGATGGCACTTATCTCTCATGTGAGCAAAAATATACATAGATCATAGATAGTGGTTGTTCACATCATATGACTAGTGATAAAACAAAGTTTGAACATTTTGAAGACTATGATGGTGGTAGTGTGAGGTTTGGTAATAATGAACCTTGTTGCATAAAAGGAAGAGGAAGAATCTCACTAACCAAAGAGCTTTTATGTGATAATGCCTATTGGGTTGAAGGACTAAAAAACAATCTATTGAATGTGGTATAGCTAATCAATAATGGATTCAAGGTGGAATTCATGCATGGAAAAGCATGACTATTGGATGACAAAGGAAAGTTGATTAGATTAGGCATACAGAAAAAAGGTAACTTGTTCTATCTTGAATTTGGTGAATGTTCATGTTTATTGCTCAAGTTGAAGAAAGTTGGTTATTGCACAGAAGTTTATGTCATGTGAACTTTGATAACTTGGTGAAAATAAGAAAATTTAGGAAAGTAAGAGGCATGCCTAGTATAAAGAAACCTAATGTTGGTCTATGCAAGAATTGTTAGATTAGTAAGATGGGAAAGAATAGCTTTAAGAATAAGAACCATCAGTCTGAAGAAGTTTTGGAAATTGTGCATAATGATTTGTGTGGACCTATTGGAATTGAGAGCTATGCTGGAGAAAAGTTCTTCATTCTTTTTGTTGATGATTACTCTAGAATGATGATTATCATGTATTTGAGAGAGAAATCAAAAGCATTTAAGAAGTTCAAATGGTATTTGTCTAGAGTAGATAAGGAAATAGGGGAAAGACTAAAATTCTTGAGGTTGGATAGAGGTGGTGAATTCATCTCCCATGAGTTCAATAACTTTTGCATTGAAAGAGGAATCAAAAGATAGGTATCAGAACCTGGTACTCTTGAGCAGAATAGAATAGCTGAAAGGAGGAATAGATCTATCATGGATTATGCAAGAACTCTAATGATTAAGAAGAACATTTCTATCAAATACTAGAAGGAAGCTATCAGCATTGTAGTTCATACCTTGAATTGAGTACAGCTAAAGGAGGACTCATTCAAAACCACCTATGAGTTATGGTATGGCTATAAGCCCAATGTAAGTTACCTAAAAGTATTTGGAAGAAAATGTTATATTTTGAAACAATCTAGAAAAGGAAAATTTAATGTGAAAATTGATGAAGGAATATTTTTGGGATATTCTTGCAAAAGTAAGGCATATAGAAATTTGAATTTGTCTAATTACAAAGTCATAGAAAGTGCACATGTGAAAGTTGATAAGTTTGTAGAAAGGACTGAAGAAGAAAGCAAAAAGGAATCAAAAGATTAAATAAGATTTGTTTTCATTGAACCTGATACAGTGCTAGATACATCTGTCAATCATGAAACTTCTACTCTCGAGTCTTCAGTCACCAAGTTGCAAGAAGTTCAAACTGAGCTACAAGAACCCAAGTCACATTCAGATGCTACCAAGCCAATGCCTACTGAGTCTAGAGGACCTGAGCAACAGTCAGATCAACCAGAGCCAGAAGCTAAAATTCAAAATAAAGATAGTGGAACTCAGTCAAAAGGCAAGGAACCTGTATTAGCCATGTATTTCAAGAGACATCATGCACCAAATAAAATTATTGCAGACAAATTTGAAGGCATTATGACTAGAAGTAACCTAAAAGGTACTTGTTTGCTTGCTAATTTTGAACATAGAAATGTCAAAGATGTATTAGAAAATGAAAGTTGGATTGAGGCTATGAATGAAGAGATAGAGAAAATAGAGAAGAACAAAACATGGACTCTTGTACCTAGGCCTAAAGATAAGAATAAGATTGGAATTAAGTGGGTATTCAGAAATAAGTTGAATGAAGATGGTAAGGTATCAAGAAACAAAGCTATACTAGTATGTAAAGGCTACTCTCAAGAAGAAGGAATAGACTATGGAGAGACTTTTTCTCATGTTGCAAGATTGGAAGGTGTCAGGACCCTACTTGCATATGTTGCATACAAAGGATTTAAGGTATATCAGATGGATGTCAAATCTACATTTCTCAATAGTATTATAGATGAAGAAGTCTACATTGAGCAACCTAAAGGTTTTGTTGATTCAAACAAGAAATACATGGTCTTCACATTACACAAAGCATTGTATGGTCTAAAACAAGCTCCTAGAGCATGGTATGAAAGATTGCATAACTACCTTATTTAGATTTTTTTTTAGAGAACTAATGATAATAGTAGCTTGTATATCAAAGAAGGACCAGATAACAAGATTTTTTTGGTAGAAATATTTGTGGATGATACTTTGTTTATAGGAAATGATGATCTATGCAAAAAAAAATCAGAGCAAATGAACAAGGAATTTGAGAAGTGAATGTTTGGTGAGATTAAATTCTTTGTTAGTCTTTAAATTCAACAAAGCAAGAATGGAATCTACATCACTCAGTCTAAATACATCAAGGAGATACTCAAAAAGTTTGGGATGGAAGATTGTAAACTAGTTGGGACTCCCATGTGTACTTGACTAAAGCTTACCAAGGATGATGAATCAAAAGAGGTAGATCAAACCTTATATAGATCAATGATTAAAAATTTGAAATATGTAGTTCATACAAGGCTAGATATTGCTCTTGCAGTTGGTATTGTAGCAAGATTTTTAGCAAAACCAAGAGAAAATCACATGATGGCAATCAAAAGGATCATGAGATACTTGATAGGCACTGAAGATTATGGATTATTGTACAAATTTGGAGGTAATCTAGACTTGAAAGTGTTTACTAATGCTAATTGGGCAGGAAACATTGATGACAAAAAGAGTACAAGTGGAGGAGCATTCTTTCATGGAAAAAGGTTGGTTTCTTGGTCAAGTAAAAAGAAAAATTGTACATCCCAATCTATAGCAAAAGCAGAGTATATTGTTGTAGCAATAAACTATTCTAATATTGTTTGGTTCAAACAATTATTGGAAGGCATGAAGGTGGAAATCAAAGAACTAGTTGTTATGTTTTGTGACAATACAAGTGCAATCAACATATCTAAAAATCTAGTGATGCATTCAAAAACCAAGCACATTGCAATAAAATATCATTTTGTCAGAATATTGGTGTAGGATAAGGAGATCAGGCTGGAATATGTCCATACAAAAGAACAAATTGCTAACATATTCACCAAACCATTACCTAAGGATGCATTCTTGTATCTAAGAGGTAAGTTATGGGTCATTCCCCTATTTGAAGCTCACTAAAATGAAGTTTTAGTGATGCATCAATAGGTACCAAGTTGAAGATCTATTAGTTGATGTAGCATAATCATGGGAGCATTGCATATGAATTAGTACTCAAGGTACATTGTTACTCATTTGGTTTGTGTTGTCTTTGGCATGTGTTGTCAAAGAGGGAGAGTCTACTATCATATCCTTCTAAAATTTGAATTTGTTTGTGAAGAGTTTTTTGTCCGAAAAAAAGCTATGTAATTCCTTCATAGAGGGAGATTACTGTATTTGAAAAGTTTGTGGAATAAAATCTAAGAGTGAGAAATAATCTGTAAGAAAAAGACTTTTTTTCAAATTTCATCTACTATGACATGTTGTATTGTCATCAATGCCAAAGAGGGAGATTGTTAGATACAATTGATCAATTGCATGTTGTCTTTGATGTTACAAAAATGTCATAATAGTTATCAGACAGAGTATACCAAGCTCAGTTGGTCAGCAAAGTGAATTACAAAGTCTACCAAGCATTCTTGAAAGTTACTCTATGGAACCAATGTCTAGCAAGCTCACTGGGGCATCAAAGGTTTATGGGACAGAAGTCAGTTACTATCAAGCTCACAAGGTCAGTGAAGAGAAGATAGTATTTACTAAGTTCACTCGGCCTCCAAAGGATTTTGTAGAGTTTTTATTGTTTACTGAGCTTCAGTTGGTTAACATTGGAAATCATGTCTGGAGAAGTGTCTACCGAGTAGGGTCAGCCAATAAAGGATTTCATTGTTTTGGGAAATAAAGTTTAATTGTTTTATGTAATAATTGTAGCTAACTAATGTAATGATTATTGGTAATTGTAAATTCTAAATGAGCTGACTTGATAATTTGTAAGGTATAAATAAAAGGTCAAGTTGTGAATTCTAAATTGTAATGAGCGAGCATGCAAGTGAGTTGATTGTGTGAAGAGGAAAGTATGAGCAAATTTTGAAGAAGGATCAGATATCCTTGAGGAGTAGCAAAGGTGTATTTGATCAGAGAGGATCTAGTGAAGCTAAATATAGATCTATATCAACAAAGTTTAGTTACATCTCATTTAGGTCACTTCATTTTTACTTTCTCACAATTGTAGCAGTGATTTCTAAGTCTCTTAACAGAGTTGGTTTAATAGCCATTTTGTGAATCCTCTAACAAGATGGACAATTCTATTGAATTGTTTTAAAGTCCTCTAGCAAGGCCACTCCTAGTAGGGTGATTAAATCCTCTAACAAAGTCACACCTAATAGTGTGTTTTGTAACCTTTAATAGGGTTGGCTCCTAATAGGGCTCACTTCAAAAGAGTGAAAATTAGTAGCTAGTTGCTTGGTGGTTTTTTCCATATTGGGTTTCCACATTAAATCTGGTGTCTCTTGTGTTCATATTATTTCTTTCATGCATACATGTTAAATCATTGTGAATTCTTAAAGATCAATAATAAGTTAGCATACATCTACTGAGTTACAATATTTTTCTATGTGGCCACTAAGTGATAGTAGTAACTATGTTTATAAGACATCTAAGGGATCTATTTATTTATTTTTGTGGTAACTGATTCACCCCCCCTCTTAGTTACTCCATCTATATTTCCAACAATTACTTAAATTTTGTGCTTCACACCTAGGATATTCTTTAATTTGTACAATAATAGGTGTGAAGCCTAGTATAGGAGTGTGAGCTAGCTTGGTGGATACTAGACCTTTACTATGCTTCTCAATATCAATAATGACATCTTCATCTTTCTTTATACCTTCTACCATATCTTCTCTTATTAAATCTCTAACGGTGACATTTTATTTTCTCCTAATTATATCCTCTACCATTTCATCTATTGAATCAACAACATCTTCTGGGGAAATATTATCATATGCATATTCTTTGGTGTCTAGTTCAATATTATGCTTGGGCTTGGTATCATCAATTTGACTCACTTCCTCAGAATCTTTTATATTGCATATATATGGATCATTTCATAATCTTTTTCAACATATTGCAAATTTCATGTCAAAACATAGAGAGCTCTTCTCTTTTGAACAAATATATCCTTATCATTTATATATTCCATTCCAAAGTTAGGTTTAATTATAGCAAGTGGCATTCCTTTCATTTCCTTTTTATCTTCAATGCATATTTCCATCTATTATCAATTCTTTGATAAATCTCAATAGGTATCATATTTCTTATCTTTAGTAGTGTCTATTTGACTTTAGTCATTATAGTGATTAAGGCATCTTCTATCTTTTTCTTATCCTCATCATTGTATTGTACTTGAAGTACTTGAATGTAGATAAACCTTTACTTTCTCTAATGGATTGAGTTATTTCATCAATGGTCTCAAGTCGCTTATGTACAAAAATTATAAAATAACTTGTCTCATCTAATTATGTCCTTTCACTATCCTCAATGTCCTCATCATCTTTAAGAATCAATTTTCATTGTCTCTTTGTTGTCTCACTGGTAGATGTAGATTCTATTTTTCTTTTTTGATAGGTCTTAACATGTGACTATTCAGGTTTGGTTATTCTGATAGTACCTTTCTTTACTGGTGGAGTAACATTCAAAGAAACTCAAGATCTAGACCTTGTATTCTTGGGGCTTTGAGGAGTACCTAGTGGTTTCTTCTTAATTTTCTTCTTTTTTAGGTTCAATAATAATCATAGGTTTTCTTCTATCTTTTTCTTCAATATCGTCTCCCTTTCATTTAGTAATCATTAAGGGCTAATTTTCTTCTTTATCATTAAACTCCCTCTCCATTATGTCAATAATTTTCTTAGAATTCTTGTTAACTTTGGTAACAACAATATGCATTTTTATCTTTCCTTTTCATCCTCATATGTGCTAAAAGGTTTGGCTTCTTTGTCCACAAGTTCATTAAGCAATGCTTTGATTGTCTTAGTTGCTTGATCATTATTAATTTGTACTACATGGATTCAAACCATGCAACCCTTTGATTCCCAAATCTTACATGAATGGTGTCAATACATAAGAAAACATATGTCATCTTGATATTTATTGACCAAATGATGTGGGATCCTATATCTTTGGTTCATTTTATCTTTAAACTTAGTGAAATATGCAGACATGAAATTCTCAAATTTTTCACCCAACCTTTCAATATACTCATTGATCTTGTAGATATCATGTTTTTATATTTTCCAATTAACTTTTCTAATTTTAGGGGAAAAATTGAATGTTGAATAATATACAGGTCAATAGTGAACCAAATTTATTTTTATTAGACTTAGCCACTCAGATAGTTTATGTTCTTGGTCAGTTGCTTTAACTATAACTTGGCTAGGTCAATTTTATGTCCCTTCTTCACAATTTTGTAGGTAAATTGACAATGACACATGACACACTATTCAGTCTACTTTATTGGAAGATTTTACATGCAACAACATATAAACCAAATCTATTTCAAAATTTGTAATTATGCAAATATTCAAGCCTCTTTCATCACACTATGCTTTAGTGTTTTCTTCAATTTATTTCTTTAATGTCATTTGAATAGCTTTTAGATTCTTTTTTAGAGGTAATCATGTTACCATATGAAACACATCTCTGGTAATCTTTACTAGCTTGTCTAAGCACATTATCATGTGGTGGACTTGCCTCGACACTATTCAAATCTAGTTTGCAATTAACACTTTTGGAAAATTCATAAGTTGTGCGACTACAGGTGTTTAGGTTCCTCTTTCAACTTCCTATACATACAAAATTTATCATATAGATCTCATAATTCATGGTCTCCAACTTCACCAATTTTACAATGATAAAACATGCAAACATTAGTTACCAACAAAACCCTAGATGGAATACATGACAATGCACCATCCTTATCCATGGGTAGCCACTTTAGGATAGAATATGAACTTTGGCTCTTCACAGTCCTTTTTTTTGAATCAATCTATCAGTGTTGACTTTAGTCTTCCTCTTCATTGTGTTGGCAAATAGTTTTTCTTGGTACAGATGGAATGATATCTATTTTTTGTAGAAGAAATAATAAGTCAACTCACCAACTATTTGAGTTCCTACAAAACAATATTGAACTCTTTACTTATATGTAAGTTTTTCAATATTAGTAAGCACATCTACCTTTTTGAAAGATATTCATTAATTTCCCATTATGAGAGAATCTCTCATAAGCATTTTTATTAGAAAATACTAAAAAGGTTATAACACTCAATTCATCAATATGAAAAGAATGTGTTCTTTGAAAAACCATTCAAATTAAAAAACAACAATCATCCACATAACTATTAATTATTATGAGATCCAAGTGTAACTTTTAATTTTTCTTCCCTTAGTTTCTTCTTACTTCAAAATAAGACTCTATTCGAAATAAGTTAAGAGCAACTCCACATGTAATATAATTCCACAAGAAAATGAATCACACACTGAATAGACTATAGTATCTATTTGATAAGATCCAATCATAAAACTAAAAAAAAATTATAATCTTATCATAAGTTTCTTACTTCAAATTCAAAAGCATAGATACTAATAAAAAATAGTTCTTCTATCTACTAAGAGTCCACCTTTTTCAAGTAACTAGATATTAAATTATATCATCTTAAAATGGAAGTGCTTCTATTTTAAGAGTGTTTAAACCTCCAAGTAAGTGGTCTAGGGTCATGTCAAGTGCTTTGAATGGGTATTTGCATGGATCCAACTATTTTCCCCCTGTTCTTCTTCTCTCTCTCTATTTCTAGCCTATTTTTGACAACTTTCTTTGTGAAACTAAGCACTTTGACTTTTTGGGTCAAAGAAGACCTTTAAAGTCAAGGTCAACCTCAACTCTAACCTAGGTCAAGGATGACCTCAACCCTAAACTAGGGTACAGTTGACCTCATCCTTGACCACATGTCCATTTTTCAATTTCTAGGAGTTTTGGGACATTAGGATTTAGAAAGTTTTTTTTCCCACTCTTGGGTCAGTTGTTTTGGGTTTATAAATGGTAGACTCTTAAATTACATTTAATATAGGTCCATTTCTAGGGGTTCAATTAAATGGGGATCTAATACTTCCATTCCATCCTTCTCTAGGAGTTTGTGCCCTAGATCTCTATATAAGCCTTCTTCCCTCATTTTGGCATCCACCTAAATTATGAAGTTTACGCATACAAGAGATATAAAATAAATTATTAGTCTATGAAGTGAATATCTTATATCTATCAACATTCAAGAATTCAAGAATTCAATTTTTCAAGCATCCACTTCATCAACGAGGTCCATTGTTAGCCATTAAAGGATTTAATCTCTATGGAGCCCTCTTGTTGAAGATTTATCTATCCGCATTCATTTAAGCCTTCTTCTATGAAAAGATACATTAAAGATTGGTGTTGAAGATCCAATTCCATTGATTTGAGACATCCTACACACATTTCTACATTCATTTGGAGCATTTGTAATTGTGGATTCAAGGATTCAAATCCTCCACAAGTATTTTAGTATAAGCAAGGTGAATAGTTCCATTTACTTTGTTTATACACATTGCATTTTCAATTACATTTCAAGGTTGATTCCAAACGTGGGTTTGACCAAGGAAAAACCCCCATCCAAACAAAAAAACCATTTTTATTGCAAATATAGGTGTGGAACAATGAATTGAAGAGAAGATTTGGATACCTTTTTTGTTGAACTTGTGGGATCTATGAACAATTTTTTTGTCAAAGTAGTGTAGGTCAAGGTCAAATTTTTGGTGTACAATTGTGCCTTGGGGAAAGATTGTGCCCCACTATTAGGTTCAAGGTCGACCTCCCTTCAAAAGGACAAAATTTTTCTAGGTTTTTTTCATTTTTATATTTCCAATCTAAAATAGGTTGTAGAGATCCCTAAAACTATACATAGACACAAGAAATAGCAATTTCCAAAATCGTTCTACTTCAAGGTTATTATTTGCCTTTTATCTATTTCAAGATTTAAGAACATACTTCTCAAATAGGAAGACCATAGGATCTCCTTTCTCCTTATTTTCCATTACATGATCCATTTGTGCATCAATCACTTTCTTGTGCTTAATCAATTTGGATCATTTCTATTGGAAATTAGGGTTGAGGATACGTCCTATTTTCACCCTATTCATTTTTTTGAACATGACACACTTACCCTCTTTTCTTTTGTGGTGCTATATTTTATTCCATATTTGTTAGGTCTTTTTTTTCATTAAGATTAGATTTCATTTATGCTCTTGCATTTTAAAATTCAAAAATACAAAAAAAATTACAAAATTTCTTTAAAAATAAAAAATTATTTATGCTTTATGTTTTCTTATTATATTGCATTGGCTTATGAGCTTTATTACTTATAGTCCTACTTCTTATCTTAGGGTTAGATGTAGTCATAGACTTATGGGTACCTTTGAGCCTGAGTCTTCTTCTCCTTTTCTTAGGATTTTGGATGAGAATTTGACTCTTCCTAACTCTAATCCTCTTATGGAGAAAAAATCTTCTCACTCATCTCATGATGAGGATGATGCTTTAAGAGTTCCTCCTAAAAAATTCCAAAAACTTTAAAATTAACTTGATAAAATCAATAATTGGCTTCTTCAATAAAACCATAATCAAGATTCTATTCATGCTATAGAGGCTCTTAAGAAAGTTCTTCATAAAAGTGACCAAGGTGTTACTCTCTTGTGTGGTATTACTCACCTTATGCATTCCAATGTTAAACCTTTAGCTCAAGAAACTCAAGATTTAGGGTTGTTTCCTCATATTAGTAGTATATAACCTTCTTTTGTTCCTCTTCCAAGTGTTCCTATTTATACTTCTTCTTTGGTAACTAAAATGGTTCCCTCTATTCCAATGAGTGTTCTTCTTGTGTCACTTCCTAATTCTCAACCTTCTTATCATAATTTTCCTTTTACTTATTCTACTCCTATGCCAACTATAGTTCCTAGTGTTCCTCTAGTTGTGTTTTCTATACACTTTTCCTAGTGTTTCTAATGTAGCTAGTTCTCCTATTTCTTCTCATGATTCTACAATTATTAGTTTGGCTCAAACTATGACATTTGTACAATAACAACTTGCATCTTTAACTCAAAACAAGTTTAGTATTCCTATGTGTGACATGGGAAGTCCATTGTCCCAAGATATTATTCATACTCTCATTCCTCATATGCCTCATCTTGAGAATTATAATGGTAAGGTAGACATTATTCATCATGTTAAAACATTTCAAATCCTTTGTAGTGATTATGCTCATGATCATAAGATTTTGGGTAAGTTGTTTGCTCAAACTTTTCATGACAAGGAATTACAATGGTTTTATTCCTTGACTCCTTATTCTATTACTTCATTTTCTCAACTTGCTAATGCTTTTATTCAAAAATTTCAAAACAACATTGGCCCACAAGTGTATTTGATTGATTTAATGCATTGTAAACAAAATTATAAAGAAAAACTGACTAAATTTATTGGTAGATTTAAGCATTTTCACGCTCAAATTTCCTATCATGTTCTTGATATTGATATTCAACATATGTTTATTTTACATTCGCAAAACAATATTAGAGATAAGATTTTTCTTACTAGATTTACTTCTTTTTAACAACTTTGTGCAAGCATCATTATCAATTACAAGTGAGTCAATTTAAGAGCACCACTCCAATGGATCATGTTCCTATTGATAAAAGTGATGCTATTCCTAATCTAAATAAAGTTCAAAAATTTAACAACTATGTCAAGATAAATAAATAAGAAAATACAGTTGCTGATCAAGTTGTTGTTACATCTCATAATGCCACTTTTGCAACCACTACTTTTCAATTGAATCATATGTTTACTCCTCTCTCTAAAACTTTACATTCTATTATGAATAAGTTGTTAACTACTAATATGACTAAATTACCTCCTATTCAACCTCTTTTACTTGTTACGATGGCATCTAAATCTTTTGATGTATAAGGTTTTTATTAGTATCATCATCAGAATGGTCATGATACTAAGAAATGTTATTCTTTAAAACATAAAGTTTGGGACTTAATTGATTCTAATGCTTTATCTATTGATAATTTTGATGGTAGTGGGAATACATATGTTTCTCCTCCTAATAAAAATCTACAAATCTATATGAATCCTTTACCTACACATGATACTAATACTATTACTTAGCCATCTTCTATGGATATTGTGTATGATTCAAAGATGGATGATCTTAATCATGTTGTTAATCAAGTGGAGCATGTGGTTCAATATATATCTCCACCTTAGTCTCAATCCCCACTTCAATCTCAAGTTTATGCTCTACCTCAACTGAAACCTAAGCCTAAATTGAAGCCTTAGCCTAAACCTCAACAACAACCTAAGAAAAAATAACCTTAAGAACTTTTGATTACCTTTGATATTTCTGAGACTATTAAAGCTCCTAATGGTCCCCTTTATATTTATGCTAAGATTTTGAGATACCCACTCATGGTTGTCTTGATTATTTGACCTCCTTAGTTAATGTGATTATAGAAGAAAATCTTTTAATGAAAGGTTTGTAATGTAATTTTTATGATACATGAGATGTTTGGATTCAAACCTATAATGGTTTTCTTTATCCATCATTTGGTTCTACTGATTTACTAGTTGAGCTTTGTGGAAAAATTGTGAACACTGCCTTTGTTGGTATTCCTACTTCTAATCAGTTTCAAGTTAAGCTTGGTATAGCATGGTTAAATTCCATGCATGTTGTTGCTTCACCTATTCATAAATTTCTTAAGTTTTTTTATGATGACAAATTGAAGATGGTTGATCATAGTTTATATCATACTTCTAGGCCTAGTGATTCTATTACCATTGACTTCTTTTGGCCTTCATTACCTAATTCATGTCCTTTTTGACCTAGTCATCTTTTTTGTTCATATCAAGTCTATAAGCATCATAAGATTATTGAGTTAAGTTTACCTCTTATGGATCTTAACCATGGTCTTTTCCCTACACCTTCCATACTTTCTTTATCTATGGCTTCTACATCTATTAATCAAGCTCCTCTTATTGCTTGTCAGTCTCCTAGTAATCCTATAGAACCTATTAAGGATCTAGTAATTGTTCCTCCTATTTCTCAACACATTTCAAGTAAAACAAAATGCAATTGATCTACTAATAAATGTCATAAAAAGTGTTGGGCTCAAGCTAAAGCTTGTAATTCTATTAGTCAAAAATCGTTACCTTCTCTAGATACAACTATGCATGATGTGTTAGAATAATTTGTTACTAATAATGATGTTAAGCTACATGATTCTAATGATTCTATTCATATCTTTGATCATATTTTGATTAATCTAGATGAAGAAGATACTCTTAATTTTTTTGATGATGTTAATGATGAATATGAAACTATTAACATTGACATTGATTTACCTAATATGCTTTTCTCACAATTAATAATTACACCTAGTATCAAACATTATGATTCTCAAGAGGATCCTTGTTTAGAACTGGATACCATTCCTACTGTGTTTGATATAGTCCCTCTTGTGAGTTACCTACCTTCCCTAAATGATATATAATGAGATGGGAAGAGTGGGTGGCACGCTTGATTGGCCAATCCTTCATGGTATCCTTTTGTGTGTTTATTTGTTGTACTATGCTTCTCCCATAATATGTTTGCTAAATGTTGTTAGATTCTTTTATATGATCTTTGTTTCTTTGTTGGTGCAAGGTGATAAAAGAATCAAACCTATTGTGGTATTCCTCTATATTTATCCCTATTCTTCCATATGTTGTTGCATGTTATGTTGTATCTATGCTATTGTTAGTACATGTTTCCTTGTGTAATTTTCTTGGATTCATGACTTGGTAAAACTAATTCTTTTTGGTCTCTAGGTCATGGTCCAAAAAGATTCTCCTTTATATCTGTTATGTGATCTTTCCTCCTTTTTTATTGTAGTTCTACTTTCTTTGGGGAATGATGTCAATTCATTTGCAATAATTATATATATATATATATATATATATATAATCTTATGATCATACTAACTCCACAGTAGGTAGATCCCTTCTATGTTATTTGTATGTTTTTGTGGCATTTCCCTTGATTTTTATTTGTCTAGGGGAATCTTGTAGTGGAAACATAATCAATGGAGTTTTTAATGTTTCTATCAAATCCATTGCTCCTGTTAAAGTGTTAGCAATGACATTAACGTGGGGGCATATGCTCTACTCACTTATTGCACACACACTTTTCAAGACATGTATATTATTGGTCAAGATATTGTTCTCCCTATTTGGATTAATGACTAATCCTTAAAGAATGGATTTATATTTTAGGATCTCTTGATCCCTCCAGTCTCAAATATATTTTTGATCCCTTAAGGTCAAAGGTGTCCTTGAGATTGAATCTCTTTTTTTTTGGTCTTACTCTTATAGAATATAATATTATAGAGGGTAAATCCTTGATGGGTTGACTAATGAGTAGCCACATTCACTAGGTAGTTCAATTCTATCTTTCTAATTGCATAGTTTCCTTCTATGGTTCATAATGAGACATAAGTTTTCATTGGGTGAGATAATCACTCTTTTTTTCTCTTTTTTCTAGAGATGTCTCTCTTATTGTGATCTTATAGTTGATGAAGACTTGAGTCTGTGGGGCCTTGAGGATCTCTTTGTCCCTTTTATTTTAATAAGATTATAGGTTTTCATCAAATTTGTACTCTTGCTAAAATGGGGGCTAAATGTATCATCTTGAAATGGAAGCACCTTTGTGTTAAGAGTGTTTATCCCTTTGAGTAAGTGGTTTGGGATCATGTCAAGAACCTTGAATGGGTCTTTGCATGGATTTGTTTGTTATCCCCCTTTTTTGCTTCTCTCTCTATTTTTAGCTTATTTCTGACAACTTTCTTTGTGAAAGCAAGGACTTTGACTTTCTAGGTCATGGATGACTATCTAGGTCAAGGTTGACCTCAACACTGACCTAGGGTAGGGTCAACCTAATCCTTAACTTAGGGAGGGTGCAACCTCATCTCTATCCCTAGGATTGTATTTCAATTTTTAGGAGTTTTAGGACATCTAGCTTTAGAATGCTTCTTTTCTCGCTTCGAAGAGCAGATTTGGATACCTTTTTCATCAAAGTTGTAAGATCCATGAATAGAAATTTTGTCAGAGTAGTGTAGGTCAAGGTCAACTTTTTGGTGTATAATTGTGCCCTAGGTTAAGATTGTGCTCCACTATCAGAGTCAAGGTCGATCTCCCTTCAAAAGGACAATTTTTTTCTAGGTTTTCTTTGTTTTGACATTTCTAGTCAGGAACCTTGAGGATCTCTTTGTCCCTTTGATTTTAATAATATTATCTTTTCATTGCGATCTACTTTACCAAGAGTTTTCATCAAGTTTGTACTCTTGCTAAAATGGGGGCTAAATGTATCATCTTGAAATGGAAGCACCTTTATGTTAAGAGTGTTTATCCCTTTGAGTAAGTGGTTTGGGATCATGTCAAGAATCTTGAATGGGTCTTTGCATGGATCTAGTTGTTATCCCCCTTTTCTACTTCTCTCTCTATTTTTAGCTTATTTTTGACAACTTTCTTTGTGAAAGTAAGGACTTTGACTTTCTAGGTCATGGATGACTATCTAGGTCAAGGTTGACCTCAACACTGACCTAGGGTAGGGTCAACTTAATTCCTAACTTAGGGAGGGTTCAACCTCATCCCTAACCCTAGGATTATATTTCAATTTTTAGGAGTTTTAGGACATTGAGCTTTAGAAAGTTTATTTTTCCTGCTTCAAAGAGTAGATTTGGATACCCTTTTCATCAAACTTGTAGGATCCATGAATAGAAATTTTTTCAGAGTAGTGTAGGTCAAGGTCAAATTTTTGGGGTATAATTGTGCCCTAGGTTAAGATTTTGCTCTACTATCAGAGTCAAGGTCGACCTCCCTTCAAAAGGACAAAATATTTCTAGGTTTTCTCTATTTTGACATTTCTAGTTTGAAACAGGTTGTAGAGATTCCCAAAACTATACACAAACACCAGAAATAAGCATTTTCCAAAATTATTCTACTCCAAGGTTAGTATTTTTTTTTTATCTATTAAAATATTTAAGCACATAAAACTTAAATAGGAAGACCATAGGATCTCCTTTCTCCTTATTTTCTATTGCATGATCCATTTGTGAATTTATCACTTTCTTATACTTAATTAATTTTGATAATCTCTAGTAGAAATTAGAGTTTAGGATAGGCCCTATTTTCACCCTATTCATACATATATAATCTTCCTAGGGTTGGATAAACCATTATCCAAAATTACCCCACTAGGTGTTGATAGTTTTTAGTTACTTAACTACGCAAAATACTAAAGTATAATAAAGTAAAGAAACTAAAATATGGAAATTAATTCCAAATAGATAAATCTAGGTGTCATCAGGTCGTAGGATCTCTTCATAGAAGAAGAAGAAAGTCTAGTTGATTTCCAACTATCGTATGCAGAAGTGAAGGTAGAGATAAATGACCGATGACATGGACCAAGATATGTAATCCTCTACTTCCACACTTTCTTTTCTTTACAAAGTTTTCCAATCTTTACTTCATGCATTTATAGGTGCTTTTGATTAATTATCAACATGGATTCTATTTGGGCTATGTTGGAGAAATCTTTCTTTGTTGGTGTTTTCTTTTCTTTCACCTCCATGAGATTCTTCTACACATCTCTAATAATGTCACCTTAGACAATGTCACCATTTAATATTTCCTAAGATGTCATCTATTTCTTTAAGCCCATCAAGCAACTTTGATTTTAGAAATCCCTTCTATAGTAGCTTCTTTCCTCCATTCAATGCAATATTTGATCACATAAAAGGTTTTTTCATCCAACCCTATCACCGACCACACTATGAGGAATTTTTGCAAACTATACTCTTGCACCTCATTCATCCATGAAAGTTCTTTGTCCCAATTAGCCTTTTCCTTCTAATAAGAATCAACATTTGATTCTATTTCCCTAGGCATATTAGTGGTTTCATTTTCTGCTTCATTCCCAAGGTTTATCTGCCTAATTGTCTCATCCTGGATAAACTAGATCTACTCTTCAAATAGTTTGACAACTACCTTGCTCCTTTGTAAATTATCTAAAAATAGTTTATTAACTAGAGACTTAATATTAATGATAGTAGAAATCTCATTAAGCAGCTTTGGTTCTAGATGTAAGATAGCATTGATATCATGGGCCATACTTTTTATTGTTTCTTTCATATCTTGCTTATCTTTAGCATCTTTATAGACTCGATCAAAAATTTTCTTGTTAGACTTTAAATATTTTCACATCTAGTGCCCTGCTTCCTTTTCCAAAGTCCACCTTTGATACTTGGTAATCCTAGGTTGTCATTTCACCCTCATCCTTATCCTGAAATGGCTTGGTGATTTATGCCAATCAGTTCCCTATGTCTTTATCAAAATCAATCTTGGATTTAGTTTTCACTTTCTTAGTTTTGGATGAGTTTCCCAAAAAATTTCTTACCAAGTCATCAAGGGGTAGAGACGATGGTATTATACTTCATTTCTTGACTACTAAAGTCTCTATCCATTTAGGTGCTATGGGGCTCTTCACTAGTGTTGTGAAGGTGTTGGTCATGGAAAAAGTATCCATGGTGATACTACCATCTTTAGTTGAGACTTGTTGACTTTCTATGATGACTAGGATTTTTTTAATAGGGATTCTCTCTATTTTAGGATTAGCTTTAGGGGAATCCAAATTTATTAGCGCTTATCAACCTCCTTTGGGGTTGTGTCCTCTTTTCTTCTTCTTGGTTCTCGAACAAGTTACTCTTTTAAAAGCTTCTTCTTTAGGTCAAACTTGAACCTTGGGTATGGTTAGTTCAACTTTAAGTTCTTATTTACCTTTAATAAAATTATTTACACTGTGGTCAAATAAGACAATTAATCTTTGAGGAGACTTATTTTTTTAGACTTTGAATGTTTCTTTGTTGACTTAATGATCATTTCTTGATCTTTATTTTTCTTAAGCCATTGCTCTATCATTTAAAGAACATTCATAGTTCAAGAATGTATATTTTCCTCCTCCCTCTTACACTAGCCTAATTTAGGCACCTAGAAACATTCAATTTGTTCAATATACCAAAAATCTATCACTTCTTCTTTTTCTTCTTGTTCTACCCCACCAATGTATAGGCTAACCTTGAAGATTTTTATTTGATCTAAGGTCATTCTTGACCATAAAATTTTTTTTTAACCTCAAATCCATTATATAAGTTGGCCCATTAATCTTCTAGATGAGGGACATGTCAAAAGGTGGATACAACCTTGACATTGTCTTTGGCAAACTCTATATAGTCAAAACCTTTCCTGGAGGCATAAGGTTTAAGATAGAGGTTAAATATTTCCTCCTTTACCATCATAGCATTCTTGAGGTTTAGGCATATATAATCGCCCAAATGTATAGGAAAAAGTACTACAAATGTCTTCTTAGTGCTTTCAAACAAGTTGTCAACAATGATCAATTGTCTACATATCTACAATACCGAAACATTGTCTATGAAATAACAAGGTAACTTAAGAGGTTTGCCATCAAAGGCACCAACTCTGAGATAGGTGAATCTAGGTAACTAAATGTAATTGAATCCATAGGTTCCAATTACATAGCTTCTTTTGAAAGCCAGGAATTTTCCTTTCCCTTGAGTTCGAATACCAGTCTTCCCAATAACACATCATTGATTCTCTTAAATTCTTGGCAAGGCTTTCTAGCCTATAAATAATTATAATATTGATATATTGTCATATATTCTATCCATGGTTCATAAGGATGACCTTCCCACTCCTTTGAGACAACCAAAGTGTAGATAAAAAAAGATGACATGAAGAAAGGAGAGAAATTAGTCAACCTAAGAGCCCTTTATGTAATCCATTTGCTATCAAATCATCCCAATTGACAAATTTCACACCTCCTACAATCTTTTGAATGAAGAAATACCTAAAGTCCTCCTAGTGGAAATCATGTTCATTCCCTTTCATCTTATTCAAGATGAAAACTATATCAATGATTTCCTTAATAAAATGTTCAATAGTTAGAGGTTTGGGTAACCTTGACCCTCCTGTCACTTGCATGCAAAGCCATCTTTTTGTTACCACGAAGTTAAAATATTTATTGTTCTTTTCATATAGTATCATTGCTTGTTCAAAAGTCTAGGGCTCATAAGGTTCTTTGTGAGGAATTTTCAAAGCTAATATAATAGTCAATCTATCAATTCTTGCTAAGACTTCACCTAATAGTGTCATAGTAATTTTCACATTATATTATTAAATCAGGGCATTCCAAAGTAGGAGGAAACTTTGTGGCCTCTAACAATCCACTACCAATTTATTTTTGAGCTATGGTTCCATTCTAGGAACTTCTAGTTATATGCACATATTTTTTAAATTTACATTTACTAAATTTGTATCACAAATTTCAGGGAGAGAACTCAACAAACATATTTTTTCAAGTTTTGGGAGTTTTGGCCAAAAAAAAGTAATGTTAATTTGATAATGAAAATGACCCACTAAATACAGTTGCCTAAATTTTTTAAAGGGAAACTATAGATAGAAAATCCACAAGAAAGGCTACTTTGTGCTCACTAATTTTGCATGCCAAACCACTCATTTAAACCCTTACCATCTTTGTTACTCTAGACTCCAAAATAGAAATTTTAGGATAAATGGTTGAGAAATCAGCACTTAATGTGCCAATTCTAAAAAAGATCATGAATAGACATGGGAATGTGAACTCATTAATACAATTGTGAAAAGATTTATTTGACAAGACATTTTAGTCTTTTTAGTTAAATGCTAGTGCCAAATTAACACGCGACGTCATACCGGAATGACCATAGCTTTCAATCATGCTCCATTCAATGATGACTTGTACTTTAACCTATGTCTCTCAACTATTATTGTCATCATGCTTTCAAAATTAGAACATGGTGTTGTGTACAATTTCCAAAACTTGGATCTTAAAATCTTTTTGAATTAATGTCTAGAGGAAAATTGAACAAAAATTTTTTAGATAACAAAATGTTGAAGTTAAACTTTAAGTTGAAAATCTCAACTTCAACTTCAACTCATCAAATTAATGGAGTATCCATCATAGACTAGGAGAAAACAAGGTTTTAACTTTTAAACACTCCTATACAACTTGAATTAAAAATGAAGGTTCAAGTTACACTTCAACTTTGGAGGAAAGAAAAACTAGGAATCGAGACTGTGAAGGATTGGGAAATGAACTTAGAATCACTAGTTTCACAGACTAATCTTGAATTGACTCAAAATAAGGGCAACTCAAAAGAAAATGACAAGTACAAAAAGAAAATGAAAAGGAAAATGGGTGTGTACACTTCAAAAAGGGCCAAGGGTTTAAAGCTGAGACAATTTTAGGTCATGTCCATTATAGGATAGGGGTATTTCATCTCCATTGGTGTATGTCTATCTAAATGCATTATATCCTAGCTCTTAATAAATCATGAAAGGTCCTTTCCATAGGCTCTCAAAATTTTTGTGATCTCCTCTTGGTTCTATTCTTGTGTCCCATAGAAACACTTTATCTCCCTCCATAAACTTTTTTGATCTTTCTCTTTTATAAAAAAAAAAAAAAAAAACTGTTTTTTACCCTGGCTTGGTGTTCTGTGATGTGGTCTACTAGATCCACCCTCTCTTTTTCTATCTGTAGAAGGTAAAAAGTTCTTTTCTCCAAAGGATCACTAAAAAATTTATCTTCAATTACCTTTTGCAAATTTACGACAGCTAACTCTAAGGAAAGTGATAGCTACACCTCTACTCTATAGACCAATTCAAATGGAGTTATGCCAATAGCTCTCTTAGAAGAGGTTATGTCTACCCATAGTTCTTCATAGACTTTATTGTGGTAGTCTTTTCCTTTTTCATCCACTATATTTTTCATTATATTAATCAAATTCTTATTCATGGACTTTTCTTGTCCATTTCCTTGCAAAAAATAGACTGAGGAATGTGATAAGTGAATCCCATTATCATAACAAAATAGCTAAATTTCTTGAGATGATAATTTTTGGGCATTGTCAGTCACTACTTTGATGGGGACTCCAAAATGAGTCAAGAAGTTCTTATTTAGGAATTTACATACCACTTGTGATGTTGTTACTTTTACTAGCACTACCTCCACCCATTTGCTAAAATAATCTATAGCAATAAGTATATGAGTATGACTAGAACTTGAATATGGGTTAATGGGTCTAATAAAGTCTGAACCCCATTGTTGGAAAGGTTATTCTATGAATACTCATTTCAAACAGAGGGTAGAAAAATGAGGTCTTGACGTAGGAACATCCTAGTTTGACATATTATCCTACTCATTTGTTCTCATTCTACCAGTTGTTGTCAAGTTTCAAACATTGCTGAGTTGCAACAATTGCTAAGTGCTAGTAATTTTGTAATTTAAGCCGAGTTGAGGTTATCCCATGTCATGTTAACACTCAGGTTCATGTGTTAGCCCATCTTGCTCTATAGTGTGCCCAGAGCTATTCTTCCTGTGTCAAGTTACCTAGTGTATTCTGAGTAACTCTTCATGTATTGAGTTATCCTATTTATGCCAAGTGTCAACATATTGGATGTGTTTTCTATATTTTTAATGTGAGCCGACTTGTGGGATTTATTTCATTTTCAACATTTATGCTAAGATTTTATCTTGAGATTTTTCCAAATCAATGTTTGGTCAGCCTTGCTATTTTTAATGTTCTAGAATGATCTATAAACCATTTTGGCAAGTATAAATACAATATTTAGGCTTAGAGCTAAGTACTTATGTGGTGAGTTTGGTAGATCAATTTGGAGTAGAATTAGAAATTGCAAATTTGAAGTGGGATCTTAGATCTTGAATGTATATCATATTTGGTCGTAACCTAGAAGGCCTTACAGTTGGGCATGTATGTTGATGATTTGATGAATCAATAAAAGAATATTATTCTCTCTCTATGGTGCTATTCTCTTGGTGTGTTTTCTTTCATTGTATTAACTCTGAAAGGTTGGTTTAGATTGCTTAGTGTGCCTTTGGCCCTAGTCTTTCTTGCCCTCCTTGTGTAAGGTAGTATCAAAGCATAGTTGTTCTTGAGTGTGCAAGCAAATCACTAAAGTGTGAGGTAGTTTGTACCAAGACCTTGGATCATGTCAAACCCGAATTTGAATTTGGTTTTAGGGTAGAAAATCTATAGATTTAACCTATAACTTGTAGAGGGTTATGATCTTGTAGGAACCTAATTTGTAAAAATGATTCATGATAGAGGAAATGCTAATAATGTTAGATGCATTGAGACAAATTATAGCTATATTAGATGCTATGGAGATAGTCCAAAGGAGAGGAGTGCATCTTGAGGATGTGAGTGATGATGAAGAAGTAGCACCAAACCCTAGTCTAAAATTGGAAGAAAATAAAGATGAGGAAATATTGTTGAGAGTATTGTCTAGGGCACATTCAAAGTCTATTGTAGAAGTTTTTCCTTATGATGGAAAGTTGGACACCAATGCTATGTTGGATTGGATATCTTATATGGAGAAGTTATTTGAGTATGAAAGCACTCCTGATAATAGGAAGGTGAAGATTGTAGTTACTAGACTGAAAGGTCATGCTTCATTGTGATGGGAGCATTTGAAAATGGATAAAGATAGTAGAGGAAAGAAGAAGATCAATACTTGGTTGAAGATGGTGAATAAGGCAAAGAAAAAATTCCTTCCTATTGATTACCAAGTTAGCTTTTTGAGGAAGATGCAAAATTTTAGACAAAAAGACATGACTATGAAAGAGTATATCAAGGAATTCTATAGATTGGACATCAGATCTGGACATGTGGATGATGATGTTAAGAAAATTGTGAGGTACATAAATGGATTGAGATCTAGAATTCAAGATGAAATAAGTTTTGTGAAATTAGAAAGTGTTGAAGAAGCATATCAATATTCATTTAAAGCTAAGGAAATCTTGACAAAGAAGCATAAACAAAGACAAACAGTTAGAGGTGGTAGATTCTAGAGAGGCAAAGGTAGATCTGATGGTGAAGGTGGTAGATCTAATAGTTTTGTTTAAGATAAAGGAAAATATAAATTGAAGAATGATGACAAAGACAAGACCGAATGAAAAGGTGGTAGTTCATACTAAGGAGGTACTAGTCCTTACCGAGGAAGAGGTAATTCTTATCTTGGAGGTGGTTTTCATGGTAATTATTTCAGATGTGGTAAAGAAGGACATAGATCTTTTGAATGTAGATCATCTAAAAGTGGGAAAGGTAATAGAAATATTGTGATTCAAGAGGACATTAGAAGTTCATTGAGTGGACCTAAGGCTGAAGAAAATTTCATGGTGAGTAGAACCTTGTGTAATAAGAGAAGTGATGAGGAACCTATCCTTGGAAGAAGTCTTTTCAAGACTAGATGTAAGATGGCTAGAAAATGCTACAAGGTGATCACTTATACTAGAAATTCAAAAAATTTGGCATCAAAAGAGTTAGTTACAAAGTTGTAGTTGTAGAGACTGAAGCATCCTAAACCCTATCATGTTTCATGGATCAAAGATGAGCATAAGATATTGATAATTGATCAATGCATTGTGAAGTTCAAGATTGGACATTACTTTGATGAAGTGTTGTGTGATATTATGCCTATGGATTGTTGTCATATTTTGTTGGGTAGAATTTGGAAATATGATAGATATGTTGTACATGATTGAAGATTGAATCAATATACTCTTTGGGTGAATGGGAAGAAGCAAATATTGTTGCCTTTGATTGAAAGTTTGGATGAGGTTAATTGTACTACAATAAAAATTTGCATGGTTAATGGAAAGCAATTTGAAAAAGAAGTGAAGAAGAATCAAGTTTGTTTTGCTATAGTTCCTAGAGGATGAGCATTGCTAGTAATGATAGAGTGATAGTAGATAATGGTAGCCGAATACCAGAAGAAATTGTAGAATTGCTAAATGAGTATAAAGAGATTATTGTTGAGGATATTCCTGATGCTTTACTACAAGTGAGAAGCATAAGTCATTGTATGGATCTGATTCTTGGAGCTAGTTTTCTAAATAAAGAACCATATAGATTGATACCTGCAGAGAATGAAGAAATTAACAAACAAGTGCATGAAATACTAGAGAAGGGTTTAATTTGAGAAATTTTGGGTCCATGTGTTGCACTTGTAGTATTAGCACCTAAGAAGAATGGAGAATGGAGAATGTGTATTGATTCAAGAGCTATTAACAAGATATTAGTGAAATATAGGTTTCCTATGTCAAGGATGGATGACATAATAGATTCTTTGAGTGGAGCCAAGTATTTTACCAAGATTGATTTGAAGAGTAGCTATCATCAAATCAGAATCAGAGAAGGTGATGAATGGAAGAGCGCTTTCAAGACAAAAGATAGTTTGTATGAATGGTTTGTTATGCCTTTTGGTTTGACTAATTATGTAGTACTTTCATGGGGTTGATGAATGAAGTTTTGAAATGAATTTTAGGTAAGTTTTTTATTGTTTATTTGGATGATATTTTGATAATTAGTAAGACTAAGGAAGAATATATTAAGCATGTTAGACAAGTATTGCAAAGGTTGAAAGAGGAGAAGTTGATGATTGGTTTGAAAAAGTGTTCTTTTATGCAAGAGGAGATTGTGTATTTAGGATTTGTGATTTTAGTTGATGTTTTGAGAATAGATCTAGAGAAGGTTAAAGAAATTTAAGAATGGCCTACACCTAAGAATGTGGGTGAGGCAAGATCATTTCATGATTTGGCTAGTGTTGTTTGTAATGCTATGATTGAGACGATGAGAGGAGATAAAAAGGAATTTAAGTGGACACATGGAGAGGATAAGAGTTTTGAGCCTTTGAAGAAAAAGGTTGCTAAGTTACCTGTATTGGCTTTGCCTAATTTCAATAAGGTATTTCAAGTTGAATGTGATGCAAGTGGTATTACAATAGGAGTTGTATTAAGTCAAGAAGGTAAACCTGTTGCTTTCTTTAGTGAGAAGTTGAATGATGTTAAAAGTAAGTATTTTGTATATGATTAAGAGTTTTATGTTATTGTTCAAGCTTTAAATAATTGGAGACATCATTTGATTCCTAAGGAGTTTGTGTTGTATACTGATCATAAAGCTTTACGGTGCTTGGGAAGTCAACATAAATCGATCCAAAGATATATGAAGTGGGTTGAGTATTTGCAAAGTTTTACATTTGTTATCAAGCATAAGAGTGGAGTTACTAATATATTTGTTGATGCATTGAGTAGAAGACATTCTTTGTTTAATAAAATAAAGGTTGAAGTTCTTGGTTTTGATGAAGTGAAAGAGTTGTATGATATTGATCCTAATTTTCCTGAGGTGTGGAGAGAGTGCAGAGCACCAAATCTAATAGATCACATTAGTAAGTATGATGAATATTTTATTCAAGAAGATATATTGTTCAAAGGTATTTAGTTATGTATCTATATAAGTTCAATGAGGTTGAATCTAATTAATGAGAAGTATAGTGGTGGATTGGTTGGACATTTTGGGATTGATAAGACATTTAGTTTATTGAAAGAGAAGCATTATTGACCATAGATGTATAAGGATGTTCAGAAGTTTGTGAAGAGTTGTGGAGTTTGTCAAGTTGCAAAGGGAGTAAGTTAGAATACTCAATTGTATACACCTATTTTTATTCCTAAGAAACCTAGGAGTGACATTAGAATGGATTTTGTTCTTGGATTGCCTAAAACAGCAAAAGGGTATGATACTATATTTGTTGTTGTGGATAGATTTTCTAAAATGGTTCATTTTATACCATGTAAGAAGACATTAGATGTTGAGCATGTTACTGAAATTTTCTTCAAAGAGATTTTTAGATTGCATGGATTACCAAGAAGTATTATTTTTGACAAAGATAGTAAGTTTCTTGGTTATTTTTGGAAGACTTTGTGGAAGAAGATGGGTACTAAGTTGGAGTTTAGTTCTATGTTCTATCTATAGACTAATGGATAGACAAAGGTTGTGAATAGAAGCTTGATAATTTTTTGAGATGCTTAGTTAGAGATGAAACACATAATTGGGAAATGGTATTGGTACAAGCTGAGCTTGCATATAATATATCTACTAATAGAAGTACATGAAAGAAACCTTTTGAGATTGTTACTAGAATGAAGCCTAGAGTGGTATTTGATTTAAGAGATGTTGCTATTGAAGAGAAGAGAAGTACTCTAGGAGAAGAATTTACTGATTGTATGGAGTCTTCGCATAAGTAAGGGAAGTTGATGTTGGAACAAAGTAATCAGAAGTGCAAAGAGAATGTTGATAAGTCCAGAAAACATTATATTTTTGAAGTTGGTGATGAGTTGATGGTTCAATTGAAGAAAGGAAGATTTCCTATTAGAACATTTAGTAAGCTCAAAATAAAGAAATTTGGACATTGTAAGATCTTGAAGGATTTTGACAGTGGAAATGCTTATGAAGTTAAGTTACCTGATGACATGGATGTATCTCCTATATTCAATGTTACTGATCTATATAAGTATCACAAGTCAAATGATGAAGTTGTTGTATATGATGATTATCCTAAGAAGCAGATTGAAGAGGTTGAATAGATATTGTATTAGAGAGTCGGTAAAAGCATAAGAGGAAAATAATACTATGAATATCTAGTGCAGTGGAAAAAAAGACCAGTTGAAGATGCTACATGGATTTCTCAATCTGAGTTGGATTTAGCTTAGGTTGTAACACTTGCATGATTTAGGAGAATCATTTCTTTCAAACCTAGTTGTGTGATGCAAGAGCATCCTAGATTGATGGGTTATCTAGTTCATTTTTTCTCATTCTACCAGTTGTTGACAAGTTTCAAACATTGTTGGGTACTGTCATGCCCTAAATTTACAAGGCAAAACACAACCGACAATTATTTTTTTGAATTGTAAACTTATAAACATCACATAGATATATATGTAGGTTACAATTAATATATTAATCTATAGGATGTTTGAAATATATATCTCATGGTTCTTGGGTTACAGTTAAGTACATTAGGGTATCACACACTTCAATCATTAGGTTGAAGGTAATGTTTAACAACATTTAGGAAACATTAACATTTCTACTAGGTCTAAGGTATCATTGGTAGAATGGTGGTACTTAAGGATATAGTCCGAGAAGAAAATCTTAGTTGATGTAGGAGGGTCCATTTCATTCAGGACTCTCTATTCTTCAAAATTCAAGGAGCGAGTCAATACGATGTCATGATGCTACATCTATTATGGTTCAAATGATATCATAGGGATTGGATAAAAATTGTGTGCTATTATTTTTTTTTAGTTTCATAATCTATCATGGTATGGATAACCACGAGGCACCAAGTCTTTAATGGGATTCATTGACTTCGAACAAGGTATGTGTTGACGTGTATGTATGTTCCAAACATTTTGATTTTAACACTAGGTGTGTGTGTGTGTGTGTGTGTGTGTGTGTGTGTGTGTGTGTGTCTATATATATATATCATTATTTTCATATACCTAGTGTTCAAATCTCACAATTCACAATTTGCCACCCTTAGTGAAAATATGATTTACTAATTTATTTATATATTTTATTTCATTTTTGTTTCTTTATTGTAAGGACTCTAACATTTATCCTTTAATTAGATTCTAATCTAACCAACCACGTACTAATAGTTTGATTATTGCATTAGTAGATTATTAAGTTTAATTCAATAAACTTGATACAATCCATTAATTTTTTTAAATTAATTAAAATCTAAAATAAAATTAATAACAATTTACTTACTAGACTCCACATAAGCTATACTAATCCTAACTCCACCTACTAATTTTACTATTAACTAACATCTTAACACTTTATGACTAAACCTATGCACTATCCACAACCCATCTAATATCAAGAAGGTAATGATTAACCCCTAACTAAGAAGATTATTCCCATTAATAAATTATATTTCTTTTCTAAACATAAATATGAAACAAAATGTTCTAATTTTCAAAATTATTCCTACCCTAACGAACTTCCTACCTAGATCTACCCTTTTACCCCCTCTTTACCCCCTAATCGCATTTAACTATGTCTCCTCCTTTCCCAAGGTGTATACAAGGGGTCTAGGTGTCTATACCTAGGTCTGGACACCATGACCAAGTGGGCATGAATAGGACAAGGTAGCAAATGTTTTGAAATGATTTTTAAAAAAACTTGATTTTATCCTCCCCTTAATGAACATAAACATTGTTTTCCTCTCAAGGCCATCATAAAAATCTCCTCATTTATACACACAAACCCCTTGTACCTCCCAAAAAAACAAATGTATATGGCTTCAATGGAGCCCATACTCCATGAAAGAAAAAAACTCCTCATCATGAGGAGAATTTTCTCAACTACAATGTTGAGCCCAACTAATCCCTTCACCCAAGGCTTCTCTTCCCTCCCAAAGGTGAGTGTAGCCTTCGCACCCATGATCACATTCAACATTCAAATCCAAACAAGGAAATCAAGAAGGAAAAAACAAGAAATATTTAGGAATACAACACACATTCACATTGCCACAACACAATACCAAAATCCAAATGCAAAGATTCACCATACAATGCATACTCCATTGACAAATTCCCAATACTTGCAAACTTATTTTGCAATACTAAAAGAAATGAAAAGAAACATGGTTAGAAACATCAACCTTGGTCCAATCTAAAGACAATGATAGTTGAAGTAGAGCTCCCTTAATCTCCCTCCAAACCTAACTATCTCTAAACTTTGAGATTGGGTGAACACCCTATTAGTTTGTCCAAGACTCTCTAATAAGGCCTTCTCACTAACTATTTTGGTAAAGACACCAAGCCATTTCGCCTTACAAATTTGTCTCCTCTAAATTTACTATATTTTACTTAGTGGGAACATGGGGGAAAACACATGTGACAACTCCAATTTCGAATTGATGGAAGAATGCATGGGTAAAGGGGTCCCCTAGGCTATCTAGGCACTCACATGGTCAAAATTAGGTCCCTAACTTGATATACTATCCTATGGGTAACTTATTTTCACATAATAGACACTTGGGGACCAACTAATGACCCCTCAAAATCCTAGCCAAGCCCAATTTTAAAATTCCTCTGATTGTGACCCATCCTACCCCTTGTCAAGTGGGTTTACTTACTCATTAACATGGTAATTAGTTTTAGGGTAGATTACCACCATGATCAAAACCCTAAATGACATGTCAATTTAACATAATGTCCACAAGTGTCAAGTGACACATAAAACACATGCCATATCACCATCACATGTCCCTAATGCTTCTTTATCATTAAACATTTCCTCATACAAGAAACCTTACATCATGAAACAAAATACTTTAACAACAAGGCTTTTGAATCTTCCAAATATTTTCCTTGGTTCCACTTCCTACACATTAAACTCAAGCATCAATAATCCAAGGGGTCCATATAAAATGTATATCATAAATGCATAATTTTTGAATTTTATGACATCCATATTAACATAGTTCAAATTAAATTCCCTTTTCTAATCATTTCAATTAAATCATTTAGGATTTAAGAATCTCAAATCTACATATCATAAACCATCATAATAAATTTAACATCCATCTACATATCATAAATCATCATAATCAATTTAACATTCATCTGCATATCATAAATCATCATATTCCAATTAACATTTGCATTGCATTATAATCTAATAGTGTCATGTCATAAAACTGCATCCATATATGTTCAATCATTTCATACCAAATATTAGGTTCTTAGTTCATATCATAAATGTAAAACACTACTAAAGTATCAAAATCAATAGATAAAACAATCCACTATCCATCTAAATCTCAAATAGTTGTCAAAATATCAAAGTCTCAAATATCAAAATATAAATAAAATATCTATGCTATGATGAGTCAAAGTGAGGCCTCACATCCTCCCCCCCTTGGCATGAACTTCCTTTGAGAGTTCATCAAAAAGATATGGGTAATGATTCTTCATCTGAGTTGGATCCTACCATGAAGTTGTGACCTTATCATAACAATCCCACTAGACTCTAACATAGTCTAGCTCTCTACCTCAAAGTATGAGGGTCTGTTGAGCCAAAATGTGAATGGGCTCTAATGCTATCTATCCATCTAACTCCACCTACAAAGCATCCCAATCTATGATGTGAGACTCATCATAAATATATGTCCTTAATATAGATACATGAAATACATTATGAATATGTGATAGGCTAGGTGGCAGGGCTAAATGATTAGCAACTAGTCCTATCCTCTCCAAAATCTCAAAGTGACCCACAAAGAAAGGTGCTAACTTAGAGACTTTTCCAACATGGATTGGGCTCTTATGTGGTCACACTCTTAGAAATACTCTCTCACCAACCATGTACTCTCTATCCACCCTCTTTGCATCTACATATTTCTTCTGCCTATCTTGGGCTTCTTTAAGGCACTGTCTAATCAATACCACCTATTGCTCCATGTCCTTAACTAATAGTGGTCCTAAAGATATCTTATCTTCAATCCTATCCCAACTTAGGGGTGTCCTACAAGGCCTACCATACAAGGCTTGATATGACAGCATGCCTATGGACATGTGATGCCTATTGTTATAGGTGAATTTTTCAAGATGCAAGTACTCTTCCCACTTGGATTGGTGGTCCATCACATACATCAGTATCATATCCTCTAGGATTTGGTTAACTCTCTCCGTTTGCCCAATTTTTTGAGGGTGATAGGCTATATTAAAGTTGAGCTTCGTACCTAGTGATGTTTGTAGTTCCCTCCAAAATGAGGAGGTAAATGAGGAGTCTCTATCTATTATTATCTAATGAGGAATGCCATGGAGTCTAACAATATTTCACAAGAACACCTGTGCCACTGTAGGTGCTATGAAGGTGGTGTGAATAGGTGAAAAGTGAGCAACCTTGGTCAAAGTGTCCACCATCACCATGATGATGAGAAGACATTAGAAGACCAACAATAAAATCCACGGAGATAGGTTTCTAATTCCACTCAAGTATCTTGTGTGGCTACAAGAGTCCACTTGGATGTCCATGTTTTGCCTTAACTCTTTAACACTCTAGGAATTTGGCTATGATGTTGGAAATCTTTATTCTCATTCTTGGCCAATGATATAACTGCCTTAAATTTGCATGAAGCTTCTTGACACCTGGATGTGTTGCATAGGGTGCTCTATGTGCCTCCAAAATGATTAATTCTCATAAATCACCTAAGAGAAGTACATAGATGTGCCCTTATGGCATAGTAATCCATCTAGACCCAATGAAAAATCAAAAAATATTCCTTCTATGGGTTTTTGAGAGTGGACTAATTGATAAACTTCTGTATAAAATACATCTTTAGGAAGATGGTGCAATATGTGTTGTCTCAAATCTATCTCAGTAATCATAGTAGAAATCTCATGACATCTCCTACTCAAGGAATTGATGACTACATTCTTCTTTTCTTTTATGTAATGTACATCAAAATCATATTCACATAAGAACTCCATCCACCTCCTCTATCAAGCATTCAACTTTGGCTGTGTGAAAATATACTGCAAACTTTGGTGATCTAAATGAATCTCAAAGTGATGTCCTAGAAGAAAGTGGCATCATCTTTCAAAGGCATGAGCTACTGTTGTAAGTTCCAAATCATGGTTGGGGTAGTTAAGCTCATGATTCTTGAGTGCTCCAATACCATCCAGTGAAGCATCTATGCATACTACAAAATCTAATGAAGGATTAGGCACTACTAAGATTTGTGTACTAGTGAGTACCCTCTTGAGTTCTTGGAAGGCCATCTCACACTTTTCTATCCATTCAAACTTCTTCCCTTTCCTTTAAAGGGAGGTGATGGGATTAGTTACTCTAGAAAGTCCTACTATAAACCATCTATAATACCCTACTAATCCCATGAAGCTTCTAACTTCTGAAACATTGGTTAGTGCTAGCCAATCCATGATGGCCTAGATCTTGGATGGATCCACTACAATCCCATATCCTGATATCACATGACCTAAATAATGCACTTCCTTCCTAAGCAAGGCACATTTGGACAAACTACCATATAGCTGATTTTCCCTTAAGCATTGCAACACCTGCCTCAAGTGTTCTTTGTGTTCCTTCTCATCACATGAATATATCAATATATCATCAAGGAACACTACTAAAAACCTATCTAGAAATGTATGAAACACCCATTCATAAGGCCCATGAATACAACTGGGGGCATTTGTAAGACAAATGGTACCACTATGAACTCATAGTGACCATACTATGTATGGAATGTGGTCTTATGAATGTCACATTCCATAATCCACAATTGATGATATTCCAACTTCAAATCTATCTTGGAGAATACTTGAGTACCCTACAACTGATCAAATAGGTCATCGATTCAAGGGAGTAGGTATCAATTCTTGATCATTGCCTTATTCAATTATCAATAGTCAATACACAATCTGAGTGATCCATCTTTCTTTTTCACAAAGATCACTAGCACACCCCAAGCTAATACACTAGGATGGATATGTCCCTTCTCTAAGATTTCCTCCAATTGAATCTTAAGTTCATTAAGTTCATGTGTAGTCATCCTATATGGAGATCTTGAAATGGGCTCAGCTCCTGGCACAAGATCTATGTGGAAATCAACTGCCCTAGGTGGTGGCATACTGGGAAGCTCTAAGAGAAACACATCCTTGAATTCCTATAGTATCATATAGTCATCTAAAGAAGGTTCCCTCTCATCTTCTTCCTCTCTATTACTAATAGATACTACAAATAACTAACATCCCTTTTTTAGACACCACTTAAGCTACATGGCAGAGATCATATGAAGAGACACTAGCCTTTGCACCCCTGAAATCACCATAGGAGTACCACAATCATCAAGACACTCAACCTTCTTCTATCTATAGTTCATCTTAGTGTTATGTGTACATAACCAATCCATACCAAGGACTACATCATATGATCCTAGGGGAGTAACTCAAAGATCTAAGGTGATACTCAAGTTTCCAATTTGAATCTTACAATTATGAATAAGGGAATTAACTATCACCTTAGCCCTAGGTGCCAATTCAACTTCACAATTATCATTCTACCTAGCTTCCACTAGCTCATGACACTCTAATATAAAAGGAGACACAAAAGAATCGGTGGCTCTAGAATCAAATAATATAGAAATATTAATACCTCTTATCATACCTGTACCTTCAATAACTATAGCCTAATGCTCCACTTGGCAGTTATCAACTATTGCAAATACCTTATGGGATCTACCCATGTCTCCTACCATAGGCTCTGAAGTGGCTCCTTGCTAATTATTGACTATCAAGCCTTGTGGGTACTCCCTAGCTATATGACCCATACCACCACAATCATAACATGGCCCACACATCTGAATCTAAACTCCTTTTGGTCTAGGCTACTACTGACCACCTATCTAGTTGGATCTACTATACCCACCATAGGAGAACTCCTTAGTCCTAGCTAGCTATGCATATGTAGCTTGTGGCCTCTAATATCATTGGGACCCCTATGATTGCCACTTCTTGGGCTTAGAGCCCTGATACCCTTGTGCTAACTTCTATCCTTTATCCTATTGTGACTTTTGCTGCACCTATGGGGCCTTAGAGGACCCTGTTGACTGACCCTAATTATCCTCCATGAGGGTTTATGTTGTCTTGACTATTGGGAAAATTTTTGGTTGTGGGACCGATCTTGGGATTCTGGTTTGTTATAGAGATCTTCTACAACCAATGTTGTCTCAATTGCCTCCCTAAAATTGCTCGAAAAAGCTAGGCACACTAAATTATTTAGAGACAAGTTTAGACCCTTGGTAAATCAATAGATCCATAGCTTCTCATTCTTCATGTACTCAACATAAGGAAGGAGCTCTAAGAATATGCTCTCATACTATGCTACAGTAAGGCCCTTCTGATGAAGGTCATGGAAAGCCTCAATTTGACTCTATCTAAAATGCTCTGAAAGATACCTATCTCTAAACCTAACCACAAATGCCTCCTAGGAAAGTGTGTCTACTCTAACTCCACCTATGGTCTCCTCCTATTTCCACCACTTGGAAGCATTGTCTCAAAATAAGTGAACAGCAAGTTGGGCCTTTAGATTGCTCCCATAGGGCCACAAATTCAAGCACCTCTCTAAGCTCTGTAACCATGCCTCTGCCTATGTACCATCTATGGTTCTAGTGAAAAGAGGTGGTTTGATTTGGATAAAATCCATAATCTCATTCCCTATGTCTCTAGGGGTTCTCACTATTTTTGGTAGCTCTATGATTGATGGTGGATCAATCTAATGAACTAAGGCCTCTTCCTAGTCAGCTTGTCCCTCCACATCTCTAGGTGGGGGACTCCTGCTTCTTTCCCCATTAGCAGCTCTATGTTCCCCTATTCCTTGTTGTTTGGGTTGTGGTATTATAGGTGGCATGCTCTCCTACACTACTCTGATAAGATTTTAAATGGTTGTAAGGAGTTGATTAATATTTTGAGGTTTCTCATGTGGAGGTTTAGCAATTCCATGTCCTACCCCTCCAGATGCCACTCATGCACCTCTAGGGCCTCTTGCCCTCTTATTACCATTATGGGTAATGGTAGGCATCCTACATACAAGTTTTAGTTTAAAAGAGTTACGCATAATGGGTTAGGCTCTAGTGTTGTAATCAATTGTTCTAATACTAGAATATCATGCCCTAAACTTATGAGGCAAAAAAAAACTAACAAATTTTATTTCTTTTTGAACTATGAACTTATAAACATCACATACATATCTATGTAGGTTACAATTAATCTATCAATCTATAAGATGTTTGAAATATCCATATCATGGTTCTTGAGTTCCAGTTAAGTACATTAGGGTATCATGTACTTCAATCAATAGGTTGAAGGTAATGTTTAACAACATTTAGGAAACATTAACATTTCTACCAAGTCTAAGGTATCATGGGTAGAATGGTGGTACTCAAGGATGTGGTCCAGGAAGAAAATCGCAGTTGATGTAGGAGGGTACATTTCATTCAAGACTCTCTATTCTTCAAAATTCAGTGAGGGAGTCAATACAATGTCACAATTCTACATCTATTATGGTTCAAATGATATCATAGGGATCGGATAAAAATTGTGTGCTATTGTTTTTTGAGTTTCATAACCTATCGTGGTATGGATAAGTATGAGGCACCAAGTATTTAATGGTATTCATCAACTTGGAACAAGGTACGTGTTGACATGTACATATGTTCTAAATATTTTGATTTTCATACAGTATATATATACCATTCTTTTCATATACCTAGCATTCCAATCTCATGATTTGCGATTTGCCACCCTTTAGTGAAAATATGATATCCTAATTTATTTATATAATTTTTATTTTTTTGTTTCTTTATTTTGAGGACTCTAACATTTATCCTTTAATTAGATTCTAATATAACTAACCATGTACTAATATTTTGATTATTGCACTAGTAGATTATTAACTTTAATTCAATATGCTTTCTAGAGTCCATTAATAATTTTTTTTACATTAATTAAATTTTAAAATAAAATTAATAACAATTTACTTACTAGACTCCACATAATCTATACTAATCCTAACTCCACCTACTAATTTTACCATTAACTAACATCTTAACTCTTTATCACTAAACCTATGCACTATCCACAACCCATCTAATATCAAGAACATAATGATTAACCCCTAACTAAAAAAATTGTTCTCATTAATAAATTAAATTTCTTTTCTAAACATAAATATGAAACAAAATTTTTTAATTTTCAACATTATTACTACCCTAAGAAACTTCCTACCTAACTCTACCCTTTTACCCCCTCTTTACCCCCTAATCTCATTTACCTGTGTCCCCTCCTTTCCCAAGGTGCATGCAATAGGTCTAGGCACCTATACCTAGATTTGGACACCATGACCAAGTGGGCATGAATAGGACAAGGCAGCAAATGTTTTGAAATGATTTTTTAAAAAACTTGATTTTCTCCTCCCCTTAATGATGGCACCTGAGAGTGAACTTTCTAACTTTTGTCAAAACAAGGTAGCCCTTGTCCCATGTTTGATGTTCCTAAGGAAAAGTGGGTGAAGAATGGGTGCCTACTTTTGGGTGCTTATTTCCATGTTTAATATTGTTTTATTTATTTATTTTTTTGTTCTTTTTTATATTCTTTTCCTTTGTATTTAATTTAATTTTTTTTTACCCATGTAAGGGACAAGAAAACATGTCAACAACAAATAAGTAGGCCTTGATTGCCATGATGATGACATGAAATTTCATGTGACTCATTGGAGTCTCCATTTGCAATGCTTATAAAATGGTATTTGTTATGTTAAAGTATTTCCCTAAGGATATATGTTATTTTATTAATATTTGATGTACTAGATTCTAGTTATATTCCTTCTTATATTTTAATGCTCTGTAATAGGGAGAGGATTTATTTATCACTCCCATACAATTTCCAAAGAAGTAAATGTGTAGCTATAGGATGATTTATGTGTTTTTTTAAGACTTCCCTATTAGCTCTTAATTTGTAAGTGGATATTTCTTTTAACATCTACCTCATCAAGGATCTATTAGAACTTAAAATTCAAATGAACAAATAAAATGAACTATCAAACGATGATTAATTTTTTTTTCTTTCTTTCATTTCATAACACATGATTTTTTTAAAATCAATATTCTATGTTGAAAATTGAATCAACCATATTTAAAAGGATCTAACAACTTTGAAATTTTTTCACCAATTGGTTTATAAGGAAAATGTCTCATTTACATGATTCTTCTTATTGTATCAAATTACAAGATGTGAAAACTTGAAATGTATATTTCTTACAAGTAAACTATATACAAATTTTCAATCCTTCCTTATACTATTTTAAAAATATACAATGATAACAAATCTCTTTTACATCACAATGAAAGAACAATAGACACTTGATACCACAACACATTTGAGATGAGATGAAATATTGGGCTCTCTTTACACACTTGATTTTTTTCAACTTTGTGAAGAATGAAACCCTAATATCTTCAAGAAATCTATCTTCACAAAACCTACATACACACACAAACTAGGAACCATGGAGGCTCACCTCCCATCCTAGGCCACCCACCAAGCAGGGGAAACAAGATTCAAATGGGTTACACACATACATTACCTGACATTGCATGAACACACCATATAACACAAAACAAATCCCTCTCATGGCTTGCACATTGATTCACCTTTGGAATCATTTCACATTGGTGAAGGTAGGCTCTTCAAAGAGGAGATGCCATAACCACCATAAACATCATATAGAAATTGCATTTGCCTCTCAAGGCCATCATAAAAATCTCCTCCTTTATACACACAAACCCCTTGTATCTCCCAAAACAACAAAGGTATATGGATTTAATGGAACCCATACTCCATGAAAGAAAACAACTCCTCATCATGAGGGGAATCTTCTCAACTAAAATGTTGAGCCCAACTAATCCCTTCACCCAAAGCTTCTCTTCCCTCCTAAGGGTGAGTGAAGCCTTCATACCCATGATCACATTAAAAATTCAAATCCAAACAAGGAAATCAAGGAAAAACCAAGAAATCTTCAAGAATACAACGTAGAAGTTGTGAAAACCAACTTCATAGATAGCTAAGACCAACTACATGCAAATAACCTACTAAAGAGAAACTAAAGAAGGAAAAGTTGGGATTAGAGAATCTCAACGGTGTGAGAGAAAAAATATTCCAACAATGAAAAATGAAATTTATGTGCCAAAATAAACTAGGAGAGCTTTTTTTTAAAGGCCTCTAGGATGCTTCTAGAAAGAGCTAGGAGATAAGCATGAGAACTAAGCATATGTATACAAAAGGTGGATTATCCTCAATGTAGATGAGAGGATAACTATGACAAGGTAGGTGCAAACTCATATGTTGTCAATAAATCAATGTGTAAGAGTACTCTTACTCCTAGATAACAAACTAATGAATAATGCATTTAACTAAATAAGCTTAAGTAAAGCATATATAATAATAATTTACACTATTAAGTGCAACTTAGGGGAATGCACTTAAGCTCACAATAGCTATGATGAAAAAGAAAAATGGGTCCCAACAACTAGGCCAAGAAAGGTACCCATGTACAAATGCAAAGAAATGAAACCTCTAAAAATGGGGAAAGAGAGAAAACCTCATGGGAAAAACCCTCTTCCAAAAAGAGGTAAGTAAAAACATGCTAAAAAAACATGAAGAAAGGAAGGCCTCAAAAAGACCCCCCAAGGAATGCTTCCATAACCTCAAGCATAGACTATGACTAAAGATAGCGTGGTGATGTAAAAGGTTTGGTGAAGATGTCAACAACCCACACATCAGTGGGAATATACTCGAGAGAGATAAAACCATCCTAAATTAGTTGATGGATGAAGTGCATATGTAGCTCAATGTGTTTAGTGCACTGATGCTCCACCAGGTTGTGGGAAATGGAATAGCACTTTGATTATCACACCAAAAAATAGTGTGATGATCAGGAGGAAAACCACACTTAGTCATCAACTATAGAAGCCATAAAATCTCCTAACTAGAAAGCAATACTACTCTATACTTAGCCTCTATGGATGAAAGTGTGTGAGCATTCTACTTCTTTCATGACCATGTGATAGGACTAGAGCCAAGACAACAAAAAAAGCTAGAAGTAGACTTATGATCATTGACATCACTAGCCCAATCTGAGTTAGTGTAGAAAAAAATGTGAGGAGTCCCCGATGTGTAATGAATGCCATACATAAGTGTGCCCTAAATGTATCTCAAAATGCACTTTATAGCTTGATAATGACTCTCATTAGGCTCCTAGGAAATCTAAGAGACAAGACCAACTACAAAGGAAAGATCAAGATGAGTGTGTGTTAGGTGCAACAAGCTGCCAAGAAACCATCAGTACAAAGTGGAATCCATTGAAGGCAAAGAATAGGAAGGTAGAAAAGGTGACATCCAATTGAAAAGGTGTTGGAGAAAGCTTGCAATCAAGCATATAAAAGCATTGAAGCATGTCAAGAGCATACTTTTGCTAATAAATAAAAATCCCCAATAGAGGACTGAACAATCTAGAGACCAAGAAAATAGTGTAATAGGCCTAGATCAGTCATCTCAAACAAGTCCATCAATGTACACATAACATCCTAAAGCATAGAGGATGAGATACCCATTACAATAAGATCATCAAAATATAGGAAAAGAATCAAAATCTCTGCTCCAAGACACTGAATATACATTATAGGATCAAAATGGCAACGGGTGAAGCCTATAGAAAGTAGAAAGGAGTCCATCTTCTCATACTAAGCCCTAGGGACTTGTGTGAGACCATATAATGAGCATTGAAGTTTAAAGAAAAAGAAGGAATCTTGAAGGCTGCTCCATATAAATTTCCTCAGTGAGATCACCATGTAGGAAGGCACTCTTCACATCCATCTAAAAAATGGTCCATCCCTGTGAAGCTGTGAGGGATAAGACAAGGTGAATAGAATTCCTCTTGGAAATAGGAGAAAATGTATTAGTGTAGTTAATACTCTCAACTTGAAAAAATCCCTTCACAATAAGACAAGCCTTGTGCTTATCAATCAAACCATCAGCTATAAACTTAATACGATAGATCCATTTGTATCACACTAGCTTTCTCCCTTAGGAAGAGTACAAAGATCCCAAGTATGATTCTTCATCAAAGAAGAATACTCCTCCTCCATGGCATAGTCCCACTTTAGATGTCCTATCATTGCTACAAATGTGTAAGGATCATCAAAAATAGCATGACTAAGAAGATTAGAACTTACAGTATGAGATTAGGTGTGATGGGAAGTGGAAGGGTCACAAGCCAAAGATCCTATAGTCTTAACTATATCTCTTGCCCATTTAGGCATCTATGGAGGATCCTATGGTGGTAGTAAATTGGGATCACCAAGATCATCATCCTCATCATCTAGAAAAGAGACTACAAGAGATGAGGGAGTAGTGGTAAGTGAAGTAGGTGTTGGAGGTGGGGTATGAACTACAAGAAGGCTCTCATCAAATTGGACATCCCATCAAATAGGACCTCTCTAGAATTAGGATCAAATAACCTATAAGCCTTAACATCCTCACAATAGCCAACAAAAGTGAGGGGTTGGTTGTTCCACTTCATTGCTCTCCTTTGAGCACTAGGTACAAATGCTCATGCTGCACTACCAAAAACTCAAAATAAAGATACATCAAGCTTGACATGAGACCAAGCCTCGTCAGGAGTCATATGTTAAATAGCCTTGTGAGGCATCTGATTCTAAATATAGTTGGCACACTTGACTGCCTCTACCCAAAAACATGAATCCATGGACTTGGATTGAATCATATAATTAGCCATCTCTTGAAGTGTTATGTTCTTTCTCTCTACCACACCATTCTACTGAGGGATGAAGTGCACTAAAAATTAATGCTAAAGACCATGTTCAGAGAAAAAATCCATGAAATATTGGTTCACATAATCCCCCCATTATCTTAAATACCAGATTGCTTCTCCACAAATGTCTTGAAGACTCAAAATGAATCAAAGGCATCAGACTTGTAGTTCAAAAAGTACACCCCTGTGCATCTAGAGAAGTCATCAATGAAAGTAAGCACATATTTGGAACTAGAAAAAGGAGTGGACAATGACATGAGGTCACTATGAATCAACTCCAAAGGTGTCAAAGCATGAGTGGGTCATCCATGTGAAAAATAATCTCTATGGTGCTTGCCAAGTGCACAACCTTGACAAACACCATCTATATAGGAAATCTATGGAAGCCTAAGAAAAAGTGCATGTGTGCTCATCTGCTAAAGATATTTGTAATTGACATGGCCAAAACACTCATGCCAATGTATACTTATTAAATCTACATGTGAAACAAGACAAGAATCTATGTCATCAAAAGACTCAAATCCATCAAATCTGTAGAGGCAAGATATAGAGTCAACACTCCCAGTAGCCATAATCATCTTAGAATCATGTAAGTCCCAAATAACCACATCATGTGGTGAGAACTCAATTATCTTACTAGAGCTAGAGTGGAAAATCTGATAAATGGACAATAGGTTTGTCAAAATGTCAAGGACAAAAAGAACATCCTATAGAGAACCCCTGACTAGTGCAATAGAACTTGAACCCATAATGGAAAGATGTGATGAGTTCCCAATAGCAATCTATGAGGTAGCACAAGGAACAAGTGAGGTGACCAACTTTAGAGTATTTTCATATAATGAGAGGCATCAAAATCAAGAATCTAGGTAGGCCCAGAAGTCATAGCTTGAGCAATGAGAGTGTGTCCCTGCAAGGAGGATGCTAACATAGGAGCTAAAATGTGATGCTTTTGCATGACTTCCTCTAAAGCTGCCAAACATTTCCAACACCTAGAAATAGGATGTCCATCCTTGCCACAAAAATTGTGGGTCTCAACTGATTTCTTCTTAGTCTTAGAGGTAGACTCAATAGACTTTGAAGAATCTTTACTCTTGGGAGGGTTAGCTGAAGGTATAGAATCAAGTTTTGGTGTATCTTTCTTCAGTTTGGCTTTCTTTTTTTATTTCCCCTTAGAAGAGTGAGCAACCAATGCTAGGCTGAAGAGCTAGAAGCATCCACCTATTGAATCTTTGCTTGTTCCTATGTCAACTGATCACAAAATGTCTCAAAAGAAGGTATCTGATGTCTATTATCCAAGGCACCCATATTGGAGTAGAAAGTAGAAGAAAATATTTGGACTTCATCATGAAGTCCTTAATGGTGGGGATGTTGGTAGGTGTCAAAGAAGTCGAATTTGCATCAAAATGTAGTTCCTAGATTTGATTCATTGTGCCAAACAAGTTGTGAAACTTGGTCCAAATAGCTTGACAAGTGGTCAAACTATCCAAGTGAAACAGGAGAATATCTAAGATGTTTAGTGCAATCAATACCATGGCCTCATCCATTTTGTTTCGGTATTGAAGAACCTCAAAAAGGCACTACAAAATAGGTTAGTTCTAATCTAGACATGACCATAAGCCTCGTGACATAAGAAGCCTAGTCATTTGTGCTTTCCAAGTGTGATAGTTGTGTAGCATTAGCCAGGTCATAGAAGGATCTAACATTGAGAGAAGAATATGGAAGTAGAAGGGTCTATTCTAAAGTAAATTATAGAAAAGAAAATGCTTCCCCTCACAATGTATCAAGATATCCTCAAATACCAAAGAAACAACTATAGAAAGCACAAAAACTGAGAAAAGAACCTAAATTCTGGATGCAAAGAGGGAGGAAACTAAAGCCCCTATTTCAATGCCAAAAATGGGAGATCAAATGGACTCAAAATGAAATGAAACTAGCATCATCATCTCTATCTCAAAACGATCTTTTTGGTGCTTCTTTCAAATCAAAAAATGACCTCTATATGCTCAAGTTATGGCCAAAAAATCAACTACTACTCCAAAAAACAAGCTCATTGGAAAATTATAGTCACTACAAAAAATTTGACAGCCATACAGCTATCAACTAGCCATCATAAAAAAAATCCAACTACTAGAATGCTGACATCAACAGTCAGAAGGTGATGTCACCCTATTAGAAAATGATGTTAGTAGGAAGCTCGTGATGATGATGTCAACTACCCATAAAGTGATGTTAGTAGCTTATATGATGACATAAGCTACCTAAATGGTTACATCAAATGCTAAGATGATGGTGTCAACTTACATAGTGGTGATTGAGTGGCTGGTGGGTTCTACTCTGCAATGGCAATGGCAAAAAATGGTAGCACCACTAGTGGTGGTCATGGCCAGGTCAAGTGGAGGTGGCCGGAAGGTGGCCCACTGATAGTGACCAAGACTAAGCTACATTGTGGCTATGTAGCTAGTGTTGGCTGAGCATGGGCTACACTCTAGTGGTGGTAGGGTGGCTAGGTAGTGGCTGCTAGGTGGAGCAACCTATGTGGTTTCTTTTTAGAAAAAATAAAATTCAATTTTTTGCCCATACAACCCTCTAGGAGGCCAAAAAAAATTTCCTAAAGCTACAATGTTCAAAATTCAAAAAATATATATGAATTCTGACTATACTAGACCTTCTAAGTGCAATGGTAGTGTCTATTTTAGCCCAAAGTGCCTCAAAAAATGCACTTCCTCCTAATGAAAGAAAAAACCTCAAACAAGCTAGGGTTTGTATCTCAAACCAGGAAGTAGCAGGGATGCTCTTATACCATGTAGAAGTTATTAAAACCAACTTCACAAATCACCAAGATCACCTGCATGCAAATAACCTACTAAAGAGAACCCAAAGAAGGAAAGGTAGGGCTTGGAGAATCTCAACAATGTGAGAGAAAATATATTTCAACAATGAAAAATGAAATTGTTGTACCAAAATACACTAGGAGAGCCTATTTATAAAGGCCTCTAGGATTCTTCTAGAATGACCTAGAAAGAGCTAGGAGATAAGCATGACAACTAAGCATACATCCATAAAAGGTGGAATATCCTCCATGTAGATGAGAGGATAAGTATGAAAAGCTAGGTGCAAACTCCTGTATTGTCAACAAATAAACATGTAAGATTATGCTTACTCCTAGATCACACACTAATAAATAATGCATTTAACTAAGTAAACTTAAGTAAAGTGTAAATAATAATAATTTACACTAACTCACAACACACATTAACATTCACATTTCCACAACATGATACCAAAATTCAAATACAAAGATTCACCATACAATGCATGCTCCATTGACAAATTCTCCATACTTGCATATTTATTTTGCAATACTAAAAGAAAGGAAAAGAAACATGGTTAGAAACAACAACCTTGGTCCAAGCTAAAGGCAATGATAGTTTTAGTAGACCTCCCTTAATCTCCCTCCAAATCTTACTATCTCTAAACTTAGAGAGTGGGTGAACACCCCACAAGTTTTTCAAAGACTCTCTAATAAGGCCTTCTCACTAATTATTTTGGTAAAGAGACCAAGCCATTTCCCCTTCCAAATTTCTCTCCTTTAAATTTTTTATATTTGACTTAGTGGGAACATGGGGAAAAATACATATGACAACTCCAATTTCGAATTGATAAAAGAATGCATGGGTAAAGGGGCCCCCTAGGCTATCTAGGCACTCACATGGTCAAAAGTAGGTCCCTAACATGATATACTATCCTATGGGTAACTTATTTTCACATAATAGACATGTGGTGACCACATAATGACCCCTCAAAACCCTAGCCAAGCCCAATTTCGAATTTCCTCTGATTATGACGCATCCTACCCCTTGTCAAGTGGGTTTACTTACTCATTAACAAGGTAATTAGTTTTAGGGTAAATTACCACCATTATCAAAACCCTAAATGACATGTTGATTTAACACAATGTCCACAAGTGTCAAGTGACACATAAAACACATTCCACATCACCATGACATGTCCCTAATGCTTCTTTATGATTAAACATTTCCTCATACAAGAAACCTTATATCACAAAACAAAATATTTTCACAACAAGGCTTCTGAATCTTCCAAAGATTCACCTTGGTTAAATTATGTTCACAAAGGTTTGGAACTTGTTTCCCCCAAGAATTTCCATGGTTCCACTTCCTAAACATTGTTGGTCTAAATTTTTGCATGATAGAAGTCCTTTGTCCAAGAATAGAATTTTCAGATTGTATCCATAAGTGGTGAGTAGGGTTTTTAGCTAAGTCTTCCTTTTGTTAGCCTCTAAAATTTTTTTGTGAAAACCCTACATTTTATTCCATTCATAAATTTTTGGGTGTGAAATATTTGAAATTTCAAATTGGGCGAATATTATGTTTCCTTTTTATCTACATATCATCTACCATATCAAGATCAAATCGATGGTTGTTGTTGCTTTGCTATGGCAAGGTGCTCATTCTTTATGTATAGTGAAGTAACAACCTATTGACACATGTCTTGAGTCGCCAATGGGTCTAGAAAAAAGTGCCATCAAGGAAGGAGCTATGTACGTGGGAAATTTTCATTGGATCGATTGACCAACTTGTCAAGTTCAACACCTAGTCTTGCTCCATATCCCATGATCCTAGGATTTTTAAAGATTGAAAGTGCAAATTTAAATGCAGAAGGTGGTGCCACTCTATGTATTAATTAGACATGAAAGCTTCACATGTGAGGAAAAATAGAGTATAATACAAAAGATTTTATTAGTTTCACCTTACGTGAACAAAGATTTCAAGCTATTCCTGAGCAGAAGCCATTACTGAAGAAAATTGTGCTGGAGTTTTGCAAGTTTGTGAAGTATTTTGTTCGCAAAAAAATTTGTAGGAATATAGAGGAAAATGAGGATGGAATTCAAGCAAGTAAATCTGCTATAATCTCTATAGGTTTTTTAGTTCTACAAAGAATAATCAAAGATGCCTCCAAAGAAGGGATTTTTAGGTCAGGTTAATTATTTAGATAGAAATGTATATGATGACTTGCTTGAGTTGCTTCCTAAATCTACTATAGAGATAGTGCAAGTTAAAACATTGACCTCATTAAACCCTAGGTTGAGGATAGCTGATGGATTGTATGGTAAGGTTAATTGGGTCCAGGATGCCCAAACCTTGCAAACCAGTTTCAATTTGTTTAAGAAAACATTTGCAGAAAGGAAATTGTATGCCCCACATGCCAATATATGGAATTTTGACGTGGGAAAGCTAGTTGTTCCCATTGTGTTTATGGATTATGACCTCCTTGAGGCCATGGCTAAGATTTATGATCAAGCCACTAGGGTAGTGAGAAGAGTGGATGGTGAAATTCTAATCACCATCAGTCTAGAAGAGATTAGGGAAGTTTTTCATTTGGGACCTCTCACTAGGTATCATGTCCCCATTTATTTGATAGAATTAGAAAAAGAATATATGTCAAATAAGGATGTAGTTAGAGAAGGTGCACTAAAGACCCACATTGGTAGAATTGCAACCCTACTAGCAATAACATCATCCTCTAAAGAACCTTTCAAGAAAGCATGCTTCAATGCCAGGGCAGTAGAGATATATAGGACCTTGTGTAGAGTTTTTGGAGAGGGTGAAGAAGATTTTATCCCTATGAGCTTCATGTATATGATCACTCAAATCTCCTCTTTCGCTGTAGAAATAATTTTTGATTTTTCTTCCTACCTAGCTAATGAGATTCACAGTGGATTGGTGGGGATTGCAAAGCGCAAGGTGGAGAAGGTTTGAGGCCAATACTCCATGTTGATGCACATGTTCCCTTTTAAGGGGGCTACATACTTTGGTAAAGAAATGGCCTTGAACAAAGAACAAGAGGGGGAAGCACCTCTAGATCAATTATGAAGTGCAGATATGACTGGGGAAGCTGAAAAAGCTAGTTTTGTTAGATTTGACAAGTACTTTGCCTCCAAACTAAGATGCCTCATATTGAGTGACAATCTCAGAATTCCTAAGGTACTAATGCACCTCATTAGGCCTATGGATATACCCCACAATTTGAAAGTTTCACATAATTGGGGAGATATTATCCCATATTCAGTTTCAACTGTTATCAAACATTATGGATTCAAGGGAAGACCCCATGTACTACCTTATCAGGTGCCCTTAAAGGTAGGAGTAGCTGAATTCTTATGGTAGTTGGGAGGAGTAGAAGAAACCTTTTTGCACAAAAGGGGAACATGATCAAATTTTCCCACTTGCACAATAGCCCACTAGTTTGTAATAACCAAGGAAGGGTGGGTCTTCCTCTACAAATTTTTGGAGCAATATAAAATGGTAGTATCTCATGATCATTTTTGTGATGCTGAAGGCTTCTTTAATTCAGCTCTCAGGCATAGGATCAAGCTTCATCCAGTTGAGTATGATTTTTATTTCCCTGAAGATGTCATAAGGAATGAGTACTCTCTGCAGGAGCAAGAAACAAAGAAAGAAAAATGGAGAGTTTATTGAAAAGTTTTAGATTTTATTAATTATTTTGATAAAGACTACAGTTCTCTTAGTAATTTTGTAACTATTGTAGATAGAATAAATAAGCTTATGAGTACATTCCTCAAAATAATGGATGTAATGAATGAGAAGAAGGAACATTTTATTGATTCTTTTCCAGATAAAGCCAGGGAAATAATGAGGAAATTGGGTTTCACTCCCAATATAGGGGTAGGCCCATTAATTATGCAAAGGAGGTCAGGATATACTATCATTCAGGATCAAAGGCCCATTGTGAATAAAGGAAAATAGATAGTTGAATCTACTAGTGTTGTTTTTGAAGAAAGGCCACCTGAACCTTCTCCTAAGAGAAGAAGGATAATAAGGGAAGAGGAATAACATGATGAAAGTTATTCACCTTCCCAAACCCCTATGAGAATTGAGGGGGAGCAGCTCACTAATGAGAAAATTGAACAAATTGGATCACAAGGGAGAGTTTTTGTTACCCAGATAGAGATTGATGAAGGGAACCCCCAAGAGCCTCCTATGCCAAGTTTTGAGTTAACTGTAGCAGATTTCAGGGGAAGGGAATTAGACCCTATTTTAGAACAAGCTATTCATCAATTTTTTTCTGATGACAGTTTTGTAAGGTCTAGGGTTTTCCATCGGTTTTCTTGGAGGGCAAACATGCACATTTTTTAGGAAAGATGTAAATATATGAAAGCAGAGCATCTAGAAATGGATGAAGCCTCCATTCATGATCAAATAAAGGAACAAATGATACAAGAGTTCAAGAATATAACCCCTAAAGAGGGGAGACAAATGGTAAAGGCTACAAATATTTTATTATTGCCCAATTGGGACATTGCTAATGCCTTGATCTTTAATTTTGTGTCAAATAATTTGTAATTACAAGATCCAGATAAAAAGGAGTTCTTGGGAACTACATTTAGTAATGACCAAGCTACTCTTGTTATGTGGTCATTAAGAAGAGGATCCAGGGTTGCTCCATCATAGCTTGATGGTTCAAGACTAACAGGGAGTATCATTGTGAGGAGAGTTGTTGATACCTCACATGACAGATAGCCCAAATGAATGTGGATTATTCTCAATTTGCCTTGGCTATTGTAGAGAGGGAAGAAAAGGAAATGACTGAGCTGCAGAGCAAGTATGAAACAGTGGTGGATGCCTACAATAAAGAGGTTAAAAAGAGAATTGAGCTTGAAAACAAGCTATTGGGAAAATCCACTAGGCCAAGAATTACATACCCTCACCCCCCAGTTGAATCCTTCAAATCCAACCCCCTCATAGAAATACTAGATACACGCCAAAAGCCACAGTACTACATTGCTGAGGATTTTGAAGAAGAAAAGGGTAAACTATGAGCCTTACATGTAGAGTTGGAATCAAAATATGAAGATAAACTAAGAAAAGCTCTCACATATTTGGGGGACAAAGTTGAATGGCCACTAATTCATGATTAGTTGGCCAGGGTGATCAATGTGTGGGAGGAGTTGAAAGCCAATGATGAGTCTCTAAAGCCTATTGTGAATAATGGGTAAGAAGGGAGAAAGCAATAACATTTTTGTGTTTCTCTATTATAGATGATTCTTTTGATCAAATTGAAAAAATATTTGATATTGTTTCTAATCTTGTTGATTTTGACAATAAAAGGATTCATTTATAAAAAATAATAGTAGGCTACTTGAACAATTACAAGACCCAAAAATTTAGTTTGTTTCCTTGTGCCCTAGATAAAAGAAATAATTTGAAAAGCAAAGAGGAATGTGCAAAGGAACTTGAAGATTTATTCTATTTAAGAATGAATCAGGTCATAAATGAAATAGGACATCCATGGTGGGCTACCACAACAAAAGAAATGGTGAAGGCCCAAATATTCTTTGATTCTTTAAAATAAGAATTTGTTGCTATTGATAATGAGGCTAAACATATATTAAAGAGACAGAGGGATATTTTGCAATTCAATTGGCTAAATAACACATTATTTGACAAGTGGATGGTAGAAATCACTCTTGGTGAATAGTTGGTTGAACTAACAGTGATGAGGTACAGGGTGAGGAGGTCCAAATCATTGACCCCATCACTACTCAGGCCCAACTGGAAGAAGAAGACAAGAATAATTAGTCACTTTCAATTGCAGGCTTGAGACCACAGGATGCTGATACAACTAAAGAAAAGAAAAAGGTAGAAGTTACTCCTGCCATACAAGATAAAGATGGTGAAAACCCATAGATGGAGGTTGATGTGCCATCATCAGAACAAAATTCATCATTGGCTAATTTAGCAATTGTATACAAAGAGAGATCTGAATGATAGCCATCTCAGTAGTGAAAGAAGATGTGACAGAAGTTGACCCACCAAAAAGAATGTTTTGATATCTTCTGTTACCCACATTTTTGTCATTTTTTGATAGGTGTATGTAAATTTTTCTTGTAAAGGACACCTATCACTTTCTCTTAGCTTGAAGCTTGTTGCATCTCACACTATATAAGTGAGATTCCAAAGCTAGAGAGTGGTCTGAATTCTATTTTTCTAAGTGATATACTTAATCCATTTTTGGTCCACTATTTGGAGCAATTTTATGATGTATTTTCTTTGTTATTTCCTGAGAATACATGAATAATAGAATAATCTCTGTGTTTCTTCTTAAGATCATTCTAAGTTTACTATAAATGTATACAATTTTTAAAGAAAATGAATACAAATTATGAACTATCCCCATATCAATTCTTTCTGAATCTTGTCTCCTTTTGATTACTTGGTTATCTTGATATTGTATGAGTAAAGGCTTGTGCAATTGAATGCAATCCAGTTAGGTTGTATATCTACTCATCACTCCTATTAGTTCAATGGATTAAGCAAAAGCTTTGATGAATTTGATAAGGTTGCTGTAGTAGTGGAAAGGATTTTTGAATGATGAATTCTGATAAGAATTGTTGATAAAAAAATTTGTAAGGCAAAAAATTAGATCTAAAAATTTGTAGTAGACTCTAAACCCCAATGGATTAGGCACTAGTCAAATTGATTCAGTTAGAAGAGAAATGTGTCATAAATTATTTTCAAATGTAGAATTATAATTAATTTTACTTTTATTTCCTATAGATCTTCAAAGTTGGCTAGTACTTGTTTGCATGGAATTTTTTAGCTTCGATTAGCCACCATTGTTGAGAACACCTATAGATCTATAGAAGATTTTGGCCATATCTATTATATGAGATGTGTTTAGAAAATTGTCATGAATTATGCACATACTTGAGGATTTGAGATGAGAATTAGAATGAAACTAGAATAATCCTCATACAGTGTTTCCCAGTCATGAATCATCCCTGGGTATACCCACCGTGGTTTTGTAGAGCCAGAAGAGAAGAAAACCACCCTTGGTTTTGTTGAAGTTGGGATCAAATGGTTTACTTGTGTAATTGATAATAGGAATTGGCTGATCCTTAGGTTATATGAGTGTTATCATTCTGGTATTGAACATTTTGTTGTTCAATAGTTTTTTAAAACACCAACAAAATGGTGACTCTATTGGGGAGTTGTCCAACACATCTATGAAAAGTATTGCAGTTTCTTTGGTTTTGTTGTGTACATGTGTATCAGGTTATTCAAGTTTTTCCCATGATTATAAGGGAATATTTTAGTGACAAACCTTGAAAATTTAATGAGATAATAGCCCAAGTACCATAACTACACACTAACGTATCCAGCCTATCCAAGTGTCTTATCTAACATGCAAGAGTTGTAGTCTTACAATCTCAGTGGTTGGTCTATCTATGTCAGATATTTTTATTTCTATTTGTTTGTTGTTTCCTTCAAGTTAGGAATAATTTTCATTGTGTATTTTCCCAAGAATAGGGTGGCGACTTGGTCAAGGTTTTGAAGCTAGTGCTTATTTTAACAAAAGGTGAATATGGCTAACAAGAGAAAGAACACAAGAGCTTACATGAGAGCCAATCCTGATGTACCAATGTATACTAATTTACCCCAAGGTGGTAGGAAGAACCAACATAAGAAAAGGATGGATCCAAATCCCACCTGGAAACCTAGAGGTAATGCATCCATCAATTCCTAGTATCAACCAGTATTAGGAAGAGAGTCTTCTTCACTCAGTTCTAAATCTGAAACTACTAGACTCTTAGGAGGCATTTTCATTACCCCTTTACCAGATGAGAGAGTTTTTTAGGACAAAGATGTGTCCATGGTAGGAATTGCTTCATCAAGGCCAGATCTCATAGCAAATATGAACCATAGGATAGGGTTTAGGAGTTCATTTGATGATCCTTTTAATCCCAGAGTAGCCCCATACATAGAGCCCAATCTTATAGATCTGGATGATCCTACTGATTTAGAGGCTACTTCTATAGATCCTAAAGAAGTGCATTATGAGATAGGAGTTCTGAAGAAATGGATTCCTAAGGAAGAAGCTAAATGCATCCATCTGGAAAAGGAGAAGGAGCAAGCCGCCTTGAATGCCATAATAGAAAGGGATGCTCTGCTAAGAAGGATGGCTACCTTGAAGGAGAAAAATAAAAAGTTAGAAGAAAATACCACAACTATCCATATTGATGTATTTGGGGATGTAAAAAATTTGAGAGCTAAAGTTCAAGAACAAAAAAAATGCCTAAATCAAAGGCAAGAACCAGTTATTGCTCAAGTCCAAGCCTATAAACTTGTTCAAGTGGACCCTATAGAGCTCACTACAAAAGCTATAGATAAAGGGAAAGGAAAAGCTATAGGAATTCAAATAAATGAACCTCAAGCTCTATCAAGCAAACCCATACAACCTTCCATGTCAAAATTAGATCTAGATCTAGAGAAGGCTAGAAAGGAGAAGGAAGATCTTGCAAAAGAACTTGAGAAGGTTGAGAATGAAGCTTAAGCCATGGAAACTAGGAGAAAAACCCAATTCATAAATTCTAATTCTGCATTGGCTTGTTGGCCAAATTTGTCTATCCCATCTGCAACTCCTACAACAGCTAGTGGTCCAATAATCTCAACTTAGGGAATATCCCAATCTGCCCTTGCCTCATCATCCACTACTAGCACCCAAGTCCCCTTTGTCCAACCTCAACAATCCCAAGCTACTCCTCTAAGCCAAGCTAATAGAGCAAGTACCTCAAATGTTCTTGGTTTCCAAAAAAAACCTGTATACCTAGAAAAGTATAGACAAATATTGTTTGTTGATATTCCTAGTGCTCCACATCCCATATCATTTGATTTAAGAGATAAAGTGGTTAAGTTTTTTGGGAATAATTTTGTTACTGGTGAGGAACATTTGAGAATTTTCATTGATATGTTAAATGATTATGAAGTTGAACATGAAGATATGGTAATGAAATTGTTTGTGCATTCACTAATTGAGGATGCAAGGGATTGGTTCAGGAGGCCACCTGATGACAGTATCACCTCATGGAGTGACTTGGAGAAATTATTCAAGGAGCACTATGGAGACAAGACTAATGTAGGATTCATGTTGAAAGAATTCAATAACATCAAGAAAAATCCAAATGAGTCCACATTTGACTTCAATTTAAGATTCCAGAAAGGTATGTACAGACTATTTCAAGTTATGAGGTTGAATGAGGATGTCTATCTCACAACATATTTCAATGCTTTTGATAGCAAAATGGCTTATCAATTGAGTGATAAGGATCCCAAAACCCTAAGGGATGCTTATAAAGTTGTTGTAAATATAGAGAATAATAGGAAGGCATCTAGAAAACTAGGTAGGATGGATGATTGAAAGCTTTTTAATCCTAAGAACAATTAAAAAAGGGAGGCTGATAAAACTCCTATAGGAAAAAAGCCAGAAGAACCTACAATAGGCCAGGTGTTGGAATTGTTGAAGAAGATGAATCCCACCAATTTCAATAAGCCAAATGTTGTTGAGAAAACCCCTGTAAATAACAACAGTTTCAATAAGCAACCTAGAATGCAAAATTACCCTTACACCACCCAATGGAAAGATGGTAAGCCAATCCCCAACCAGACACAAAATGTGAAGGATAAGGGTACCCTAGATCTGTGGCAAATGAACACTGTAAACATGAATGATGATGTACCATGGTGCATTGTATGTCAATCACCTCATTCTACTGATTATTGTGCTATTGCTCAGTCATTTTCCCAAGATCAGGGCATGCAATTTGAAGAAGAAAGTGAAGAGAAAAGCCATGATGACATAAGTTGCAATATGGTAAGCATGTGTGATGACTTTATGGATTTTGATTTTGAAGAGCCTAAAAATGATATTACCAGTCAGAGAATTGCTTATCATTTACATCATCAACAAGTGCTTTCAAATGATGAAAGTTATGAAATAGATAAGTTATGTGTTACATCTTCTGATGTAGGTTACACAAGCTTAAGAATGCCCTCCAAAGAGGAAATTGACAGAATCATAGTAGAAATGATTTCCCAAGTCCATAGTAACTATAATTTGAGAAATAGAATAGTGAATAATGATGCAAGAAATCCATCCAGTGTATTCATCAAAGATATCACCCATAAGATTAATGATGGAAATAACAAGGTCAATATAGATGTACCTAAGATCAAAGAAAACAAGGTTAGCAGTGGGAACCAAAAAAGAAGGTTCAGTTTCAAATAAATGAAATAGAAAAAGTAGTTGTGCAACCAAAGAAATTAGAACCTGATACTACCAAGCAAATAGTAGTGCCTGGTGTTCAGAAGACTTCAACTCCAGGTACTCTTGTAAAACCCACTATTGTTGAACCTATTGATATGATATCTATGTTGTCCCAAATAACTATAAAAGTACCTTTCTCTGAACTTCTTAGAATTGAAGAGCATAAGAGCAAGGCTTTATCATGGTTGGGAGGGATAGGAAACAATAATACTGTTGTAGAACAAAATATTGCCCAACAAACCCCATTAGAGTAGAGGATAGTGGTATCATATCCCAGATTCCCCAAATGTTTTTAGATGATTCCTCAGTGGCATTTATACAAGATATTGACCCTTTTTTCCTCAATCTGATCATAAAAGGGAAGACCCTAAAAAATTGTATGATAGACTCGGGAGCTTCTACCACCATAATGCCTTTCAAAGTAATGGAAGCCTTAGGGTTGAAAGTGGACACCAAGTAGGGCAAATGCAGAGGAATAGATTCTAGGGAAGTCCTAGTCATAGGCACCATAAATGCTTTTCCATTCAAATTAGCTACATATCCTGAAGTAGAGTTAACCATGTCTATCCTTGTAGTGGATATACCTCCACACTATGGAATGTTACTCTCTAGAAAATGGAGTGCTACTATGGGGGGAAGCCTGCAATGTGATTTGATTTATGCAACTTTTCATATTGGAGATAAAGCTATCAAGGTAAATAGAGAGCCTAGGGTCAGTCACATTTTAGGGGAAGAAATTGATAGAGACTTCACTTGTTTCTTAGATACTGGTGTCAATGCTTTTAGAGATGAATTGATTATTCAAGAAGTGGAGAATTTTCCTGCTATAATTGAACATGAAGTTGAATTTTTTACTAACTCACCAACATTATGGACAATATTTTTCGATGGGGCTAGTTCTAAAGAGGGTACAGGGGTAGGGGCAATTTTTGTCTCCCCTGAGAAAAATACATTCAGATATTCATTCACTTTGAAGTTTTCTTGCACAAATAATATAGCAGAATATGAGGCATTGTTGCTAGGATTGAAAGTTGCCACACATCATGGAATTAAGAAATTACATGTCATAGGGGATTCTGAAACCTATGCATCCAAGAATAGGAGTTTGAAACATTATAGAACTACAATTTGGGATTAGATAGAATCTTTTGGTGCATTTGGTATCTCATGGAGAGATAGGACTCAAAATAAAATGGTAGATTTATTAGCAAATGTAGCAATCAGACTTAAGGAGATATCATTTTTTAGAATTTCTCAAATTGAAGTATAGAGCAGACCTTCAATACCTAATAACATTGAAAATTGGCAAGTCTTTGAAGATGACAAAGGCATTATAAACTTTTTGTTAAATGAAGACAAGTACCATGGTCAGGAAATGGATTGCAGTGAATTAATTGAAACCATAGATGGTAAGGAAACCATTTTTGGCCAGGAGATCATGCAGTTGAAAACTAACAAAGTGCTAAAGGGGTTAGTGGTCTTGGAAAGCATTTTTGATAACCAGGATAGAGTAAAACTAGGAGTTAAGGACCCCAAGCCTTAGGAATTAGGAGAGATAAATCTTGGTACTAATGAAACTCCTAAAAAGGTTTATATTGGCCAAAATTTGCCTGCTAAAATTAGGAAACCATTGATTGATTTTCTTAGGAAGTATAGACATGTTTTTGCATGGTCTTATGATGACCTTAAGGCTTATAGGGAAGATTTGTTCCAACATGTCATACCATTAAAAGATAATGTAAAACCCTTCCGACAGAAACAAGGACCAGTAAACCCTACCCTAGCTCCCAAAATGCAAGAAGAGTTGATGAAACTAAGGGATGGGGAGATAATCAAACCAATTAGGCATTTCACCTAGGTTTCAAATTTGGTACCAATCAGAAAGAAGAATGGAGATATAAGATTATGCATGGATTTCAGGAATTTGAACATTGCATCATTAAAGGACAATTATGGATTGCCAAATATGGAAGCCATGTTGTAGCAAGTGATTGGTTTTGAGCTAATGTCAATGATGGATGGTTTCTCTGGATATAATCAAGTTCTGGCAAAGAAAAGTGAACAATTCAAGATAGCCTTTACAACCCCATGGGGAACATATGTATATGTAAGGATGCCATTTGGCTTGATTAACGCATGAGCTACTTTCCAAAGAGCTATGGATGTGGCATTTCATGATTATATTGACAAATTTATGGTTGTATACCAGGATGATCTTATAGCATATTCTAAGAAGGTTGAGGATCACTGCAAGAATTTGGAGAAAATCTTTATCAAAGCTCTAGAATATGGAGTATCCTTGAATGCAAAGAAATGCACATTTGGGGTGATAGAAGGAAAATTAATAGGACATATAATGTCTAAAGATGGGGTGAAAATACATCCTAAGAGAGTAGCAGCTATTGATAAAGTCCCCAAGTCAAAGAATGTAAAAGGAATTCACTCCTTCTTTGGCCAAGTTAATTTTCTTAGAAGGTTTTTACCAATTTTGCTGAAATTAGCAGACCTATCTCAAAGATTCTTAAGAAGGGAGCTACTATAGATTGGAATGGTGAGCCCTTACAAGAATTCTAGGATATTAAAACTATAATAAAAAATGCTCCAGTCCTCAGAACCCCAGATTATTGAAAGTCTATGCATTTTATTTTTTTGCATCCTTTCACATTGTAGCTGCAGTCTTGTTGCAGAAAAATGAAGAAGGATATGAACAACCCATTGCCTTTTCCAGTAAGTCATTGCAGCCTACTGAACTAAAATATGAGATAAATGAAAAATAGGCATATGCTTTAGTAAAGGCTATAAAGGCCTTTAGATACTACGTAGTAGGTGCTATTGTTATTTCCTTTGTACCCAGTGCAGCTGTGAAGGACATATTTTCTCAACATGAAGTATCAAACAGAAGGTGTAGATGAATCAATAGGATCCAAGAATTTAATATTGAAATATAGATAACTAAGTTGTTAAGAGGTCAAGGTTTGGCAAAACTCATGGTTGAATCTAATTTGGATGCCAATCAGATAAATGTGGTAGTTGATGACCTCAGACCTGACTTATGTGACATGGATCATTGTGATTGGTACAATAATGCTATATATTACCTGCAACACATAGAAGCTCCTCCCCACTTGCCTGAAAATGAAAAGAGGAGTACTAAATTACAAGCCATCATATACATAATTGTCCAAGGTAGTTTATGGTGGAGAAATTTTGAAGGGGTATTGTTTAAGTATATCGATCAAGAAAAGCCAAAAGAGGTCTTAAATGAAATGCATACTAGAGTGTGTGGAGGACACTATATGGCCAAGACTACTGCACATAAAGTGATGAGGGCTGGATTTTAGTGGCCCTCCCTTTTCAAGGATGCCCAAATTATGATTAGGAAATGTGACCCTTGTCAGAGGTTTATTGGAAAACTAAAGTTTTCAGGTAATACTCCATTGAAGCCAGTAGAGGTTCAAGCACCCTTTCAAAAATGGGGTATGGATTTCATAGGAGAGATTTCCCCCAAGTCTAGCACTAGCTGTTCTTGGATTCTAGTGGCTACTGACTACTTTACAAAGTGGGTAGAGGCTATTCCCACAAGAAATGCAACAAGTAAAGTTGTCAATAATTTCCTACTAAATAATATTATCTCCAAATTTGGTTGCCCTTAGAAAATGGTAACAGACAATGTAATGTGCTTCAAGTTTGAGAAATTCATTAAATTTTTTGATAAGTATGGAATAACAAGGTCATCATCTTCTCCTTATCATCCACAAGGAAATGGACAAGTTGAATCCACAAATAAGAGCCTGTTAAAGGTTATTAAGAGGACCTTGGATGATAACAAGAAAGCATAGGATTCCAAGTTACAATTAGCAATTTGGGCTGACAAGGTAACTGTGAAGAAAGCCATTGGTATAGCTCTATTTGATATGGTATATGGAATTCAAGCAAGAATGCCTCAGAACAACCTGGTGGGTTTGTATAACTACATTCAAATGTATGATGAGGATATAATTGATGATATGCAAGAAAGGTTGGATGAATTGGTAGGACTGACAGAAACTAGAAGAGAAGCATCTCTTAAGAACCAAAAGTTGCAACTACAAGTTAAGACACTCTATAATAGAAAAATGGTAAGCAGAAAGTTTGAAGATAGATATCTAGTCTTAATGTGGAATGCTAGAATTAAGGATAAAGGAAAACATGGAAAATTTGATCCTATCTAGTTAGGTCCTCACTTGATTAAAACTACTTGGGGTGAGGATTCTTATGTACTTAAAGATCTATCAGACAATATTATTGAACTGCCAGTCCATGGATAGTTCTTGAAGAGGTATTTCTCTTGAAAAAATATTTATTATCTCCATGAACAATAGTTTAGGGTTTTCTTGTACATATCTGTAAATCCTTTTGTCTATGTGTAGTTTCCTATGCATAGTTTTCCTATGTGTGTTGTTCTCTTAGTAAGTGGTTGATCTGTTGGGAGCCTATACATGATCTGCTTCTCCCAAAAATTTTGAGCCCTCACTTGAATCTAGAGTTTTCAATGTCCCTAGAAAGAGCCATTGTTGGTCTAAATTTTCACATGATAGAAGTCCTTTGTCCAGGAATAGAATTTTCAGATTGTATCCATAAGTGGTGAGTAGGGTTTCTAGCTAAGTCATCCTTTTGTTAGCCTCTGAAAAAAAATTGTGAAAACCCTATGTTTCATTCCATTCATAAATTTTCAGGTGCAAAATATTTAAAATTTCAAATCGAACAAATATTCTATTTCCTTTTTATCTTCTGTGCTCCCGAGCTACCTTCTTTCCTCTCAGACTCCCCAACCATCTAATCTGAATAGATCTACTATTATCATTACCTCGCTATGAAAATGTGGGCAATTTTTATGTATAGTGAAGTAGCAAGTGCTACAAAGTTTATAAGATGGGACCGCAAAATGAAGACATGACATTCAGAGATTATTTTTATGGCTAATTTCTCAGTCACGTACACCTTGCAAGTACTATCAAAACCAAAAAAGGGACCCAATTAGAAGTATTTAGAAGTCAATTTTGGAATAAGGGTCTTTCTGATGCTCACTACCTTGCTATTGAAAAAAATTTACATCTCACAGTTAGCGAAGTAGTGAGGCACCGTAAAATCAAGGACACAGTGGCCTTGAAATTTCTTGATAACCATGATTTGTTTAGGTGGCCTGACAAGTAATAACTGCTACTATCAGGAGTAGTTGGTAGGAGTGATGACGATTTGATGGGTCCTTATTTTTCATGGCACCGAGTTTTATTCAACTCATTGGAGCTTGTTACCTTGCTATCAAAAAAATTTAACATCTCATCATTAGAAAAGTAGCGAGGCACCGTGAAAAGTAATAGCCGATGAGACCTCAAGTAACGTGGATGGTGACTAGTGTATGCGTGAAAATGTGGCCTATGCTAACACACACACTTCAACATGGTCCTTATTTGCGGATTCATCGCGGAATGAACATTGAATTGTTCATCCAAAATTTGCACTGCAAAGTGACCTGTTGCCTTCTATCTAAAGGGATTTTGCCTGTTAATGTCCTTAGAATCGAGGTGTAGACAACTAGACCCTCTAAGAATGAAGGATTTGACAATGAAATTAAGCTAAGAATGAGTATACAGATTAATCTAAGAAATGAAAGATGCAATGTAATCTAAGAACAAATGAAGCAAATTAGATTAAGCATATGCATGATTAAACTAAAATGAGATTAAACTAAAAATGAGAATGTATGCAAGAAATATAAGTAAATATGAGCATGAATTTCAATAGCAATTCGATAGCAAATCAATTCATCCTCCCCCAAATGAAGAGATGAGGGTCTCTTAAATAGAGTTTCCTGAAATCCATCAACGGTTGAGAACGATTCAGATCAACGGTCAGGATTGAAGATGAGTTTTAGTCATAAAGGGAGATTCCCAAATTAAAGGGAGTTAACAGACTTAATTTGAGATAAATAAGGAGTTAACTGTTTTAATTTGAGTAGAAAAAGGAGTTAATTGTGTTAACTCATTTTTGATCAATAGTGAACTGGAAATTCCCCTTTTTGAACTGAAGAGAGATTTTGTTGAGATATTTAATTTAATAAAATGAAATATGCTCTCATAATTACTTTTTCTATTTAATTAAATAATCTTTAATTAATTAGAGACACTTTTGTTTAATTAAATAACTTCATTTAATTAATTAGGAATATTTTCCCATTTAATTAAATAACTTTGTTTAATTATTTAGAAGTAAGTACTACATTTAATTAAATAATTTCTTTTAATTAATTAGAAATACCTTTCCCATTTAATTAAATAATTACATTTAATTAATTAAGATAGGCGTATTTATTAAATTAAATAAATTTAATTCCATAGTACATTAGCCTTAGGATATAAATATAATTTAATTAAAGTATAAATACTTAATAATTAAATTAAATATTTAATCAATAGGTTTACTGTGACTAATACGAGTAAATACTATAGGAATTAAATAATAAGCATGATGAATGCAAATTTAGGTTTTTTTGCATCTGACAATTAAGTCAAGTAGCGAATAGTAGAACATGGCAATGGGCCAATTTTGGGGTATTACATTTTGCCCCTCTTTGAATGAATGTGCGAGCAACATGTTTAATTCAAAGAAAATCAGAAAGCATGATGCAAAGATGAGTTTGGTTCTGAAGTTGATGACATGGAGACCAATTGATAAGTTTTTAAGGACCATCTCTAGAACAGAGCTTAAATCCTAAGGGATCCAAGTAGAACACTTAGATACCTAATAGCATTTAAAAGACTACCTCCAGAACAAAGAGTAATTTTTGAGGATCCAAACAGAACGTCTAGATACCTGAAATTGATAGCATTTAGAAGATTATCTCGAGAACGGAGTTTAATCTTCAAGGATCCAGATAGAACACCTAGATACCTAAGATTGATAAGCATTTAGAAGATTATCTCCAGAACAGAGCTTAACCTTAAAGGATCCAGATAGAACACCTAGATACCTAAAATTGATAGCATTTAGAAGATTATCTCCAGAATGAAGCTTAACCTTCAAGGATCCAGATAGAACACCTAGATACCCAAAATTGATAGTATTTAGAAGATTATCTCCAGAACGGAGCTTAACCTTCAAGGATCCAGATAGAACACCTAGATACTCGAAATTGATAAAAGATAACAAGGTCTCATCATGAGTCATAGAATCATCCCCAGAACGAGGTTTGATCCCCAGGAGTTGGGGTTTAGACTGTCCCAATACCTTTCCATCAAACTCTGAGAAGAGTTGTTATAAGGTTGATCAATTGATGAAAAGATAAGATAGATGGCAGAGATGTCAGATAGAAGGGAACAAAAAGCTCCAAGTGATGAGATGCCCCAAGTGACTAGAACATAAGATGGGAACTAGATGCCCCGAGCAATAAGTATTTAATGATGTAATCATCATGCCCCCTTGGGAGCAAAATCGAAAGATGACACACCAGAAATATGATTTGAAGCAGTATATCATGTCAGTAGAATCTAGAAGGGATCAGAACAATCTAAAGATTGGGTTGATTTGAAATGATTGCGAAGTCGCAAAAAAATCAAATTTGACCAAAAGTTGACCAGAGTCAGCCACAGTTGACTTAAGTTGACTATTTTCAAAATGAATTTTGAAAATATGGAGAATGTAAAGTTGAAAGGATTCCAAGAATCATAAAGTATTAGAAAGATTTGGCTGCACAAGCATTCGATCAAGTCGGTCCCCAAAATTTTAAAATGCATTTTTAAGGCTCCTAGGTGTGTTAGATTTCAAATTTGATCTCGAAAATGGATCCAGAATGGTCCAATTAGCCAGGGGTGCAATTTTTGCGCAAATCTGAGCACTTTGAAAAATTTGGTCAACACCTATATAATAGCTCGAAGGGTCATTTTCAATTCATTTGTGCTTTTTTCTTCTAGTGATTTTGAGCTCTGATATAGACATGGTAGTGAACTTGAGATATCATCATTTTGAGCACTCCAGATGACACAGCCAGCCAGCAGACTACGGACCACCGGTGAGTCATCGATCTTCCATCTTCGTACTTTCATTTTCACGTATTTTGAGTTCATTTATGCACATTTTTAGCATGTTTTAGGATGTTCAATTCTTTCTTCACGCGAGATCGATCTCTTCTCGCGTGAAGATCTTCTTTCTTTGCACGAAGAAACAGGATGTGCTGTTTCTTCGCGCGCGGCCGAAATATCTTCGCGCGAGGCAATTTTGGCTTCGCACGAAGATGGAGATTCTTCACGTGAGGCAATTCCTATTTCGCGCAAGAACCTCTTTTCTCATGCGAGATGATCTATCTTCGTGCAAGGAGATCTATTTTTGCGCGAAGGTGAGATTCTTCGCACGAAGAGAGAACTATTTCGTGCGAAACCAGATGTCTTCGCGCAAGATTTCACCAATCTCGCGTGAAATTCTGTACCAGTTTTGTGATTTTCGCATTTAGAAACTGCATTTTATTTTATTTTGATGCTTTGATTCAACTTGATACTGATCGTTTGTTTGTCATTTTTTTTGTGCATGCAGGAGGTATTCGGAGACATATCATTTAGATCTCATTATCCGCCTTATGGAGAGTTATTGCGGAGTTTGGATGACATAGATCGAGCACACATTGCCCGATTGGGTTTGTCTTCACTATGCCAGATTCCAGCTGTGATGGTGAATCACAGTTTACTGAGTGCATTGGTAGAGCGTTTCCATTCAGAGATGAACACATTTCATTTGCCAATGGGTGAGATGACCATCACACCAGAGGACATATGGAGGATCTTGAGGATCCCCTTTCACGGTGCCCGGGTTGTGTATGATACAGTGTCTCAGTTAGGGACAGAGGCACTATCCATTGTTTTTGAGAGAGAGCTACCGAGAGGCAGGGCCATCAGCTGGGATGAGCTGATGCATACTTATGGACCTACACACAGGTTAGCATCTGTGTTGGGTATTTTCTTGAGTTGCTTCCTATGTCCTGACAAGGGACAACATGGGTTGGAGTGTGGATGGGGTGTCATGCTCCATAGGATGATTGAGGCACCTGAGATCTTTGGGTGGGGTTAGTGTATGTTGGCCCATCTTTTTCATGAGATTCATGAGGTCATCTTCCACGAGAAGAAGACCATGGCAGTAGGTGTTTATGTGCTACAGATTTGGGCCTAGGAGCATCTCCTTATATGTAGGCCGATTTTTGAGGATTCTCGGGAGCCCATGGAGCCCTACATCTGCAGATATCGAGGGCATATTACCCAAGCCCACCTGGGTAAGACTGAGCATTGGCGAACACATCTCGATGACCTAGTGTCTGTTATATGGCGACCCTAGAGAGAGACAAAGGACTGGGATGATGCCCCGAGAGAGCTGCCCTGGATGTTTAGTTCTCAACCGCTGGCAGGCAGGACGACATCAGTCATAGAGAGATTTTTATGTCACGAGTGTGGCGGCAGTATGGCCGACCACAGGACATTTTGGCTGAGTACTGTGTCTATGCTAGGGTGCAGAAGGATATAGAGCAGGGATGGCCTCCACGAATGGATCCAGGATGATCCATGATAGATATGCATAGCCTTGTTGCAGTTCAGTGGGACTACTTGCCAGAGGTAGTAGATGTCGGGATGATGCCTGCATATTAGGATTTTTGATGACCCATCCATTCCCATGCTTCACAGATCCACTAAGGATGGCAGGGCAGGTACAAGGGTAGGGACAGGTATCACAATAGTAGCAAGCACAGCCACAAGTGCCACCACAGGTCCAGCATCGGGTACAACAGATACCTATTCCCCCATGGCAGATGGGATTAGACCTAAGTGCTAGGGGCAGTGGAGCAGGACACAGTCAGTGGAGGAGGCAGAGGACAGAGGAGCAGGCCCTTCAACAGGAGGTCCCACAGCAGCAGGTACCTCCACCGCAGTAGGCACCTCCACCTCAGCATGCACCAGAGATGGTCGATGAGGATATGCTGGATCAGCTGGTAGGTGGGGTACAGGACGCAGTATGGCAGTATCAAGAGCTGGTTCATGCAGCCTCCCAACAGTTGGGAGAGTTGCAGATTGCAGTGGCAGTCAAGGATGTGCAGCTGGTAGAGAGACAGAGAAAGACAGATCGCCAGAGAGAGCGCGTGAAGGCTGCAGAGCAAAGGCTAGAGTTGGCACAGGATGAGATATGCTTCTAGTCCGCTCGAGCTGCATATTATTATGCTGCATACACTAATGCAGTACCTGATGAGACATTACAGGTGCAGTGATTCTCTCAGTATGCACGAGAGTCCGGAGGTGCACGACCTACTATCAGGCCAGATATGCCACCACTGCCTCCGCCACTTGTTGCCCCTGTTCCTCTTGCTTGTCTTGGAGGTGAGAGTTTGGGATAGAGTTAGACGCTCTATGCCTGACTTTTATTTTGATCTCTGGCTATGTATCGATTGGTGTGCTAGCACCAGATGTATCATTTTTGATCGATTGCGCTCGAGTAGCGCCCATTTTTTTGTATAACCCATTCTTTGATATATATATACGAGATTTAGAGCCGAGTATTCCTGTGTACATGTCATTGTCTATTTTTTTTTTCTCTGATGTACATGAGATGTATGTTTAGATAGAATGCATATGTTTGAACTGACATCTGACATAGTGTTGTGTGTTTTTGTTTGACAGTCACAAGTATTCTATTAAGGAGCGAGAATTGACGAACCAAACACTTGTGCAGCCGTGGAAGAATCTGATGCATGTGGAGTATGAACAAAATTACCATCGAATTGCATGCTAATGCAAATGGAGTATGTAATGCAAGACTATGTTAAATGCAACTCTAGGTCTGGTTACCAAGCCTCGATGATTTATCATCACTGGATAAAAAATAAAGCTCATATGTTATACAACTCTCATTGACATTGCAATCATGAAAATATGAATATAACATACGTTATTGGGATTTCGGGATTAAATGTAAGCATTCGAGGCACAAGAAGCCAAAATGACCAGAACATTTGTCCCTTTTAATGTAGCAAGTTGACATAAGCATCAAAGCATGAATGCTAGGATGATCTAAATGTTGCTTGCATGATAGGCACGCCAAACAGACAGGAGATTCCTCTTATGCGAAGTATTCAATATTCATGCTGTCCACAACGACCCTTGCATTCATAACCTGAGACAAAAGTGTGCTAAATATACTCGCAGTGACCCCTACGTTCACTTAATAGGACGATTATCAGTATGTACTATAGCATGAAGAGTTCACTCCAAAAAATAAGGAGAAGAACCAATATCATTGACATATCTGTATAAAAGGAGTTGAGGTACACACGGTCATCCAATACGAAATGGAGGCTCTTATAGTGGACACCCCTCTTATAGGAATAGATCAATTTATTGGAACTAAACCGCAAATAAAAAGCATATAGAAAGATCATGCCTCTAGTCATTACTTCTCTAGTCGAAGATGACATCATCGAGTTGCTCGAGGAGATATGATAAAGCAAAACAAAGCAATAAAAGAAAATGCTCAGCATATCCAAACAAGTATATCATTGAGTTTAATGTTTTCGTGATGATGTCAAGTGTCAATGTCCAGAATATGTAAGAAAGAAATCTCTTCAGTAGGGTGACAATAGTAGGCAGACGTAGTCAGAACAACTAGTGACTGAGGTCAAAGAGGAATCTTCACGATGAAGAACCTAAGAAGAACTAAGCGACAGTAGGCAAACACAACCAGGATGACTGGTGACTAACACAAAAGAGATCTTCCAAAAAGGAATCTTGAGACATGACCCGAGCAACGGTAGGCAGACATAGCTGTAACAACTAGTGACCATTGCAAAAGAGATTCTATAAGGAGAATCTCGAAAAGAGTGATACTAGCGACAACAGGCAGACGCAGTCAAAACAACTGGTGGCTGTCACGAAGGAGATTCCATGAGGAAAATCTTGAAAAGAGTGACACTGGTGATAGTAGGCAGATGCAGTCAGAATGACTGGTGACTGTCACAAAGGAGATTCTATGAGGAAAATCTTGAGAAGAGTGACACTGGTGACAGTAGGCAGACGCAGTCAGAACAACTGGTGACTATCGCGAAAGAGATTCTATGAGGAGAATCTTGAAAAGAGTGACCCTAGAGGGGAATGCCCCTGAGCTATGACAAGACTCAATTCATGGATACATGAGCAAGAAAAGCAGGAAAGCAAAAGCATGAAAGTGACTAACAACAGGCGCCTTTTTACCAGGTTTTCACCTTCTTGGCAAGGTTTTTTTTTTTTTTTTTTTTTTTTGGTATTACAAAGGCACCTATTGCTAGGTTTTTACCAGGGTAACAACTTTTTTAGGACTTTTTTTGATTTTTAGGATTTTTTTTAGGACATTTCGATATGTATAGAGAGCTTGCTGAGATTGAATCAACTGTAAAACCGCTTCAGGTGGAGAGTGTTCATAGGCTCTTTAAGCACTTCTCCTTCAGTTGTGGAAAGTTGATAGGCACCAGATCCATATACTGTAGTAATGATGTAAGGACGTAGCCAGTTTGGTTCAAACTTTCCCTTTTGCATTCGTTGTTGTTGATTCTTAGGATGAGATCACCCAGCTAGAAGTCACGTGGTCTAATTCTCCTATTGTAGCTTCATGCCATTCTTTGTTGATATGCTCGTAGATGATCACAGGCCACTTGTCATCATTCATCCAGCAACACAAGTTCTTGAAGCCAAGCTATCCTATAGTCATCATCTGTGATAAGGCCTTTCATAGAGATTCTCAAGGTAGGAATCTCGACCTCTATTGGAAGCACAACATCCACCCCATTTACCAACGCAAAAGGAGTCGTGCTCGTTGGAGTTCTAATGCTTGTCCTATATGCCCATAGGGCTGGATTGATCTGGAGATGTCAGTCTCGCCCTGACTTACTGACTGTGTGATGAAGAATTTTGAGGATTTCCTTATTGGATGCCTCAGCTTGGCCATTACCCTAGGGGTAATAAATGGAAGACCAATGTTGTGTAATTTTGAATTTCTTGCACAGTTCCTTAAGGTCTTTATTTTTGAATTATCCTCCATTATCAGTAATGATTGAGGATGGTATACCATATCTACAGATGATGTAGTTTGTGATAAAAAGTGCTACAGTTTTGCCATCAGGAATTGTGAGAGGGACTGCCTCTACCCATTTCGTGAAATAATCTGTAGCAGTGATAATGAACTTATGTCCATTAGAAGAGGTTGGGTGAATCTGTCCCACCAAGTCAAAGGCCCATTGTTGAAATGGCCATGTTGAAGTAGAGGGAATCAACTCTCTAGCTAGAGCGTGAATGAGATTCCCATGTAGTTGACACTGTTTGCAAGACCTAGCATATTTAATAGCTTCTTGCTCCATTTTAGGCCAGTAGTAACTAGCAAGAAGGAGTTTGTGAGCTAGTGTTAGGCCATTGGAATGAGATCTGCAAATGCCTTCCTGAACATCAATTAGTGCATGTTTGGACTTTTCGGGTTCTAAACACCTAAGGAGTGTTTCGTCGAGACCTCTCCTATATAGATCGTCAGCAATAATGACATAATGTGAAGTGTTACAGATTACGTAACGTTTCTCATTCTAGGTCAGACCTTCTGGAATGGTTTGATTATGAAGGTAGGAATAGATGTGATGGTAGCGGGATGATTCTTGTCCTATAATAGAACAGATCATCTTAAAATTAGGTGTTTCATAGGCTGGGTAGTGTAACGCTTCCACCAAGAACTCGTGTCAGAGATCATTTTCTGGCATTTGTAGAAGGGAGGCCAGAGTGGCCATGGCATCAGTCACTTTATTATCTACACGTGGAACTTTTTGGAAGGTGAACTGTGAAAAATATTTTGTCAAGTCATCAACCATGCACTTGTAAGGAATTAGTTTTTTATCCTTTGTTTGATACACATCATTTACTTGGTTGATGACAAGCTGAGAGTCACCGAAGATATCCAATTGATCTACTCTCCATTCAGCTGCAATTTTCATACCATTGATCAAAGCTTCATATTCAGCGATGTTATTTGTACAAGGAAACAAAATCTTGTATGCTTTGGGCAATGAGTATTTCTGTGGTGTGATGAAAAGTAATCCAGCACCTGATCCTTGTTGCATGAAGGATCCATCGAAGAACATAACCCATGTATGGTGAGTGAGTGTTAGAATTGACTCATCTAGAAAATCAATGTTTATTGGTAGAAGACTCTGTATGGGTGCCTCAGCCAGCTGGTCTACAATTGCCTGTCCCTTAATAGCTTTGCGTTCAACATATTGGATGTCAAACTCGCTTAGTATCATGACCCATTTAGCCAATCTTCCTGTGAGAGCTGCCTTACTAAGCAAATACTTTAATGGATCTATTTTAGCCACAAGCCATGTAGTGTGGGCAAGCATGTATTGTCTCAACTTTTGGGAAGCAAAGAAAATTTCCAAGCAAGCTTTCTCATTAATACTGTAGTTTTTCTCATAAGAGACCAATGTTTGGCTCAAGTAATAAATAGCTCTTTCTTTGTTATCATTGTCTTCCTGAGCCAACGGGATTCCCAAAGATGTATTAGTAGCTAAAATGTATAAAAGAAAAGGTTTCCCATGCATAGGAGGCATTAGGATTGGTGGATTGACAAGATATTGCTTAATCTGTGTTAAGCTTTGCTCACAATCCTGGCTCCAATTGAATTTCACACCCTTACGTAAGGTCTTTGTGAAGGGTTGTGATTTATCTGCCACTTGTGAAATAAATCTGCGAATATATTGAAGCCTTCCCTGTAGTCCTCTCATTTGACTAATGTTTCGAGGTGGTGGCATGTCCATTATTGCTTGTACTTTTTTTTGGATCTACTTCAATTATCTTTGCGGAAACAATATATCCTAATAGTTTTCCTGATGTGACACCAAATGCACACTTCTTAGGATTGAGCCGAAGACTAAATTTTTCCATACGATCTAGGATTGGTCCCAAATCGTGCAAATGGGTATTGTGTTTAGCGCTTTTGACCAAAGTATCATCAACATAGTCCTCCATAGTTCTATGCATCATGTCATGGAAAATTGTAGTAACAGCCCGCTGATATGTAGCTCCAGCATTCTTTAAACCAAATGGCATCACATTCCAACAAAAGGTTCCCCATGCACATGTGAAGGCTATTTTCTCTTGATCTTCTGGTGCAATTTTTATCTGATTGTATCCAGAAAAACCATCCATAAGTGAGTACATCTCATAGCCAGCTGTCATGTCCACAATCATATCAATATTAGGGAGTGGGAAGTTGTCTTTAGGACATGCCAAGTTAAGATCATAGAAATCTTTACAAACTCTGATAGACTTATCATGCTTGGACACAGGGACAATATTGGATATCCATTCAACATAATCAATTGCACGAATGAAACCAGCCTTCAGAAGTTTCTCCAATTCGGCTTTGACTAGCAATGCAACATGAGGATGCATTTTCCAAAGCTTCTGTTTAACTGGTTTTATACCTGGCATTATGGACAAGTGATGCATAATAAGATTAGGGTCCAATCCTGGCATGTCAGAATATGTCCAAGCAAAATTTATTTTCTTTCCCTTGAAAAACGAAATGAATTGTTCCTTTTCTTTAGTTGACAATGACTGGGCCAGATGTATCATTTGAGGATGTTCTTCTGTGCCTAGGTTAATTGGCTATGTTGGCTCTATTAACACTGATGATCTCTCTTGAAAGTGATTGGGAAGGACATCAAATATCTCATCCGCGGGCACCTCAGAGAGGTTTTCACCCTTGGATACATCTTTAGTTTTACTTTTTTTGGATCCGACACTGCCACAATGTGGTTTTCACCATCGAACCTCTTGAATTTTTTCTTTTTAATTATGTGACTGAGATATTTGATGTCGGCCTCAGTAATGTTGATGCTCTTCTCATTGGTGGAAGACGTTACAGGTTCGATAGCGTTTAGGTAACAGACAAGAGTATAGTCATTTTGGAACATGGGGACTTCGTTAGATGTATTGGGGTTCCAGTCTATAAGCTCGGGATGTGTGAGTGAGAGAGTAGTGGCTAGTTCAATTGCGTTCACAGTATAATTATTAAATGCATGGACCAGTAATTCAAGACCTACGGCAACCTCACCCACAGGTGTATTCAAATGTCTCAGAGTACGAACATTAGTAATTGATGACTCTAAGACACTAGTTGGATCAGACCCCTGTGACCTATCCCTAGACGTTTCACTCACTTCGATTTGATTTTCATAGACATGCACTTGGTCAATGTCTTTATCAGTAGTTGCTTCTGAAAGATTGTCAAATTCATATTCATGAGAATTGGTGCTACATGGTGAAAGACTATAGAACTCCCCAACAGTGATAGGGACATACTCTCCTTCAGCTTCTGGATTCTTACGCAAATACTCAATATGGCATGACTGACTAGATTCTCCCTTTTCTGAATGATATTTGAGTTGCTCAGTATTGTCCTCAGAAGAATCACTAGTATCATCCAAAGTGCTAACACGTGGCACAAAGTCATCTAGCTCAGCAAAGAATTTAGTAAGATCATAAGGAATAGGATGAGGGTAAGAATCCTCATCATCAGATTCTTCCTTTTGAGTACCTGATTCAGATTGTGACTCATTTTCAGATGAACTCTCAGGTACGGGGATGAATTTATTGGATCCCAAATGGAAAGGGACCTTCTTGAACCCCAGGCCAATTGTGTCACTATTGCTTCAAGTTGTTTCTTTGATAGGATCTATTAGACCATTGTTATTGCACCCAATAGGGCCAGTTCCCTTGTAGCCAAAACGCTTCATAAGCTTAAGACCAGGTCCATACTTCTTAGGAGTGATTTGTCAAACTTGTTCTGTTAGGTCTACTGGAGACTCTTCTTTGTAAAGCCATGCAGCAATGGCTCTGTTTTCACTTTCATCTTCTAAGGGAACTATAGCTTTGACAAAAGAGCCATTAAACTTGGTCTGAGGTGCCAACACGAATGGCTTCTTTGCTAGTGAGGGTCTCCAAAAATGTCGAGGGGATTTTGGAATTGATGTTAATGATAACACTGGTTCCATGTGGTACTCTCCCATACCAGTTTCTTTCAATTTAAATGACCGCTCAATTTGTTTCAGCTTATTGTTGTGACAATCAGTAGACTCACGGTTAGCAGGGATGAAAGATTCAGCAGTTTTGAGCATATTGCAAGTGTAGCTAGTAGTTGCAGGAATAGTAACTTCAGAGCCATGAACTGAGAATTTAGTGCATTGGTGGTATGTGGATGGCATAGCGTGCATCTCATGTATCCATGGCCGTCCCAATAGAATGTTGTAGGCTAAGGGAATGTCAAGCACCTGACAGGTGACATCCCATTCGACGGGACCGATGTGAATTGGTAAAGTCACAAGACCTAGTGACTTTCGTTCTACTTCATCGTATGCTTTAATAGTGATCTTTCATTGAGGATCAATAGAGTCCTTAGAATAATCCAATTGTCTAAGCAAAGCTACAAAAACAATATTTAGGCCAACGCCATTGTCAATGAGTACCCGACGAACACATGTCTGGTGGATCATAACCTCAATGTGTAGAGGCTGATTGTGTGGGTGATTCAGTGAGTTGTCATCCTCCTTGGAGAAGGTCATAAGATGAGGTGAGGTCAAGTGACCTACCATGGATTGAAATTGTTCAAGATCAAGATCCTGAGGAACATTTGCCTCAGTGAGGACTTTGTCCAGAATTTGCCTATGAGCGGGCGAGATTTTAAGCAGCTCAAATATAGAAATGTGAGCATTGGTTTGTTTCAATTTATCTAGAACACTATAATTGGTTGCAGTCAAGTTCGTCATGTGTTTTTCACCTTTATCGGATGGAATAGCAAGGGCTTTGTCCTTGTGTTGTTCAAGATTTGAAGTAGGAGGTGTAGGGCCTTTGAGCACCAATTTTGCATGAGAGCGAGTAACACCGTTAGCATAGTGTTGCGAAGATGTATTATCCATGTCATTGGAAGTAGGGCCTCTCAAGAGAAATGGTGTCTTGGTTTTATCATTATCTTGCTTCCCCTTTATGGTAATAACATCACAGTATTCAAAATCTATAGGTTCAACCATGTGAATGACATTGTCATCATTGGAATATGTATAGTTGACCTTATTGTAGGGTTCTAGTTTCGAAGTCTCTCCTTTTTCATAAGGTGGGAAAGGCTCTTTGAATGCCTTGTGGTCCGAGTTTTTGTTATGTCCATCTACCACAAGTTCACCAGCATCAATCATGTCCTGGACTTTATGGCGTAAGTTTATACAGTTGATGGTTTTATGTCCCTTGTTTTGGTGATACTCACAAAATGAGGTCTCATTCCACCATGGTGGACGTGGTTGTGGATCATAGGGACGAGGGTTATCCATTGGTGAGATAAGCTTGTGTTGTAGCAATGTTTTGTAAACCACATCCAAAGGTTCTCCTAAAGGTGTATATTGTCGCTTGGGCCGTGCTGCCCATGAGTTTCTTGATTTATTCCCAGACGTTTTATTGTCAGGAGAAGGCTTCTCAGCACCTTTGGCCACTTTGAAGCAGTCTGTGAGATTAAATGCTACTTTAGTAGGTTTTCATGTGACATTATCAACAACCCCATCATGTACAATTTCTCAGTTCTTGTTGACATGTTTGGTTTTATCCTTGTTGGAAGTGGAACCTTGTTTTGAGTCTCTCTGAAGAGTGAGCTCACCTTTCTTGACCATAAATTCTTCGATACGAATAGCCTATGTAATCATGTCTTCAAAGGTACACAGACCTTGTAGTTGGACTCTATACCCGAAATCAGGTAAGAGGTTATCAGTGAAAATGTCGAGCTTCTCCATTTTTGGGATTTTACGAGAGTACTTTGTATAAAGTTGTCTCCACTGTTGGAGGAAAGTGAGAAAAGGCTCACCAACCTTCTGTTTAAAGTTGCATAGATCTCAAATATTTACAAGATGTTGAATGTTATGAGAATATTCCTGAACAAATGAATTAGCAATTTTGTCAAACGTCTTGATACTAGGAGGTAAATGTGAAAACCACTCCAAAGCTTGACGACCTAGGCTTCTAGGGAATAAACACATGAGGTACGTTTGACTATGTATAAACTCCATAGACAAAGCACCAAATTCCTGCAAGTGATCTTGCGGATCAGTAGTACCAAAGTACTTGTCATATTTGGGTAGTTCTACACCTCCTGGGAAAGGTCGCATGTTTATACTTTTGTCAAATGGAAATGAACAAAGAGAATCCAATGTGTATGTCTTTTTGGGTTTCTCTTTCTCATGCATCATCTGAGCCAATTGGTATTGCATAATTTTCAGTTGTTTTTGGAGTTTAGTGGTCTCAGTTTCTTCTTCACGTGTGATAATGGTCTCCACATCGAAATGTGTGGGCAGTTTAGCTCCCTCTTGGGCGAGTTTGAGAAAGTACTTTTCTTTCTCTTCGTTGATTAGGATTCCCATGACCTTCTGAAATTTTTTGTCTCTTTGACATCTTGCTATGTGTTCAGGAAGGATTTCCACCTCTTCTTGTTCTTCATCAGTGTCATTTTCTTTCTCTTTCTCCTTGTCATCCCTAGGTTGTTCTTGATATCGACTATGGGTACCCCGTTTAGGTTCACGATTAGTCATTATAGGAACTTGTTCAGTTTCTGTACGTTGTGTTTGAAAAGGGTCCATGGAGAAAGGGTCATACATTGTGTTTGAGAATGCAAGACTCCTACCTGTCTCAATATCCTTTTGGTAAAAAAGATTCCCAATTTGTTTCAAATTCAAAAATGTTCGTTGATCTTGAGATGACCTTGCAGGTGAGGAAGATCGTGAAGATGCCTCAGTAGCCAAATTGGATATAGATTGCGTAGCGAAAGGTAAGCTACCTCTGCTATGATTATGACCCCTAGCATGACCACATCTAATGTTATCAGGATAAAACACATTGCCTCTTCTAGTTGTGATAGTCATAGGCAAGGACAAGAAGCTAGAACCTAGACAAGGACTATACTAAGACTAAGTCTCAAAAAGGACAAGATAGTAACAAGAAAGTTGTTCACTAAGGCACAAATGGTCTGATTTAAAGGCTAGAACAGCCAGAGATTATGACCACTGTAGCACAAAGTATGGCAAGCATTAAGACGAGGACATATGAGATGAGACTAGTCAAGGTATAAGACACAAGTTTTCAATTAAGCGAAGTGTCGTTGTTCCAGGACTGTTTGCAAATAGAGAGCGATAAATGGATGCAAAAAAAGGATAGCGTGCAAGCCACAAATAGCTAAAACAGACCCAGATTGTAAATGCTGATACAAAATTTAGCGCGAAAAACCTTTACGGGTCGCACGAAGAAGTTTTACGGGTCGTGCGAAGATGTTTCTATCTCACGCGAAGATCAGTAACAGTTTTTAATTTTGCACGAGAATGTTTCTGGATTGTGCGAAGATGTGCAACAGAACTTTAATTTTACACGAGGGAAAAATGGCTTCACACGAGAGCCAAACGATTGTGCGCAAGAGAAAAATGATTTTGCATGAGACCAAAATGATTTTGCACGAAAGGATAGAACAGTTTCACAACAATGACTAATTTTGACAAAAAATTTGATCGATCCAATAACCAGGCAGATAAATAGGCACGTAGAACAGCAAGCAAGTGATTTCAAGCACGTCTGAAAATAATGAGCAAGGGCAAAAGCAACCTTGCGCATGAACAATCAAGTGACTTAGTATGTGTTAATCCCTAAGAGAGCTATTTGTGTACATTTTCAAAGAGTTTTGCAATCATCGCACACATTCCTTAGAAAAATAAAAGTTGGCTTCTCTAAGGTATTTAATAATGGTTTGACTCTGCAACTTTTATGGCTCATAGGGGTGACCTCCAATCTCGGCGCACTGAGGTTTTGACACAGTCTGAGAACTTAATCTTCAAGAGCTACTAGGGAGATCTGACAACCCACAATGAACCACACTCATGGAGATTTCTTCCACAAGGACATTTATATAGCGGTTGTCACTACCATGGCAAAAATGGCTATTACCGCTTGAGGTTCCGTCATCATAGTTTTCCCTATAGAGGGATTGTCTGCTACGGTTAACCCTCTCTAAAGGTGACCGACTCACAATAGTATACCACGAGGGGACTTAGCTTCCAGATTCAAGGTTCTGACACCTTTTCACCTTTAGCCCAATCAAAGAAAATAGATTAATATGACACGCTAGACTAAGATTATCCCTTAAAGATCTATGATATCATCTTCCTGTGATCTATCAACCTCTCCGGAGAAAGGATGCCTTAATCAACAAGTCAAAGATTCATCTATCTACGAGATGCTCAAAGTATCCTCCCCACCCATAAGGAATCTATCTTAGAGAGGAGTTCCACTACGAACCCACTCCCTCAAGATCCACGAATAGTGTTCATGGGGGCTTAACTACTATGTGTGTACAAATGTTAATTCCTGAAAGCAAATCTATCTAAAAGTAATCAAAAAGCACAAGGTGGTACACTTAACGCTTTAACTAATGTGACATGAGTCCAAAGATGTGGAACATTTAACCCCTCACACAAGCCAAAACAAGTCCACAACTCAGAAATTAGTGAGTTCTAAAAAGCACAAAAGGGTTTCCTTGTGGAGCCTTTAACGCTTATGTCCTGTAGACCCCTCCCCTATTTAATGTGGTGCTGAGCTTGCAACCACAGGGTGGAACGAGGGGCTGGCAGATTAGCAAGTCCAATAACCCAAGATAGCTAATCAGATCTATCACTAAAGACTAAGCTTGCTAAATGAATACTAACAGAGATCACACCCTAGTATGAGTTTATGCATGTGTTGTAAAATGGAAATACAGAAGGAAACACACAAGCTCAACATGAAAGATGTTTGTTTTAGATCCAAATGAAATGTTATCAGCTGATGAAGATTACCTGGTGATCCTCACAACGCGCTTAGTAGATTTTTACCTGTTTCTGACAACTTTAGCACGCTTTTCCCATTATTCCACAAACTGCTGCTATGCTGTTCAAAAAAAAATCAAAAAAAAAAAAACATAGAAACACTAGAAACCGCGAACAATCAGTAGAAAAATCAGAAAACACGCAAATCAATGTAAAAAAAAATTGCCTGTCAGTAGAGTTTCACGCGAAATTCCTGGCAGTCCACGCGAAGAAGTTTTACGACCCACGTGAAATCAAATTCGACTTGCGCAAGATTAAAATTGGCTCACGCGAAATTGAACTTTTCTTGCACAAAAAAAAAGGTCTCGTGCTGCGCACCAAAGAACTTTCTTGCACGATGCAGAAAGAATCTTCGCACGAAGATTCTAGATCCTCGCGCGAAAATGAACAGTTTCGCACGAAGATTCGAACCTGTACGGAACAGTACGGAAAGAGAACAAAAAAAATGATTTAAAAAATATAGAAAGAGGCCAAAAAAATTGATTTTTGGGCCCCACGGTGGGTGCAAGAAATGTATGCGTGAAAATGCGGCCTATGCTAACACACACACTTCAACACGGTCCTTATTTGCGGATTCATCACGGAATGAACATTGAATTGTTCATCCAAAATTTTCCCTGCAAAGTGACCTGTTGCCTTCTATCTAAAGGGATTTTGCTTGTTAATATCCTCAGAATCGAGGTGTAGACAACCAGACCCTCTAAGAACGAAGGATTTGACAATGAAATTAAGCTAAGAATGAGTATACAAATTAATCTAAGAAATGAAAGATGCAATGTAATATAAGAACAAATGAAGCAAACTAGATTAAGCATATGCATGATTAAACTAAAATGAGATTAAACTAAAAATGAGAATGTATGCATGAAATATAAGTAAATATGAGCATGAATTTCAACAACAATTCAATAGCAAATCAATTCATCCTCCCCCAAATGAAGAGATGAGGGTCTCTTAAATAGAGTTTCCTAGAATCCATCAACAGTTGAGATCGATTTAGATCAACGGTCAGGATTGAAGATGAGTTTCAATCATAAAGGGAGATTCCCAAATTAAAGGGAGTTAACAGACTTAATTTGAGATAAATAAGGAGTTAACTGTTTTAATTTGAGTAGAAAAAGGAGTTAACTGTGTTAACTCATTTTTGATCAATAGTGAACTGGAAATTCCCCTTTTTGAACTGAAGAGAGATTTTGTTGAGATATTTAATTTAATAAAATGAAATATGCTCTCATAATTACTTTTTCTATTTAATTAAATAATCTTTAATTAATTAGAGAGACTTTTGTTTAATTAAATAACTTCATTTAATTAATTAGGAATGTTTTCCCATTTAATTAAATAAATTTGTTTAATTATTTAGAAGTAAGTACTCCATTTAATTAAATAATTTCTTTTAATTAATTAGAAATACCTTTCCCATTTAATTAAATAATTACATTTAATTAATTAAGATAGGCGTATTTATTAAATTAAATAAATTTAATTCCATAGTACATTAGCCTTAGGATATAATTATAATTTAATTAAAGTATAAATACTTAATAATTAAATTAAATTAAATATTTAATCAATATGTTTAATGTGACTAATATGAGTAAATACTATAGGAATTAAATAATAAGCATGATGAATGCAGATTTAGGTTTTTTTGCATCTGACAATTAAGTCAAGTAGCGAGTAGCAGAACAAAATTGGTATAATGGCAATGAGCCAATTTTGGGGTATTACAACTAGGACTGAAGTAAAGTCTTGTTGGGTGCCAGCAATGCAAAATTTCCTATGTCATCAATACTCTAGACGCATGCCCCATTGATAAAGTCTAAAAGAGATCTTGATCATCAAATCAAGGTGGAATCAATAGTCCTCACTATCTCACTATGCAAAGTTCCAAGTTGTTTAAGCTATGCGACATAGCGAGTATGGGACCCACCACCTTTAAGGGAACTTTGTGCAGTTTCTCCACCTTTGATTTAATCTCAGATCAATGGTCATTGCTATCTCACCATGAAGAGTTGCTAGGGTGATACGTATAGTGAGGTAGCGAATGAGCGCCCACCACTGTCCTTCTAAGAAGTACAGTAACATATCATCTACAAGATCAAGATCAAATTGATGGTTGTCACTGCTTCGCTATGGCAAGGTGTTCATTCTTTATGTATAGTGAAGTAGCAACCTATTGACACATGTCCTCAGTTGCCAATGGGTCTAGATAGAAGTGCCATCAAGGAAAGATCTATATACGTGGGCAATTTTCATTAGATCGATTAACCAATTTGTCAAGTTCAATGCCTAGTTGTCTTGCTCCATATCCACTGATCATAGGATTTTTAAAGATCGATGGTGAAGATTTAAATGTAGAAGGTGGTGCCACTCTATGTATTAATTAGACATTAAAGGTTTGCATGTGAGGAAAAACAAAGTATAATACAGAAGATTTTATCAATTTCACCTTACGCGAACAAAGATTTTGAGCTATTCCTGAGTAGAAGTAATTACTGAAGAAAATCACGTTGGGGTTTGGCAAGGTTGTGAAGTAGTTTATTCATGAAAAAATTTGTAGAAATACAGAGGAAAATGTGGATGGACTTCAACTAAGTAAATTTGTTGTAATCTTTGTAGGTGTTTCAGTTCTATAAAACATAATCAAAGATGCCTCAAAAGAAGGGATTTTTAGGTCAGGTTAATTATTTAGATAGAAATGTACATGATGACTTGCTTGAGTTGTTGCTTGAATCTACTATAGAGATAGTGCAAGTTAAAAAGATGACCTCATTAAACCTTAGGTTGAGGATAGCTGATGGATTGTATGATAAGGGTAATTGGGTCTACTCAAACGTTGCAAACCGGTTTGAAATTTTTCCACAAATGGTTTGCAGAAAAGAAATTACATGCCCCACATGCCAATATATGGAATTTTGACCTGGGAAAGCTAGTTGTTCCCAGTGTGTTTATGGATTATGACCTCCTTGAGTCCATGGCTAAGAGTTATGATCAAGCCACTAGGGTAGTGAGAAGAGTGGATGGTGAAATTCTAATCACCATCAGTCTAGAAGAGATTAGGGAAGTTTTTCATTTGGGACCTCTGACTAGGTATCATTTGCCCATTGATTTGACAAATTTAGAAAAAGAATATATACAGTCAAAGAAGGATGTAGTTAGACAAGGTGCACTGAAGGCACACATTGGTAGAATTGGAACCCTACTAGCAATAAAATCATCCTCTAAAGAACCTTTCAAGAAAGCATGCTTCAATGCCAGGGCAATAGAGATATACAGGACCCTGTGCAGAGTTTTGGGAGAGGGTGAAGAAGATTTTATCCCTATGAGCTTCATGTATATGATCACTCAAATCTCCTCTTTCGGTGTAGAAATAATTTTTGATTTTGCTTCCTACCTGGCTAATGAGATTCAAAGTGGATTGGTGGGGATTCTAAAGCGTAAGGTGGAGAAGGTGTGGGGCCAATACTCCCAAGTGATGCACATGTTCCCTTTTAAGGGGGCTACATACTTTGGTAAAGAAATGGTCCTAAATAAAGAACAAGAGGGGGAAGCACAACCAGTTCAATTATGGAGTGCATATATGACTAGGGAAGCTGAAAAAGCTAGTTTTGTTAGATTTGACAAGCACTTTGCCTCCAAACTAGGATGCATCATATTGAGTGACAATCCCAGAATTCCTAAGGCACTAATGCACCTCGTTAGGCTTATGGATAAACCCCACAATTTGAAATAGTGGTGGATGCCTACAATAAAGAGGGAAAAAAGAGAATTGAGCTTGAAAACAATCTATTGGGAAAATCCACTAGCCCAAGAATTACATACCCTCGCCCCCCAGTTGAACCCTCCAAATCCACCCCCTAATAGAAATACTAGATACACCCCAAAAGCCATAGTACTACACCGCTAAGGATTTTGAAGAAGAAAAGGGTAAACTGTGGGCCTTACATGTAGAGCTGGAATCAAAATATGAAGATAAACTAAGAAAAGCTCTCACATATTTGGGAGACAAAGTTGAATAACCACTATTTCATGATCAGTTGGCCAGGGTGATCAATATCTGGGACGAGTTGAAAGCCAATGATGAGGCTCTAAAGCCTATTGTGAATAAATGGGTAAGAAGGGAGAAAGCAATAACATTTTTGTGTTTCTCTGTTATAGATGATTCTTTTGATCAAATTGAAAAAAAATTGATATTGTTTCTGATCTTGCTGATTTTGACAATAAAAGGATTCATTTACAAAAAATAATAGTAGGCTACTTGAACAAGTACAAGAGCCAAAAATTTAGTTTGTTTCCTCGTGCCCTAGATAAAAGAAATAATTTGAAAAGCAAAGAGGAATGGGCAAAGGAACCTGATGATTTATTCTATTTAAGAATGAATCAAGTCATAAATGAAATAAGGCATGCATGGTGGGCTACCACAATAGAAGAAATGGTGAAGACCCAAATATTCTTTGATTCTTTAAAACAAGAATATTTTTCTATTGATAATGAGGTTGAACATATATTAAAGAGATAGAGGGATATTTTGCAATTCAATTGACCAAATGACACATTATTTGACAAGTGGATGACAGAAATCACTCCTGGTGAATAGTTGGATGAAGATGAAACTGATAGTGATGAGGTACAGGGTGAGGAGATCCAAATCATTGACCTCGTCACTACTCAGGCCCAACTGGAAGAAGAAGACAAGAGTAATCAATCACTTTCAGTTGCAGGCCTAGGACCACAGGATGTTGATACAACTGAAGAAGAGAAAAAGGTAGAAGTTACTCCCACCATACAGGATAAAGACGGTGAAAACCCATAGGTGGAGGTTGACATGCCATCATTAGAAGAAACTTCATCCTTGGCTAATTTAGTAGTTTCATAGAAAGAGAGATCTGAATGATAGCCAACTCAATAGTGAAAGAAGATGTGACAAAAGCTGACCCACCAAAAAGAATGTTTTGATATCTTTTGTTACCCACATTTTTTTCATTTTGTGATAGGTGTATGTAAATGTTTCTTGTAAAGGACACCTGTCACTTTCTCTTAGCCTAAAGCTTGTTGCATCTCACACTATATAAGTGAGATTCTAGGGCTAAAGGGTGGTTCGAATTCTATTTTTGGTCCACTATTTGGAGCAAGTTTATGATGTATTTTCTCTATTATTTCCTAAGAATACATGAATAATTGAATTTTCTCTGTGTTTCTTCTTAAGGTCATTCTAAGTTTACTATAAATGTATACAATTTTCAAAGAAAATGAATACAAATTATGAACTGTCCCCATATCAGTTCTTTCTGAATCTTGTCTCCTTTTGATTACTTGGTTATCTTGATATTGTATGAGTAAAGGCTTGTGCAATTGAATGCAATCCAGTTAGGTTGTATATCTACTCATCACTATTATTAGTTAAATGGATTAAGTAAAAGCTTTGATGAATTTGATAAGGTTTCTATAGTAGTGGAAAGGATTTTTGAATGATGAATTCTGATAAGAATTGTTGATAAAATTTGTTGTAAGGCAACAAATTAGATCTAAAAATTTGTAGTAGACTCTGAACCCAATGGATTAGGCACTGGTCAAATTGATTCAGCTAGAAGAGAAATGTGTCATAAATGGTTTTCAAATGTAGAATTATAATCAATTTTACTTTTATTTCCTGTAGATCTTCAAAGTTGGCCTATACTTGTTTGCATGGAATGTTTTAGCTTCAATTAGCCACCATTGCTGAGAACACCTACAGATCTATAGAAGATTTTGGCCATATCTGTTAAATGGGATGTGTGTAGAAAATTATCATGAATTATGCATGTACTTGAGGATTTGAGATGAGAATTGATATGAAACTAAAATAATCCTCATACAGTGTTTCCCATTCTTGAATCATCCTTGGGTATACCGACCCTAGTTTTGCAGAGCCTGAAGAGAAGAAAACCACCCTTGGTTTTGTTGAAGTTGGGACCAAATAGTTTACTTGTGTAATTGATAATAGGAATATGTTGATCCTTAGGTTATATGAGTCTTATCATTTTGGTATTGAACATTTTGTTGTTCAGTAGTTTTTTAAAACACGAACACACATTAAACTCGAGCATCATTAGTCCAAGGGGGTCATATAAAATGTATATCATAAATGCATAATTTTAAATTTTATGACATCCATATTAACATAATTCAAATTAAATTCCCTTTTCTAATCATTTCAATTAAATCATTCAAGATGTAAGAATCTCAAATCTGTATATCATAAACCATCATAATAAATTTAACATCCATTTGCATATCATAAATCATCATAATCAATTTAACATTCATCTACATATCATAAATCATCATATTCTAATTAGTATTTGCATCACATTATAATCTAATAGTGTCATGTCATAAAACTGCATCCATATGTGTTCGATCATTTCATACACAATATCAAGTTCTTAGTGCATATCATAAATGTAAAACACTAATGAAGTATCAAAATCAATAGATAAAACAATCCACTATCCATCTAAGTCTCAAATAGCTATAAAAATATCAAAGTCTCAAATAGAAAAATGTAAATAAAATATCTATGATATGACGGATTAGGGTGAGGCCTCACAGTTATAGCAATTTCCAAGTGTCAGTAATTTTGTAGTTGAAGCCAAGTTGAGGCTTCCCACATCATGTTAACACTCAGGTTTGGATGTTATCCCATCTCACTCTATAGTGTGTGTCAAGTTACATAGTGTGTATAAAGCTACACAGTGTCTGTTGAGCTATTCTTCATGTGTCGCGTTACCTAGAGTATGTTGAGTGACTCTTCATGTATTGAGTTATCCTATTTATGTTGAGTGTCAACATTTTTGATGTGTTTTCTATGTTTTTTGTGTGATCGAACTTACAAGATTTATTTTGTTCATGATATTTATGCTATGATCTTGTCTTGAGATTTGTCTAGACCATTGTTTGGTTGGCCTTGCTATTTTTAATATTCTAGAATGATCTATAAGTCATTTTGGTAAGTATAAATAGAGTATTTAGGCTTAGAGTTAAGTAGTTTTTTGTGGGATTTTGGTAGATTGATTTAGAGAAAAACTAGAAAGTGCAAATTTGAAGTGGGATCTTATATCTTAATTGTATATCATATCTAGTTGTAACCTAGAAGGCCTTACAACCAGGAATGTATGCTGATCATTTGACAAATCAATAAAGAAAATTGTTCTCTCTCTATTTTGTTATTCTCTTGGTGTGTTTTCTATTGTTGTGTTAACTCTATAAGGTTGTTTTGGATTACTCGGTGTGCCTTTGGCCCTAGACTTTCTTGCCTCCTTGCATTAGATCTACTAGTGAATAATTTTCATTTTTCACAATCTTTTACCCATTTATAAAAATAATTTAACATACTTGGTCAATAATAACCATTCCTTAAGATTTTGAAAGCGGTTACTGTGGAATAAAAATACCCACCACATAATTCATTGTGGAATGGTTGAAGTAACCTTTCTTGTTGCTTTACATCAACACACCAAAGGAAAATTCCATCTAATCCCTTCTTATAAAAATTATCATTGACAATCACAAACTTAGTTGCTCTTAATTGCAGGCTTCTTTGGTATTCCCTTTCAAGTCTTCTAGGTAGTGTCCACAAGTCAAAAAGTATGTGATATATGAAAATCATTCATCTTTCAAACCTACCAATAGATAAATAGGATTGGGTTCTTATTTTTTATTTTTTATCATCATCTTATAAAGTCCTTGATATCAAACCAACTAAATTTGATATCAAGGTCGAACTCCTGTACTTTGGGCTACCCATGTTGCTCTATTTTTTATAGCCACATCCTATTGTGTAAGTATACATTTAGTATTTGTACTAGGGACATAAACTACTAAGTTTTAGTGGATAATGTAATAATGCAATTTCTTCATAGCTTTAATAGTGAAAGCTTTCTTTTCAGTGGGAGAATAGTGTAACTCATGCTTCTTAAGGGGAATGCTCATGAAGGAGATTGGAATTTCTTCATCCTTCTCATTCTTCTAAAGAAGAATACCAAACATGGTGTGTTCAGATGTGTAATAGTACATCACAAAATTTCACTTGAAGTTAGGGTGGATTAGGATAGGTGCTTTAGTTATGGCTTCTTTAACAACTTCAAATGAATTAATTGCTTAGTCATCCCATTTAAAGCTTTTTTTTTTACTCAAAAGATGAGCCATCAGCCTCGTTATTTTAGCAAAGTCAAGGATAAATTTCTTAAGAAAATTTATCTAACCAAAGAAAGATCTAATGTCATTATGGTTCACTAGACAACATAACTATTGTATTGCCTTTACCCTTTATAAATTGATTTTTGTTCCTTGTTTTGAAACCATATGACCCAATAATTTTCCCTCAATGACACAAAAAATAGACTTTCTAGGATCCAATGAGACTAGACATATTCTCTACATCTTTCTAACACTTCTTTGAGCTCCTTTAAATGCTTCTTTTATCTCTTAGAAAAGACAGTCATATCATTAAGATATATGGTTATGTTTTTATTCAGTAAAGCCCAAAAGTTGAATTCATCACATGTTTAAAAGTTGCACTGGCATTTATCAATCCAAATGACATCCTTGGATAAGAGAAGATACCTCACAATGCCATGAATGTTGTCTTATATTGATCTTCCTCAACAACCCCTATCTAGTTGTATCCAAAGAAACCATCAAGAAAAGAAATCATTTATGAGCTTGCTACTATTTGGAGTATATGGTCCATCATGGGTAGGGCAAAGTTAACTTTCAAAATTTCTTGGTTGAGATTCCTCAAGTACACATAAATCCTAATCTCCCCACTCTTCTTCCTTATAGGAAAAATGTTAGCCACCCAAGTGGAATGATGTATCAGGAAGATAATACAAGCTTTAAGCATTTTATCAATCTCCCTAAAGATGGCATCTAATACCTTTGGATTGTGAGTTATTAATTTTTGTCTGAAATTTGAAGTCCCTAATTTCAAAGGTATATGGTGCTTAAAATGCCCATCTCTAAATATTTTTAGATCTTCATAAGACTAAGTAAAAATATCTATGTATTCTTTCAGCAACTTGATGAAACATGCTTTTTCCCCTTCATTACAATAGGCTCCCAAATTCACCACCTTTGGATTCTTTTCATCAACAATATTGACCTTTTCACAATCATCATGCTTAACATCACTAGAAGTAGCACTTTGAGCCATAAAGCATGTTTGAATTCTTTAGAATAACTGAGAGGGGGAGTGAATTAGTTATCCAAGGTCCAATTGTACAAATACAAACTTTCAATGCTTAACAAATTCATATCCATAAAATCATAATATACATGCATCCATTAGATCATATAATACCTTAACTAAGTATGTCACTATCTTAGGTCAAAATAACTTTACAAAAATTTAAACATGAAATACCATAACACATTCACACAATTTGACATGAGTATTTTACATGGGAACCCAATTTGGGGGAAAAATCTAGTAACATGCTACCCAATTTCACTCTTCTGAAGGGATGTGTTATGAAAGTCCAACCCTGTAAAAGGTTATAATACACACTATTGAATGTGAACTAGTTAGAGGATTTCAATCACCCTATTAGGAGTGAGCCTTGTTATAGGACTTTATAACATTCCATTAGAATGTCACTTGATTAAAGGATTTACAAATGATTGTTAGGTCAACCCTAATCCAAAGGATTTTATCCACACTAGTATAGTTATTAGAAAGTAACAGAAGGACTTGATCTAATAAAAACTTACTTGGTCTAATAAAAACTTACAACTCACTTGTAGATTATAGATCTCTGGTTCAATCCTCCATTCTTCTTGGCATTCATACTATTCAACTCTAACACCTTGTTCACCCTTCAAGCATTCATCCTCTTAAGCCTTCTTGCTTTGTATGCCAATTGTTGTCTTTCTATTCAACCACTAGATGAAGCAACACCATAGACTTCTTCTCTTCCTTAGGTTATTGCACATGGAAACCTTTTCTTCTGGCCATATATTTCTATAAATAGATAATTTATATCTTTTTCTACTTAACCACAATCATCCATTTTAGGGTTATGTGAGATTCAATGAATCTACCCAATTTTCCATTTTTGTTTCTCTAGAAACTTCCTATAAAATATTTTTTAAATTCACCTCAAAATAGTTTACCTTGAATTTTGTGCCACCAACTCATCATAGTTATCTTCCACACACTTCACATAACTCAAGAAATCAAATTAGATGGCTCAGATTCATCAAATCTTTGATTTAACACTTTTTTGTTGTCACTTGGCACTTACAGTATTCTATCACTAGGCCAACACTTGTTCACTTGGAACATATTTAAGTTTACTGATGCTCAGCACCAACTAAACTTTACTCAATATATACTATCTTTCACTCAGCTTGTATTATTTCTCTTCTTTGATTAGTGCCTATTGATTTTCACTTGGCTTCTATTGTTTTCTACTCTGCTTGCACTATTTTCTTGGTAGGGCTTAGCAAACACATTTCTTTACTTGATCTTCTTCCATTCTTCTCTTGAGTAATCTTTCATTATAGACTTTTAAGTAAATAAACAATACACTATATTATCAATGTCTTACTTGGCCTTAGTGCTCCTTTTATACACCAAATAACTCAACCTTTCTCTAGGTGCTCTTGTTATATTCTCTTTTCAAATCATCTTCATCAATCAACCAAATGATAACATTTAGACCAAAAACAAATTGTCTCACCAACAAGTAGCAGGTTTGACATCATTGGAAAAATAATGATTGTTCTATTATAGGTTCTACACTTCAAACAATTTCTTTTCAACAAAAGAAATCTCACCTATCAAAAAAAACTTAAAGTTTGACTAAACCTTTGGGTATGACATTATCTTCTATTTCCAACATATCTTTTGTTTCCTTATTGGTGCTTTTGGGGTAGAAATCATGGAACTCTTATTGTGATCCTCCAAAGTAATTGGTTGGGAATTTATCCAAACTTTGTACGAAAGCATTGATATGAGTGCTATTTCTACATACCTACCATGAATGATTTTTTTAGTTACACTTGGCCTATGTATAATTTCTATGGTGTAACTATCACTTGAAAACTTTGGGTGGGGAATCAATAAGGATGATGATATTGCAAAAGTATTTGCCCAAGTATTGAATTCTCTAGGTATAGATTCAATAGAAAAAGCATCAATCCAATCTAATTCATCCCATACCCAATTCTTGTAATGTCTTAATCTTTCATTTTTTATGAGAACAATTTCTTGACTTGTTTCACTATTAATTCAGCATCCCCCTTTTCCTTGAGAAGCTTTATACCTTTCTTCTTTGCATCTTCCAAACCTAATATTAAAGCTTCATATTCAACTATATTTTTTATGTTCTCAAACACAATCTTGAAGAATCAAGGACAAATTTTTCCCAAAGGGAAGATCAATACTATTCTAGCTTCCAATCCAATTGAGCAACTTCCATCAAATTCTAGGACCCAAGGAATATCATTGTTGTCCTATTGGATTCCTTCTACTTCAATTTTAAGAATAATCAAATAGTTAGCAAAATCATTCTCTTGATAGAGCATTTGAGACTTATGACCACCAGATGAGAAAACCACATATTTAGATTTGGTTTTAGGAAAAAGTATCACTTTCTCCTTCCCTATGGGTATAACAGCTTGTGACCAATCCATCTTAACTTCTCCTCCTAAATCTTTGCAAAAGGTTCTACTAAGAAGCATGCCATAGCTAGTAGGAATATCAGCTACCAAAATAGTGAGCTTTATTCTTTTGTCAAGGAAGGCTACTAATGAGACTTGGACATCTTTTATTTGGCCAACTATCAGTACTTTCTTGGAATCCATTGAGTAGCATTTACTGAATGTTTTGGTAAAAGGAAGGTCAAGGGCTTTAGCTACTATTAATGGAATTATATTATTTGAGGCTTCTAAATCTATAATATAATTACTCAATTTGAAGTCATGAATAAAGAGAGACACGTAGAATCAGTTAGGCTTTTCTTTCAAGGGGATATTAGGACTGAATTTTTCAAGATGGATTTTCTCTCCATTAGATTCTTGTTGCTTCATTTCAGTTTCTTCATGAGAAGAGATCTCATTAGCTTGTTTAGTAGCTATTTCTCAGCAAGGTTTGTGAACATAATCAATTAACTTATCAAGTTCTTTAGGATCCATTCTCAGATATTCAACAGGAGGAATTTGAATCGTAGAAGATTTACAAAACACAACAATATCAAAGAGCGAATTAGGATCGAACCTTTTTAGAATTTGAACTTGAGGAATCTTGGATTGTATTTCTTTATATCCTTCCCCTATTCTAACTTTGAAATATTTTGCATGTGGAGATGCTACAGTGTTATTATGTGGGAGTCATATTTTCCTCCTCGTTGCCCCCATTCAAGACTAAGTAGGAGAATTCTTCCATAGTTAAAGAATGTCACCAACTTTGTCAAAATCAAATTTGTATTCCAAATAGTAATTTATAGATTCACCAAGTGCTTCAAAATATTCCTCTTTAATAACTATATTCGTTGCGGTTGCTTTTTCAGCTTCAAGCTGCTCATGTCTTATTTTTTTGGACATGTGGCTCCCTCTTGATCACTAGTAAGATGGAAGACACATTTTTTTCCCCAAAGGGTGGTTTTATTTGGAGTCTTTGTTGAGTGGAGGAAGATTAAACTAATTTCCAATATTAAAAGTGTTTTGGCATGGGTATCTTTGTGGGATGTCTTGATAAGGAGTAGTGGCTTTAGGTAGTTGTCTCTTAACAACTATCATATTATTCATCATCTTTTGAAATAGAAAATAATTGAAGAAGCCTAAGAGTTTGGGATTTGTACATCCTTCTTCCATTTTCTACTTATTATAAGATCATACTCTAGTTTGATAGCAAGACTCTAAGAATCTCCAAGTGTGGCACAGTTAGCTCTTTTCAATAGGAAAGAAATATTTGAAGGCATCATGTTCAAAAAGAAACCCTTTTGGTTTTCTTCATTAGGTCTACTAGCATTTGGAATTTTCTACAGAGACTTGTTGACCCTTGCAACAAATTCATGCATGGGTACATGTATGTCCTTTTTCATTTGGCTTAGTTGCAGTAGCAAAGAATTATGTCATCTACATATTTAAACCTAGCATCAAAAGCAATTTTCATGGTATCCCAAGATGTGGTGGACACATTAGGAAAATGATGGAACCAATCAATTTCCAAACTGGTCAAGGTTTGGATGAAAATTATCATGACTACATCTTCTGTAGCAACTACCAATACACCATAAATTGTATTAAAGGCATTCAAATGTTCTTCAAAAGATTTATTTCCATCTCCATTGAATCTAGGTAAAAATTCTCAGGCTCCTTTAGGTAATCTTCCCATATTACCTGCTAATATCAAGAGCCCACAATAGCACCCCAAAGTTGGTTCAGTGCCATTATTGGTAATCTAATATTGAGAGGGAGAATATAAATGGTAGAGGGAATCAACATTTATAAGAAGATGATTGGGTAGTTCCTTTGGTAGGAGATGATGATCTAATGGTAGTTTTAGTTTTATTTCTCTTTAAAATAAATCAAGTTTGAAAACAATTTTTGCTAGATCTTCAAAATCTTTGTCCACTAGCCCTAAGAACTTATCTATCTAGGTGTATCTTTTTTCAGCTAGGGTGATTGGTAAAAATTTTCCTTTGGTTGTCTAATGATTAATGCCTATAACTCTATTCACAACTATTACTGCTTGAGCCTCTAGAATCCCTCTAGTTCTCTTATCTATTTCTTCTTCTCTCTCTAAAACTTGTTCGACCTAGAGGCACTATTTATTGCTTACTCTATTTACCCATTCACAAGTATTAAGATCAGAAATAACGTCTTCTTGCATGTCTAAAAAACCTAGATTGGGTTGTAAAATAAGTATTGGTTATAATTAGGTAGGACCATTTTCAATCTTCACATAGCTCATATGTGCAAATCTATCTATTTTATCTACCAAGTAGTGTCACCAAAAACTATTGGTAAATAGTTTTTCCCAGCACAGATGGAATGATATCTATGTTTTGTAGAAGAATTACTAAGTTAACTCACCAACAATTTGAGTTCATGAAAAAAATATGGAACTATATTTTTATATGTAATTTTTCAATATTATTAGGCACAGCTACCTTTCTGAAAGATATTCATTAATTTCCCATTACAAGAGAATGTCCTTCATAAGTATTTTTACTAGAAAATACTAAAAAGGTTATAACACTCAATTCAGCAATATGAAAAGAATGTGTAGTTTGAAAAAATATTTGAATTAAGTAACAACAATCATCTACATAATTATCTATTATTATGAAATACAACTATAACTTTTACTTTCTTCCCTCACTTTCTTCTTACTTCAAAATAAGACTCTATTCATAATAAGTTAAGAGCAACTCCACATGTAATTTATTTGCACAAGAAAATGAATCACACAGTGAATAGACAATAGTATCTATTTGAAAATCTCCAATCATTACACTGAAAAAAAATTATAATCCTTATCACAAAGTTCTTACTGATGAAGTGAAGGTAGACATAATTAACTGATGAGGTGGACCAAGATATGCAATCCTCTACTTCCACAATTTTTTTTCTTTATAGAGTTCACAAACCTTTACTTCATGCATTTTGAAGTGTTTCTAATTATTATCAACATGGCTTTTATATGGGCTATGTTGGATATATCTTGCTTTGTTGGTGTTTTCTTTTCTTTCACCTCCATGAACATCTTTTGCAAGTCTCTGATAATCTCTTCACTAGGAGAGATTAAATCTCTTCCTTCCTTAGCCCATTACTTGTGAAACAATTTAATGTCACCTTGGATAATGTCATATATGACTTTGAGCCCACTGAGAAACTCTTTGATTTTGGAAATCCCTTGTTTGATAGCTTCATTCCTTTACTTAATGTAGTCTTTGATCACATGAAAGGTTTTATCAGCCAACCCTATCACTAACCACTCTGTGAAGAATTTTTGCAAATCATACTCTTGCACATCATTCATGTATGTAACCTCTTTGACCTAGTTAGCCTTTTCTTACTTATGAGCATTAACATTTGATTTTATTTTCCTGGTCATATTAGCGATTTCATTTTTTCCTTCATTTAGAATGGTTATCTACTTAATTGTCTTGTCCTAGATGAACTAGATCCACTCTTCAAATGTTTTCAAAATTTTCTTGCTCCACTATAAATTATATAAAAATAGTTTACTAACCAAAGACTTAACATCAATGATAGTAGACATCTCATTAAGAGGCTTTGGTTCTAGATGTCAAATAGTATTGATATATTGGGCCATACTTTTCATTGTTTCTTTCATATTTTTCTTAACTTTAGCCTCTTTCTAGACTTGGTCAACAATTTTCTTGGTAGAGACTTTAAATATTTTCATATCCATTTCCCTACTTCCTTTTTCAATGTTAGAAACAATAGTCAACCAAGATAACTAAGAAGGGGGGGGTGAATCAATTATCCAACAATTAAAACACTTATCTTCATCAAACATTCTTAACCATTCAACCAAAGAAAATATAACCTCACAAAGATGCACATAAATAATTACACCAGATATGTTGACTAGGGAAACCCTTGATCAAAGGAAAAGCCTCAGTGGGAATGATGCCCACAAGATATGTACTAATATGAATATTCCTTGTTAGAGGATGGACCCTGTTAGGAGTCTATTACAAAATTTACTACAATGAGTCCCTATTAGGAGACTTTGAATCCCTGTTATGAGATTCCAACCCTATTAAGAGTTGTAGTACAATGTATGCAAGAAGAGCCCACTGCCAAAACTTGCAATTTCAACTACAAGAAGAGCTCACTACTCAAACAAATAGTTTACTGTTATTTTCTTCTTTCCTTGTTCTTTCCTCTATCCTGTCAACTAGACCAAACACTGTTAGACCTTGTAGACTAGGTCACAAACCTTAAATCCAAATACCAAACCTTAAATCACTTAGCAACACCTCGACAATGAAGTTTCCTTAACTTCCACACTACTCTGCTCAACTTTGCATTTTGCACTCTCTGCTACTTTTGAACATTCATAATTTTCATATTTCCATGTCATGATAAAGGAAAATATCCTTCCTTTATACCAAGTCCATTAGACAATTCCTTGAGTTGGTTGTTAGTCCTTCTCAATTAATTGTTATAGGACCATATTAAGAACACATTACACTTAGGGATAACACAAACCTTCAACCTTGAAACTTGAATAAATTTTTGTACGCACAAAATTATGACAAGAAAGCTTAGCCACATCATCCTCAATATGTCTTCTCCATGTCCTCAACCTTGATCCTCAAGCTATCAAATCTATTAAGAGATACAAGTTTACTAGAGCATGCCTCTGTAAACACTATCTTAGAATAGATATCACCAAAACTTACATAAATTCTTCTAGACTTGTCCTTTCTACTTTTGATGTTAACTGCATATGCCAAATACTCAAAAGTATCTCCCATAACCTTGGATGGTTATCATGCTCAACTAGCCATCTATATCAACTTGATCTTTCTGTTGTTCTTTTGTCAAATACCACAAAAGACATTAAACATGCTATGTTGACATCAATGACAAACTCAGTCATGAATGTAACATATCGTCATCAAACCAATCTTGCAACAATATCCCCCTTTGGCATTGATGGCAACACAGATGAAAAGCATCTAGTTCCAAGAATACCAACAAAAGACTGCCCATCTTCAAATTCTTTTCATTAATCATACTCCTCCATTGATATACCTCAATGTGCTCTATACCAAATTGTTCACTAGTGCATTTTACCCTAAATTGCGACCAAGTATTTTAAATGGGTGGGTTGGTTGAGTTATAAAGAAATTTTTTTTTTTTTTTTTATAACATGCCCATGTTGGTTGCAATTGCAAAAAATTATTTTTGTCGCAATTGCAACACACACAGCAACATAAAACAAAAAAAAAAGGGCAAAAATACAACACATTTCATTTGGTGTGAGGGTTGTTGCGAGTTCTAAGAAAAGAACATAAGGACGAGCTTTTGATGGTTCACAATTGCCATATAATTTTAGGCATAGAATTGTATGGTAATCACTAGAATACTTCTTGATGTACCGGTGGTTGACCTCCATTGACCCACCACTTCAACTCCTTCACTTCCAACATTTTGTTCACAAGAGGGCATAGATTTTCAAGGGTAGGTTCCAAAAGAGAGGACTCGGCATTGTGTAGGGACCATTGTAATAGGTAAGAGTTTAGCACTATATGGTTTTCTTTACCACGACATTGTGTAGGGTTGTAAAGATTTAGATTTTCTGAACCTACGTTATGATTGACTTTATTGACTTCAACTATTTCACTATTTTAAGCTTCATGCAACAATTTGACTCACGTTTTGTGTCAGCTATACAATGCAATTTCTTTTAGACACTCCAATGGTTTGAATCTGCAGCCTATGACCTTTTGTCTACCAATTACTTTGGTTATTGGTAAAACTGATGAATAATATTCTGTATTTGGAGAAGTTATTATGGATTAAAGAAATCTTAGCTTGTTTAATAATATTTTATATAGGATCATGAGCTTTAGGTTGGAACTTTTTATATTGGGAGCAACACGGTAATTATATTTGTTATTTGATATGGAAGTAGAATTCTTAGAGTGAAACTTTTTGGATTGACAATTGAGAATGATATATTTTTATTATTGGATATAAGAGTATGAGTTCTAGATTAATATTTTTTGGACAAATAATCAAGAATAATAATAAATTTTTATTTTTTGATATGAGAGCATGAGTCTTAGATTAGAGCTTCTTAAATTTTAAGCTAAGAGCAATAATTATTTTTGTTCTAGTCTGTATGGGAGCAAGAGCCTTAAACTGAAACCTTTTCAGTTGAGTGCCAAGGACAATAATTATTTTCGCTACTTGGTATGGAAGCCTACAACCTAGCTTGAAAAACCTCTTTGATAAGAACCAAGAACCATAATTTTTTTTGTTACTTGATATGAGAGCACAAACCTTAGATTGGGATATTCTTAATTGGTAGTGAAGAACACCAATCGTCTTTGTTACTTGGTATGAGAGTGCGAGCCTTGTACTGAAACCTCTTCAACTGAGAGCCAAGAAGAATAATTGTTTATGTTACATCACTAAGGGAATTTCCCTCTCATTTTCTTATAGGCCCTCTAGAACTAATGGAAATCAGGAAACTAATATGTTGACTAGTTTGAGATTCCTTTTCTTCTACATTAAATGGAATTTGCTTGAAACTTAATGGAAGTTTGGTGCTTTTGCTAATTGCATGTTATTTGTAGGGTTACAAAATAGTGTTAGCAAAAAATTTCTAGTTGCATTTTAGATGAACAAATCTTAGCTTTTTCAACTAGTTATGGGTATTTGTAAGGGTAATTTAAAATGTCATGTTTATCACTTGTAGTGGTGCATTGATCAGCTAGATTGGGGGTATCATAGAAGTTCAATTCATTGACTTTATTTTAATGTTCTTCATGACCAATTTAGTGTGCCTATTTAACAATTTTTTGCTATAATTCTTTCCTTCTATTATGTGGCCTTATCTCACCAAGCTTTTTTCTTTGCTTTTGCATTGATTTGTGTCTTATCAATACATCTATATTTTATTGATGGAAACTTATGGCTCAAAATTAGTATTTTTTGTTTTAGTGAGGAGATAATGGAAAATGTATAAGTATCCTTTTAAATGGAAATGTTGAAAATATGCTTTGCATATATACAACTAAGCTAGTCTTGATACCAAGGATGTCTATGAGATAAGGTAGTATCTTCCAAAACTCATAACACATTTGTAAATGATCCATAAATAAGCATTACAACAAGTGAACAATAAGGTAAAGGCCATGTGAGATAAATGTACATTTAATATATAGTAATTATTCTATTACAATTTGAAATGATTAGAACTCTTGAGTATTAGTATATGAAATACTATACATCTCTAATGTAGTTTGTCTAGCATTTAGGAAAAACACTGGCATCATAGAATATCATTTCTTTAATATTTTGAGAGTTAAAAACTATGGTGAACTACTTATATATTTTTAATATTTCAAAAGTGTCATATAAATGTGGAACCAATTTTTGTTGTGTCTTATAAATGTGGAACCACGTTACAGTGCGAATTTGGTATATCCCTACCTTACCTTCACCCATTCTATTAACGAATTTTGATTGCAGTGAAAAAAAACCTTCCATAATTATTAAGTATAAGTCAAGTAATATTTTGAATCGTAACAAGTCTGGGATTTATATACATAACTTATCTATTTTTATCTTTCAAATGTGATTTACCTACTGCAGTTATTTCTATAAATTAGATTTTTCTGAATGTAATTTTTTGACATCTCTAGTAAAACTTAATCTTGTTTGGCATCCTCTTGGGTGATGGAGTTAAACAATCACAATATAGGAGTTATAAACTAGTATAGGAGTAGTTATGCATATAATTTCATACATCTGCACTATAATTTTCAGAAATGTGGAAGCACAACATTGCAATCACAATACCAAATCCAACTCCATAACTTAATATGTCAATTTCAACAGCATGTATCGAAGATGAGAGAAGTTCTTTGTTAGATTTCAAGGGTGGCCTTTATCTTTCCTCGGGTCAGTTATCCTCTTGGTGTGGATTGAATTGTTGCGAGTGGGAGGGTGTTGGCTGTGATTATCATACATCGCATGTGATTACCCTTCATCTAAGAAATTAGTTGAGTGGTGAAATTCATCCATTGCTGTTTGATCTGTAGCACCTGCAGCACTTGGATTTCAGTTGGAATTACTTTCAAGGTATTTCTATTCCTCCATAGTTCTCAAAATAGCAAAGGCTTTCATTTCTTAGCTTGTCAAATGCTGGATGTGGCGATGAGTTTCCTCTAGTGTTGGGAAATATGTCAAGCTTATGTCATCTGGATCTTTCATATAATTGGGAATTTAAGGGTGGTAAGTTTGATGTATGGGCCAGAGGTCTGAGAAGCCTTGAATTCTTGGGAATGAATGAACTAAACCTAAAAATGGGCTCGAAGCACTGGGGTGAGGCCCTCAGTGGTCCTCACAATCTCACCTAGATTCAACTATCTAGTTGTGGGCTATCAGGTAATATTCCAAATCTATCAAATCTGACCTCTTTGTCTCATCTACATTTATCATGGAATTCATTCCTTTCTAAACTACCCTCTTGGATTGAGAATGCGTCTTCATTTGTTTCACTTGATCTTATCTACAGTAATCTAAATGGCTCCATCCCTTCCAATTTCATACCCAATTCAAAATTGAGAAATCTTGACCTTAGTGGTAACAATGACTTGAAGGGAAACCTTTCTTTCATTTTAGGCCATTCCAACTCACTTGTTGCTCTATCTCTTTCTGGCTGCAATTTAAGTGGAGAGTTTCCCCACTCTACTACAAACTATTCAAAACTTGAGACCATGGATCTATCCGGTAATAATTTGGAGGGAACTATGTCATCCTCTTTTGAAAGCCTTTTATCCCTTGCACATCTGGACCTCAGTAACAACCAGCTATTAGGAAGAATCCCAAACTCCAATTCAAAGTTGGCAAGTTTAAGAGTATTGTTACTTAGCCATAATCATCTGATTGGCCAAATTCCACCCTCTCTATGTGAGCTTTCAATATTAAGTGAGCTGCATCTAAGCAATAACCAACTATTAGGAACAATTCCAGATTCTCTTTTGAAGATGGCCAGTTTAAAAGTGTTGGTGTTTGCTTCCAACAGATTAAGAGGCAACATTTCATTTCAGATGCTCAAAAATCTAACTTTCTTACAAGGATTGGACCTTTCTGAAAATCAGTTATCTATTACTATATCTGCTAGTTGGATTCCATAGTTTGACCATTTGGAGTACTTGGCATTGAGGTCTTGCAATATAGAAGGTGCTTTCCCTACATTTTTGTCCCAACAATATCAATTGAAGGAACTAGATCTCTCAAGTAACAACATTGTGGGAAATATTCCTTCATGGTTGTGGGATCTTCCTAATCTTGATACGCTCATTCTTTCAGATAACAATCTAGAAGGTTCTCTACCTTGGCAGATATCCCATCAATTTTCTATGGTGGATTTGCAAGGGAATAGATTGTATGGAACATTTCCTACTCTAGATTTTGTTTCATTCCTATTAGATCTATCAGATAATATGTTTAACGGCTCAATTCCAAACATTAGACCTCCATCAGATATTTCAGCATGAATCTTTCTATCATTGTCAGGAAATAACCTCTCTAGAGAAATTCCAAGTTCTACTTGCACAAATTTAGATAGATTGGGCATTTTGGACTTGTCAAATAACAAGCTGACGAGCAAGATCCCTGCAACTATCAGGTTGTGTTCTCAACTAGTGGTTTTAAAATTAGCTCACAATGATTTGAAAGGGGAGATTCCAAAGGATTTGGGAAATCTCACAGCTCTTCATGCACTAAATCTCAATGGCAATAGATTTCAAGGTAATATTCTTCCATCCCTTTCAAATTTCATAGGTCTCAAAATATTTGATTTGAGATATAATAAATTTGAAGGTAAAATTCCTGTTTGGATTGAAAAGATGAAAGATTTGAAAATTTTGAGCTTAACCTCTAATAATTTTGAAGGTAAAATTTCATCCCAACTTATGAGGATACAGAATCTCCAAATTCTAGATTTATTGAGTAATTGTTTATCAAAAAGTATCCCTCAAGATCTTATTAATCTATATGCTATGGTCAATCAATCTCAAATTATTGATGAATGACTTACCTTCTCTTATTTCACTGATTTAAATCTAGACTCTCCTTATGAATCAAAGTTTGAGGATGAAGTAACAATTTGGATAAAAGGAAGGGTTCAAACATACAAGAAGATAATCTATGCAGAAAAGTTCATGGATCTCTCACATAAAAACCTATTAGGAAATATTCCTCCAGCATTGGGAGTCCTCCAAGGTTTAATTTCCCTCAACTTCTCAAATAATCAGCTATGTGGTTCAATTCCTAAATCCTTGACAAACATGGCTATTTAGAGTCTCTAGATCTTTCAGAAAACAAGTTGTTAGGAAAAATTCCTTTCAAATTTTCAAATCTAACCTTCCTCAAAGTATTGAATCTTTCAAACAACATGTTGTCAGGATTAATACCATAGGGAAAAAAATTCACAACATTTGAAGCTTCCTCCTTTTAAGGAAACCCCAACCTTCATGGGTTTCCCCTTGAAAATACAACACTGGGTTGTGGTTCAAGTTGCAGAGAGCATCAAGCAGAATGGAATAAGACTACAGTTGGTAGCAATAAAGATATAATGGAGAGTTGATGGTCGGCAGTGGGATTGGGATTAAATTATGGAGTTGGATTTGGTATTTTTATTGCAGTGTTGTGCTTCCATAGTAGTTATAAACTAGTATAGGAGTAGTTATGCATATAATTTCATACATCTGCACTGTAATTTTATTTTTATGCATGGCTAGAACACTAGCTATAGTTTCTTAGTTTAGGAATTGAAGCATTATATAAACAAGTATGTACAATGTAAATAATATTGACAATTTTTTTGCAATAAAGCTTTATGCAATTATTTCTTCACTCATGCTGTGAGAATGCTTATATTTATGAAATTTTATTTTTTTCCACATCTTGTTCAAAACATATAATGCAATCTCATCTGTGAAGCGTATTAAAAGCTAAGAATTTGGAGTGACTCATATACAATTCATTTTTTGTCATTTCATTATATGGTTTGAACAAGTGTGGAAAAAAATCAGATTTTTATTATGAATTTTTTGTTCACCAATCTATGTTAAACTAATCAGCAAGGTCACTTTCCTAATACTTTATGAACTGGATGCTATTCACAAGGTCAGTTTCCTAATAGTCACTATAGTACTTGCTATTCAATTGAGATAAACACGGCTCATTAGTTTGTTTGTATTCTCTTTGGATTTTGTTAAAGAAGATAGTTGAATGCTATATGAATTAAAATTTCTATGGTGTCAATAGGCTTGTTCATCTCTTGAGCCAAATTACAGTGACATTTTTTGTTGTTCAAAAGTGGCACCATACTAGACTATTTGAAAACAACCATGCAGATAGGCATTCTATAGATAGACTTGGGAACATCTTGCCAAGTCTTCAATACATAATAAAGAAACTAAATTTCATAAATTGTTTTTTTGATAGTTGATTTGTTTAAATATTTCCCATCAAAAATTACTTAGTACATCTCATCTTTTTTCTGCACAAGAGCTTGTAGTTCTGAAGAATTTGATAGCAAAGAATTTCAAGAAGATATTGTAGCAAAGGTATATTTGGTGTTCTTTTTTAAGTGAAAATGTGATTTGAAATTTTGTACATTGTCATATTTCACTTGCAGAAACGTCAAATTGTAAATAGAGGTGAAGTTGTATGGATTTAAGTTTCTTCTTCATTATTTATAATGCTCTCGATTCCTCCTTTGTAGCTATAAAAATACTTGTTTATTTTCACCTTTCTAGATACCCTTTACTAGGCTCTTCAAGATTCTAAAATATCTTGGGCTGACCCCACTCCAGCATGTCCTAACTCCTACTTGGTTCAAATACCTAACTCCTTTTTATATATGTCTTCCTCTTACTACTCCATCTATAGGTTGCAAACAAATCATCCTTCTTCCACCAACAAGTCATTCCATTCAAGAAAGACCATGTCTAACAATATCAACGCACCAAAAAATAGGGAGACAATTGCTAGACTATGGTCTAACTTAAAAAGAAAAGGTGATGTAAAATGTTATTGTCCTTGCAAAATGTGTAAGGGCTTAAAGACTCGAAGATATCTAATCACAACAGCTGAGCAACATTGTAGGCAACATGGTCACATTGAAGGGGGAAACGAGTATTGCCCATTGGTATGTATTTTAATAGTTTAAAAATTACATAAGACATGATTTGATGATGATATCATGGTCATGGTTAATATAAGGTCATCATTTTCATATAGGTCAACATCCCTAAGTTTCATGTTATGGACCATGACAATTTGGAGAATGCAAATTTCCAAATGAGGGAACATGGAGGTGTGAATATTGAAGTAGAAGGTAATGATGCCATGGAGATCAAAATGATCACGATGATCAAGATGATGATGATGATGATAATGCAGAGCTTAATGTAACTTTACTTGAGAAGGCACACCAGTCCCTATATGAAGGCTCCAAAACAACTCTTCTTGCCACTATATTGCTATTGGTGAACTTGAAGGTTATGAATGATTTATCCAACGTAGCAATGACACGTATGTTAAGGTATGCCATCTTCTTTCATTATTTTACTCATACTTCCCTTACAACTAACATTGGGTTTGTGTAGCAATTAATATTCTTTAAATTAAGAAATTATATTTTTGGTCGTAGGTTGATAGGTGAGTGTTTGTTACCACCATCAAACATTCTACCTTGCTTGTACCGAGAATTATTTGCCATCATGAAAGATATTGGAATGGAGTACCAAAAAATACATGCATGTCCGAATGATCATATTATATATCATAAACAGCATGAATTTGCAACACAATGCCCTATTGTCATATTAGTAGATATCAATCAAATCGATTAACAAAAAAGGTGCCTCACAAGGTTCTTCGGCATATTCCCATTATTCCATGTCTGTAACGATTATTCAAGTGCAATAGCTTGGCACAATTTATGGATTATCATGCATGCAATAGAAGTCAAGATGACATTATGCAAATGCCTGCAGATGGTTTGACATTTAAGGAAATAGAGGAAAAATGGCCACACTTTAAAGAAGAAGCTCATAATCTCAAACTTTCATTGGCAGCAGACGGTGTCAATCCTTATGGAGGGATGAGATCTACTTACTCGATGTGGCCTATTTTTGTTATCAACAATAACATACCTCCTTGGTTGTCCATAAAGAGAGAGCACATAATGATAACACTGATTGATCTAGGCATTTTTTAATTTAGTGGTCATCTAAATTAATTTATTATTATTAATCCATCAAATGGTCAAAATAATTATGTAATGTTTTTTCTCATTCAACTAGGTAAGTACCAAGTTAAAGATATCAATGTATATATTGAACCCCTTATCAACGAGTTGGTGGTGTTATGGAATGGGGTTACTATGTATGACATTTGTAGACCAATAGGACAAAGACAATTTCAATTTCATGCAATGCTTGTATGGGCAGTACATGATGCCCCTGGGCTAACACATTTTTGTGGTATGTCAAAGTTAACACATTTAATCCAATTATACATGATCTTGTAGGTCTTCAGACAAAGGGTAAATTTTCATGTCCATTTTGTGGTCCAAAGATGAAATCTCATTATTCAAAAAGTTTAAGAAAGTAGGTGTTTGATGAGAATAGACACATTTTACACAGAAATCATAAGTACCAAATTATCAAAAAAACATCTTTTCAATGGTCTAGAAGAGACTATGTCAAAGCCACTGAGAATGACACCTCTCCTATGGAAGTTGGCATACAATAAAATAAATCATTGAGGTAATGTCATTCCATTTGATTGTTTTTGTTTCAAATTTATATTTCGATATTGTGTTTTGTTTACTGATGATGTGATTGATGCTTGTGAAGGTTGTTAGTCATCAATGACCAACTTCCAAAAGGACTAAAAATTTATCCTACGCAATTTACTAGGTTGTCATACTATGAGCAACTCTCAATTATGCATTTGTTTGATCCTATGCATATTGGAAAGAATGTAGCAGAGACATTATGGAAAATCTTGGATGGAATGCATGGCAAAGATCAAATTGTCAAAACTTGTAGTGACATTGAAGAATCCAACCATGCAATGAAAAATGGCATTCAATCAAATAACAATGGAGACCAGATTGATACAAGTACCCTTAGTTGGTTATTGTCAGAGCAGCAGAGCAATGCTATAAAAGAAGTCATAAAAAAAAATACAATTTCCCACAGGATTTGCTGCAAACGTAAACAATGTCATATCAAATAAAAGTGAATTTGGGCCAGGGTTGAAAAAACACGATTGGCATACATTTATTAAGGTAATTCATGTTATTTTGTATTCACTATATATTTATATATTGCATGTAGTTTCAATTGCATTCTTTTATAAAATATTGACAAGATCATTTTACAAATATTGCAGTACATTCTACTTGTATCTCTCCCATGCCACTTCACCAACAATGTCAAACAAGTTATATATGATCTTGGAAAATACATGAGGTGGTTATCATCTAAAGAAATCAATAAAGAAGATATAAAGTATTGGAAGAGAAAAATTCCTCTTCTGATGTGTGAAATGCAAAAGTGTCTACCTCCAAGTTTTTTCAATGCACAAGAACACTACCTCATACATCAAGTTGAGGAGATTGAATTGTGTGGACCTATACCAACTAGGTCAATGTGGATGGTTGAGAGACACTTGAAATTTTTGAAAGGCTTGGTTTGACAGAGAGCACATCCCGAGGGTTCTATGGTGGAGGGATATATGGTATACCAGACTATGGTGTACATTAGTGAATATCTTCCTAAGTTTGCAGCAAAGATCCATGTAGATCGTATTTGGGATCCCAACTCAATTAAAAAGTTTGAAGGGGAGTACTTGATGGGCAAAGGTAGATTGAGGAAAGTGAAAGGTAAATCTAAGATGTTATTGTAGTTAATTAATTATTATAAATCTTCAATATAAGTTATTTTTAATTGGTGTATTTTTTTGAAATAGGTGGTCAAGAGTGGGATGCAATACATTTGTATATTGTGAACAATCTTGATTGGATGATGGAATGGATTGAACGATGTAAAAAAAATGGTTGCTCATTAACATGGGAAGGTGTTTCTTCATTGGTTATAGAAGCTCATTGTAATGGAGATTCCAATGTTATGCTGATGGTAGTTGATCTAGTAAAGGGTTTAAGAGGTGGAGAGGTATGTAGAAATTTATTAATGATCATAACTCGACATATGTTTCGTATCAACTCACGATGCAAATAATTTACACACACTTAAAAAATTGTAGGTCAAGCACCACAAATCTATGTACTATCATGGCCACAAATTTTGCATAAAAAGGTTGGATGACACAAAGAAAACTTGTGATTCTGGGATAACTGCAATTTTTGAGGTCACCAATATATCATTTAGAAATGACATACATCCTCAAAAATCTCAAAATCAATACTATGGCATCTTGGATGATATAATTGAGTGTGAATTTAACACCTTCAAAGTAGTTCTATTAATTTTCAAATGGTATAGGTTACGACTAAATCAAAATGATCCAGATAGTACGATTATTCAACATGATAATGGATTTACAATGATCAATACAAGGTCATTTGAGCCAGTTGGAGATGAGCCCTATGTTCTTCCAAGCCAATGTGAGCAAGTGTTTTACTTAGAGGTTCCACATAAATAGGGTTGGTAATTTGTTGTTAGACATGATCCAAGAGGGAGGCCGATAAAGTATAATGTTATGGAAGGAGAAGATATTGAAGATGATGAAGAAGAAGATGATGAAGATCAAGATAATGGTGATGACAATGATGGTGATGGTGATGATAATGATGATGATGATGATGATGATGATGGCAATGGTGATGATGGTGATGATGACGATGATGATGGCGATGATGGAGATGATGATGGTGATGATGATGGTGATGATGGCAATGATGATGATAATGATGAAGAAGAAGATAATCAATGACTACAAACATCGTCACCCCTTCTGTTGATGATCTTACATTCCATATATAAGGTAAATTTGTTCATGTTTACGATGTTTCATATTGTTCATGTTGTCTTCTAAGTTATTTGTAGCATACATGTATCATGTAATTTGTAGCTAACTTAAGATAAATGATTAACATATGCAGGAAATTTGATTACGTATTTATTGTGTTCCTTTCTAATGATTACAACATATGTTATTTATTGTTACCAATGTTTCTGTTGTGTCTAATTATGACCCTTTTTGCAAATAGTCAATTGACTATAGGTACATCATCACCCCTTCTATTGATGATCTTGCATTCCATATATAAGGGAAATTTGTTCATGTTTGTGATGTTGCCTATTGTTCATGTTGTCTTCTAAGTTATTTGTAGCAAATGTGTATCATGTAATTTTTACCTAACTTAAGGTAAATGATTAACATATTCAGGAAATTTGATTACATATTTATTGTGTTCATTTATAATTATTACAACATATGTTATTTATAATTAACAATGTTTATATTGTGTCTGATTGTCACCCTTTTTGTAAACAGTTAATTGACTGTAGGAAATTTGACCCATTTGGCATGGATTGTGCACAGTGACATGGATCAATAGGTATAAGTCAATAAATAGACATAATTTTCTTATATTCTTCTTGTTTATCATTGAGAACTTATGTTATAAATAGACATATTATATAATCATAATGTATATATAGACAAAGAAGGTCCATATAGAAATATAACTGTATAATCACTTTCAACTTACTACATTTTATATTTGTCACTTTCACTTTCCATTTGATGGATTGCAAGACCCACCAAATAGGTACTTGTCAGATCTATCTACATCGAATGAGGGAAATGAGGAACTGGTAGATGAAAGCTCTACATGTAGTACGGCTAAAATAGGGAGATCAACTAGAGGTCAAAAGAATAGAAAAAAATTTGATAAACACATGCAACTTTTCCTTGCTAATGGGGGGTCATGTTCTTATGATGATGAGACCAAAGGTGACATCAAGGTGTCCTTTCGGTACTCACACATTGAGAAAGAATGGGTACCCAATGAGCTACCTCCAATTAACACAGATTTTTGTGTTAATGAGAGGATATATCGCATTGCTCCATCCTCATTACATGGTTTGGGCCTATTTTCCATGGATGGGATAAAGGTATGTTACAACAAAGTTGTTGAATTATTCAAGTATGTTGGTCCATGTTACAATTACAATGATTGGATGCAGATTGTTCAATATATAAAAAGTATGCATAGGTATGGGGTATTAGCTAGTTATATACAATGAAAAGAAAATGATCAAAGTAAAAGATTTGCTATGTACATTGATGGGAGACCAAAAGCAATAGGTAATATTGCAAGTTTTATAAATAGTACATGACCTTCTTCAACTAGTAAGCAACCCAATTGCATATTTGAGGCACGTGAGGGGAATGAAGTTTTTGTTTGTGCAATAAAATCAATAAGTGTAGGGGAAGAACTACTAATTGATTACCATTTAAATTGCATAGATACAAACAAAGTTACTATCATAAGGGCTGTAAGTACTATTTACCATTTTGTTAATAAGTTTTTTTTTGCTATCTATTGCTTTCAGTTAGCTGAATTTTTTATGTTTAATCTTTGTGACAGGATGATATGGATCTAATAGATGATAGAGGTCACCAGGATGCTACTCCCACCCCTTCTTTAGTGAGGGTAAACCTTTTTGAAATTGTACAAATTAGATAGTTGAAAATTTTTATATTATTACGTTATTTTATTTACAGTGTAAGTACTATTTACCATTTTGTTAATAAGTTTTTTTTTGTTGTCTATTGCTTTTAGTTAGCTGAATTTTTTATGTTTAATCTTTGTGATAGGACGATATGGATCCAATAGATGATAGAGGTCACCAGGATGCTACTCCCACCCCTTCTTCAGTGACGGTAAACCTTTTTGAAATTGTATAAATTAGATAGTTGAAAAATGTTATATTATTACGTTATTTTATTTATAATTTTTTAGTTTTTATGATATTTTTACTGATATTCCTCTCACAATTTGATGTTTAGGAGAAGGGTAAAGCAACAATAGTAAGTACCAAGCCACTAGCTATGCCTCCTGATGAGGATATTGTTGAAACTCCCAATTTCATAAAAATGTTGAAGAAAATATTTTTTAAAATTAATTTAGAAACAATGAAAATTTTGGATGAGGCAAGTATGGAATCCGAGGAGATGATGAAGAGGCTATCAGATTTGAGAGCGCAAGCTTGTTGTTATGAAGTAAGCTCCAATGAATATTTAGTTATAACAAAAGTTCAATAAAGATTTATTTTTTATAAAAAATTATGTTGTGAAGTAAAATATGTAAAATGTGCAAAAATACTTTATTGATGCAATTTTTTTAAAGAGTTGTAAGAAAATTTAACTACTAAATTCTTGTTATACAAGAATTTTTGGCAACTGATCCACAACTTGGTCAAGGACAATGGTGAGGCCGGTAGTAGCAGAGCTCCGACTGCCACTAGTAAAATAATCTTTTAGTTGACAAATTAGAAGTAATTTTTTATTTCGAACATTCAAAACTTCTTAACTCTTACTTTTTCAAAATGTCTTTGCTAACAATGTATTGTTCAAGTCATCCAGTGCAAGAGACTCATACAAGGTTGATGGATGCTCATGCGAGATTGCTAACTGCAATGTCAACAACAAGGGGACGTCTAGCTGGTAAATCCTTATTTTTCTATATTTGGTTTTGTGTTAATTATGAGTTGATAATATGTACTTTAATATTGGGTGCATCACATAGTGTATTAATTTTTTTGTGGTGGGAGATACATCGTTTGGTATGCCACCAAATGCAGATCATAGTGCATGTATTGGTTATAATTCACTGTCATTTCCTGGAGCTACCCGTATTTCTAGCACGAGAGCTATGTAGACATTGTTGATGATTGATGATAATGAATCAATGCCTTTAAAATGTCCTAAGATTCTAGGTACTTTAAATAATTATTTTTTATATTGTAATAAGGATTTTCTTGCAAGACGTAAACATGATAGGAAGTGGTGAATGCAAGGGCTTTTTATGTGGAGTGATACCTCATGACCTTCTTTAGTATGTTGTATTGTGCAAGTTGTTTAATTATTCTAGAATTCCTTTTTATTAGGGGTTTGGTAGGATCATCTGAAGTATCAATGACCTTTTGTCTATACTAGTAATTCTCTAATTTAGTAATTCGGTACATTGCAATTTCATGCTTTCAGTAGAAGATACTAACTAATTTTTCTATAGAGAACCAAAAGTGGGAGTCTTCTTTCATATTCAATGTTCAGTTTTCAATGATTTCCCACATCATTGCTATTGCCTGTTAGAGTTTTAGAGTGCTCACTTTTAGCTTCACTATCTATTTTAGCAATATTTGTTTTCCATAATATCCCAGGTATGATCACTAACAACATCAATTAAGAATGAGAAAAAATGAAGGTCATGGCAAGTTATATGTATTATGCACTATATTTTTTTTCAAGGTATACTGATTAATATAGTCACAGTACATTTTTTAGTTTCAGAACATCAGCAACAAAACCCTGGTAGAGTTTGACTGGTTTTAGACATTTTAAAATTTTTTCCAAACTTCTTTTTTGGTCAATTTTGGTCAAGTTGATCCTCCAACCCTAAAATAGATCACTAAAAAGATGAAATGTGTCTCATTTTATGTATTTGTTATTCACTATGAAAAATATTCTTCGCATGATTCATTTTAATGGTTCTTACTATTAATTATCCCATGAAATTTTTTGCAAGAAATGATACATTTTATAAGAGGCTTTATGACCTCACATTGCGAAGATTCAGTCCCACCATAGGTAAAAGGTGGAACATCATAACTGAAATAATTTTATCCCACTTTTTTTTTTCATATCATTAATTGGTGCAACATTTTTCCTTTCATTTGGGTCTTTTCTTATACTAGCTATATCTAACAATTTTGTGTTTTTTCTTAAAAGGTGGAACTACCAAGATAAAAAATTAAAAGATGAGCTCATCAAAGATATAGAGCATGAGTTTGGTAGTAATATTTTTTATCATAAGAAATTGTTACAAAAAGCTTCTAGACATCTTAAGGTTATGAGGGACACATATAGAAGGAGCCTCGTCCTAAACGTGAAGTATGAGCGTCCTCCCTTTGTTTCAGTGAGGGACTAGAATGAGTTCATTTTGGATGCAAAGGAGAAAGGGGAATGTCCAAAAGAAAGTATGCTAGCAAAGCCAAAAAGGTATGCAATAGTATTAACTACTAGTACACTAATGATAAAATTTAGGGTTCAACTTTAGTATCAACAATTTCAACTAGCTCAATTTAATCTATCTATTGATGAAAGGTATGTAATTCATATGCTAACACAATTGCTTATAAATCTCAATCTCAATCTGGGCATAAATCCTACATAAGATATAACTGACACAACTGCTTATAAATCCTAAATTCATCTACTAACACAATTGCTTATAAATCTCAATCTCAATGCTGACACAATTGTATATATCTCAATTTGGGCATAAATCCTACATAAGATATAAATAGTGCACTTATAACTTTATATATAGCTATATTATGTCTTGAAAATATAGTAATGCTCAACTACATGTACCATAGTTGTATGTGTTAGCAGTATAACTGATAAATGATATTCAGTAATTGTAATGACAAGTACAATTTTTTTGAAAAACTTTGCAAGAATTTTACTAATGGTCAATCTCCTAAAAGTAATAAGCATCACGTTCAATGCCAGAAACACAAGTTAATGACAATAATCACATTCCTATCTTTGAGGACTGACAACAACCCTTGTAGATTTGTATTTATTGGTATTGTGGAGAGATGATCCAGCATACACTAGGTAAGACAAACTATTTGAGACTTCATTTGGATGACATGATGTATGTTACCTATAGACCATGGCTAGTCATAGAGCCATAAGATGATGTCTTCTCCTAGCTAGGATTCATGTTGGTATCTTAGCCACTGAATGGCCATTCTTCATTGAAGATAGAGAGATTTTTGCTAACCCATGTCTAGAGACAGTTCAACTATCAATATGGTATATCACAGGAGTACTATAGTACACCTACTTCACCAAGGAGGTAAAGAAAGGTTGTTCTCCTAGATTGGACCCAGTTAGATGTATGGAAGATGTTAGTGGCCTTACCATTTATAGGTGGGACTACTTTCTATATGTAGTGAATGATGGTGTCACTCCCTAGTACATAGAGCATTTGGCCACACATTCATTTCCTCATATAACTGATCCTATAGGGGTAGTTAGTCAGGCACCACACCCTAATGTTTAGAAACCACAAGAACATCCTTTGAGGGAGGAGAGACCATTATAATGGCCATTGGTAGTTCCTGTTACAATTCCTTCTCATACTGTTAGATTGGATCTTAGATCAAGCAACAATGAATAGGCACATAGGCCTACTCATTTGAGAACTCATAGAGAGATGAGCACCATGGGTGTAGTAGGAGGTGATGCTAGGAGACATAGGGTAGAGGAGCCACCACAATAGGATGTGGATGGAGGAGGGGATGATGACATGCCAAATTAGCCTTCACAAGTTTCACCCATAGGAGATGTATTAGCACAGACTCAAGATTCTCTATGACATGTGAGGGAGAGATTGAGGACTTCTCAGAGGTAGGTGGGCAAGTTACAAGTGCATGTTATAGTTAGAGATGCATGACTAGCTAGAAGAGGTGAACTATGAGATAGTAGATCTATGGTCTGAGATCATAGAGCTAAAGAGATAGATAGAGTTAGAGTGAGATGAGACATGTCATCATACCTCTCGAGCTGCTCATTATTATGTAGTATATGAAAATGCAATACCTCTAGCTCAACATGTCTTAAGGTTCTTTGATTATGCTTGAGCTTTTGATGGTGTAGTGCCTCCTGCACGTGCAGATGTTACTCCTCCTCATCCTCCTGGTGATGAGGGGGAAGGCAATAGTTAGGTCCATGCTATATTTTGTTCCTTTTTGTATCTTTATATTGATCATGAGATTCATTGTATATTTGATGTATCATTTTGAGACTTGAGATATTGATAGTGCTCTGATTAGCACTTAGTTTTGATCTTTTGATTGTATCACTCATCTAACATGTCAATGATATATATATATATATAACACTAGATGTGAATTGTCCACTCTTAGAAAGCATTAGAATTATTGATTGTAGTTTACCTAGTAAGATAATGGTGAGCTTCTGTTTACCTAAATGTCTCTATTTGGAAACTGACACTCAACTTTTGGAACATTTTGCAAAAGTGAAATTGATTAGGAAAATCACCTGTTCTGATGATGAAGATTTTGCTAATTTCAAAGTTCTACAATGCTTTCCTTATTTGGAGGAGTTGTGTGTGCATTCTCCATTATTGGTTGTGTCCCCTACAAGTGTAAGCATTTGTGTTATTTTAATCTACATGAAAGCATTTGTTTGCAAGCATTTAAAGTTATGATTTTTTTTTTTGGAAAACTCTAACCCAAATTTCATTCTTATAAATAATGCTCAAAATTTCTGCTATTTCTTTCCACTCTATGAAATTTACTATTTGTTAAACTCTTATACCTTATTTATAGGATCAAAATTATGTGGCATTATTAAAGAAAATGCTTTAAACATGATCACATACTAATCTTCTTAATTTCTATAGTAAAAGTGTTAAAGTTGACTTTTTATTTTTTTTCTATCCTTAATTCTTCTTTTAATATGTGACTTTTAAGAATAGTTGAAGCTTATCTAAATGGTTTTCTATCCAACTGTCAGCTTTGAAATCATTTGTTATGGATGTAGACTATACGAAACATCCTCCAAACTATGATGTAACATTTCTAATCTTCTCAAACATTCTGAATGGTGCTCCACTGCTAGAAGCATTCAAAATAAGCATAGATTAAGACAAGTCTTAAGTCGTGAGTCTTCTACTAGAACAATGCTAGGTAGTTCCTATTAGTTGCTAGTTATCTTAGCAAATTAGTGGAGATTTTGTTTTAGTTAAAACCACCATTTATAAAATCAGTTCCATGCAGTGTGGAGGCTAAAGAAGCACTTGACGCACAAAGGTGATGTCTTTTAAATTGAAAACAAAAAAATACTTACTTTGTAGCTACAAGTAAAAAGGAATACTACTAAAACAATCTGAAATCTAACATTCACCCTCAAGTTTATACTTGTTGCAGCCTTGCGGATAAAAACACTTTGAGTGTGGAACCTATGGATACTCTATAGGACATCAAGAACTAGCAGGTAATGATACCAAGGTAATGCTACCAGACTCATGGATAAATAGCATGATTACACATGTCAATTAAAGGTATGCTGCTATAATTTCTTCCCTTTTTTCATATTTTTGGTCGGACATGCTACTTTATGCTAAAACCTTCATACCAATATATAATAATCTAGTATTTAGTACTGATCTTTATATCTATATCATCTAACATATTTCAAACTTTTCATAGGTTGCAGGACACATCAAAGGCAACAAAGGTGAGGCTAGAAAAGGTTGGACAACACAAAATTGGCTCTAGGGGATATTTGAAAATCAAAGCATGCATTGTAAGTAGCAATAAATGAATTGAAAAGAAAAATTATTTATAAAATAAAAATAATTTTTTTAATTAATAAAAAAATGCAGGGTGCTGATTTTAATCTGGAGGCCACAGAAGAACACAAAAAAATTGTCTTCAAGCAAGGCTATGCAGCGGTGGCTGAATGCCTATAGCAAACTTCCATTTCCCCAACCGAACAGTCTCCTACATCATGTGCACAGGTAAATATGCCAAAATATATATTAGAAATTGAATACTTGAGCAACAATTTATTTGATAATAACTTCATGATATTTTAATGCAACCTATTAATCGTGACACAGATCATACGCAGCATCATGAAGCCCCTAATGTGCATTGTACTATCGATGGAGGTGCTCATTTTTTATTTAAAACTAATTATATAATTATTAATACAATTTAACATCTTTAATTGAACTTGGTGTAACCTTTTTGTGTTGAGGATATAGAATCATGTCGTGCTAAACAAGTACTGGAGGATGTTCACACTAATCAGTAGGTAGATCATGTCACACATTCAGGTAAAGAAAATCTATGTTTTGTTCTTTTAAATTAATTTTTTGATTTATAGTTCTTTTACTTAAATAAAAACTCGTAATTCACTAATATAAAATGGTACAAATTTAACTCATGAAGTACTTTTTATTGTAGTAGACCCCCCTTTGGTGCAACGGCCTCATCATATTCCTGAACGGATGAGCAGGAGACATGTGATAGAACTAATAGGGGAGGGGGATGATGAGGACATTGATATTCCTCTTAGAAATTTTATGAAAAAAGAAATGGCAAGAAAGAAAAAAAGATATGATTATTCATGAATGACTTACTCTTGAATATTGTTAATGAATATTATTCATTAATGTTGGGTGTTAATGAATATTGTGTTAATGAATTATTCATGAATGACTTACTCTTGAATATTGCGTGTTAATGAATTATTCACGAATGTTGTGTGTTTATGAATTTTATGTGTTAATGAATGTTATCATGTGATTATAATGATTGAATGTTATATTTCAAAAATGGATGAATTGAATTTTATTAAATGTTAATGGGGATGACCAAGACATTGATATTCCTCTTAGAAATTTTATGAAAAAAAGAAACGACAAGAAAGCAAAAAAGATATGATTATTCATGAATGACTTACTCTTGAATATTGTTAATGAATATTGTGTTAATGAATATTATTCATTAATGTTGGGTGTTAATGAATATTTTGTTAATGAATTATTCATGAATGACTTAATCTTGAATTATTCATGAATGTTGTGTGTTTATGAATTTTATGTGTTAATGAATGTTATCATGTGATTATAATGATTGAATGTTATATTTCAAAAATGGATGAATTGAATGTTATTAAATGTTAATGGGGAATTTAGAGTGATGTTAGGGGGGTGGTTGGCCCTGTTAAGTAGAGAATATTTAACTATTCTCGAAACCAAGTGAAGCTCAAACTTTAAAGATAAGCTTATAGTTAATAGTGACAAAAAATTAGCAAGTCGAAATGAATTTCTTCATTACAAGTACCTTTTTAGTTTTTAAAGCATGATATCATGTTTTAATATTGTATAGTTTTTTTTTCTTAAGTTAAAGTATTCTTTTACTATAACAACATAATTTATGACCATTTTAATAACTATTCTAACATCTCTTTATGACAAATCCTATTTTGGAAAAGATGGTGATACGTGGTGCTATCTATTCCTTGGGAGATTGGATTGCATAGGTTTATATCTCAACATCAACATGGAAAAGGTGTGAAATTGCACTCTCCTTAGTCATGGTTACATACCTACTGCACTCTTTCATTTGAAAAATGAATAGAACTACCATATCTAGTAGCTTCTCTATGTTGTATTCATTTATTGGTAATGATTCAATGTCATGCCATTTGATGGTAGCTTCTAGAGTTTCATTTAGTTGTAAGGTGTGTCTTATCTTTTCAAGTTTGTATACTCCATTTGGTAGTTTGGTATTAATTGATGATGTCTGGGATCTTCTACCTACATTGTAGTCTTCATCATCATCCAACTTGTTGTTTGGTATTTTCCATGTTATCCTCTATTTCCATGGTCTTCAGCATGGTTGTGTCTTTTATCTATCTAGTTCAAAGACTCTATGCACCTAAGGTGGAAGCCATTTAGAACTAATAGTTGGAGAGATCTTGTTTCCCCCTGTAAAACTAGAAAATGTCATGAGTTTAAGGTCAAGAAGGAAGAATTCGTAACATTTTGAGTATAAAAATATGCTTAAAATTACATATTTAGTTGATTCTTTGGTGAAGTTTCTTATTTCAATTCAATTGATTTTGGTTGTCAACCAAATTCCTAACTCCAATGTATATTTTATTTCAGTGCTACATTTTCATAGGGATCTAAGTAAAATGACAGTTGACTATTATTTATATTTGAGAATTTGTGTTGTGCCTTACTATGATCCTCTGAATATAGAGGAGAAATTAATCTAAATTTGTTTCTCATGTCCCATGTTGGATGCTTCTTGTTGTGTAACTAACCACTTTTGATGTGGGTTATGAACTCTGATGCTAGTATGCTATTACACTACCATTTATTATAGAGTAGATATAATAAGTATCTCTAAATATATTGTAAGGATCTCTAAACATGAGTAAAGTAGTATTACATAACATAGATTTGAACTCAAAATTCATGATGTTTTCCACTCTGGAGAAAGAGGGGAACTTAATATACTTGTAACACACCCCATTAGAAGAGATCCATTGGATGGTTTTTGTTGGGGTTTGACTCTCTTGGTGTAGCGCTAAGCTAGGCTTCTAGGTGCTAGGATATTTTCTCTTGTTGGTAGGTCTAGACCCGTTGAATGCTCTAGATAATTGTCTATCAAATTTTGGTTGTAGGAGCTATGCTTTGGCTATCAATTCTTATGAAAAGTTTATCCTATTTTGTGTTGATAACATGGACTTTTATTAGTGCAGAAGTATGTTCTATAAATTCTTAGAGTCTCTAGTGCCTCTAAGATTTACATCGTTGGGTGACTAGTTCTTTGAAGTTCTAATGTTTTTTGACATTGAGCTATACCTATGTGAGTTATGTTTGGGTTTTCCTTCCTCATCTTCATTTCACTTTTGTGAGTTGTTTTGCCCAAGGCCATTGGAAATTCCCTTTGCTAGTTCCTAAAATTTGATGGATCTAGTACAATTTTGGGCTATTCTATGATTGTATTCTAGTTGAAATAGAGATCTCTCCACTTCAATCATGGTTGATAAGAGGCCATGGCTGAAGCATTGAGTATGAGGGTTTTCCATTGTGTTGTAGAGATTGCATCTCTATAGGATACATGCCTAATGATTGCCATTTTGTCTTGGATAGGTGTTGTCACTTGATGGAGGGCTGTAAAAAATGACCATTTGACAATTAGAGCTTCTAAATTTGATTTAGATTTTCCTTTTGAGGACTTGTTTTCTAATGAAGAAGAAACTTTTTTTGATTATATTGATGCTTCTCATGCTGTTGGTCTGAGCTAGACTTCTATCGCTTCCATTCTTGTCACAATTTTGGATGTTAGACTGTATTTCAGGTGCAATGCCCACTAGCCTTGTGGCCTATGTTGTTGAAGTTACTGCTCCCACTTCTATTTTGAACAAAATTCTACTGATAATGTTGACTCTTAAATAATCACTCTTGGGACTTGTTGATAGGTTGTAGTGGGGTTTCCTTTGTTGCAATCCTAACAATAGCGTTGCTTAGACTTTTGTCCAAGTGCATAGGAAGAGGTTTTTTTTGTTGTGTTGTTGATGCCCTATGTTTATGGTTTCATCCCTTGTTTGTGTAAAGGTTAAAAACCCCTTGTTTTGGCTATTATAGAAAAACAACATATCAATATCATCCTTTCATATTGAACAATACTAGACAAGTAATGATACTATCTTGAAAAATGCAAGAAGCCAAGACTACAATATACACTCGTTTGATGAAGCAAATAAAATCCTACCAACAATAATTAGTCAGAACTATCAAAGTGAATTTTTAGTATTGTATAAACACAATTGGAAAATGGATCAAGAAGATTTCATGTCTTTCTCATGGCAACTTTGGTTATTATGTGTAAAATTGGCCTCATTCTTTTAACAATTATTTTCATGTTATCTGTAGAATTTTTTTTATCATTTAAGTTTCTTGTTCTTGCAAGATTAACTATGAGATGCAGTGTTACTGGTGTTTGCAAATAAGTAGGATATTCCCAATGCAATGAATACTGCAAAGATCATGATAAACTTGGGTTGCATTCTCTTAGGTAGTGACACTTGTGAGTATTACATTCTTTATAATTTTCAATATTAAAAATTATAGATACTAATCATCTATTATGTTGCACCATTTCTACTTTGCATATAGTTTATCATCACTCTAGTAAATGAGAAAAAAATTGGAATGATCATGTTCTAAAGTATATACAAAGCATCTATGATAGTTTGTTAGAAATAAATCCTTTTATTTTAGTTCTTATGGCTTTTGTTTTATTTTGCAAGTTTGAAAGATTATAGTGGAATAGGGTTCAAGAATTTTGTATTACAAAAATGTCTTATTTCTTTATTGACATAGATAGATTGAGGAGGTAAAAATTCAATTTTGATGCGTATTCATATGTAAGATGCAAACTTATTTTGATGTGACATTATGTGTGTTCTCTTTCACATTTTACTATCAATTTTCTATCCAATTTAATGACCCAAAACTACTGAGAAAGCCTGTGAAGGTCACAATTGCTATTAAAATCTTGTACTACCTTTTTATGTTTATCGTTTACCTATCTGCAACTTCACAATCGATATTGACAGTCTCTTGCCCTCACCGTGCAATTGAACTACTTTAGTTTTATTGATGCAGCTGAAATATGAGTGCCTTTTGTGTTCTTGACAAATCATAAGCTTTCAACTTTTGTGAAGCCATTATAGATGCAAATGAGCAACTGGTGAGGTGTCAATTTTAAGGCAATTTTTTGTTTCTATAATGTACAGTTCAATTGCTAGAAATATTTCATCTAGATTGTTAATTGATAGATTGTTAAATTTTCATGACATTTTCTACTTTGGTTGTACAGTTCTCCTTGCATTTGTAAATCATAAATCTTGCTACAGTCTTTAGCCTAATGACAGTGTGGTATTACATCTAGGGCGATAACATAGTTGACTTAAAACTTTACATTAAAGAAAACATCAAGGGATAATATTTGAATTGTGGATATTTGTAAATTATGTTGGTTTTAGACATAGTTATAGTTATAGTTATATATGCGCTCTTATGATGATGTGATTAGGACTGTAAGTTTTTTTGTCACATTTATCTGTTTGAAAAATAGATGAAATTATTGGCTTTCATTCCTGATAAATAATTCTTTCCTAATTTTATTCTTCCTTGCAAGAACCAAAATTTAGATGCACTATGCCAATTATTGCAAAGGCTTTGCTCTCATAGGAGCCTTTTAAACTGCACAAAATTTGAGTTCTAAAGCATAATTGCTCAGTGGAGACTCGAGATATCATGCACATTTCTTCCTCCTTCCCATTGTTTTGTATGAAATAAATCATGTGATGAATGAAACAATGGTGTGGAGGTAGAAATGTGCACGATACCCTGACTCTCATGCACCAAGCAATTACACTTTAGAATCAAGTTTTGTGCAGTTTAGAAGGCTCCTATGAGAGTAAAGATTTTACAATAATTGGGATAGATCATCAAAATTTCTACATATCTTGGTCTCAATTTTGACACAAGTATAAATAAGAATTGGTATTTTGGTCACAATTTCGACACCAAACTGGTTGCCTTTGACGTTGCTTATATGGCACCAGCATAGAAAAGTAAGATGTTTCCATCGCAATTTCAATGCCAAATTGGTTTAGGTTTAAGTCAAAATTTTGACCAGCGATGCCCGCAAATGAGGAAATAACAGTTTAGCTTGGACTAGGGAAATCAACAAAATTCGTGTCGATAAGTCCACCTTTATGAAGTTGAAATTTTGACATAGAATGTATGTGGCAAAAAACTAACCAAAAAAGATTGATAGCAAGCTTGGTCACCTTATCAACCTACTCTTGTCAAAATTTTGACCTTTTGACGTCAAAATTTAGGCCTAAATTTACTAGTGGTTATTCCACATATTGTGCTTATGTCGACCATCTTCCTTAGCATACTTCCAAACTTTTCTTCTTATCATAATACTTCTCCTCATTTAGCATAATGTTTTTCATGTCAAACTTCTCCCCCATTGACATCAATGTCAAAGGTTTTTACAACCATTATCTCTGCATCAAACTTTGTATTCAATTGATACTTATTTAGTTTGAGTGTCAAAAGACACTATTTACAATAATATAAATCAAGAGTCCTAGATGACTTTTTCCATCACAGATACTCCTCCATATAGGAAGCATCAACATCTTATCCAGACAAACAATGGTGCTTTGCTATCCTAGAATGATGCATTCTTACATCTTCTACTCTAATGTAGGAAGGGGCATAACCCCAAGCATACCTCAAAAATACTCAAAAGTCTCTTTGGGAAGAGGCTTAGTGAATATATCTACAATCTACTCTTTTTCACTTACATACTCCAATCTAATTTCTTTCTCTACAACTTTTTCTCTCAACATATGATACTTAACAAAAATGTCCTTAGTCTTTGAATGCAACACTAGATTCTTAGACATATTTACTATGCTTGTGTTGTCACAATGTATAACAATAGGTTCACTAATTTATATCCTTATATCCTTTAGCATCTATTTCATCCAAATAACTTGATTATAATTATTTGCTATTGCAACATACTCTACTTCTATTGTACTTTGAGTTGTGCAATCCTACTTCTTGGTTAGCCAAGAAACCAATCTTCCTCCAAGAAAGAAGGCTCCTCCACTAGTGTTCTTTATGTCATCCATATTTCCTGCCCAATTTGCATTAGTATAAGCACTTAGAATAAATTCATTAGCTCTGTCATATCATAATCCAAATTCTAAAGTTCCATTCAGATATCTAAATATCCTTTTTACTACTGCATAATATGCTTCTCTAGGAGCATAAGTCTCCTCATAATCTATTCCTTCTTGCTATGAGTAACCTTTACATACCAATCTTTCTTTGTTTCTTACAACTTTTCCTTGTTCATTCATCTTGTTCCTGAATACCCATTTGGTTCCTATCATATTCTTGTTTTTTGGTCTAGGGACCAATTCCCACATTTCATTCTTTTCTATCTGATCCTATTCCTCTTTTATGGCTTGTTTCTAGTAATCATATTTTCATGCTTCATCTATATTTTTGGGTCTTTTTCTTTGCTTCCAATGATCTGTTCAGATAGGCGATTCTTTATCATGTTCTTTCCTAAAGTAGGAGTTGCTATCTCAACTCCTAGTTCTACTAAAGGTTTTGAGCTTTATTCCTAGCTTGGTTCTCCTTCATTCTGCAAATCATTGTTACTTTCAAGAAATATCTTATCATTTCTTCACTTAGTAACAACATCATCATCTGAATTGTATCAACTATTCTCTCTTTTATGTTGAACTTCTCATCAATTCTCACATTTGCACTTTCCATAATAGTCTTAGTTATCTGATTATAACATATGTAAGCCTTGCTTTTTAATAAATAACCAAGAAAAATACCTTCACCACTTATAGCATAAAACTTACCAATATCATTGTCTCTCTTTATGTATCACTTACTTCCAAATATTCTAAAATACTTAACTTTAGGTGAGTGACCAAACCATAGTTCATAAGGTGTCTTGTTTGTGACCTTTCTAACTTGCACTCTATTCATAGTGTAGATGGTTGTATTCATAACTTCTCTCCAAAAAAATTTGGATACGTCATTCTCTGCTAACATAGCTCTTGTAGCTTCAGCAATAAACTTGTTCCTTCTTTCTATAGTGTCATTCCATTTAGGGGTTCTCAGAGCTAATAGCTATCTTTTAATTCCATTTTCTTCACCAAACATGTTAAAATCATTTGAATTAAATTCTCCTCCTCTATCTAATCTTAAACATTTAATCTTCATACTAGATTCATTCTCAACTCTATTTTTGAATATCTTGAACTTGTCAAATGCCTTAGATTTCTCTTTAAGAAATGAAACCCACATCATTCTAGAAAAATCATCAACTAGAATCATAAGATACCTTTCACCATAAAATCCTCTAGTCTTTGTAGGACTAATGAGATATGCATGTACAATCTCCAACTTTGTTGTAGTGGTAAATTTTTTGTTGGGAAAAGTTCTATTATGTTTTGCCAAAACACACTCCTTGCAAATTGTGTTATTAGGCTTTACAATCTTCAGAAAATCTCTAACAGAAAACATTCTACTTGTTCTCACAATACTATAAAAGTTAAAATGATAGAATCTCTTATGCCATAACCAACTGTCATATACCTTTGCAACCAAGCATGTCATTTTAATAGGATTTAACTGAAATAAATTGCCTCTAGATCTAGTTCCTATTTCAATTACTTTCCATCTTTATCTTTGATCATGCATGTCTTTTCTGAGAATTGCAACTGATAACCTTTGTCTACTAGTTGTCCAACACTCAAAATATTGTGATTAAAACCATTAACAAAATATACATCCTTAGTATTAATTTTACCATCAAGAGATATAGATCCAATACCTTTTACTTTGCATGTTGCATTGTTCCCAACTCCAACAATTCCTCCATCCTAACTTTTGCAGTCAACAAACTTGTTCATGTCACCATTCATATGATGTGAACAACCACTATCAATTATCCAATTATATTTCTTCTCAACCTGTGATACCAAAGCTACCTTCTCCAGAATTTTTTCTTTAATTGCCACAAATCCAATTTCATCATCACTGGCACTCAATGCTTGTTCATTAGAATTGTAATCTTCATTTGCATACAAACAATCTCTATCTTTTCTAGGCTTATGAATTCCCTTATACTTTTTCTCCCTTTTAGGACACTTAGATGCATAATGACCATATTCATCATAATTCCAACATCTAAAGGTTTTGTTACCTCTTTTTTCTCTTCTTACCATAAGGGCTACTACTTCATCAATGTTTCTATCTTCTTTGGATCTATTGATACTAGCAAAATCCCCTCTAGCATATGTGCTCCTTCATAGGTTAGGTCAAATATTTAAGGCTCTAAAAGTTGTCTCTATTCTAGTTAATTCTCCAAACTATCTAAGATCATTCTCAACTACTTCAAATCTTCCAAGCAATGTTTCCTTTGTGAAATCTTTGGTGCATGATATCAACAACTATATCATCTAAACTTTTGACTTGAATGGTGGTGTTAGAGTCTTCAATATCTTCCATAAAACTCCATCATCATCCTTAGTTCCTCCTTGAGCTTTAATAACTACAGTAATTTTTAATATCCTACCTATATATGTTCCTACATATTCATCTTCCATAATCTTGGCATCTTGAAATGCACAAATCCAATTTTGTATCCTTAACTTCTTAGAGTGTTCATCACCTTCAAAACTATTTTCCAAATCTTTCCAAATCAAATGTAAAGTAAAAAGTGATTTTACATGATTATACTCAATTTTAGAAAGTGCAGTCAATAGTGCTTCTCTAGCTCTCATGTCACACATGAAAAGATCTCTTTTTGCGTCAGTGCAAGTTTCCAAGTCCTTTTCTTCAATGATTGTCTTCACTATTTTTTTCAAGATCCAATATCCCAGACCCATACACAACAAATATATCTTCATCTTTTCTTTTCATCTATCATAGTTTGTTCCATCAAACTTCAAACTATCTTCCCTGAACATGTTCACCATGGATCTCCCAAAGTTGTTAAACTTTTTCTTCAAGGTCCTAAAGCTATGATGCCAATTGTTAGAAATAATAGTCCACCAAGGTAACTAGTGGGGAAAAATCAGTTATCCAATAATTAAAACACTTAGTTTCTTTAAACAAACTTAACCATTCAACCAAAGTAAATATCAACCATACAAAGATGCACATAAACAATTACACCAGATATGTTGACTAGGAAAACCCTTGATCAGAGGGAAAACCCTAGTGGGAATGATGCCCACAAGATAATGTACTAATATGAATATTCCTTGTTAGAGGATGGACCCTGTTAGGAGTCTATTACAACATTTAGTGCAATGAATCCTATTTGGAGACTTTGAATCCTTGTTAGGAGATTCCAACCCTATTAAGAGTTGTAGTACAATGTATGCAAGAAGAGCCCACTACCCAAACATGTAATTTAAACTTCAAAAAGAGCTCACTACTCAAACAAATAGTTTACTATTATTTTCTTCTTTCCTTGTTCTTTCCTTTATCCTGTCAACTAGACCAATCACTCTCAAACCTTTTAGACTAGGTCACAAACCTTAGATCCGAATACAAAACCTCGGATCACTCAGTAAAACCTTGGCAATGAAGTTTCCTTCACTTCCTTCCTTTATACCAAGTCCATTAAAAAATTCCTTGAGTCAGCTATTAGTCCTTCTCAATTAATTGTTATATGACCATATTAAGAACATGTTATGCTTAATGATAACACAAATCTTTCACCTTGCAACTTGTATAACTTTCCAAAAATGAAAAATTATAATAAGTGAGCTTAGCCATGTCATCCTCAATATGTCTTCTCCATATCCTCAACCTTGATCCTCAAGATATCAACTCTGCTAAGAGATATAACAAGTTTACCAGAACATGCCTCTATAAACTCTATCTCTAAATAGATATAACCAAAACTTACATAAATTCTTCTAGACTTATCCTTTCTATTTCCAATGTTAACTACATATGCTAGAAACTTAGAAGTATCTCCTATAACCTCAGGTGGTTATCATGCTCAACTATTTGTCTGTATCAACTTGATCTTTCTATTGTTCTTCTATCAAATACCACAGAAGACATCAAACATGGTATGTTGACATCAATGACAAACTCAGTCATGAATGTAACATATCATCATCAAACCAATATTCTAACAATCTCTCCAATCTTCTAGCAAGGCCTGGCTTTGATACTTGGTAATCTTGGGCAGTCATTTTATCCTCATCCTTATCCTGAGATGGCTTAGTGATTACTGCCAACTAGTGTCCTGGGTCTTTATCAAAATCAAGCCTAGATTCAATTTTCACTTTCTTGGTTTTGGATGACTTGCCCAAACATTTACTCTCTAGGTCATCAATGGATAGAGATAATGGTACTATACTTTATTTCTTGACTACTAGAGTCTCTAGCTATTTAGGTGCTATAGGGTTCTTTTCTAGTGTTATGAAGGTGTTAGTCACAATAAGAGCATCCATGGGGATACTACCATCTTCAATTGAGATTTTTTGACTTTCTTCCATGACTAGGATGTTATTACTAGGGATTTTCTCTATTTAAGGATTAGCTTTAGGGGAATCCAAATCTATCAACACTTCTCAACCTGCTTTAGGGTTGTGTCATATTTTCTTTTTCCTAGTGCTTGACCAAGTTACTTTTTTTATAGCTTCTTCTTTAGGTTGAACTTGAACCTTGGGTATGGTGGTTCAACTTGAAGTTCTTGTTTACCTACAATAAAATAATTTACACTATGGTTAGCGGAGATAATTAATCTTTGAGGAGACTTCTTTTCTTTAGACTTTGAATGTTTCTTTTCTAACTTAATGATCATTTCTTGATTTTTTTTTTTCTTAAGCCATTCCTCTATCCTTTTAAGTACATTTGTGGTCCAGGAATGTAGATTGTCCTCCAGTCTCTTTCTCTAATCTATTTGGGGATTGGGAAAGATTCACTTTGTTCAATGTACCAAGGATCTACTACTTCTTCTTTTTCATCTCCTACATGAACATTGTCTAGGCCAACCTTGAAGGTTTTTTCTTGACCTAAGATCATCCTAGACCACAACCTTTTTCTAAATTCAAATTCATTAGAGCAGTTAGCCTAATAATCTTCCAAATGAGTGATACGTCAGAAAGTGGATACAACCTTAAGATTATCTTTGGAAAACCCTCGACAATCAAAACCTTTCCTAGAGGGATAACATTTAAGACAGAGGTTAAACATCTCCTCCTTTACCATCATAGCATGCTTGAGGTCCAAGCATTTGTAATGACCCAATTATATAGGAAAAAGTAACATAGATGTCTTTTTAGTTCTTTCAGACAAGTTTTCAACAATGATCAATTATCTACATATCTCCAATAGAGTAACATTGTATAAGAAATAATGAGGTAACTTAAGAGTTTCACCATTAAATGCACCAACTCTAAGATAGGTGAACCTAAGGAACTAGATGTGATAGAAACCATAGGTTTCAATCACTTGCATGGCTTCTTCTAAATGCCTACAATTTTACTTTCCCTTGAGTTTGAATACTAGTCTTTCCAAAAATACATCATTGATTCTCCTAAATTTTTGGGAGGGCTTTCTAGCCTATAAATGTTTATAATATTGATATTTTGACATATCATCCATATATGGTTCATGAGGAATACCTTCCCACTCCTTTGAAATAACCAAAATGTAGATAAGAAAAGATGACATGAAGAAAGGAATGAAATCAACCAAACTTAATATCCTTTTATGCAATCCTTATACAATCAAACTAGCTGAATTGACAAATTTATCACCTCCTAAAATATTTTGAATAAGGAAATACATCTAGTCCTCCCAATGGAAATCATGCTCATTCCCTTTCATTTTATTTAAGAGGAAAACTATATAAGCGATTTCTTTAATAAATTTTTCAATAGTCAGAGGTTTGTGTGGCCTTAACCCTCCTGTCACTAGGTTCAAAAGTCATCTTTATGTGACCACAACATTGTAATCTTTATTGTTCTTTTCATATAGCCATATTGCTTCTTCAAAAGTCCAAGGCTCATAAGGATCTTTGTGAGGAATTTTCAAGGTTCATACAATAGTCACTCTATCATTTCTTGCTAAGACTTCACCTAACACCTTTTTTATACACCTACTTTGAGGGTCATCATGATTTTCACATTCTATTATTAACTTAGGACATTCCAAAGAAGGAGGAGGAGCTGGGATCTCTAACAATCCACTACTTGTTAATTTCTAAGCTCTCATAATGTTGGTGTTTTGAAACTTCACACTTTCAAATTACCTCGATGAGAACATAATAAATCTAGGGGTAGTTACTTCCCATCCTCAACATATCCTTTTAGACATTGGGCCAACTATAATGCTAGACACTTCTTCTATTTCAGGCTCTTTAAAATCTAGATGGGTAGACCTATTAGATTCTTCATATGGTACCAGTATTCAAAGCATAGGCTAAATCTAAACAAAGAATATAAAACCCTTAATCTTCTAACACTTATGAAAAGATCCTAGACATGAAATAGCTAATTACATGACCTAAGAAATCAATAAGCTAAGTGAGGGAAATTCCTTTCAGTTCTTCAACATGAAAGGGAAAGATTTTGATTATAATGTTGATTTTAGAAAATCCCCAAATATGCAGCAACAAGAACAAGTTGATCCTACAACTGACTAGTGCCTTATCTATTGGGAAATTCCACAAATCACACATATACATCTATGATACCAATGACATATTCCATGCATCAAGATATCAAATCTATCTTATCACTTTGTGAATTGGACATTAGTGTTCATAAAGACGTCATTCTCATTAAATATCCTTTTAAAATAACCAGCAACCTTGTCAAATACATCAAGCATTTACTTGGCCCTTTGTTCCAACAACAAAACATACCAAAGATAAAACATTAAGGAGATGCAAATGGGTCTTAGTTATTTGTCCCTAAACCACATAAGATTGCAAATTATAGAGATAGGAGATGAGAATCAAGATGAAACTAAGAGATTCTTGTTCATTTCTATTCATTTCTTCGAAACTATACATTTAGATGCATGTAAAAAAATTCATAAAACCACTAAATGGATTAGAACTAGCTATGTTATCTTAACTTTGTTCATACAAGAGAAATATGTTGAAGAATATGGTGGAATCACAACTCTGGATCTAATAATGTTGTCTCATAGACAAACTAGAACCAACCTAGTATCACAATAGTGAGAAATTTTCTCCAAAATTGGAACCCTTATAATGAATCAAAAAGAGTGAGATATAAGAGAAGAATTAAATCTTAGATTTTATCTAGCAATGACATGTGTCCACTTGAATCTTCATTTTATGTAGTTGTAAAACATCTCTTGTCTTTCTACCCATGAAATATGATATGATTTTCATCATTATTTTGTAACAAACTTGGAAATATCTCTTATGAATGATGAAAACCCTTGTGCTACCAAAATATCTAAAATACTGATAAAACCTCCATTTAACTAACTTGGATGTAACAAATTTTGACCTTAAATGCATTTTTACTACCTTTTACACACATTTTGTTCATCATCTTGCTAGAAAACAAATCTGAACTTCAATACCTAAATGTGGTTGCAACCTAAGTATATGGGACAAAACCTTCTATGACCTGAGCAGATGGCTTCCTATGTGAAAACAAACTCCAAAAATGGAAAGTTTATTCTCTCCCAATTTTAGTGATATATAATACTGCTATATTGACTTATCAAAAATGCCCAAGGCATTAAAATGAAAAACAAGCTTCAGTCAAGGTCCTCTGATCTGCACTCGCCTTTTAAATTTTATGCAAAAATCTAAACATAACCTAAATTTCAAACTTTAGGTTATATCCTCTTTTAAATTTAAAAATTCTTGTAAGTGAACAATAAACATTCCACAACTCATCCTCTGGTGCTATGGCATTGCCACTTGTCACTTTTTGGTAGGTTCCTTCATGATCCACATAAGCACACTTATCATTCAAAATTAACATGTCACCTCATCCAACTAGCCATGGGGCCCATATGAGCACTTAATTTTCTTTCAAATGGCACTCATCTTCAAGACAAGTTCATATTGTGTACTTGGAATTATAAACAAATAAAACTCCTCCTGCAACAATAATGTGGGATAAATTCCCCTTTATAATTATTTGCATTTTGCTTCATATTTAAACTTTCAATGGTTCTGCATACTCTCAGATAGAAAAAAACAACCACCTATCACATTTTGATCATCTTCCCTAATGTGGGTGTATAAAACAAAATACTCTTCAATCAATGGCTCCTCTAAAAAATGTATATACCAGTAACCTTAGCAAGATACCATTATGTCATTTTCAACCAATGGTTTGTGCTCTTTTCATTTCATCATGTCAAGGACTCTATCCTACACCTAACCACATCTTATTTTGCAAACATCTCCATTCTCTAGTACGTGCTCTCCTCTTTTTAGAATGCAAATGTGTCTTTTGAAACCACTGAAGGTACTAAAACAGTCTGATGCTTTCCTCATCGTGGAGCCTTCCTCAATATCTTGGATCAAAATCTAGCATTGGAAACTTTGGAAATCTACTATACACATTATCATGTGTATCCATGTTGCCTCCACATATGTCATGGATGGCTAGTCTCCATGCTTTAAGAAAACTCTTCCTTGGAGGCTCCCAAGGAATGATGAGGGTAACAAATTCTATTTTGAATTGACTCCTCCAATGCAAAATTTTAATTTTCTAATGAGAAATGGCCACTTTTGTAGATGTCTTCCTGGTTTTGAAAGAAATGTTTATTCTAATGGCAATGATTTCACATATATTATCTCCTTTCTTTTGAACTAATCTTTTGTAATGATATCTCTCAAATCTCAAAACCATTTATCGTAAACATCATGAATGCTCAGATATGGATGAATGTCGATGTGGATGGTTGAATGATTGAATTGGAGAGGAGGAAAAAGGAAAATGCCATAACTTCCCAAGTTCCTACAACTTGTCCATACTCCAAAGATTTTGGGGAGATAGCTTTAATAATGAAACACAATGCAAGTCCACCAGTTCCAATACCCTTATCATTCCATAGCTCATTGCCTAGTGCTTTGTCAAAAGACATTTGAATCATTACAATCCTTTTATAATCTTTTAAATTATAAAGTGGCAAATGGGTTTCAATTTTATCCTTAATACCATTATCAACCAAAAATCCTCTTTGTAATGATTTTAAATCATTATGACTTCTCTTCCCCCACTTTTTTAAATATTTTAAAATCTCAATACCTTATCAATCTAAGGAGATTAGTAGGGCCCCAAAGTGGGTCTTGCTAAACACAATTTCATTTTCAAACAACTAACACCTCAAAATGATCTAAAGAACATCTAATATGGATTTTATCATAATTAAATCACTATCACATCATTTAAAACTAATCTTCAACCTTTCTTGCAAACTACTAGTTGTGTGCCAAGAGGTCCTTTGACTAGCTTTAAAAATTGACCAAGACACCTGACCAGGATTTGAAAATAGATGCACTAATTCCTTGTTCAACATTCTTGCACCCTATTGAATCTTTTCTCATGATGAATTCTCAAAAAAAAAATATTGACCATCGAAGTTTCTCTCTCTGGACTTCCTACAAGCAAACAAGTCAGAAAACCATAAAATGCATTTAGATTTGGCTTTGAAAATAGGTCAAATTGACACTTGGGGAATGAAAAATGGGAAATAATTCACTATCATGAGGGGAATATGAATGTATTATTAGAGCTCATGATGAATAACAAGGTAAGTTTGGCAAATGGTTGAAGTGGGTTACTCAAAATTGTAGAACTAGAGACACTGGCAGAAAAGCAATTTCTACAAACGAAATGGACCTAAGAAAGTGTTCAAATAGATTCATCAAGAATTAAAAATGGCACACTTAAAGAATTTTTAGAGTAGAATGTGACATTATAATCCATTTGATCTCACCTATCATGGATTCAAATTCGTGACATCCCGAATAGGGATACTGATCAATCTGCACCTTTTGACACCAGTAAAAATTTATAAATTGCATATGGAATCACATTCAAAAACTAATCAAATGAATTCATCATAAACTCAAAATTGAAACATATCAAGTCTCTAACCTCTAGAATGTAATGAAAAAATAAATTTTCTCATTTTTTTCAACTAGGTCAAAGTTATAACAAGTCAAACATGGCCTCCTAGAATTCTGAACAATTTGCATTAGCATGACAACAATAAATGATCGACTTTGAGGGAAAACCTAGTTAAAACATATCGTAATGACTCATAATCTGAAACATAGCTTCTTTGATATGAATACTAAACATTCCCAAAGTAGTGATTCATAAAACATTACTGGGTATGAGATATTCAAATGTAAATTAGGCCTCATGTCGTTGTTCGACTTCATAAAAATGTGGATTTGGACATTGCTCAAAACAAAACTTCACAGAATGACTCAGAATGGTAGTTTATCTTCATGGGATGAGTGGATATGATGAATTCAAAGTGTTAAAAACATTAAGCACCTATTAGGCCTCAAATAGGTAGTTGGGTACACATGCACTAAAAGTGCTTATAGGGCTTGATTTTTTGAATGGTACACAAAATAAGGGCTTCAATTTTGAGTCTCAATAGGTTCCATTCTGGGTAAATCTAGTTCTTTCCACTAACTCCATTAAATTTACATTTACTAAAAATTTATCTTGATTTTCAGGGAGGGAACTCACCAAACAAGTTTTTTTAGGTTTCAGGAGTTTTGGCTAAAACAAGGTCATGTTAATTTGAAAATGAAAATGACCCACTAAATATAATTGCCTAGAATTCCTTCAAAGAAACTATAAAAAGAAAATCCAAAAGAAAATTTATTTTTTACTCACTAATTTCATGTTCCAAATTACTCCTGCAAACCCTTACCAACTTTGTCATTTCAAACTCCAGAATAGCAATTTTACGATAAATGGCTAAGAAATCAACAATTAAGGTGCCAATTCTGCAAAAGATCATGAACGGATATGATGATGTGAAATCACTAATACATTTGTGTGAAGATGTATTTGATAATACTTTTTAGCCTTTTTAGTTAAATGCCCCTATCAAATCGGCACATAATCTCACACTTGAATGACCTCAACTTTTAATCGCACTCCATTCAATGATGACTTGTACTTCAACATGTCTCCCAACTATCACTGTCATCATACATTCAAAATTAAAACATAACATTGTATATGGTTTCCAAAAAAAATCTCTTAAAATCTTTTTGAATTAATATCTATAGGAAAAGTGAGACAACAATCTTTCAGAAAACAAAATGTTGAAGTTGAACTTGAAGTTGAAAATCTCAAGTTCAACTTCAACTTGTCAAATTTATGGAGTATCCATTGTAGACTAGGATCAAAGAAGGTATTAACTTTTAAACACTCCTATACATCTTGACTTGAACCTAAAATTGAATTAAAAATGAAGTGAAAGTTCAAGTTTAACTTCAACTTTGGAGGAAGGAAAAACCAGGAATGTACAAAATAAGAATGATTATTATGATTGTAACACATTATTATAGAGCTTGATACCATCATCACAATTTAGGGATTTGACTAATATATAATCAAGCTTCCCTTAATTCCCACAAAACTCACCTTCACAGAAAGGTTATTTACCAAATTGTCATTCACAAGCTTCATAATTTGATCAGACACTTAGATAGCTCAAATTTGCACAATTATCTCTTTCATCTTGATAATGCAATGTGAGGAAATGAACTGTAGAAACCCCAATTTATTCAATAAAGGTTCTTTTAATTTTTACAAGGGCATAATAGATGCTCCATACCTCATACTTGGTTAAAACGTAAGGGCATACTTTCTTTCCAAAGTTCACTGGGTTCCTATAAGATACTCAAGCAAGTAACGCTTTCATCTTCAACTCAATTAATATAGAAAGCTCACTCGATTGATATTTACCTTGACTTATCTACTTGGTATACCTTTGATGCAGTTCAAGGTAGGAGAATCCCCAAAGAAGATGTTCAAATCCCTAGCAAATAACTACATAGTAGAAGCTCAACAATAAAACAACAATAATGTAAGATCTAATACCAAATCACAACTCTTTATTCATAGATATAACTAATTACATGCAATATGCCTGGCTATAATGCCTTTTAGGTTAGGGCCAACCACAAATAGTAATTACAAAATAAGTTCTACAAGATTGACAAGTTTGAACTTACAAATCCAATCTTAGTTAGTCTAGATGCACAACTAGATAAGAAAACCAAGACAATCCACACTTGTACCGTTAGGTCTACCAAGAAATTCTCTAGTTCTCAAGTCGTAGCTCTAGCTCTTCAAAATTTGCATCTACACTACATCCCCTCCCAACTCAATCACAATCCTACTCTAAACTACCTCACATTTAGTACTCTATCCATAGACTCAAGAAAACTCACTCTTCAACTGCTCACTACATTCAACTCCATCACTAAAAGACTCCACAAGACCCCTACTTATACCCAACTAAGCCACAAGTTGGTCTCATAATTACAAATTAAATAAAACCATTACATTAAATACTTGAAGAGACACAAGCTAAGTACAACACAAATTAAATACCCACACATAAATTAAATGCTAAAAGTCAGCTCACAAATAACTTGGCACCAACAAAAACCAAGACCAATCCAAGCACTAGTAAATTCCTAAGAAAAACTAAGCTCCATAGACCATGTCGAGTTCCAAACCATGTTGAACAACCAAAGACCATACTAAGTTCCCAGACCATGCTAAGCAACCACAGATCATGCTAAGTTCCCAGGTAGTGCTGAGCAACCATAGATCATGTCGAGCACTACTGTCTGCCAAGCTCCTTAATACATAACCAAATCCCTCCACATGTAGGATTGCAAGCAAAACTAAGATTTTCCTACATTAGACACCCTAGGTTTGAAAAGATGTTCTCAATAATAGGAAGAACATCTTCTGGAATTCAACACATAAATCCCAAATTGGTTCTTAACATACATGTCCTTCGAGTCTTCAACTTGTACACTCTTTCCCTTGTTTTTCTTCTTCTTCTTCACATCCACCATAGGTGTTCCATAAGTCTACTTTCCATGCTGATCTCCAACCTTCTTGTTATCTGACAACTCAACTCAGTTGCTAATACTTAGGTTCCTCATACCAAGCTCTTCATTCTACAAAGGAATTAGGTAAAAATTCTTACCACCTTTCTCAACATTAAACACATTCCTAACACAATCATGCATAGCCCTAAAATCATACTACCAAGGTCTGCCAAATAACACATGACAATTGTTCATATCTAGAATATCACACAACACTCGATCCTTATACTGCCTAATATGGAAATCAACAAGACATTACTCTCTCACTTCCTAAGCATACTCACCTTGGAACCGACCAATCCTATAAGGATAAGGATGTCTCATTGTCTTCAAACCAAGTTTCTGAACCATCCCCTCAACAAAAAAGTTATTAGTACTACCACCATCCATAATCACCTTATAGACTTTACCACCAGACTTACAACAAGTCCTCAAAAAATTAGTCCTCTGACAAGAATCCAATGTCCTCTCACCAACCAGTACTCACTAAGCCAAAATACTCTCTCCTTGCTTAGGCTAACTATCCTAGACTACAACCTCATTCACAATAGTAGTTGTCTTCTAATCAGACATTCAAAAGATCTATGCCCTTCTTGACCACACTTGGAACAATTACCTCTAAACCCACCTCCATCTATCCTCCTTTTGTATTCAACAAGTTTTGGTTAACCTTCTGTTTTCAATTTAGCTTGTGCAAAACTATCTTTCTTCTCTTTCCCTTGGGAACTACCTTGATTCTTCCTTTTTAGCTTCTCCTCTGCTCCCAAAGTATATTGATAAGCATCCTCAACTAAAGAAATATTTAGCATACCAACCTCATCCTAAATATTGAATCTCAAACCATTAATATATAGAGCTACCTTCTCTTTTGATAATTCTCTATGCCTAAACTGAATAGTCAACTTGTAGTACTCCTCTATATAATCTTTCATAGACATATCCTTCTGCTTCAAATTCTGTGACCTTTTAAAAAACTCAAGTTCATAATCAACAAGAATGAACTTAGTTCAACTTAGTCACCATCAATTTCCATCTAGTGATCTTCATTTCACCTTCTTCTTTTCTATCTCTTTGTAATTTTTTCTACCAAAGAGCAGCATGTCCCTTCAACTTAGTTTGTACCAACCTCACTCTGAGTTGATCCTCAATATCCTCAAGCTCAAAGTAGTCTTCCAATTTACCAATCGAATCAATCAGTTCTTCAGGATTCAAAGTACCTAAAAATTTAGAAACCTTCATCTTATGCTTCAGCTTCAATTGAGATCCCGGTTGAGAAAACTGGCCAAACCTATTTCCCATAGGTCTCTCTATACAATCAATTCTAGCCTCATCACTTGATTCAACAAATTCAAAGTCTTTAGCAACTTTCTTATAACCATCTTTAGTACCCACATACCTAGGTATACCATCTAAAGCACTTACAATTTTAGAAATCATGTCACTCTTCATCAATGCAATCTCAGATCTGAATTTTGCTCTAATTTTCTCTAAGATTCATTGCTCTACAACATCACTAAGATCATCAATCACCCTAGGGTCCAATCTTCTTGGAGGAATTTTCCAAAATTTTAGCAAACCTTAAGTAACAAATCAACCAACAGATCAAGATCAATTCTAATCTACTTCTTCAACCCAAGTCCTAGTACAAACTACCTCAACTTCAATGATCTATCTACACACTCAAGAACAACCTTCACTCTTATACCACCTCATGCAGTGCAAGGTAGGAGAATCTACAAAGGAGATGTACAAACCCCTAGCAAATAACTACACAACAAAATCTCAATAACAAAACAATAATAATGTAAGATTTGATACAAAATCACAACTATTTATTCATATATATAAATTATTACATGCAATATGCCTAGCTATAAGGCTTTCTAGTTTAGGACCAACCACAAATAGTAATTACAAAATTAGTTCTACAAGATCCACAAGATCCAACTTACACATCCAATCCTAGCTAGTCTAGATACACAAATGGATAAGAAAACCAAGAAAATCCACATCTCTACCCTTAGGTCCACCAAGTAATCCTTTGGTTCTCAAGCTACAACTCCAGCTCTTCAAAATTCACATCTACACTTCATCCCCTCCTAAATCAATCACAATCCTTCTATAAATTGCCTCACATTCAGCACTCTATCCATAGACTCAAGAAAACTCACTCTTTAGCTACTTACCACACTCAACTCCATCACTAAAAGACTCCACAAGACCCCTACTTATACCCAACTAAGCTTCAAGTTGGCTTGGCAATTAAAAATTAAATAAACCCCTTATATTAAATACCTGAAGAGCCACAAGCTGGCTATAACATAAATTAAATACCCACACATAAATTAAATGCCAAAAGTTGGCTCACAGACAACTAGGCACCAACAAAAATGAAGACCAAGCTAAGCACCAGTAAATTCCTAAGAAAAGTTGAGCTCCATAGACCATGTCGAGTTCCAAACCATGTTGAGCAACCAAAGACCATGCCGAGTTCTAGACCATGTCGAGTAACCACAGACCATGTCAAGTTCCCAGACCATGTTGAGCAACCACAAACCATGTCGAGCAACCACAGACCATGCCAAGTTCCCAAACCATGCAACACAACTATAGACCATGATGAGCACTAGTATCTTCCAAGCTCCTCAATACTTAACCAAATCCCTCCAAACATGCAGGATTGCAAGCAAAACCAAGATGCTCCTGCATCAACCTTGACCAACTTCAATAACTTCATAAATATCATGAGTTTTCCTAATGCATGATAAATTATGCTAATAGGGACTTCATTCCATTGATTTAATCACCTAATGTAACATTTGACATTTCAAATGTAGTACCATACCTTCTTATAAGGCTTAGTTTAAAGTAGAGGCTTCACCTAATTTATTAGATGAGGTGTCACTATCAAGTTAAATTTGATGTCACATTTTCTTATGTCTTCTTCATCCACTTCTTGTTCATCTATTCTTGAACTTCATCTGCATTTATTTTTCATTTTCCTTTGGGACCTTCCTCTTTAGGTTCTAATACTCAATACCTACATTTCTTTCTTAAGTGATTAACCTTGTGACAATGATAACAAGCCATTCTAGAATTTTGTCAGTTTCTAGATCTTCGTCCAAAGTGTAACCTCATGAAATTAGAAGCAATGTGACCATATTTTCCACATGGAGTAAAAATATCCCATGTATTAAAGTCTCAATTAATTTTATTACCCTTCTTACTTAGTGCCTAGTTGAGCTTCTTATGTGATCTGTGATCTTATGACTTGTGGCCAAACTTATTACAAGCATAGCAATAACCAATATTGAATGCATACTTCTAAGGAGACTAACTAAAATTGGATCTACATTTATATGCTTGGTGACCATACTTATTGTAATTGTAACAATAACCATCAAACTTAGGAGTAACATTGGACTTACCATTTTTTCTCTTCCAAACATTTGTTGTGTGTCCAATTTTACCACATTGATAGCATGTAGGATTCTTCAGCTTGGGATTTGTATAAACATTACTCTTTTCATCTTGCTTAAATTATTCTTTGTTCTTGGTAGTGTAATGCTTGGTGTAGCTTGGTCCATATGTATCTCTTGGTCACCTCTATCCTCTTAGCTATTCATCTAGTATTTTATGCTTTCCTATAGTCTCTTTAGCCTTTCATTGGTTTCTTTCTCTAATGTTAGTTCACTTTTAGATTTTTATTCTCATATCTTAGATCAACAATTTCTTCCATCTTTCTACCAATTTTATGATTTTCACTAATTAGTTATTTTACCATATCATAGTGATTTTGAGTCAACCTCATGATTTCTTCATCCTTAGCATCTAGTCTTTTAGTGATTTATCTCTAGTCTTTTTTAATCATTCTCTTCTCATCTTCAACTTGTCTCTTTTTTCTAGCACTTCACACATCCTAGTAGATTGTAATTCTTTTTCTATTTTTGTTGATTTTATCTTCTCAATAAGATTATGATTTTTCTCGAGTAGATTAGCTATGAAAACATCATATTCGTTTGATGCATGTTTCCATTAGATAGTTCCTCAATCACTTCTTCATGATATGTCATGTCTTTCATTTTTTGGGCAATATCCTTCCTTTTACTCAGTGAATACTTTAGTTTTTCCTTCATATCATTGATTTGATTTAGGGTCATCCTTAGTTCTAATTACTAATTTTCAATGGTCTTGTTTGTATATCTCCATAATTTAGATCTTTTCTTTGAGGTGGTAAAATCCCTTAATAAGAGAATGATCTCTGATACCAATTTTTGTATTATTATGGAAAGGTAGGATGTTGAGAGGGGGATGAATCAGTATCCTTTAACACTTTAACTCTCAAACTAAATCTACAATGTCCTTGCTCCTTTTTACAACTTGGTAAAGATTTAATGGTAACCACAATACTTGTAAATGAAAATAACTTTGTTTAATCTAATTTTGCATGAAACCATAAGATCATCACACATAACACAAGTATTTGGTCACACAGAAACCCTTGGTAAGAGGGAAAATTATAATGGGGATGGAACCTAAAAATCCATCACTACTATAGTAAGAGAGTGCCTTGTTAGGGCTACAATGTGGTGTCACTTTTGGTGACTTTACTCTTTTAGGAGTAATACAAATATATCTATTAGGATATACCTTTTTCAAGGATTTTATAGCATTGTACTAGTGTGTACTTGGTAAAGAGATTTTACATAATATTGTTAATTATACCTTGTGAAAGGATTTAAACTATGGTAATGTTTAGAGAGTAGAAAAAAATTAATTTGTATAATGCAACTTAATTTTTTGGTTCATAATCCTCTTCTTCTCACAAATATATGACCTCTTGCATCTGATAGTTCAAATTCATCATTATGCTTCTTGAATCTCTGTGCTTCCTTTTGTATTAAACCCTTCTCATCATAAATTAACTGTAGCAACAAATCTCATCTTAGCAAAATCTCTAAACTATTCCATTTAAATACTTAAATAATTTACTTTTTCCTCTTATGATGTCTCACATAATGAGGGTTGTATAATTCTCTAGAATGTATCATAGATGAAAATCAACGATCTAGAATAGTCTTTATTCCATAATTTTCCTCTATATATTGTCATTGGCCTTCTCTAATTTGTAAGCATGCATAGTCAATTCACATTTACCAAGAAATCTTTACTAATATTTACCTCAATCTTCCTAAACTATGTTTTATGCTTGGTATGACCATTTCACATCAGTTTCTATGCCAATTCTAACTTGCATGTGCCCTCCATTCAAATCAGTGTACACTTTGTCTCTTCTAGGAAAATATGTTAGCACTCAATATTTTCTAAACTCAATTATGTTTGCAAATGTTCAATGACTTTAGAGCTCAATCTATATAGAATTACTTGCTATAAATTATCTTTTATTTTCCTCTTTTCTACCTTTAGTCTATAAATAATTCCATCAAAGTAAAGCATGAACCTTCAGCTTGTTGACTTCTACCTTTACCTTCTTATTATTAGGGATGTTTTTATACTCATTAGTCTCAACTCTTCCATTATAACAAGCAATTTCAATAGCAGGTCTAGAGATTTCCCTAGATAAAACTCTCAAAAGCCTCTCCTCATCTTGTTCCACTTTAGGTTCAGGATTTAGATTAGGGGTCACTTCTTTGTCATCACTAAAATCTTCAATATGAATATTTATTCTCTAGGTTGTCTCAACAACTTCAATTTTTGCTACAATCTACCACAACATATCCATTATAGCATTATCTTCATTTTCACTACCTCCAACCATCTTGATAATAATTCTTGTAAGATTGTAACCATCTACAAGTTATAGGTCAGATTCTAGATCTACCACCCTACAACAAATCTAATTAAGGTTCTCCATAATCCCAATCTTCATGTAATGCCCATGGATTTATAGAGCCAAAATACCTAAACATTTTTTCCTTTTAAAATGTTTCAATACTATAGGTTCGATAACTTAAATGTAATCCATAATTTAATTTCCTTTCTCAACTTTTCTCTTCTAAAGAAGAATTCAAATAAAATTTCACTTCTTTCCTACAAAAATGTATAAATGATATTTGTTTTGAATATAAATATTGCACATTTTTAACTCTTTGAATACCCAATACTTCTAAACAAAAATTGATTACAATAGTTGGGAAATCATAGTTAAATGACTAATATTCCTCTAAATTTTATAGGTATAGCTCCCTTATGGTTATGATTTGCAATGAATTTTTTTGTTCCTAATTCTAAAAATAGGTTGTTCTTGACCAAATAATAGAAGAGGTAAACCAAGTTAGGCCCAAATAGGAACTAACTCAAGTAAAGATTTAGGTGTTAATGCAAATCAAATCTGTGAACTCACACATCTTACAAACTCATAGAATTTGTTGATATAGTAATGATTTCTATCTATGAATCATCGATTTAACAAAGTGATTCTAACTCTAATATGCAAAGGACTAACTTAAAGAATAATGCAAGATAGAGTCTATTTTAACCTTCAATAGCATTATTATTGTCTCTAGTTCATTGCATTGAATAGGGGAACAAACCTAGATTTATTCCTTAACTCAATTCAACTAAAAGAGATATCTTAAACTATCAAAAATCATGGAATAGTAAATAATTGGTATAAAAAACCTTCAACTTGTCTCTACAACATGAAGTATTTCACATAAAAAATTAGTCAACCTTCCATTAATCTTTCAATTAGGTACATATAGGATTCTAAGATGAGCATTACAAAAAGCAACTCAACTAGTTCATCTCCTCAAAAATGACAAATGACAAGGACCTAGTTATAGTAATAATTTCTCATCAAAATATGAAAGGGAAGGAGAGATGTCACTTCACCTTCTTTCCCTTTTATGACTTCACCTTTCAGGCCTTGGCAGGGACAATGATCAGAATAAGATCTTTGTGTCGATGAACATGAACATCGATGTATCTCAAGAGCCACTTGGAGTGTTCTTAGGCTAGGTCTTTGATAGTATTCAACCATTCTTGTATTTCCTCCATTGCAACATCTACACACCCATTGAACTGTTGGAGGTCTGACACTCTGTTCTGATGATTAGTAGATTTCTTTGTTAGATTATCCAAATAACTAGAGAAATTTTTCTACATGATAGTAAATCCTACTATTCCTTTCCCTTGACCACTAGTTTGGGATTCAATGTGTAGGCCTTTTAACAATTCATAGTTTCAAACATGCTCCTCTTTAACTTTTCTTTCTATTTCTTTTAATCTTTCTTCTACTGTTGGAATCATTTTAGCTTTGAATTGCATACTCATGTTGCCATTCAAATAAGGGCTCATCATCCTTTGGTAGAATCTTTGCCTTCACTACTTCCTTAGCCTTTATTTGGATGGCTATTTTCAATAAGGAGATGCAATCCTCACTCTTGGCCTTTTCTATTGATAGTGTAAGGAAACTTGGCAACAAATAATATAACCGTTTCCACATAACCCATAATAGATCTGAAATAAATATAGAATTAAAATCCACATGCAAGAGAATAGACAATATACCCACAAAATTATGACACAAGATATACCCTGGGAAACCCTCATTGAGGGAAAAACCCAGCCTCCAAAAGCATCCATCACCATATATTATTCAACAAAAATACCATTGCCATACAACCATGGAAGCCTTCATGGCCATAGCCACAACTGAGCAAACTATGTGAACAAGCATGAATCCACACATCCCATGCCATGCTTTCAACCTTCACAAATGCTCCCTTGGCTAACCTGTCAAGCCTTGTCCTGCTCGACTCTTGCCTTTTTTCTCCTTCTTGTCACTCTCTCTCTCTCTACAACAACTACCCTTGTGGCTGCTTATATAGTAGCAAGTCTCACAAAACCACCAAGTGGTATTACATAAACCATGTGCTAAAACCATGTGCTACCTATCCCACTGACCCCACATTTAATATTGGGCATTTAATTCTTTTCCCCAATATTAAATAATTACATGAAATATTATCACAATGTTACAATACAACTCATCAAGAATATTCTATGAGAATCTTTACATGTTGCACGTCCATCTAGGTACAACATTACATAATAAAAATAAAATAATAAAATAACAATATTATGCAATGTGTGCAACACCCATTATCTCAACAATCTCCCACTTGTTGTATACATTGCATAGGGTTAATCCGTAGTCACACAAAATGAACAAGGGAACAATCCCTCCTAGCACATCCACCATCATGGATCAAAATACACCAAGTGCTCCATCCTAGTACCCACGACAAAATCAAAGTATCCAGCATCTCAAACATGAATGATCTCACCTCCTATTATGCCACTCCCACTGGACATACATAGAAGCCATCCAAAGAGAAAGCCACCCAACCTGTCACATTAGAAGATCATAAAATCCTGTATCAACTAAAATTCCAAGCACAAATAACCTGATCCAAAGGTAATCACATGTATCCATAGTTGTCAAAATATCCATAGCTGAAATAGCACCCACAGCAAGTGCCAAACCCATCCAACTATCCATACCTCAAAGGTATAACAAGTGAATCTTATATCACTGACATATCCAATCTGCAACCTGCAATCACAAGCCTCAAGAGTAATACCTGCCACATATATACCAAGAAGCTCCCACTGCAAAGGATAATGTCAAATCTATAACCAATCCACTCACAACATCTCAAAGAAGTGAATCCATGTAGTATCAAGGACATCCACAATACATAAGCTGATATCCTGCAAGAATAACTCTCATAACAAGTCTCCAATAGTCTCTCAAATTCTCCACAACCAACAAAGGAAAGAGATAAAGAAATAACCATGTCATCTCTCACATGACATAAATGAGCACAAACCAGTGATCACAATCTCCAACCAATCTCAAATCCAATGTAAGCAAAATTAAACATCTAGGAAGATAACCAAGACCATAGAAACCATGCAAATCATAACTTGTATCATGTCCTTCTACACACACCTCTAGATGTAAACTGTGCAAGTTAGATCTCCTCCATAAAACCCCAACAAGAAGCTTCAACAACACCACCATACCATATAACTCATCATGGATGTAAGCCTCTCACAAGAAGATCAAACTCAATAAAACCATTCCTAAACCAAGGAATAACCATTCCTAATCCAAAGAATATGCCCAATATAAAACCATCTCCCAAATTCAACCAGCATAACAACATATGCATATGGAGATAACCAATGCTAAACCATCTCTCAAATGAACCCTCCAGAACTAACTCATGTACCATATCTCAAGATCCATATCCATGAAAGACAAGCATAAATATAATGTAACTAAGAGAAACAATGGGCTATACCTCTCAAGTAGCAAACTGCCGAGTAGACCAAGAGTGGGGAATGAGAATGCTCATCAAGATACCCAAGTCTCCAACCAAGACTCACCTAAGAACAATCTCCTCTCAAGTCCATATCAGGTGACTGCCCCTCGGACTTCCTGCTGAAACCATCAACCATCCCAACAAATACTTCTCTAATCCAAGAGAAATCAGCGTCACCACTATCTCTAAGTATCCATGAGCACCTATAACCAATCAATCCATGCCAACTCCAAATGCAACATAGCAATATCATGAAGTATCCAGCTTATGATCAGTGTACTCAATACCAAGAAACTAAACCAAGATCAATGTCAAAGTTCCAACCATGGCCTCAGGAACATAAACATGACAACATGATCTTACCATCTCAACCAAAGAGATAACATGCTCCACATGAACATATCATAACATGTCACAACTCTAAATGTGTATCAAGAGTATACCATGACATAATAATGAAACCATCCTCACACCAAGGATAACATGCCAAATAAAAATATAAACCACACCTTTGCCAAGAACCTTGTGAGTCCTTAAGATGCAACCATCTCCACACACCATGAAGAAAACCATCTCCACATACTAGGAAGAACCATCTCCACATACCATGAAGATAACCAAGAACTCCATGAGTCTTTAAGATCTAACCATCTTCAAACACCATGAAGATAACAAGTGCACCATGCAAATGTCAAAAATGCTTCTGCAGCAACAGGATCTAAGACAAACCTCCAACATCTGCAAACACTCAATAAATATATCAATGCCAAAAACTCCCACTCAACTATGGTACCAAGTCACCTATGGCATTAAAATCCATCCTCTCCAAACCAAGAAGATATAAATCAAACCAGGAACTAATCCTGCACTGTCACTCCATCACTGTCACAAGCTCCCACTAAACCGTGTATCCAAGCTATCCTTGACATAATGATGAAAAACCATCTTCTAACCATGATAATCAACCAAGGCATTAAACCATCAAAGAACTCAAAGTGCACATCATGAGCTCCTCAAAAGAAACCAAATAACCATGATCCTCAAACTAAGAAGATATACCACCATAACTAAATCAGAAAATCCAAGCTAATGAACATCAAGGATGTACCTGTATAACCAATCATGTCATGCCAAAATTCATGGCACCATGATCACATCCATGAACCGAGCATCTAGTTCTCAATAGTGTCCAACCTGCCAGCATAGTCAACCACAATCCTCCACCATGACTATACCTGGTAACAACATCTCATCCCTTCTACATGAAGATAAAATCATGTGACTTAGGGCATAGACAACCCAAATCCAAGCCACCAATCTGAATATGCATCAATAATGAAAGATCAATGGGCAAAGACAACCCATAACCAAGCTATAAATGCAACTTGTAAGTATAGACCGCTTACAACACTGCACAACTTGTAGACCCAACAAGTCATCATGCATATCCAAACCAAACACTAATAACCATATCATCATGAGACCAATCTAAAATATGAACTGAGTATACAATGACATCAAATCTTAAATCTCCAATGCCATAAACTCACAATGTTACCATAGTCAAAATATATCTATAAACTATTCAGATCAATATATCAACAAATAAATCATGCCAAACTTGTGCCAAATCTGAACCAATGTGTAGAGCTCTCCAAGAGCTTTCTGTTGACTACTCGAAGTCCAAAATCCGACTCTGTATGCCCAAGTTATGCCCCAATTCGTGCTCAAAATAAAAAACATCTAACTTTAGGGCTCTTAAAACTTGACAAAATTTCAAAATTATAGATTGAAACCTACACCATGTTGTAGTGCTTTGAATTAGCTTTCCAACGCCTGTAAGAACTCTAAAATCCGATATTCTGAGAGAAAGTTATGGCGATTTTACTAAGACAGTCTTTTTACCATTTTCAGTACGATTTTTCATTTTTTTTTTTTTTCAGTGACAAAAATTCTGAAGGGATTAAATTTGACGGCCATCATCGGCTGAAACCAAAAAATCTCTTTCATTTTCTATGAACATGGCCAAACTAGGGCATATTATAGATCAAATTTTATGGAAATGTCGACCCGGATCCAATGGTGAGATCTGTTTTTACCCAGGAGGTCATTTTCGCAAGCTACCCCCCAAAACCCTCATTTAAATGAAACATCCGAAAAACTCTTTTGTCCAAAAAATTTTCCATGCCCAAATCTTTTAACATCCCATCATAATAGCAAATCCAAAACCCTCAGATCTGCAATAAATCATTCATATATCTTGCCCTTTCTTTTATCCTCTCATGCATTCCCATGGATTCAATCTAGGGTTAAAATAATAAAACCATAGCTTTGATACCACTTGTAAGGAAACTTGGCAACAAATAATATAACCGTTTCCACATAACCCATAATAGATCTGAAATAAATACAAAATTAAAATCCAAATGCAAGAGAATAGACAACATACCCACAAAATTGTGACACAAGATATACCCTGGGAAACCCTCATTGAGGGAAAAACCCAGCCTCCAAAAGCATCCATCACCATATATTATTCAGCAAAAATACCATTTCCATACAACCATGGAAGCCTTCATGGCCATAGCCACAACCGAGCAAACTATGTGAACAAGCATGAATCCACACATCCCATGCCATGCTTTCAACCTTCACAAATGCTCCCTTGGCTAACCTGTCAAGCCTTGTCCTGCTCGACTCTTGCCTTTTTTCTCCTTCTTGTCACTCTCTCTCTCTACAACAACTACCCTTGTGGCTACTTATATAGTAGCAAATCCCACAAAACCACCAAGTGGTATTACATAAACCATGTGCTAAAACCATGTGCTACCTATCCCACTGACCCCACATTTAATATTGGGCATTTAATTCTTTTCCCCAATATTAAATAATTACATAAAATATTATCACAATGTTACAATACAACTCATCAAGAATATTCCATGAGAATCTTTATATGTTGCACGTCCATCTAGGTACAACATTACATAATAAAAATAAAATAATAAAATAACAATATTATGCAATGTGTGCAACACCCATTATCTCAACAGATAGGGTATACTGGTTAGCTAAGATGTTATCTTTCTCCATTTTGAGCCGCAGTACTACATTATTGAGTAGCTCTATGGCTACAAGTCCTTTAGACTTGAGTTTTCCACTCCACTCCCTACTAATTTTCCCAAATTTCTTGTCTTCTTGTAGCTAGGATATGAAAGCTTGAATGTTTGTGGTTGTAGGGTCATTGATGGGTGATACTCCTGAAATACTTGCTAGCAAAGTAATTAGTTTCTTGATGAAGTAGTTAAACTCCTAGATTTCTACCTTCATCCTAACTTTGGCAAGCTTGAGACCTTCTAGATATCCCTCTATCACTTCATTTTTTGATTTCCATAGAACCACTTTGGTGTCATTTCTAACTTCTCTGAGATCTAGAGACTGCAATGTAAAGTCATCTATAGTTAGGTCTTCAATTCTCCCCTCCTTGGTGGGCTTAGCAATCTCCATAGTTAAGTGTCTTGTATCCAGGTCTTGACCAAAGATTGATAGGGTCTTTTTCTTCTTAACTTTACTCAATTGTGACCTAGAATTGGTGGGTAGAGATAAATTTTCTTTGCTTGGGGCTACTTCTTTCCTTTTCCTCTTTCTATCTACGGTATTCTCAAGCCACAACTTAGTGCCAATTACCTTAGACGTAGTCCCTAGTGTAACTACACTTACAATTTTCCTCCTAATAGGAGCTAATGTCTTTGAAGCTGAAGAGAAAGAATTCTTTAGAGCTAGGGAAATGAATTTTGGAGCTTTGAATAGTTTCTTAGCTTTAGATGCTTTCTTTGCTCTAGATGTTTCCTTTGCTAGTTCATCTAACTCCATAGATTAACTTTCACTACTCCCTCCATCTCCAAGGTCAACCACTTATGTTTGGGGACTACTTGGTAGGAGCAATATGGTACTTATGGATGGAATTGGACTATTGTGTGGTGAGAGAGCCACCATGACTGCATTTTCCTTCAATTCTTCTACCTTCTTCTTCTCAAACTCTATCTCCATTCTAATCATAAGTACTAAACCATCTTGAGAAGTTTTATCAAATGGAATGTTCTTGTTAAGAGGTTGATCACCTCCTCCAACTAGCTGAGTGGGTCCTTGAGTAAGAGTTAGGATTGTTCCTAAAGAACCACTTTGAGAAGATGAAGGTGCTAACATATTTGGGGAGGAGTGTGTGGGTGTGCCATTGTTACAAGCTAGAGTTACTGTTGCACAAAAAGATCAACCTATCAATTTTTTATACAACCACTAAAATTATAGAACACAGGAGGTGAATAATCCATGTCACAAATCCTAAAGGGGAATGTTGGTAGTTAGTCCAACAATCCCCCCCTTAGCATTCCCTAAGGAGATTCAAACCTATAACCAAGCTTTAATACCACTTGTTACAAGCTAGAGTTGTTGTTGCACCAAAAGATCAACCTATCAATGCTTGATACAACCACTAGGATTATAGAACACAAGAGGTGGTTAAGCCATGTTATGAATCCTAAAGGGCAATGTTGGTGGTTATTCCATTAACCTTTGCTCCTAATTTTTTGTGTTGTGGTCCACTCGACCCACTTTGCAATTCTCTTGTAGATTCTAGCCATCATCATATCTATATCCTCCATAGCATCTTCAAAAGGTTATGAACTTATGGGAGTTTTCCTCAGCTTGGTCAAATAAGCATTGTTATACATATTTTGATCATCATCTTTAACTCCAGCTATATCAATTTTTACCTTATACATCTTCACTTGGTTGACTATTAGTCTCACAAGGGCTCGATCATAGCTCTCAAACTCATCTTTGCAATTGGCCCAATAATCCTCAATGGTAGTGATGTGTTTTATCACACTCTCAATTTGTATGACATCTCTAGCATAACCATTCAAGTCAAACATAGGCCTCAAGACTTCATACATGTCCAACTTATATTTCCTTTTAAACACCTTCATCATGTTCTTGGCATCAGACTAGGTGTTATAGCTGAAGGCTCCAACTCTCATGGGGAATTTGTATCCTTTCTTTTTCAGGATTTTGTTCAATATGTTCACTTGTAGAGCTTGCCATATAATTTTGATCAACACGATTATGTCACTTAGATACCTTGGTAGTTTCAAGGGAAATCCATCAAATATTGCAAGATGAAAATAATAAAATGATGAGAAATGAATAAAGTAACATCCAAACTAATTGATGGTGGCCATGGCTTCTAGGTTGAATCTCCTTTCTAGGCATCCCAGTAGTTCCTTGCAAATCCTCATGGTAAATGCATCATTCACCTTAACATAATCTGCATAACTATTATGTAATTGGAGACATGGATAAAACTTATAAGTCTTAACATCATTAGGGAAATTCTCTAATCTTGGAAGTCTAGGCCATAATTGCAATAAGGCCAACATGTAAATCAAGAAGGAAGACATGTAGAACATATTGTAAAACTTGGCCATCTAGAGAGCGTTGGACAAAATTTTGCTTACCTCTTGCACCCAATCAATGTATTGGGTATTTGAACATATGACTTGAACCAAAAGGAAATATTTTTCAAAAAAATTTAAGGTTTCTACCTCACTTTCAACCTATGTAGGAGAACCAAAATATCAATGATTTCTAGCTTGAGGTTGGTTTTGAATAAATTTTTAGGAACTTTGCTTTTATCACTCCATGGCTTCTAGAACTATGTCCTCATGATTTCCTTCCTCTAGATCATCTTCTTTGCTAAGAATTATGAGATGGCTCCACCAAATATTAAGTTAGAGAACTCCTCTTTCTCTGGTACATGAAGGAAATTCACCATTGTTTGCCTATCAATTGAGATAAATACCATATCATTACGTAGAACAATTTTCTTAGTTTTTGGGTTGTAATGATGAATACTTTTGTAAATTATCTCTAGGGCTTGGAATACAACTAGAAAAATAGTAGCCTTGACTAAATTTCATCCTCAAAGATTTTTAATAATGGGGTGAATTTGTTCAAATTTCACCCTCCTCTATAAATCTTCCATGTCATAGAAGCAGAGTGATATGTCTATGAAATTTTGCAATTGGGATTTGATCCTAGTCAAACCATTGAAACTTGCAAACTTGGTTGCCATAAGTTTGTGAATAAGATTTTACATTAAAAGATTGAATGAGACAAAAAATGAAAGAATCATAGACTTTTCAAAACTGCTTGTGTATCTTTATATGAGAGCCTCAATTTATTTGTTATTCTTTAGTATTCACATCACACAGATGAAATTTAAGGAAATACCCATTGAATATTAAATGCAAGAGCTCAATGGACATTTAGGAGTCTTTTCCTTGTTTTTTTGAGCTCAACGGTAACTTTCTATAAGCCCATTACTTACTTTTCCATTTTTCATTTAGTTTTCAAAAAGTTACCATTGGGGTGCCCCATTGTGGAAAATCTACCAAGTGATATTTTAATTATATCTTCATTCCATAATGGTTTGATCCATTCTAATATTATTGTGGCATACTCCAAACCTAGTATGGGGGCCAAAGTCAATCATTAGCTTCATCTTTCTTGAATAATTGGAAAATAGTCTTTATGGATTGGAAACCCACTAAGGAGAAGACAATTTCCATTTTTCTGCCAATGCTTCCTTCTAGGTCAAATCTTTGATAATTTCATTTTTAGTAGTTGGGGATGATTAGCTAAGGCGTGAGGACTTGTTTGAGAACCATTTAACATTTTTTTTTTCACCTCAAGATGCTTTGTAAAAAACTACCTTCATGGGTTGGAAACCCACCAAGGAGAAGACAATTTTAAGTTTTCCACCAAGGCTATATATTTGAGTAATAATGAATCTAACTAATGTTTAGGAGTCTTATCTTGGATTCAAACATCAATTTCTTTGAAGATTTGCACCTTTTGAAACTTCTTGAGTTATATACATCTCAAAATGATCTTTCGCAGGAAATTTCCTTAATGGGTTGGAAACCCACTGAGGAGAACAAAATTTTTGAATTTCTAAAAATGTCCATTTTATAAAAAGATGATATGTCATGAGAAAATAGAGCACATATCTGATTTGAAATGAGTAAATTTGATTTCTATTGGACTAAGTGCTAACTTGTTCGATCAATCACAAGGTAAAAACAAGAATCTGTCTAGCTATAAAGAGAGAGAAAGCAAAATGGGAAAATATGATAGAGATCACCTAGCCTTCAGTGATCTAGATCTAGACTCAAACATTTTAGGGAAATTATTGATCTCATCTAAAACACATAACTCACTTTTTCTAGTAGACTATAAGACTAAAGTGGGGCAACACACATATGCATTTCATTTATTTTTGATACAATTTTAAAATGAGGAAAGGTTATGATAAAAATGCAACCTAATTAACAGTATCTCTCTTTTTGGCTACATAATCATTTACTTGAATTCATGACAAGATATTCAAACACTATATAAGTATGAAATGTAAATAAAAATCTATACTATAAAAAAATTTCATTTTGCATAAAATAAATGTATATTCTTTAATTTAAGTTAGCTATTTTAAATCTGCACTTTGCATTTTCCATTTATAGAAAGAAATCTCTTACTTTATTTTCTTCTTGCGACTATAAACAAAAAGCTAGAACTTCTTTTACAATGGATTTCAAGCACACATAACTAACTATCTAATTATTTTATTGCTAATATCTTAGTCATAAAATTGCAACTATGCATTTTAATAAAAAGCAATAAGAAATTCATTTCTTCATTTCCTTCGCATAAATCTACAACTAAACTCTTTCAATCCTTGTTAAAAATCACTAGACAGGGGAATACTTAATGAGAGACTCTCTCTCACTTATATTTCACAATACAATGGTTGTAGTTCCTTGTACAAAATATAAATAACAACAATCATCTTTACTCCAAGATTTAAAACTTCATAAGTAATTTGCGATGAAATAAATATTTTCCATGGAAAGCACACCTCCCATCCATAGGCCTTTTCAAGGCCACCCCCAACCTTAGATAACCTTAACTAGGTGGGGAAAATACATACATTATAGCCATTTACCCATACATAATGCACAACAATTTTTACAATACTCACAATGTCACATTACTACATATTACTCTCGATCATGATTGATCCATTCAAGGGGTGAAGGTGGAAATGAACAAATGGGGAGAATCCACTTTGCAAATAATATCACATGGCTTCTAGAAACATTTTCACATGCCTTCACAAGGCTTTCATTTAAAACCCTTATGGCCCCCTAAAAAAATATCTTATGGCCCCCAAGAAATTGTGGCATATGTCATGGCCGATAACATCCATATGGCATCCCTCTCCGTCACAAGGAAAGACTCTCCACCCAAATGCATTCCCCATACACCATTCACCCAACAAGGTTATCTTCCCTCACAAGGGTGAGACTCACCTTGAAACTCCCATACACAATAGAAAAATCAAAGAAAAACTCAACAATCTCACATGAAAACCATAGACACTACATAACACTAAAACATCACAAAAATACATTTATAATACAAAAAAATACAACACTATGCCAAAGAATGAACATGTCATGATCAATTATTTGATACAAAATATTACATAAACATGTTTCAACCTTACTTCTAATCTTGCACAAGGCCTATTTGAGCTCCCTTTCTCCTACTAATCTTCCTCTCCTTCCTTCCTAATCTCTCCTTTCCTTAGCCAAAATCTCCAAGATGCCTAACATTTACTAACTCTACTAGTGGCTTCCAAAATTGAAGAGTGGTCATTTTCCTACCACTTCCTCCAAAACTCCTCTAAGATGGCTCTCAACCACTCTCATCTACCACTCATCATGAGGTACATTTTCCTTGGTTTGATAAAAGAAGCATTTTACTATATCCTAGGTCGTCACTCTCTTCTAAGTTATTTTTGAAAGGTCATAATTAGACTTCAAAAAGCTCAAATGGCCTAGAAATTCCCCCCAACCCATAGTACATCCATTGGACAAGTTATGTTAAGCCTAAACTACCCCCTAGGGTCACTTTTTACACTCCAAAAGTCCACCAAGAGTTGACCTACAAATTTTGGGGTGATGAGACAATATTAGTAGCTCTCTAAAAAATAAATCTCACCTAAGATCCCGACATGGTTACTCAAGGGTCACTCTACCACCTACCTAACACACTTGGCATACTACATCATAGTACATGTATCAACTGACACCACTTCACAACACTAGGAATGCCATAATGGATATATACTATTACATTTAGAAATTTACACATTTCATTTCAATGTAATTTTAAAAATAAAAATACAATTACAATTAGGTTATGTCCTTCCTTAGGGTTAACCTTGGCTTCACAGGGGGTTTCACATTATATCACCTAGAAAAGGTTCCCGATATGTCCATGTTATACTACCTACACACTTATGAAAAATATTAGTAGTCCACTATGAGGGGGGGGTGGGTGCGTGGGGGGTGTGCGTGTGTGTGTCAATGAACATGGAAACATAAGCATTAACTCATTATTCCAATATCTATCAAGATCATGTCACATAACTTAACATCATCTATTTCACATGCATTGATATTCTCTAATCTATGTTTCAGATCATAATACATCATGATCACTCCTACTTAAACCTATTAGGATCATGTTCACATTATATGAACTAAATTTATATTTCTAGAATTCTTCCATATAAACTACATTCATCATATCATGACATCTAGGTGAACTAGTTAACAATGATGTTTCATTAAAATATTCTATTATAATCATGAGGTCAAACATAATAACATGAGGAATGTCACCATAAAATCACTTGAGCTAGTTAATTAGGATGCATGCATTATACACATAAATTCACAATTCAATTTCGGAATTCACTTGTCAATTAGGATTAAACCATAAAATATTCAATTTAATTCTACCATTATCCTAATCATCTAAAATTTTCAATCATAAATACATAAAGTATCTAAAGCAACCACAATCAAACATATAACATCTAATTCTCATTTCTACATAGATAATCAAAGCTCATAATAACATGATATTTTGGTCTCTTTCAACATGACATTCTCATAAAGTTATTAGCACATCAATTCCCCTTTAACAACTAACATCAAGTTCCAATATAAGAACTTCCCCTCATCATACATATTACATATAAAATTTCCAACAATTCTCTTAAAGGTAAATATCAACTTGTGCTATCATAATAACCTACCAAATCAATTATCCCTAAGAAAACATACAACATTATGATATATTTTTCATAGATTAAAGAAACAACCACATAAATCCTAACAAATAGATTCAAAATTTATAATATCAACCTAATTTAACCAAATGGAAAATCATGACATTGAGTGAAAACCTATATGTCATCCTCTAATAGATTCTCAAACAATTTTTATATGGAGAAATAGTATGTGATTTACAACAATATTCCCAAGGAATGCCATTACTTATCTCCCAAACACACATCATATCTCACAAGCTTAACCTTTCCAACCCTTTAATAAGGAACACAATTGTTAATATATCATTTTATTAGTGCATAAGAGTAGGGGTCTTACACTTCACAAGGAAACAACATAGGATCTGATACCACCTGGCCCAAAGATGGTAGGGGAAAGGAGCCAAGTCCAATCTCTTAACACTTCGCCAAGAGTACACATGAAAGAAAATAAATATTTAGAAAATAGATCCAAGATATTTATTGATTGATAGATATTTCTCATGATAAAATATACTATCAACATGTTTGACTGTAAGACCTAGGTTGTGGCTAGTACATAGGAATTGGAAACACAAAGCTAAAAGCTTACCTTCTTCATCTTTTATTTGCTTTCTACTATCTTTCTATTTATTTTTCTTCTTTCCACTTTTGACTTGATACTTCTATGATGATGCCTCTCTAAAGATAATCCAAGTTCTTATATAGCCAACAATACCACAAGTTGGTCCGTTAGGCATTTAATTACAAATAGGTTTTTATTTGGAGGAGAAAACAAAATAACTACTAAATGATCAAAATATAATCTTCTTCTCTTTTAAACATAGGTCCGAGCGTGATCCAATATATTTTCTTTAATCATACAATATATTGTGTTATTATAGGAAACTTTACTAAAAGAAATTTGACAATGCATTGAATGAAATACACAATGAAAAGAGGGTGGAGAAAGAGGCATGTAACTCCAAGCATAAAAAAAATTATATTTTGTGCACTTAGGTTAAGGATCACCAGTGGGTCCATAATAAGACTCCAACTATGCACCACTTGAAACCATGAGAAATAATGACTACTCCTCAAACAACAAATTGGTGTAGAAAACAAGCAATATTTTTTGTTGATGCAAAATTTCTCACTGACCCAAGATGTTCCTGCAACACATAAGTTCACAAGCATCAGCCAAGGTTACCAAACTAAAATTTACCCTTTACATGTGGTTTTATACTATATCTAATAGTTACAAATGACTAAATTGACATCAAGACCAAACAAGTACTTATTACAGCTTTGTGTACAATATTTTCCAAAATTAGCAATTTCGCAAAGTTGCACTTCACAACTTTTTTTCAATAATTGAATTTTTCATACAAATTTCCATTTTAACATGTGTTAAGCTATAAGACACATCAATATACACATTTAATAAAATTTTACAACTTTATTTCCCTTTTTTGGATCTAATCAAGACATTCTTAACAACTTTAGGAACTTTTCATTTAACTTTTCACTTTGGTTTCATACAAGCTTGAAAATCTACATTCATGCCTCAAATATCAGTAAAAAGACTTTGATCATCAAATGAAGTTATGAAAAAAGTTCTATGTTTGAGAGTGGAGCAAATGTGATCGACAAATGAAGTAAATATATGAGAAATGTCAATTCTCAAACCCATGACCCAAGGTACAACTATTCCTTATGGTATATTCTCCTTCCACTATTCACTTCCAACCAAATTACATTCAATATTTGGTTCCAAACACCATGACTATCATTACCAACATACAGATTATATGACAATCAAATATTTGAGTGTTCCTCTTATAATACATTCCTCCAAACTTTTCATCGTGACTTGATCCAACCAATTTGAACCTCTTTATAAGTTTTTTGAAAGTTAAAATTCTTAAATTCTTCAAGGAATGACTAGTACCTTATTTGACAACATGTTGTCATAACATTACAACTTTTAAAAAGTTCCAAAGTTGCATCTTACAATCTAATGAATTTAGGGAATTATATATGTATTTCTAACACATTAAAATGGATCATTAATGATCTTTCACATCATGTTTTACCCTTTCATGAAACATTTTTGAAACTTGTGACCTCTTGACCAACTTTTGCAATTTTTATTACATATCTTGTTATAGGTACTTGTTGTGATGAATTTCAAATAATTAGTTTATCAGAGGTATTTTGATCAACATATTCATCATCAAAATTATATTTTTTATGAAACCTTTGTAGGTTCCTCCTTCATATCCATCTTCAAGGTAAATCAAGTATTCAAACAAACTCAATCAACCATTATTAGAGATAAAACTCTATCAGTCATCTTTTGGGACCTACTATCCATTTAGGATTCAAACACATTATTTCCCAATAAAATAATAACCTTGTCAAAATCCAATGGTATTCAATCCAAAGATCCCTATTTACAAAATGAATGGATTATTCATTGTAATATTGTTTATCATTCTAGGGTTTAACATATACAAGTATGTCTACTCATGATCACCATTGTCTCATAATTTAGTGATCTTCACTATTCATCCTAATAAATTCCTATTAATGGTCATTAATTCATCTTTTATAAATCATTGTGTTGGTCCTAATTGGTACTAAGAGGGGGGTAGGGGTAAATCAATACTAACTCTAAAATTGGTTACTTTTTTATTGTTCCAAATATATTAACTAATAGCCACTTGATTGAAAATACAAATATGAATGTAGTAAGATAAAAGAAAGTGAACTCACACACAAGAAAATTCATCAATGGACACACAAATTTTGTACATGGAAACCCTTGATGGGAGGATGAAAACCACAATGGGCATAATATAGTCACTATCCTTTTAGCACATATAAAAGGTTGCCCTGTTAAGAGCTATAGATTGTTCCTTCTGAGAACACATTCTATAAAAAATGCTAGTAACCTAATAGGATTACAAACAACCTATTAAGGCTACCTGGTTATAGGATTTGGCACTACTCCTTCTAAGAGGTGCTTAGTTAGAGGATTTAACATATGCTTACTATTGAAACATACTCAGTTAAGAGCTTATAAGATTATTATAGTTTTTAGAAAGTAATAAGCATGTGATCTATAATAAATAGAACTTATGTTGAAAATAGATTGACGAAGACAATTAAAGAGGGAGATTGTTGAGAAAAGATTGATACAAGTATGATCAATATGCTTCAATCATTATTTTCTCACTGATTTCAAACTTGCTATTTGTTGGTAAGATAACTACTTATATGATTTGAGTACTATAACTTATTTGATTGATAAATAGGATTTCATTAGACACCTATAGGAAAGGTTGAGTTATGATTATGTAAAGGAGTACAAGAATCAGTTAAGATAGTGATAACATGATGCATTAATATTCTACTTAATGTTACAAATTTTGGTTACACTAAGAAATTTTAGAAGAACAAGTTACATAAAGTTTATCTATCAAGCTTAATCGAGTGGATAGTAGGTGCTAAGAAAAGTCAGTGTAAGCCGACCAGAAAATTAGTTGGAGCTAAGTAAAAGATTCTAGTGTATGCCAAGAAAAATAGTTGATGCCAAGTAAAGTTTAGTTGATGTCGAGCACCAACACACTTTAGTTTGTGCCGAGTGATTTTATGAAAGATGTTGAACAATGCAATATAACCTGAGTAACAAAAGCTAGATAATGCCGAGTGACTATATTATTTAAAAGATGATGAATTTGATGAATCTGACCCAACAAGTTTGTTTTCTTGGAATGTGTGAACTAGTTAGAAGATAAGGTTGATGAGCTAGTGGCACAAAATTCAAGGTAAACCATTTTTAAGAAAATTTGAAGAAAATTCAAGGAGAAGTTTCTAGAAGAGATATAAAATGAGGAGTAGATTCATTTTACCCTACCTAATACATCTTAACACTAAATTAGATAATGGAGAATGAGAAGCAAAAGATTTTAATTTCCTATTTATAGGAATGGCTAGTTAGAATCAAAGGTCGTCATGTGTGAGAACCTAAGGAAAACAAGGAGCATAAGAGTTTTTCTTCATCAAGTGACCTAAGAGAAAAGTCTGCATTGGCATGTTAAGCAAGAAGGCTTAAGGGTATGAATGCTTGAAGGGTGAACAAGCTATTAGAGTTGAAATGTGTAAAGGCCAAGTAGAATGGAGGACTAGAATAAAGATCTATAATCTATAAATGGAGTTGTAAGTTGTTATCAGATCAAGCCTCACTGTTATTCTCTAATAACTATATAAGTCTAGGGTAAATCCTTTGGATTATGGTTGACATAACAATCATTTGTATATCCTTTAACTGGGTGACATTCCAAGTGAATGGTCTAAAGTCCTCTAAGAAGGCTCACTCCTAATAGGGTGATTGAAATTCTTTAACATGGTTACATTTAACAATGTGTATTGTAACCTTTAACAAGGTTGGCCTTTCATAGGGCAACACTTTAGAAGAGTGAAAAAGAGTAGCATGTTACTAGTGGATTTTCCCAAATTTGGTTTCCACATAAATCAGTGTCAAGTGTGTTGATGAATCTATTATGTTTCATGTATACATTTCTGTAAGTTGATTTGATAGTAACCTACAAAGTTTTAAGTGATGGCATAATCTTCTACATGCATGCATGAAGATAAATGTTTTATGGGTTCACTAAGTAATGAAAAGTTTTATTTATACATCTAGACTTTGGATAATTGATTCATCCCCCCTCCTAGTTATTCTAAAAGTATTCTAATAATTGGTATCAGAGCCATCTACTTAAGAGGACTAGTTTGAAGGTACTAGAAGCACAAAGATCAAGATGTCAAAAAGAGAAGTACCCAAGCTTAATAGAGATAACTTTCCTGAATTGAAAAGTTTAATAAAGATACACCTTAGAGGACTTGGAGATCATACAGAATCTACCATTGCTACTGAGCATGTTGACCCTATCAAAGCTCCAACAGCTAAGGATATGAAAAAGAAGAAAGAACATAACCAAGCAATGCTGGAAATTGCCTCTACCCTAAGTTATGTCAAATTTGATGATATCAAAGGTCTTGATAGTGCAAAGAAAATGTGGGATGCCTTAGCCACCATCTATGGAGGAGACACCAATGTTCTAAGAGCCAAAGCTGAAAGTCTCAAAGGTAAATTTGATGATATGAGAATGGAAGAAGGTGAAAATATTGCTCAATATATTACAAGGATAAAATAAGTTGTCAATGCAATAAGAGGAGCTAATGGTAAAATAGATGATGATATTGTACTACAAAATGTTTTAAGAACACTATTACCTATATATGTTATTAGAGTTTTTCAATTCAAGAACTAAGATGTATACTAGAGAATAATCTATCACTTGAAGGTCTGGTAGGTAGACTCACTACTTTTGAGCTATCTAACTTTGATAATTACAAACCTAAGAATATTGAATCTACTTTCAAAGCTAAAGTGTCACTAAAGGAACCTAATGAGATGAAGAAGAAGAAGAAGAAAAAGATAAAGTATGTGTCCAGTGATAGTGATACAGATGGGGAGAACATAAAATAGCTTGAAGCACTACTGGCAAGAAGATTCCACAAAGGTAAAGGCAAGTTCAAAGGTAAATTACCTGTCATTTGTTTTAATTGCAATGAGGGTGGTCATATTGTTACTAGATGTCTAGAGAAGAAGAACTATAGAGGTGGTGACAAGTACAAAAGTAGGAGAGATAAAGACATCAAGGACTACAAAGACAAAGGAAAAAAGTCATGCTACATTGCTAAATAGGAAACAAAAGATGAATCTAATGAACATGATGATGAAGGGGTGTATGTTGCAATGAAGGATGAATTTGATGAAGATGAGGCAACTACACCTCTGACTTATGTGAACAAGAATGACAAATGGATCATTGACAATTGGTGTTCACATCACATGAATAGAGATAAAAGTAAGTTCATTACCTTGAATTGTTATGATGGAAATAGTGTAAGATTTGGTAATGATGCACCATGTTTGATAAAAGGAAAAGGTTCTATCAAACTCACAGATAAGATTTTATGTGATAATGCTTACTATGTTAAAGAACTTAACTATAATCTCTTGAGTGTGTTACAACTAAATAATTTGGGATGTAAGGTTGAGTTTGAAAATAAGGCTGCTAAGATATATGACACAAATGGAAAACTAATGGAAAGGGTGATCAAACTAGCAGTAATCTATTCTATCTTGATATAGAGGATGCTACTTGTCTAGTTGTAAAAGTTGATGATATGTGTTTGTGGCACAAAAGGTTATGTAATGTCAATTTTGATAACTTGGTTAGTATTGATAACACGAGAAAAGTTAGAGGTTTTCCTAAGTTGAAGAAGCTTGATAATATAATGTGCAAACAATATCTGTTAGGAAAAATGGCAAAGTTAAGTTTTAAGAGTAAAACTCATACCTCTAAAAGTATACTAGAGATTTTTCATACTAACTTGTGTGGACCAATTGAAGTGAAAAGATACAAAGGACATAAGTAAATTATTTTTTTTGTTGATAATTATTCTAAAATGATGACAGTTACATTTCTAAAATAGAAATCTGAGGCTTTCCAAATGTTTAAGTGGTACTTATCAAGAGTTGAGAAGGAAATAAGCAAAAGTATGAAGTGCTTGAGATTTTTCAAAGGAGGAGAATTTATATTAAATGAGTTTGAGATGTTTTGTAATGACAAAGGAATCAAAAGATAGAAATCTACCCGTAGAACCCCTCCACAAAATAGAATTGTTGAAAGAAGGAACATATCTATAATAGATTGTGCTAGAACACTCATTATGGAGAACAATGTTGCTTTAAAATATAGGAGAGAAGCTATAAGTATAGTTGTCTATACCTTGAACCATGTACAAGTCAAGAAAGATATTCATTCAATACCTTTGAACTATGGTATGGATACTCACCCAATGTAAAATATTTTAAGGTCTTTGGAAGAAAATGTTACATTCTTAAAGATCTTAGGAATGGAAAACTAGATGCAAAAAGTGAAGAAGGTATATTCTTAGGATATTCCACAATAAGTAAAGCTTATAAGTGTTTAAATACTAACACTAACAAAGTTGTGAAAAGTGCAAATGTGAACTTTGATGAATATATAGAAGTACATGAGGCTAAACCTATGAAAGAACTAAAAGAATACAAATCATTTTTATACTCTTATGAAGGTATGCTTGTTGAAGAAAATGCTACAAACCAACAATAAGTTTCAATGATTGCCAAGTTACACACTATGAATGTCAAGTTACATTCAAGAACTGAGTTACACTCAAATACCAAATTACAAAATGAAGCTAAAGCACATTTGGATTCAAAAATTAGTAAAGATGTTAAGCTACCTAAAAAGGATGTACATAGTGACTCTAAAGCTGGGAGCCAAATTGAAGAAACTAGAGTTGAAGCAAAATTGTCTAAATATGTCAAAAGGCATTATCTTGCTACACAAATTATTGGAGATAAAGATGTTAGACCAATGACAAGAAACAAATTAAGAAATGATACATTTTTTCTAAGCATGAAAGAACCTAAATCAGTGAGAGATGCATTAGAAGATATGGACTATAGTAAAGCCATGGAAGAAAAGATTGAAAATTTTGAGAAAAACAAAACATGGACTCTAGTTCCTAGACCAGAAGACAAAAATGTGATTGGCACCAAGTGGGTATTCAGAAACAAGGTAGATGAAAATGGTGAAGTCACAAGGAACAAGGCAAGATTAGTCTGCAAAGAATATGCACAAGAAGAAGGAATTGACTATGGAGAGACATTTGCCCCTGTTACTAGATTAGAAAGAGTAAGAACATTACTTTCTTATTTTGCATAGAAAGGTTTCATAGTTTATCAAATGGATGTTAAATTTGCATTTTTCAATGGAATATTAGAGGAAGAAGTTTACATAGAATAGACAGAAGGTTTTGTTGATGTTAACAATAAGAACATAGTATGTAAATTACATAAAGCTCTGTATGGTTTGAGACAAGCACCAAGAGCATGGTATGATATACTTCATAAGTATATTGTGAAGATTGGATTTGAAAGGACTAATGATAACATCAATCTATACATAAAGATAGAGAAAGACAAAGGTATTTTGTTATTTGAAATTTTTGTTGATGATATCATATTTGGAGATCAAGATGCTTTATGTAAGGCTTTTACAAATGAAATGAAGCAAGAATTTGAAATGTTTATGTTTCGAGAGATCAAGTTCTTTGTGGGTTTGCAAGTATATTAGATGAAATATGGTATATACATCACTCAGTCAAAATATGTCGAGGAAATTGTAAAATTTTGGATTAGAGGATTCCAAACCAATAAGTACACCTATGGTGACAGGACACGCTGTCAAAGAATGATGATTCAACTAAGGTGAATCAAACACTATATAGGTCTATGACTGGTAAATTACAATATGTAGTACATAGTAGACCTAGTTGCAAGATTCTCTACAAATCCCAGGGAGAATCATCTAATGGTTGTAAAGACAATAATGAGATATCTAAAAGGAATAGAGGAGTGTGGTCTATACTATAAGAAAAATTAAAAAATTGAATTAAGAGCCTACATTGATATTGATTGGGCTAAAAACATTGATGATAGAAAGACCACTAGTGGAGGAGCATTTTTCTTAGGCAAAAGGTTGGTTACATTGACTAGCAAGAAACAAAATTGTACCTCACAATCTATTGTTGAAGCTAAATATGTTGTTGTTGTTATAAATTTTAAAAATATTGTATGGATCAAATAGTTACTCAAAGTATGAAGGAAGAGATCATAGAAATAGTAACACTTTATTGTGATAATACAAGTGCTATCAATATATCAAAGAATCCTTTGATGCACACAAAGACTAAGAACATTGCAATCAAGTATCACTACTTGAGAGAATTAGTTCAAGATAAAAGAGGTAAAGATAGAATATATCAATACAAAAGAACAAATTGCTAATATCTTCACAAAATCATTACCTAAGGATGCTCATGAGTATCTAAGAGGTAAACTAGGGGTGATACCCCTATCAAAGGCTATCTAAGTAACAAAAGGAGTTCCCTGCATCAAACAAGCTAATTTTCATATATTACATATTGGTGCAGTGGATATTACTTTAGGAGCTACCTAAAGTAATCAAAGAACTGACACTCCAAATTAGTCACAAGTAAGGTGATAGAGGGAGAAATTGAAGAAGTTCATACATGCATGTTAAAATGACAAATATTTGGCATTGTTGTCAAAGAGGGAGATAGTTATTGATCAAGGAAAATGCAAGAAAGAGGAAGTCAAGGGAATGATCAAGGAAGTAATTATTGAGGGAGATTGTATAATTGTTGATCAAAGGAAATTACAAGTATGATGAGGGAGATAGTAATATACAAGAAAAAGAGGGATAGATATGCAAGAGATTGGAGATTTACCAAAGAGGGAGAAATCCTAGCATCTACCTAGTAAGAGGGAGATATGATAAGACAACAATTCAAAGGGAGTTATAAGGAAGAATTTTTTAATCTACTTAGAAGATGGAAGTTGTTGATAGAGGGAGAGATTTCAATACAAGAAATTATTTTCTTTTTGGTATTGTCTTACTATTTTAATCTAGTCAGTTTGGTTGATCAATTTGGTTTTCCATCAATGCTAAAGAGGGAGATTGTTGAAAATAGATTGAAGAAGACTATTAAAGAGGGATATTGTTGAGAAAAGATTGATACAAGTATGATCAATATGCTTCAATCATTGTTTTGTCACTAATCTCAGACCTACTATTTGATGGTAAGACAATTGTTTATATGATTCGAGTACTATCACTTATTTGATTGATAAAGAGGATTTGATCATAGCACCTAGAGGAAAGGTTGACTTATGATTATGTAAAGGAGTACAAGAATTAGTTAAAATAGTGATAACATGATGTATTGATAATCTACTTAAGGTTACAAATGATGGTTACACTAAGAAAGTTTAGAAGAACAAGTTAATTAAAGTCTGTCTTCCAAGCTTGACTGAGTGGATAATAGGTGTCAATTAAAGTTAGTGCAAGCTAAGTAAAAAATTAGTTGGAGCGGAGTAAAAGTTTATTTTAGTGTATGCCAAGAAAAATAGTGGATGCTGAGTAAAGATTAGTTGATGTCGAGCACCAGTAAACTTTAGTTTGTGTTGAGTAATTTTGTAGAGGATGTCAAACAACATAGTATGTGCCAAACATTAGAAGCCAGATAATGTTGAGAGGTTGTATCATTTAAAAGATCATGAATTCAATGGATCTAAATTGACAAGTTTGTTTTCTTGGAATGTGTGAACTAGGTGGAAGATAAGGTTGATGAGCTGGTGGCATAGAATTCAAGGTAGGAAAATTCAAAGAAGATTCAAGGAAAAGTTTCTAGAATATATATGAAATGAGGGGTAGATTCATTGTACCCTACCTAATCCATCCTAACCCTAGATTGGATGATGGAGCATGATCAGTAAAAGATCTTAATTTCCTATTTATAGGAATGGCTAGTTAGAAGCAAAGGTCATCATGTGCAAGAACCTAAGGAAAATAAGGAGTCAAAGGGTTTTGCTTCATCAAGTGACCTAAGAGAAGAATCTAAATTGGCATGTTAAGCAAGAAGGCTTAAGGGTATGAATGATTGAAGGGTGAACAATCTATCAGAGCTAAAATGTTTGAAGCTCAAGCAGAATGGAGGACTAGAATAGAGATCTATAATTTGCAAATAGAATTGTAAGTTGTTATTAGATCAAGTCTTACTGTTACTCTCTAATAATTGTATCAATCTAGGGTAAATCCTTTGGATTAAGGTTGACCTAACAGTCATTTGTAAATCGTTTAAATGGGTGACATTCCAAGTGAATGGTCTAAAGTCCTCTAACAAGGTGCACTACTAGTAAGGTGATTGATCCTTTAATAGGGTAACATTTAAAAGTGTGTATTGTAACATTTAATAGGGTTGGCCTTTCAGAGGGCATCACTTTAGAAGAGTGAAAAAGAGTAGCATGTTACGGGTGGTTTTTCCTAAATTGGGTTTGCACATAAATCATTATGTTAAGTATGTTGATGAATCTATTATGGTTCATGTTTACATTTCTACAAGTTGATTTGATAGTAATGTAAAAAAAAATTAAGTGATTGCATAATCTTATGGATGCATGCATGAAGATAATTTTTATATGGGATCACTAAGCTGTAAAATGTTTTATTTATACATCTAGACCTTGGATAACTAATTCACACTCCCCCCCCCCCCCCCCCCAAGTTATTCTAAAAGTATTCCAAAAACTTCCTTGCTTGATAGATCTCTAGTGTATACCTCTTGATAAATTGTGTTCTCTCACTATCACTTGGGTGAACTTGATGATATCTGTTGTATTACTTGGATTTTACTTTTCTACTCACCCTTGTTTGTAGTGCATATTATTGCTTCTAGTTGGATGTGGTTCTTTGTCTTTAGCATTCTCCTTAACAACTTTTGCTTCTCATTCTTCTCTTCCTTCTCCATGATCTTAGTGTGACATACTTTCTCCTTTGGCTCTTTGCTTTCTTCTTTAGTTCTCAATCTCTCTATTTCAACATTCTCATTCTTTTCATTCCAACCACAAAATTTGAATGTGTGAATTCACCTCATACCTATGGGTGTCAAAACCCTAGGAGAATGTCTCATTCAATCCAATGATTTCAAATTTTGAATTCAAACTAGTGAGTGGTTCATGATAAACCCATGACACTTATGACATGTGGTCTAGACTAGTGGGGTAGTTCATCTACTCAAGATCTTGTCTAAATTTAATTGTCCTTTCTATGTTTTGTCATTCTTGTTAGAATAAGAACCACTTTTGGATTCTCATCATACTTGATATGCCATATCATGGTGATGACTCCTCATGCTAAGTGTGGTATCTTTTGCATTGTCTTATTCTCTTATGTCAACCACTGAAGATGTCTACTAGTAAAAATAAGATAATCTGTGATCTTCAACTATTTTCCAATCAATGACAACACACTCATACCAACTCTACTACATTATTCCAATGTGACCAATTAGACCAACAATCTTCTCCTTTGACATTAATGGTAAAACATGTACATTTCCTTGATTGGAGTGCTAGTTGAATCTTTATCGTTGAGTGGACTTAGCCATTTATTTCCTCCTCTCTGCATCTTTCTTTACTTTACTCTCCCTATGGTGTTTATTCAACTTGGTTTCTTCTCTAGGTCTTTTCTTTCCCATTTTTTTGGCTATTCTATATTATACTTTCTCCATTATGTGCTTCATGCATTTGTATTGTTTGTTTGTTGCTCATCTTCACTATTGATCTCTTTCCATTTCCCCCTTTTTTTGTTGATCTTTATTGTTCATATCTCTCCCTTTTTGTGCTTGGTTTTTCTCTATCATTCCTCTCCCTCTTTTTTCATTAATGACAAAGAGCATGTTTCCTATGCAACTTCTAGTTGTGTCTTGCATATATATAGTAGTTTTTGGAGTGCTAGAGATAAATCAGTGACTGTTGGTAGGTTCTTTTTCATCTCTTTGATGTTGTCTCTAAGGCTTCTAGATAGTAGACTATCTACATCCTAAATATGATGTTGGATGGTTCCTATCATGGGAAATGTAAAGCATTACAACTCAAAGAGTGTGGATTTCCTCTTGTGTTGTTCTACAGTAACCTATTTGATCTATGTCATCTTTTCTTAAAGTTGATAGATGTACACAATAGTTGAACATTATGACACATCAAAGGATGTTTGAGTGACTTGCACTGCCTAGTGGAAATATTTTAGAGTATCATTTAGATCAATTAGAAAGTTTTGGGAATAATATATTTTGTGGAGGATTGGAGAGATATCCTTCAAGAGTTTGACTGCAATGTTTATTTCTTATAAGAGTTTATGTGAGTGATGTTCAATTAGTTGCTTGAGATTTTCTTTTTCCTTCCTTGTCTTGAAGGGACCTGTTGCATCACTAATATTTTTATGCTGAATTATGTGCCTTAGTTGATCAATAATAATATTATTAGGGTCATATTTCATATTAGGAATTACTCATGTGATCAACATCCTTTCTTTGATCAAGGTTTGTGCATTCCTCTTTCTTAAACATGCTTTCTTTGATGTTGTGAGTTTCTTCAACAAGTTAATGTGGTGATCAAGTTCTTCACCACTCAAGTCCTTTACTCTACTAGTGTGCTTGTCCAATTCAATTTGGGTTGTCTCAGGATCCTTTACTTCTTGAGCATGTTTCTCATATAGTTCTCCTTAATCTTCAAATATTAAAGATGATGAAGATGAAGAGGTTTTTTTTCCTTCTATTCATTCTTTTCCCTTAGGAATTGTTCTAATTAACTACTTCTTAGTTACAACTTCCTTTTTGTACATGTGGGCTCTATGAGGCTTTGGGACTTCTTTGTTGCTAACTGTGTGACCAGTTAGTCATTTTCCTTATGTGCATCTATGATGAAGGGTGCTCCCTTAAGACCATAAACATATAATAGAAACAAAGAAACAACAAAAAATTTGAGAACAAAATATTGACTTCCTATAATCACCACAAATGTGGAATTATAGAATTCACAAGTACAATATGTTAACCCACATGGGCACCTTCAATATAGTAATCTACAAGACTAAACTACAAACTACCACCTAGAGTTGTTGTAGACAATGTTCAAGCCTTTCTTAAATAGGCAATTTTATGTCACCTGAAAATGTTCTAGACATTCAAACTTAATACTTAGGGCCAGCAGTTCCTAACAATACAAACAAAGTTGTCCAAATACATCTTTAACAATTATTCTAGAATTTTTGGGTGGCCCAACTTTGGAAGGCCATAACTCTCAAACCATTGCTCCAGTTGGCTATTATAACAACTTTTTGGAAATGCCAGCTCCTAATTCCTACAAGCTTGAAGCAATGCATGCGCCCTTTTATCAAGTTTTCAAACCTCATATGGAGCCTCTAAGGCCTTAAAAATAGAGTTCAAAGATTTTTTTCCAAAATTTTCCACCAAAAATCCACAATAACTTCTCTGATACTTAAGTTGGAGCAATGAGGATTTTATACATTCTCCAAAAATTTGCAATAACTTCTTTGATACCCACTGGAAAATGCTCCTTTCTCAAACGATCCATGACTTCATCTCCAATTTGAAATTCCTTATACCTCCTTTTCACATCTTCCTTAGCCTTGTACTATGTATTCATCTTTATGATGTGCTTCCTCACCTCCTCATGGATGTTCTTGAAATGTTTAGAAAAATCTTCTGCTTCAGCACTGCTTATCTCTCCTTTATCAAACTACCTTAATTATAAAGCATTTCTAGGGCTACTCACATATACAATCTAGAATGATGATTTACTAGTTTTCTTATTGATAGAATTATAATATGCAAATTCTACATATGGGGAAATTAGATCCCAACCCTTTGGCTTGTCTCCAACCAACCATCTCAATAAATTTTCCAAATTGCGATTCACAACTTCTATCTGTCCATCAGTTTTTGGATGATGTGATGAATTGAACTTCAACTTCATCTTCAATTTCTTCCATAATGTATGCTAGAAATACCCAGCATATTTGGTATCTCATCTAAACTATAATGTTTGGTAGACCATGTAGTCTCACCACTTCTCTGAAAAAAAACTCTTCCACATGAACAACATCACTAGTCTTCTTCCAAGGAATAAAAATGTGTCATCTTTGAAAACCTATCAACCACCACAATAATAGAATCATGCCCTCTTTGGGTCCTAGGTAATCTGAGAAAAAAATCTATCCTAACATCCTCCCATAGCTTCTCTAGTCTAGGTAATGGTCGATACAACCCTTTATTCATCTTCACTCCTTTCGCCATCTAACATACTTGGCAACTTTGTATAAACTTCTTCACATCTTGTTGTAACTTTGGCTAGTATAAATTCTCAACATCCAAAGCAATAGTCTTATCTCTACCAAAATGTCCAACCAATCCTCTACTATGCTTATCTTTGATGAGATTCACTCTCATTGAACTTCTAAGAATGCAAAAACAATTTCCTTTGAACATCATGCTATCCTAGATTATGAAATCCAACCAATTTGTCTTATCGAGTGTAACAAATTCTATAGAAGCCTTCTACGCTTCACCAAAATTAGGATCATCTGGATATAAAGTACTAAGTTCCTTGAACTCAACCACATCTATTTTCATTTTTGTGAGAAAAAGTTGTCTTCTACTAAGAGCATCTACAAATCTATTAGACTTCCCACTCCTATGTTTCAAAACAAACTTATAACTCTGCAAAAACTCAACCCACTTAAAATTCCTTTGATTCAATTTTCCTTAACTATTCCAATATTGCAAATCTTGATGATCAATAGACAAAACAAACTCCTTAAGAAGAAAATAGTGTATCCACTTCTTCAATTCTTGAACCATAGCATAAAATTCCTGATCATAAACATAATATTTTCTTTTTCATCATTCAATTTCTCACTAAAATAAGCAATTGGTCTACTTTCTTGGCTCAAAATAGCTCCTATTGTAGTACCACTAGCATCATAATCTAGTTGAAACACTTTGTTAAAACGAAGAAGTTCTAAAATAGGTATCTCAATAACTTTCTATTATAACATATTAAAACTCTTATCTACTCCTATAGTCCACTTTAGTTTTTCCCTATCCCCTATCATTGTTTCAATTAAGGGTCCACAAATACTGTTAGAACCTCTTATGAACTTTTTGTAAAAACTCGCCAGTCCATGAAAATATCTTACCTCTACCACACTCCTTAGAGTAGGACATTCAAAGATAGCCTTCACTTTCTCTGGGTCAATTTTTAGACCTTCTACTGAGACTACAAATCCTAGGTACACTAGCTCCTTCTTTTTAAAACTACACTGATGCAGTTTTATCAGCAACTTTTCTTCCCTCAACTTATCAAACACCTTACAAATATGGATCAAATGATACTCCAATATCTTACTAAAGTTCAAAATATCATCTAGGTAAACAACAACAAACTTACCCAAAAAATCTTTTAGTACCTCATTCATGAGTTGCATGAAAGTGCTTGGTGCATTGGTTCACCCAAAAGGTAACCACTCATATAGTCCTTCTTTTCTCTTGAAAGTATTCTTTGATGCATCACCTTCTCTGATATGAATCTAATGATACCCACTCTTCATATCTATCTTTGTGAAATACTTAGCCTCGCTCAAACACTCCATAATATCATCCATCCTTGGCAATAGAAATTTGTACTTGATTGTGATCTTGTTCATAGTGGGAGAATCTATGTACAACCTTCATCCTCCATTCTTCTTTGGTGCTAATATAGTTGGTACAATGCATGGACTCAAACTCTCTCAAATCAACCCCTTCTACAATAGTTTGTGAACTTGTATATTCAACTTTTCATTTTCTATTGGTGTCATTTTGTGTGATGCCTTGCTTGGAAAAAAGGTTCTTGGAACCAAATCTATTTCATGACTGATCTTCCTCATTAGGGCAATTCATCAAGTACATTATCTAATATAATATCAAAAAACTCTCCCAACATATTTGCAACTTCTATAGGTACCTCCTCTACTTCTTCTTTACTATCTTTTAGAAATATAGAAAAACACATATGCTCATGCTTCATACCTTCAAAAAAACTCATTTCCATCAACAAAACATATATTTGGCAGCACTACATACCTTTTCTTCTTTAACCTTCAAAGGCTTCAACTTATGCTTCATTCCATCCTTGGTCAAAGTGTAGGTATTTTCTTGCCCATCTTGTATAGCATGCCTATCAAACTTCCACGGCCTACCTAGTAACATATGACTTATGTCCATAGTTATGATATCACATAGTACCTCATCCTAGTAGCTTCCAATCTTGAACTTTTTTGAGCACTGCTCAATGATCATACCTTATTGTTATCTTTTACCCAAGCAATATAGTATGGATTTCGATGTTCCTATCTCTTTAATTTCAACTTTATGACCATTTTTTCTATTGATCTCATATTGATTTTAACAAGTGAGTGTCAACACACTTAAGTTATTTACTTAGTTTATGTTGAACAAGTAGTACATGCTAAGCACAACATATATATTATAGAGCATATCAAGTTCACAGTGAGTTCCAAGCCACTCATGTGTTGAGTCACTCAAGTTCTCAGCAGACAGTGTATGCTAAGTAACACAAGAGCCAAATAAATAGTGGATACCAAGTGATACAGATGCCTAGTGACACAGTTTTGACATATTTATTTGTAATGGCACAAACAACTATGTAAACCATTTTTGAGCTGACTTAAGATTGAATTTTGATATTTTGGAGATAAGAATGAATCTCAAGTTGGATTCCCTATGCAATTACATGCAACCAATCAAAAAAAGTGAAGTTTAAGCGACAAAATGGATGAATCTCAGTCATGGATTCATACCTAACCCTAAGTCACCAAAGTCTTCTTCAAGAGGAAAAAGCTTAAACTCTCAAGAAAATGTGTAAGGTGTATGTAGAGAAGAAGAGAAGTTTGCATGCACAAATAGAACATTCATGGTGGCTAAGGAGTTATGAAGTAAGATTTCATTGTTGAATAAGTTAGAGTAGAATAGAGGAAAGGAAAAGGATACAACAAAGAGACATGTGATCAAGGAGCATAAAAAATACATCAGTATAGAGGTGATTTGTCATCAAGCAATCAAGTGCTAACCACAAGATCAATACTGAGACATTCTAATAGTTTATTTTAGTTAAAGTCTCTGTAAAAAGTAGTCCTAATATGCTATATGAAATCTTTTAACAAGGTGTTTACTTAACTGTAAGCTAAAGTCCTTTAACTAAGCACACTTCTAACAAGGTGTTGAAATCCTCTAACAAGGTAAGACCTAATAGTCTTTGTAAGCCTTTAACAAGGCAGACCTTTCATAGGGTAGATCATGTTTCATGGTCAAAACATTGTAACCTTCATTGGATACACTTTATTCATACAGTAGTGAAGATTTATGGGTGTCATCCCCACCCTAGTTTTACCTTCTCATTGGAGGGTTTATGAATAATCATAGCAAGTGTTATATGTCTATGAATGCTTATATGTTTACATGATTTAGATGTACATGCTTTACATGTTATTTTAGTTTACTTATTGAATGCATGAGATGGATGTGTGGTGAAAGTTTTATGGGTCCAAGTTTAAACTACTGATTCACACCCCCCCCCCCCCCCAAGAAGTTTACATTTCCTATTGTAAATCCAATAGTTTCTAATACTAGATTGTCAATACTTCCAATGCCAATGATCACATCACAACACTTATATTCACATATGCACCTTGTGAAAGAAAAGCTCCTTCTTTGATTAGGTTCATTCTCACCACTTAGTAAGACTCTTCTATTAACTAGGACTTCTCCTCTTTCAACATCTTCAGAATGTGATGATCTGGGATCTTCATCAACATGTGCAACTCTAACCTAGCCTTATTTTCTTCAATCTATCATTCCTTGGTACTAGGAACATTCAAATGCTCTATGCCCTTCTTCTCTACAATGAAAACATTTCCCACAGAAGCCTCCTCTTTAAAATACTTGTCCTCTACCTCTTCCTCTCTAATCTTTACTGTTCTGATCATGGAAATGATTGGAATTATTTCCTCTTTGGTTTTGACTGCTACTTCCAACCTCATCCTTATTCTTCTAATCATCATTATAACTTCCATAAGATCATACACTAGATCTTTCACCACAATCTCTTCCACTATTCTTGTTGTCAAACTTCTTGCTTAGTTTCTCCTAAACTCTTAGGGAAAACTGGTATGCCTTCTCAATATTGTTCATTCAAACTCAACTCATCCTAAATACTTGGCCTTAACCCATTAAGATAATGGGCCCATTTCTCCTTATCAGCTTCTAAATGGTCAGTTCTAATGAGAACTCAGTAAAACTCTTTGGTATACTCTTGAACAAATTTTCTCGCCTACTTCAACCCTTGAATTTTCTTCAATAGATCAAGCTCATAATCCATAGGAATGAATTGTCACTTCAATTTAGCTATCATCCAATCCCATCTGGTGATTTTTTTACTTTCCCTTTCTATTTCACTCTAACTAAACCTCCTACCACCAAATCTCTGCATGTCCTTTCAATTTTTCCTACACAAACTTGACCCTATCAAGATCCTCAATATCTTCATACTCAAAGTACTCCTCTAATTCATTGATCCAATCAATCAATTCCTCTAGGTTAATATTTCTCAAAAATGTGGGTACCTCAAACTTAGGTCTTTTTTTAATCTTGGAGATGGCCTTAAGAAGCCTTTCTTCCTCTAGGTTTAGAATTGCCTCTACTTTGGCATTTTCTTCTTCTTTGTCATCATCCTCACTTTCATCTCTTATGGAAAGATTTATTCCTCTATGCATTTTTTCTTCCAATGCTTGCATTTGTCTTTGGAGGTCTCTAAAACCCTTAGGTCTAACACCTATAGCTCTTCCACTATGCTCTCTTCATGGAGTCATTTTCATGCTTTCAATGAAACCCTAATGAAAATTGCCTCACAATTGATGATCTATCTATATGCTCAACCCAAACCATGGTCCTAGTACAAATGTGTTGTGATGTTGAGCCTAATCAAACTCGAAGGTTTATTTGGCATAGTTTTCTCCCCATATTTTTTCTATGGGGGTTTAGGGGTAGTACCCCCAAGACAAGGTCAAGGGATAATGCCCCTGAGGATACAGGGTGGGGTCAAGGGGCAACACCCGCATGGGGTTTTTTAGGGGTAGCACCCCTGAAGCCAAAAATGCCCTTATATTGTAAAAGACATTGGTTGTTATTTTTCCCATTAGATGACTTATTCTAGCCCTAATTTTGTAAGCAAAAAAAACTTGTATAAAAAGACTTAGGGTTAGGAATTTCATAATGTAATGGTAATATTGTATCTTCTTGGGGTGGTATTGAACTATAAGGGATTATGGATTGTAATCACTAGGTAATAATAATATCAGACTTTTTGTTAGTGGGCATAGCCCAAGGATTGTGTGAACCATGTTAAATCTTGGTGCCTTATGTTCTCTTCTGTGTGATCTATTATTTTATGATATTGGTTATATTTGCATGTAACTATTATTTCTATCTGAGGTTAATCCTAACAAGTGGTATTAGAGCTAGACAATTGTCATTTTTTTTTTAGCTTAGATTGTTGTTGTTTTTTTTAGCTAGATCGTCATTGTTTTTTTTTAGTGATCCTCTATAGGAAGGTCTCATGATTGAGTGGGAGTCTTCTAGTTGAGTGGGAGCAATGGTATATGAGGGTAAGCTAAAGGTGGAGAAGTTTAATGGGCAGAACATTCAGTTATGGAAGATGCAAATGAAGGACTATCTTTATCAAAAGGATTAATGGAAGTTATTGGAAGGAAAATCCAAGAAACAAGGATCTACATCAAATAAGGACTTGGAGATTTTAGATAGAAAGGCACTTGGAAGCATTAAACTATGCTTGACACCATTAATGACATTTAACATTACAAAAGAGAAGATGAAAAAAGAGTGATGCAAACCCTAGTGAAATTGTATGGAAAGCCCTTCGCTTCAAACAAGGTATTTCTCCTGAAGAATTTATTTAATATAAAAATGATAGAAGGTGGATCTCTTGTAGATCATTTAATTGAGTTTAATAGTGTTACTAGTTAGTAATCTTCTATGGGTATTAATTTTGATGAAGAAATTAGGGCTAGAATAAGTCATCCAATGGGAAAAATAGTAGTCCATGCCTTTTACAATGTAAGGGCATTTTTTGCTTTGGGGGTGTTGCCCTTGAAAACCCTTGTAGGGGCATTGCCCCTTAACCCCACCTTGTACTACAATAGGGAGTGCACCTAGGGTTCTACTTTAGGACCTTGTAGGGTCGCTACCCCCAAACCCTTATAGAAATAATATGGAGAGAAAACTACACTGAATAAAGCTCTTAGTTTGATTAGGCTCCACTTCACAATAGTCTCCCACATGGAAACTAATTAGACTCCACAACAATAACAAACTACCTCAGAGTTGGTGATCTATCTATACACTCAAGAACTCAAGCTCTGATGCCACTTGATGAAGAGTGCTCCCCTTAATACCATAAACACATAATAGAAACAAAGAAACAATAGCAAATGTGAGAACAAAATATGGACTTCTTATCATCACTGCAAATGCAGAATTATAGAATTCATAAGTACAATATGCTAACCCACACAGGCACCTTAATTATAGTAGTTTGCAAAACTAAGCTCTGAACTATCACCCAGAGTTGTTCTAGACAATATTCGAACCTTTCTTAAATAGGAAATTTTATGCTATCCAGGAAGGTTCTAGACATTCAAACTTAATAACTAGAGCTAACAGACCCTAACAACACATATAGAGTTGGCCAAATACATTTTTGACAATTATTTTAGAAATTTTGAGTAGCCCAACTTTGGAAGGCCATAACTCTCAAACTGTTGCTCTAATTGGCTATTATAGCCACTTGTTGGAAATGTTAGCTCCTAATCTATAGGCTCAAATTGTGCAAGCACCCTACTATTGAGTTTTCAGACCTCGTCTGGGGCCTCTAAGGCCTTCAAAACTGAGTTTAAAGATTATTCTCCAAAATTTTCCACCAAAAATCTGCAATAACTTCTTTGATACTTAAGTTGGAGTAATGAGATTTTTATGGTAGGCTTATAATTTTAAAATGAACCTTCATGTAGAAAATGAGAACATTTCAAGCTCATATGAAAAACTATAAATAGCAAATTCCTAGAAATAGTAACCCTCATATTTACTAGTCCTTATTAAAATAGAAAAGGCTGGAAACAAAAATATTTTTGGGTGATGCAAGATTCCTCTTACACCTAGGAAGCTCCTGCATCAATCTATTTATTATTTTATATGTGTCTCCTTAGTGTCCTCTCTTGGGCTTCTTTTTCCTCTATCTCCTTCTTTTGCGACCTTTGCTGATAAGCCTTCCTCTATGCATAGTCTTTATTGGCTTTCTCAGTTCTGTGTTCCGTTCTTGCCTTATTTCTTCATATTGAGTGGTCCATGATTTCTCCATTTCTATTGTCGAATGTATTGTAATTATCTTAGGATCATCAATTGGTCTTCTTGTTGCTAAAATATTTTAAGGGTTTATCAACATTGGTGTTATTTCATGCTCTAAAACTATTGTACCTATGGTTGTTGCATTGTTTTTCTTCTCTTGTGGAGGTTCGAGAGTTGAAGTAAGTAGGTTCTTCATCTTTTTCTCACCCTTATCCTTTCAATCTAGTCCTATTAGGGATTTTTTCTTAATTAGCTAGCCTTTTAACACATACTAACTTAACTTGGTATGTTATCCATTTCCAACTTTTGATTTCCTTGTTAAAATTTTCTCTTTCTATTCCTATTATGACCAATGCAACATTCTCTTGAGTTAGGAACTTGTTGATGTAAGTTGTAGTGTAAGTCTTCCTATCTGAGGGTGTAAATTCTAGTCTAACTTTTATCACTACATCATCAAGAATAAATTTTAGTTGTGTGATTCTATTTTTACATTTCTTGATTACAATGTCTACCAATTCCTTTGGCACCAACTTCTTTACCATCTCTAGTTTTCTACTATAACTCCTCATACTGACTAGTATTGCACTTATTACACTATTCTGGGATTTTTCACTTATAAGTGCATATATATACCTTATTTTATTATAGTTTATATTGTGAACAATATCATTGAGTATATCATCAATGGAGAGTGGAAGAGTGGGATTGTTACCTCTTCCAAAAGTTTCACAATTCTTAATGATGATTCACTCATGGATGGATTCGATCTTTTCTATACTTTTGTTGGTTTCTCCTTGAACACTTCTTCAATTTTATTCTCTTTTTTCTCATCTTCCTCACTTTACTTTGGTTTTGGTGAGGTTGTTTCTTTTCCTGAATTCATATTTTCTTCCTTACATTTTTATTCTTAGGGCTCTTAACTCTAGTTCTAGTTGTCTTCTTTCTCTTGCTTGCTCTCTTAGCTTCCTTTTTTTGTTTGCTTCCTTGTCCTTGTCTATGATGTCTACTTTGGTCCTTCTTACTATGTTGGTACCTCATATTGGTAGCTTGGTGTCGACATGTATTGACAATATCAATTTTATTGTTGCTTGTGCATCCTTTTCTATAAGTTCATACTAGAATTAGGTGGCCAACGAGTACATGGTTTTATGGTTTGTATCATGCATATGTCTATCCAAGATAGAAAACATATATCATTTCCATATTCCTCTACTAGGGTAAAGGGCATCCTTTCCCATTTCCTTACTATGTCTCATAAGCTATTAAAGTACTCTTTGAATAAATTATCCTTATTATTTCCTAACATCATATAAGACATACATACTTGTTTGCAAATTGGCTTATCATTAAAGCAACTAATTATGCCTTTTCTAGGAAATTGATGCACAAACTTAAAAAAGATACATACTAGGAGCTATCCAAATTTGAATGGGTGAACCTTGGGGTTTTCTTTGATCTTTGTTAAGTTTAGTATTTATTATTCATATAGCTACCCTCCTAGGTCAAGTTGGGCACCTTTATAAGTGAGTTGATAAGTTGTGTGTACTTCTCTATTGGGTACATAGTTGGACTTACTTGAGAAGTAATTCTTTTGTACAATTTCCATTGTGGCATATTTCATCTAATGGTTAGGAATTCCATCAATTTCTAGTGCTTTCCCTATCTTCTTTTCTCTAGTCAACCTTACCACTTCATCGAATCTGATCTTGCTTGTATTTAGCTCTATCCCTATGTCATTGAGTCCCATTACACTTAGGATGACTTTTTTTGTGGTTTGATAGGGACTTTCAATCTAAATCTTCCTTTTGTGTACTCTTCTCAGTACAAGTCTAATCCATTCCTCATGGATGAAATAGGGATTTTTGTTATATAGTGCATTGTTGTGTTTATTAGCGGTTGCCAGTCTTTCTTTAGTACATTGTCTTCCAAGAATGTAGTGAATGCTTCACATAGTTATTCAACTCCTAATTCCATGATATTTTATTTTAGTTATGCCCCAACATCTTCAGCTAGCAAAATATTTGTAGGCATTTAGGACAATATGACTACTTGATTTCTTGTGTCGCCCTTTAGCGAGGTGACCCAATATTCTAGTTTTGAAAGTTCTTCATTATTGAAAAGCTTGATCTTATGAATGTTATCATGGTTCCCTTTTTCCTTCTAATATTGTTAGCTCTATTGAATATATTTTTGCACTCACAAGTTTGGATATGATGCACAATTGCTTAGCTTAAGTTTTCTCAGTCTTTTCTTAGCTGAAGACTTTGAATTTTTAAAAGTGATTAATCAAACCATTTTCACCTATTTATATCTTTGATGAGCCATTCTTATGTTAATCATCAATAATAAATTATAAGTACAATGCTTACCTAAATGTCCTTTCAACATTTAATGCAAGTGACTCATGCAATGACAGTCATTTTCTTGGCATTCTCTTGCCTCAATATAGGGTCCTTATGCTTGCTTTGTGCATTATTTTACCAATTTTGTATAGGGTATTAGTGTATAGTATGTTCTTTGTCATGAAACCCCTTCTAAGCTTGAATTGGCTTAGTTGGTTACATAAGTCTCACCAGCAATAGGTGAGCCTCTTATTTACTCTGACTTGGCCTCTTTGCTCTTGTCTTATTTTATTTCCTGTATATTTTTTCAGTCCTTTGTGCCTTCCTCCTTTTCTACCACCTTTCTCTTCCCTTTATGGTTCAAGTTTTGCACTTGGGCTATTCTTTTTTTATGTACAATCTTTGGCAGGATTCCTTATTGTGTTGTAGTAGTAATAGGTTATGCATGTTCTTCTCCATGTTCTTGTATGGTTTCTTCAACTAGCTCTTGTTTGGAAATTCTTAGTTGTATGTCCTTTGTTCTCACAAGTTGAGCATATAGGCATGTTGAACTTGTTTATCTAGCCAAGATTGGACATTCTTTATTACTTCTAATTTGTCCATTGTCTTGATCTACATACCTCAACATTATGTCTGTACTTGTTATAGTGGTAACATTTTCCATCAAACCTTTTCTCATGAGTATGAGATGTACATTCTCGAGAGGAGTTATTGTATTGATGAAATGTGTTACAATACTTGTGGAAGGTATATTTTTCATTAGATGCAACCTTTCTATGCCAACATACATTTAAGGTGAGATCTATTTTACCAAAATAATGACAGATTACTTTCTTAGGTTTTCTTACCTTTATATGATGTTTTCCCTTATCCTTGTTTGGTCTATATCTTGTTCTCATATGTTTCATCACTCTGAGTTTTGTTGACTCCTTCATAGCCAAGACCAAGTGTGTTGTTTTTCCTTCTCTAAGATTTGAGTTGTATATCTATCTTCTTAGAGTTGTTGTTGAACCTTCTCAACTTCTCATTTCTTTGTTTGGTGCTCCTTAGTTCCTATTTTAGTCTTTGAATCTACTTTTCCTTTTGTTTGATATTCTCTTCTTTTGTTCTCTTTTCTTCTATGACTTTTCTTAGTGATCTTTCAACTTTTTCTAGTGCTACTATAATATCACTTTTCTCTTTTTGTGCTTGACTCAGTCTTTATGAGGCTTCTTTTAGCTCTTTCTTCATCTTTTTTTTTTTTTGATTGGCAAACAGCCGAAGCCTAGGTTAATTATTATTATTTGTTGGAATTAATTATTATTAGATGTTAAGTGAAGGTAGATTCAAACCCAAGACCTCCCACATGAGAGGCTCACAAGTTACCGTTGTATTGTAGGCTTTTGCCTAGCTCTTTCTTCATTTTTGTAATTGACTTTCTCAACTTATTTTTGTGAGACTTGAGGTCAAAGATAATTTCTTTAAATCCATCTAAGCCACTTTTTCCTTCCATCTTCTTAGTAATCTAATGGCTCTCACTAAATTTCTTTACAAGCTTATTTCTTTTTGCTAAGGACTCTTTTAGCTTTTCCTTTTATTATTCTATTGTGTCAAGTGCTTCTTCATATAAGTATTTGTGTCACGCCTAATTTTGATCTTCCCTCAAGATATAAGACTTGCCACTATTGGTTCCAAGCTCTGATACCAATTGTTGTTCCTAATTGGTACTGAGAATGGGAGGGGGGTAAATCACCACTAACTCTAAAATTAGTTACTCTTTTTTATCACTTGAATATATTAACTAACAGTCACTTGATTGCTAACACAAATATAAATGCATTAAGATACAAGAAAATAAACTCACACAATAGAGCATTTGTCAATGGACACAAAGATTTTGTATATGGAAAACCTTGATGTGAGAATGAAAACCATGGTGGGGATAATATAGCCACTAGCCTTATACTATAGACAAAAGGTTGCCTTTTCAAGAGCAACAACTTATTCCTTCTAAGAACACATTCTATCAAAAATGTTAGTGATCTATTAGGTTTATAGATAGTCTATTAAGGCTACCTAGCTATAGGATCTTGAACTCCATCTAAGAGGCATGTGATTAAAGGATTTAATATATGATTACTATTGAAGCATTCTTGGTTAAGAGCTTACAAGATGATTACATTTGTTACAAAGAAATCAATATGTGATCTAGAATAAATAATGCTTCCTTTCTTGATAGATCTCCAATGTATACCTCTTGAGATACCATAATCTCCTCCTATCACTTATGCACACTTGATGATATCTGCATTATTACTTGGCTTTTTACTTTTCTACTCACCCTTGCTTGCAATACACACTACTACTTCTAGTTGGATGTTTCTATTTGTCTTTAGTCTTCTCCTTAACACCTTTTGTCTATCATTCTTCTTTTCCTTCTTTGTGATCTTAATGTGATATACTTCCTCCTTTTGGTCTTTTTTTCTTCTTAATTTCTCAATCCCTCTATTTCAACATTCTCGTTCTTTTCATTCCAACTACACACTTGAATGTAGGAAGTCTCCTCTTATCCATAGATTTCAAAACCCTAGGAGAATATCCCTCTCAAACTAGTGAATTAAAATTTTGAATTTGAACCCTTGAGTGGTTCATGAGAAACCCATGATACCTACAACATAGGGTCTATACTAGTGGTGAAGCTCACCTACTCTGGATCTCATTTGAATTTAATAATCCTTTCTTTTCTCTATTGTTTTTGTTAGAATACAAACCAATTTTGAATTATCACCATACTTTATCTACTATGTCATGTTGATGACTCCTCATGTTGACTTTGGTATCTTCTAGATTGTCTTTTTCTCTTGTGTAGATTGATGAAAATGTCTACCAATACACATAAGATGATGTGTGCTCTTCAACCAATTACCAATTAATGAAAACACACTCATACCAACTCTACTACATTATGCCAATTTAGTTAGTTGGGTCAACACATTTTTCCATGAAGTATGAGAACTCAACTTATTCAACATAAGACATTGGCAATCTATTGAACGCCAACATTCATACTTTATTTGGGAACATATAATCAATTAGAAACTCTTTATAACTTTTACTATAATGATCAATTAAAAATGAAACACATTCAATGTTTATCCTCACTCCATCCACTTCAATGCTATAGGTGATCCAATACATTGTCCTAATATTTAACAATAATTTATAATTTATGTTAAACTATTAATATTCATTATATAATAGATTGATCACATGTTTGAATGTCATTATTAAGGTACAATTGATTATTTATATGAGATTTGTACTTTAAAACCACTAAGGATTACATTACCATGTCATTGGGGGGAACATGCAGGTTATTTTTGACATTATCTAATTGATCCAATCACTTGGAATCCCTTTGAACATCAATTATTTGAACAAATAGCCCATTCACTACCAAAACTATGAAAAACTAATGTTTCTACCTACTAGGGCATCAAGTTTCTTCTACATTACTTCAATAATTAACATGAAACTAAATTGATTTGAAAGAAGGATGAGTGTTCTATTAAATGACAAAAGATCTTAATTTGTGAACGGTTGCAAAGGAATATATTCACAAACCCTTTATCCTAACTTTGTAGATGAGGGTTTTTTATCAATTCTAAGAAATTCCATTACATCTTACTCCATGAACCACAATTACTTCTCTTAATTGATTTAAAATAGATTTAATTCATTATTCTATATTTATAAAATATGATTCTATAATTGTTCAGTCCAAATATGAATTGAAAAAAAGGAAAGAAACTACGAGTACACTTGACAATCATAAGGATAACTAAACAAAAACTACTTTATTACTTTAAAAACTTAGAAATAGGTGAATTCCCTAGAAAAATTAAATTGATACATAATCCCCATGGGATTTTAGGATAATTCCTCATGTAATATACCATTTTCTTAGTTAAAAACTTCATGATTGTCCCCAATCTATAGAAATATAGGAGCAGTCAGAGGTAATTTTCATTCAAACTTGAGAGATTAATCTACAACTCGTCTTTCCCTTGGACTCAACCTTCTCATGATTTTATAATGTTCATGATAGTTAAAAATTATTCATCCTCTCAACTAACCAACCAACTTTCTCATTACAATGTTTTGTATAAACATTGCAAAATTATAATTTTCCATTATTGTACTTTTTGAAATTTTAAACAACTTTTACATTTTCGACACATTGACCTTAGATCTTGGTGCACACCTTCAAAACATGTCAAAATAAAATAAATATCATATTTTTAAAATTTCTTACACTTCTATAGGTGTCTTTGCATGACTTGACCCTTTGACCAATCTAGGTCCTAAATGGGCAATTAGTACAACCTTTGTAGCTTGTGATTACCCGATTCATCTTCATGACTCAAACATATCTAAAAGACCTTGATAAATCATAAATGGTTAAAATAAAATCAAATTTCTCATATGGTGACCTTGGACACTCTAATATTCTTGTTCTTTAGGTTCTCCTACACCAATATGTCATTAGTTGCAATGGGTTGTTAATGCATTCCATCACTGCCATAAGTACATTCCATTACTATCATGGAATTCCATAATCATCATGACGTTACATTATAAAAATGATAAAAATAAATAGGATAGATAAGTAGTTGTGATGGAATTCCATTATGATGATGGAGTGCCACAAAGGTGATGGACTCTTATGGTGGTGATGGATTGCATTAACATTCCATATCCATGATGATGGTGGAATGCCATCGAGGGGATGAAATGCCATGAGAAGAAAATTACTATATATTATCAATGCATTCCATCAATATGAGAACAAATTTCATAATATGGTAGAAACAATAATTGTCACATAAATGCCCAACAATACCAAACATTCAGATAGTTACACAAAATTCAAAAGGAAAACCCAAGTTGGTAAATATCAATTTTAACATTAAATCAAGAAATACTCTTAGATATTTCAATAGTAAATCAATTGTGACCATTTCCAAAAAATAGATAGTGGAAGGAGAGTAAGGTGACTAATTTAAGTGTAAGAAAGTTAAAAAATTCAATGCTATCTCACATAGAACATGAAAAAATCATTGATAACCAAATAAATTCATCAATCACAACACATGCCACATTACAAGGTGACTAGTTGTAACCACAATCGAGGGAGTAACTACTTCGTGATATTCGAGGGTTTGATATAATGGATGCATCAGAGAATGCACCAAAATTCAATAGATAACCAATTTACTTATGCTTGTTATGATTTTCCTTTATCTAACCATATGCAATTATGAGCCCACTTTCTTACAATTATTAAGTATTTATCACAATGCTAGATTTGTTGATGCAAAGTAATCTACATGATACAACTAATGCAATATATTGATCTAATCAATAATACATAAACCTAGGCATAAACATTAAATAATATTACATTACTAAGTACATAAGCAATAGGGTCAAACACAAAACATGATACTCTCAAAGAGATAAGGGTCATCAACAAAGGGCCCTCATACTAGGACAACCAATACCAAAGAGGGTTATATAAGCCCTAAAAAACAACATTCATTATCTATCATACTAACTCAACAAGAAAATATCCAAGAAAGCTAAGAGGTAATGAAGATAAAATGTATAGTCACAAGCAAAAAAAATTGAAACACCAAGTGTCATGAGTTCAAGTTTCAAATTCCAAGTTTCACTTTACAAGATTTATTGTTTAAATTTGTTTTTTAAAATTATTTTTAGGTTTTGACTACTTGACATGAAATAAACATATAATGTCCAAGATTTTCTAGTGTAGAAACTCAAGATATGATACCATATGTAATTCCTCACTAGGGAAACCAAGAGAAATTAACCTAAATATGTTACTAAATTTACTAAAAAAAATTTCTTAAAATTTTATGCAACATCAAGATAAAAATTCAGAAACAATATAGCACATACTGTATGCGTGAATATCCAGCCTATGCTAACACACACACTTCAACACGGTCATTGTATGCAGATTCATCCTGGAATGAACATTGGATTGTTCATCCGAAAATCAGCCTACAAAGTGACCTGTTGCCTTCTATCTAAAGAGAATTGCTTGTAAAATATCCTCAGATTCGAGATGTTTAAGCAACCAGACCCTGTAAGAATGAAGGATTTGAAATGAAATTAATCTATATGATTATGCAGATTAATCTAGAATGGAGTATGCATGTTTAATCTAAGAACATATAAAAGAAATTATACTAAATGTATGCATATTAAATCTAGATGAGAATTAAACTAGAAAATGAATATGAAAGTAGGGAGATCAAATGAATGCACAATCCAGTAGCAATTCGATGCAAATTCTCATTCAACCTCCTCTCAAAATGAAGAGATGAGGGTCTCTTAAATAGACTTTCCTGGAATCCATCAATGATTGAGATCGATTTCAATCAACGGTCAGGATTAAAGGTGAAGTTTAGTCATAAAGGAAGATTCCCAAATTAAAGGGAGTTAACTAATTTAATTTGAGTAGAATAAGGAGTTAACTTATTCAATTTGAGTAGAATAAGGAGTTAACTAATTTAATTCCTTTTTGATCAACAGTGAACCGGGAATTTCCCTTTTTGAACTGAAGAAGGATTTTGGAGAGATATTTAATTTAATAAAATGATATATGCTCTCATAATTACCTTTTTCATTTAATTAAATAATTCTATTTAATTAATTAGAGGCACTTTTCTTATTTAATTAAATAACTTCATTTAATTAATTAGGAATGACTTCTCATTTAATTAAATAACTTTATTTAATTAATTAGAAGTAAGTTCTCCATTTAATTAAATAATTTTGTTTAATTAATTAAAATAGGCATATTTATTAAATTAAATAAATTTAATCCCATAGTACATTAGTCTTAGGATATAATTTAATTTAATTAATTAAAATAATTTCGTTTAATTAATTAAAATAGGCATATTTATTAAATTAAATAACTTCATTTAATTAATTAGGAATGACTTCCCATTTAATTAAATAACTTTGTTTAATTAATTAGAAGTAAGTTCTCCATTTGATTAAATAATTTTATTTAATTAAATAAAATAGGCATATTTATTAAATTAAATAAATTTAATTTCATAGTACATTAGCCTTAAGATATAATTTAATTTAATTAAAGTATAAATACTTATTAATCAAATTAAATATTCATCAATAGGTTTAATGTAACTAATATGAGTAAATATTATAGGAATTAAATAATAAGCATGATGAATGCAGATTAGGGTTTTCTGCATCTGACATTTAAGTCAAGTAGCGAGTAGTAGAATAAGAATTTTCCTAGTGAAATAGGACTTAGGATTGATCAGAAATAGACTAGAATTGGTATCATGGCAATGAGCCAATTTTGGGGTATTACATTTTGCCCCTCTTTGAATGAATGTGCGAGCAACATTTTCAATTCAAAGAAAAATTAGAAAGCGTGATTTGAAGATGAGATTGGTTCTGAAGGTGATGACACGGAGACCAATTGATAAGCTTTTAAGGACTATCTCTAGAATAGAGCTTAATCCCAAGGAATCCAAGAAAAATTCCTCGATACCTAAAATTGATTCGAAGATGAGATTAGTTTCGAAGGTGATGACACGGAGACCAGTTGATGAGCTTTTAAGGACTATCTCTAGAACAGAGCTTAATCCCAAGGAATCCAAGCAGGATACCTAGATACCTGAATTGAAACAGATAAGCTTTTAAGGATCATCTCCACCATGAAGCTTAATCGTAAGGAATCTAGGTAGACCACCTAGATACCTAAGTTGAAACAGATAAGCTTTTAAGGATCATCTCCAGCACGAAGCTTAATCCTAAGGAATCTAGGTAGAACACCTAGATACCTAACTTGAAATAGATAAGCTTTTAAGGATCATCTCCAGCACAAAGCTTAATCCTAAGGGATCCAGGTAGAACAACTAGATACCTAAGTTGATAAGATCTAATTATGAGTCACAAAATCATCCCCAAAATGAGGCTTGATCCTTAGGAGTTGGGGTTTAGACTGTCCCGATACCTATCCATTAGACTCAGATCAAAAATGTTATAAGATGTGATCAAATGATGAAAAGATGAAGTAGATGACAAGGATGCCAGAAAGAGGAGGACAAGATGCCCCGAGTAATGAGATGCCCCAAGTGAGAAGGACATAAAATGGGAACCAGATGCCCCAAGCAATGAGACTCAAAATGAGTTGAAATTTAGTTCAATGATGTAATCATCCTTCCCCCTCAGGAGCGAAATCGAAAGATGACACACCAGAAGTATGATGTAAGGAGAGTAATGAAAGATGCAAAAGAAATCCAAGGTTTAGTATAATATAGAAGAGATTAGAATGATCAGAAGAAATATAAAGAGATCAAAATGATCTTGAAGAAATATGAAGAGATTAGAATGGTCTGAAGAAATTTGGAGAGATCAGAATGATCTGAAGAAATATGAAGAGATTAGAATGATCTGAAGAAATATAAAGAGATCAGAATGATCTGAAGAAATATGAAGAGATTAGAATGATTAGAAGAAATATAAAGAGATCAGAATGATCTTGAAGAAATATAAAGAGATCAGAATGATCTGAAGAAATATGAAGAGATCAGAATGATCTGAAGAAATATAAAGAGATCAAAACGATCAGAAGAAATATAAAGAGATCAAAACGATCTTGAAGGAATATGAAGAGATCATAATGGTCTGAAGAAATTTGGAGAGATTAGAATGATCTAAAGAAATTTGGAGGTTGATCCGAAGTGATTTCGAGATCCAAAAGACCAATTTTGAGTTGAAAAGATTCCAAGAATTGCAAAGTATCAGAAAGATTTGGATTGCACAAAAAATTTTAAAATGCATTTTGAGCCACTTAAGTGTGTCAGATTTCTAATTTGATCTCGAAAAATGGGTTAAGAGCAACCAAAGTAGCCAAGAGGGTGATTAATCAATCATTTGTGCAGTTCATGAAAGAACATGATACTTTGAAGAGATCAGCAATCCCTCATCAGAGAAGGTGAAAGTAGATTTGCAATTGAATTGCATGCTTATACAAGTGAAGTATGCAATGCAAGACTATGTTAAATGCAACCCTAGGTCTAGTTACTGAGCCTCAATATTTAATCATCACCGGATATAGAACAAAGCTCGTAGGTCATACAATTCCCACTGACATTGCAATCATGGAAATATGAATATAACATACATTATTGGTTTGTCAAGATTAAATGTAAGCATTCGAGGCACAAGAAGCCAAAATGACTAGAACATTCGTCTCTTTTAATGTAGCAAGTTAACATAAGCATCAAAGCATAAACGCTAGGATGACCAGAATGTTGCTTGCATGAAAGGAACACCAAACACACGGGAGATCCCTCTTATGCTAATCATTCAGTATTCATTATGTCTACAATGACCCTTGCATTCGTAACTTGAGATAGAAGTGTGCTAGATATACTCACAGTGACCCGTACATTTACTTAGCAGGACGAGTATTAGTATTTACTATAGCATGAAGAGTTCACTCCAACAAAAAAGGAGAAGCACCAACATTATTAACGTATTCTTATAAAAGGAGTTGAGGTACACCCGGCCATGCAATACAAGATGGAGGCTATTATGGTGGACATCCCTTTTATAGGAATGTATCAACTAATTGAAACTAAACCGCAAACAGAAAGCAAAGAAAAAGATCATGCCCCTAGTCATTGCTTCTCTAGTCGAAGATGACATCATTGAGTTGCTCGAGGAGATATGGTAAAGAAAAACAAAGAAAACAAAGAAAATGCTCAGCATATCCAAAAAATTATATCATTTTTGAGTTTAATGTTTTTGGGATTGATGTCAAGTGTCAATGTCCAGAACATGTTTGAAAGAAATGTCTTCAGTAGGGTGACGACAGTAGGCAGATGCAGTCAGAATGACTAGTGACTGAGGTCAAAGAGGAATCTTTACGATGAAGAACCTAAAGAGGACTAAGTGATAGTAGACAGACACAGCCAGGAAAACTGGTGACTGACGCAAAAGAGATCTTCCATAAAGGAATCTTGAGACATGACCCGAGCAACGGTAGGCAGACATAGCTGAAAAAACTAGTGACCATTGAGAAAGAGATTCTATGAGGAGAATCTTGAAAAGAGTGACACTAGCAATAGTAGGAAGATGCAGTCAGAATGACTAGTGACTGTCGTGAAGGAGATTCTATGAGGAGAACCTCGAAAAGAGTGACACTAGTGACAGTAGGTAGACATAGTGAAGACCACTGGTGATTGTCTCAAAGGAGATTCTATGAGGAGAATCTCAAAAAGAGTGACACTAGCGATAGTAGGTAGACACAGTGAGGACCACTAGTGACTATCGCAAAGGAGATTCTATGAGAATCTCGAAAATAGTGACACTAGCAATAGTAGGTAGACACAGTGAGGACCACTGGTGACTGTCACGAAGGAGATTCTATGAGAATCTTGAAAATAGTGACACTAAGGGGGAATGCCCCCGAGCTGTGACAAGACTCAATCCATGGATACATGAGCAAGAAGCAAGAAAGCGAAAGCGCGAAAGTGACTGTATAGAATAGGCAAAAGATATGTTGCAAGATGAGGCATTGGGAACAAGAGGTGCCTGTTTACCAGGTTTTCACCTTCTTGGCAAGTTTTCTCTTTTTTTTTTTGGTCTTACCAAGGCACCTATTGCTAGGTTTTCACCAGGGTAACAATTTTTTTTTCAGGACATACAGATATGCACAAAGAGCTTGTTGAGATTAAATCAATTGTAAAACCACTTCAGGTGGAGAGTGTTGATAGGCTCTTTAAGCACTTCTCCTTCGGTTGTGGAAAGCTGATAAGCGCCAAATCCATATACTGCAGTAATGATGTACAGAGCTAACCAATTTGGTTCAAACTTTCCCTTTTGCATTCATTGTTGTTGATTCTTAGGGTTCTCTCTCAAGATGAGATCACCCAGCTGGAAGTCACGTGGCCTGATTCTCTTATTGTAGCTTCGTGCCATTCTTTGCTGATATGCTCATAGATGATCACAGGCCACTTGTCATTGTTCATCTAGTAACACAAGCTCTTGAAGCTGAGCTATCCTGTAGTCATCATCAGTGATAAGGCCTTTCATGGAGATTCTCAAGGTAGGAATCTCAACCTCTATCGGAAGCACAGCATCCGCCCCATACACCAACACAAAAGGAGTCATGCCCATTGGAGTTCTAATGCTTGTCCTATATGCCCATAGGGCTGGATTGATCTAGAGATGCCAGTATCTCCCTGACTTACTGACTGTGCGATGAAGAATTTTGAGGATCACCTTATTGGATGCCTTAGCTTGGCCATTACCCTGGGGGTAATAAATGGAAGACCAATGTTGTGTAATCTTGAATTTCTTGCATAGTTCCTTGAGGTCTTTATTTTTGAACTATCCTCCATTGTCAGTAATGATTGAGGATGGTATACCATATCTATAGATGATGCAGTTTGTGATAAAAAGCGCTACAGTTTTTCCATCGGCAATTGTGAGAGGGACTGCCTCTACCCATTTTATGAAATAATCTGTAGCAGTGATAATGAACTTATGTCCATTGGAAGAGGTTGGGTGAATCTATCCCATCAAGTCAAAGGCCCATTGTTGAAATGGCCATGTTGTAGTAGAGGGAATCAGCTCTCTGGCTGGAGCGTGAATGAGATTCCTGTGTAGCTGACACTGCTTGTAGGACCTAGCATATTTAACAGCTTCTTGATCCATTTTAGGCCAGTAGTAACTAGCACGAAGGAGTTTGCGAGCTAGTGTCAGGCCATTGGAATGAGATCCGTAAATGCCTTTGTGAATGTCAATTAGTGCGTGTTTGGACTCATTGGGTTCTAAACACCTAAGGAGTGTTCCATTGAAACCTCTCCTATATAGATCGTCAGCAATAATGACATAATGTGAAGTATTACAGATTAGGTAACATTTCTCATTCTGGGTCAGACCTTCCGAAATGGTTTGATTATGAAGGTAGGAATAGATGTGATGGTAGCAGGATGATTCTTGTCCTATAATAGAATAGATCATCCTAGAATTAAGTGTGTCATAGGCTGGGTAGTGTAACACTTCCACCAAGAACTCATGTTGGAGACCATTTTTTGGCATTTGTAGCAGGGAGGCCAGAGTGGCCATAGCATCAGCCGCTTTATTATCAGCGCGTGGAACTTGTTGGAAGGTGATGTGTGCAAAATACTTTGTCAACTCATCAACCATACATTTGTAAGGAATTAGTTTCTCATCCTTTGTTTGATACACATCATTTACTTGGTTGATAACAAGCTGAGAGTCACTGAAGATATCCAACTGATCTACTCTCCATTTAGCTGCAATTTTCATACCATTGATCAAAGCTTCATATTCAGCAATGTTATTTGTACAAAGAAATATAATCTTGTACATTTTGGGCAATGAGTATCTCTGTGGTGTAATGAAAAGTAATCCAGCACCTGATCCTTGTTATGTGAAGGACTCATCGAAGAACATAACCCATCTATGGTGAGTGAGTGTTAGAATTGACTCATCTAGAAAATCAATGTTTATTGGTAGAAGACTCTGTATGGGTGCCTCGGCCAGCTGGTCTGCAATTGCCTATACCTTTATAGCTTTGTGTTCAACATATTGAATGTCAAACTTACTTAGTATCATGACCCTTTTAGCCAATCTTCTTGTGAGAGCTGCCTTACTGAGAAAGTAATTTAATGGATCTATTTTAGCCACAAGCCATGTAGTGTGGGCAAGCATGTAGTGTCTCAAATTTTGGGAAGCAAAGACAACTGCCAAGCAAGCTTTCTCAATAATGTTGTAGTTTTTCTCATAAGAGACCAATATTTGGCTCAAGTAATAAATAGCTCTTTCTTTGTTGTCATTGTCTTCCTGAGCCAACAGGATTCCCAAAGATGTTTTAGTGGCTAAAATGTATAAAAGAAAAGGCTTCCCATGCATAGGAGGCATCAGGATTGGTGGATTGACAAGATATTGTTTGATCTGTGTTAAGCTTTTCTCACAATCTTGGCTCCAATTGAATTTCACACCCTTATGTAAGGTCTTTGTGAAGGCTTGTAATTTATCCACCAATTGTGAAATAAACCTGCGAATAGATTGAAGCCTTCCCTGTAGTCCTCTCATCTAACTGATGTTCCGAGGTGGTGGCATGTCCATTATTGCTTGTACTTTTTTTGGATCTACTTCAATTCCCTTTGCAGAAACAATATATCCTAACAATTTTCCTAATGTGACACCAAATACGCATTTCTTAGGATTGAGCCAAAGATTGAATTTTTCCATATGATCTAGGATGGGACCCAAATCTTGTAGATGAGTATTGCGTTTAGCGCTTTTGACCAAGGTATCATCAACATAGTCTTCCATAGTTCTATGCATCATGTCATGAAAAATTGTAGTAACAACCCGCTAATATGTAGCTCCAGCATTCTTTAAACCAAATCGCATCACATTCCAACAAAAGGTTCCCCATGCACATGTGAAAGCCATTTTCTCTTGATCTTCTGGCATAATTTTTATCTGATTGTATCCAGAAAAATCATCCATAAGTGAGTACATCTCATAGCCAACCATCATGTCCATGATCATGTCAATGTTAGGGAGCAAAAAGTCATCTTTAGGACATGCCAAGTTAAGATCACGGAAGTCTGTACAAACTCTGATAGATATATCGTGCTTGGACACAGGGACAATATTGGATATAAATGCAACATGAGGATGCATTTTTCGTAGCTTCTATTTAACTAGTTTGATGCCTGGTGCTATGGACAAGTGATGCATGATAAGATCAGGATCCAATCCTGGCATGTCAGAATATGTCTAGGAAAAATTTATTTTCTTTCCCTTGAAAAAGGCAATGAATTGTTCCTTCTCTTTAGGTGACAATGAATGCGCCAGATGTATCACATGACGATGTTCTTCTATGCCCAGGTTAATTGGCTATGTCAGCTCTATTAACACTGATGATCTCTCCTAAAAGTGACTGGGAAGGACATCAAATATCTCATCCGTGGGCGCCTCAGAGAGGTTTTCACCCTTGGATATGTCTTTTGTTTTTACTTTTTTCGGATCCGACACTGCCACAATGTGGTTTTCACCATCGGACATCTTGCATTTTTTCTTTTTAATTATGTGACTGAGATATTTGATGTCGGCCTCAGTCATGTTGATACTTTTCTCATTGGTGGAAGATGTTATAGGTTCGATAGCATTTAAGTAATAGGCAAGAGCATAGTCATTCTGGAATGTGGGGACTTCGTTAGATGCATTGGGGTTCCAATCTATAAGCTCGGGATGTGCGAGTGAGAGAGTAGTGGCTAGTTCAATTGCATTCACAATATAGTCATTAAATGCACGAACCAGCAATTCAAGACCTATGATGACCTCACCCACAGGTGTATTCAAACGCCTTGGAATACTAACATCAAGAATTGACAACTCTAGGACACTAGTTGGATCAAACCCCCGTGACCTAACACTAGATGTTTCACCCACTTTGATTTGATTTTCATAGACATGCACTTGGTCAATGTCTTTATCAATAGTTGCTTCTAAAAGATTATCAAACTCATATTCATGAGAATCAGTGCTACATGGTGAGAGACTATAGAACTCCCCAACAGTGATAGGGACATACTCTCCTTCAGCCTCTGGATTCTTACACAAATACTTAATACGGCATGACTGACTAGATTCTCCCTTTTCTGAATGATATTTGAGTTGCTCAGTATTGTCCTCAGAAGAATCACTAGTATAATCCACAGTGCTAACACGTGGCACAAAGTCATCTAGCTCAGCAAAGAATTTAGCGAGATCATAAGGAATAGGACGAGGGTATAAATCCTCATCATCAAATTCTTCCTCTCGAGTATCTGACTCAAATTGTGACTCATTTTCAGATGAACTCTTAGGTATGGGTATGAATTTATTGGATCCCAAATGGAAAGGGACCTTCTTAAACCCTACGCCAGTTGTGTCATTGTTGCTTCAAGTTGTTGCTTTGATAGGATCTATTAGGCCATTGTTATTGCACCCAATAGGGCCAGTTCCCTTGTAACCAAAATGCTTCATAAGCTTAAGACCAGGTCCATATTTCTTAGGAGTGATTTCTCGAGCTTGTTCTATTAGGTCTACTGGAGCCTCTTCTTTGTAAAGCCATGTAGAAATGGCTCTATTTTCACTTTCATCTTCTAAGGGAATTGTAGCTTTGACAAAAGAGCCATTAAACTTGGTCTGAGGTGTCAGCACAAATGGCTTCTTTGCTTCTGAGGGTATCCCAAAATGTCGAGGGGACTCTGGAAGAGATGTTAATGATAGCACTGGTTCCATGTGGTACTCTACCATAACAGTTTCTTTCAGTTTAAATGATTGCTCAATTTGTTTCAGCTTATTGGCATGACAATCGATAGATTCATGATTACCAGGGACGAAAGAATCGGCAGCTTGAGCATATTGCAGGTGTAGCTAGTAGTGGCAGGAATAGTAATTTCAGAACCATGAAATGGGAATTTAATGCATTGGTGGTATGTGGATGGCACAGTGCACATCTCATGTATCCATGGCTGTCCCAACAGAATGTTGTAGGCTAAGGGAATGTCAACCACCTGACAGGTGACATCCCTTTTGATAGGACCGATGCGAATCAGTAAAGTCACAAGACCTAGTGACTTTCGTTCTACTTCATCGTACGCTTTAATAGTGATCTTTTTTCGAGGATCAATAGAGTCCTCAAAATAATCCAATTGTCTAAGCAGAGCAGTAGAAACAATAATTTAGGCCAGCGCCATTGTCAATGAGTACCTGACGAACACGTGTCTAGTGGATCATAACCTCAATGTGTAGAGGCTAATTGTGTGGGTGATTCAGTGAGTTGTCATCCTCCTCAGAGAAAGTCATAAGATGAGGTGAGGTCAGGTGACCTACCATGGATTGAAATCACTCAAGATCAAGATCTTGAGGAACATTTGGCTTAGTGAGGGCTTTGTCCAAAATTTTTCTGTGAGCAGGCGAGATTTAAGCAGCTCAAATATGGAAATGTGAGCATTAGTTCATTTCAACTGATCTAGAACACTATAATTGGTTGCAATCAAGTTCATTTTGTGTTTTGCACCTTTACTGTATGGACCAACAAGGGCTTTGTCTTTGTGTTGTTCAAGATTTGAAGTAAGAGGTGCAGGGCCTTTGAGTACCAACTTCACATGAGAGCGAGTAATAGCGTTAGCACAGTGTTGCAAAGACGCATTATCCATGTTATTGGAAGTAGGGCCTCTCAAGAAAAATGGTGTCTTGGGTTTGTCGTTATCTTGCTTGCCCTTTATGGTAATAACATCGTAGTATTCAGAATCTACAAGTTCAACCACATGAATAACATTGTCATCATTGGAATATGTATAGTTGACCTTATTGTAGGGTTCTGGTTTCAAAGTCTCTCCTTTTTCATAAGCTGGGAAAGGCTCTTTGAATGCCTTGTGGTCCAAGTTTTTGTTATGTCCATCTACCACAAGTTCACCAGCATCAATCATGTCTTAGACTTTATGACGCAAGTTTATACAGTTGCTGATTTTGTGTCCCTTTTTTTGGTGATACTCACAAAATGAGGTCTCATTCCACCATGGTGGACGTGGTTGTGGATCATAGGGATGAGGGTTTTCCATTACTGAGATAAGCTTGTGTTGTAGCAATTTTTTGTAAACCACATCCAAAGGTTCTCCCAAAGGCGTATACTCTCGCTTGGGTTGTGTTTTCCATGAGTTTCTCGGTTTGTTCTCAGACGCCTTATTGTCAGGGGGAGGCTTCTCAGCATTTTTGGCTGCTTTGAGGCAGCCTGTGAGATTAAATGCCATTTTAGTAGGTTTGGGTGTGACATTGTCAACAACCCCATCATGTACAATTTCTCGATTCTTGTTGACATGTTTGGTTTTATCCCTATTGGAAGTGGAACCTTGTTTTCTGTCTCTATGAAGAGTGAGCTCACCTTTTTTACCATAAATTCTTCGATACGGATAACCTATGTAATCATGTCTTCAAAGGTACGTGGATCTTGTAGTTGGACTCTATACCTGAAATCAGGTAAGAGGTTATCAGTGAAAATATCAAGCTTCTCCATTTCTGGGATTTTACGAGAATACTTAGTGTATAGTTGTCTCCATCGTTGGAGGAAAGTGAGAAAAGGCTCACCAACCTTCTGTTTAAAGTTGCATAGATCTCGAATATTTACAGGATGTTGAATGTTATGAGAATATTGCTGAACAAATGAATTAGCAATTTCATCAAACATCTTGATACCAGGAGGTAAATGTGAGAACCACTCCAAAGCCTAACCACCTAGGCTTCTAGGGAATAAATGCATGAGGTATGTCTGATTGTGTATAAACTCCATAGACAAAGCACCAAATTCCTGCAAGTGATCTTGGGGATCAGTAGTACCAAAGTACTTGTCATATCTAGGTAGTTCTACACCTCGTGGAAAAGGCGACATGTTTATACTTTTGTCAAATGGGAATGAACAAAGAGCGTCCAATGTGTATGTCTTTGTGGGTTTCTCTTTCTCATGCATCATCTGAGCCAATTGGTCTTGCATAATTTTCAATTGTTTTTGGAGTTTGGAAATCTCAATTTCTTCTTCACGTGTGATAATGGTTTCCACATCGAAATGTGTGGGCAGTTTAGCTCCCTCTTGGGCAAGTTTGAGAAAGTACTTTTCTTTCTCTTCGTTGCGTAGGATTCCCATGACCTTCTAAAAAATTTTGTCTCTTTGACATCTTGCTATGTGTTCAGGAAGGATTTCCACCTCTTCCTGTTCCTCATCAGTGTCATATTCTTTCTCTTTCTCTTTGTCATCTCTAGGTGGTTCTTGATATCGACTATGACTACCATGTTCAGGTTCACAATTAGTCATTATAGGAACATGTTCAGTTTCTGTACATTGTGTTTCAAAAGAGTCTGTGGAGAAAGGATCATACATTGTGTTTGGGAATGCAAGACCTCTACCTTTCTTAGTATCCTCTTGGTAAAAAGGATTCCTAATTTGTTGCAAATTAGAAGATGTTCGTTGAATTTGAGATGATCTGACAGGTGAGGAAGACTGTGAAGATGCCTCACAGATTGTGTAGCGAAAGGTAAGCAACCTCTGCCACGATTACGACCCCCAGCATGACCATGTCTAAGATTATCAGGATAAAACATGTTGTTGCTTCTAGTTGTGATAGTCATAGGAAAGGACAAGAAGCTATAACTTGGACAAGGACTACACTAAGACTGAGTCTCAAAAAGGACAAGATAATAGAAAGAATGTTGTTCACTAAGGCACAAATGGTCTGATTTAAAGGCTAGAACAACCAGAGATTATGACCACTGTGACACAAAGTAGAACAAGCATTAAGACAAAGACTAAAAAAATACTTATGAGACGAGACTAGTCAAGGCGTAAGACACAAGCATTCAACTAAGCGATGTGTCACTATTTTAGGACTGTTTGCAAACAGAGAGCGATAAATGGACGCAAAAAAGGACAACATGCAGGCCGCAAATAGCTAAAACAAATCCAAATTGGTAATGCTGATACAAAGTGTCGCGCGAAAATTTTTTATGGGTCATAGGAAGAAGTTTTACAGGTCGCGTGAAGAAGTTTCTTTCTTGCGCGAAGGTCAGTGATAGCAATTTAATTTCGCACAAAGAAGTTCAGAGGGCTGCATGAAGGTACACAAAAATAGTTTAATTTCGTGTGAGAAGAAATTGATTTCACACGAGGAGCATATAATATTGTGCGAAAAGGCAGACCAGTTTTACAACAGCGACTAATTTTGACAAATTTTTTTCATCATTTCAGTAACCAGGCAGATAAACAGGCACATTGAACAGCAAACAGGTGATTTCAAGCACGTCTGGAAACAATGAGCAAGGGCAAAAGCAACCTTGCGCATGAATAATCAAGTGACTTAGTTTTGTGCTAATCCCTAGGAGAGCTATTTGTGTATGTTTTCAAAAGGTTTTGCAATCACGCATACATCTCTAGAAAATAAAAGTTGGCCTCTCTAAGGTATTTAGTAATGGTTTGACTCTGCAACTTTTATGACTCACAGGGGTGACCTCCGATCCCAACGCACCGAGGTTTTGACACAGACCGAGAACTTAATCTTCTAGAGCTGCTAGGGAGATCTAACAACCCACAATGAACCACACCCATGGAGATTTCTTCCACAAGGACATTTATATAGCAGTTGTCACTACCATGGCAAAAATGGCTATTACTACTTGAGGTTCCGCCATCACAGTTTTCCCTGTAGAGGGATTGTCTACTACGGTTAACCCTCTCTAAAGGTGACCGACTCACAATAGTATACCACAAGGGGACTTAGCTTCCAGATTCAAGGTTTTGACACCTTTTCACCTTTAGTCCAATCAAAGCAAACAGATTAATTCGACATGCTAAACTAAGATTATCTCTTAAAGATCTATGATATCATCTCCCAGTGATCTATCAACTTCTTCGGAGAAAGGATGCCTTAATCAACAAGTTGAAGATTCATCTATCTGCGAGATGCTCAAAGTATCCTCCCCACCTACAAGGAATCCATCTTAGAGAGGAGTTTCACTAGGAACCCACTCCCTCAAGATCCACGAATAGTGTTCATGGGGGCTTAATTACTATGTGTGTACAGATGTCAATTTTCGAAAGCAAATCTATCCAAAAGCAATCAAAGAGCACAAGGTGGTACACTTAACACTTTAACTAATGTGAGGTGAGTCCAAAGATGTGGAACATTTAACCCCTCACACAAGCTAACATGAGTCCACAACTCAGAAACTAGTGAGTTCTAAAAAGCACAAAAGGGTTGTCTTGTGGAGCATTTAATGCTTATTTCCTATAGACCCCTCCTCTTTAACGTGGTGCTGATCTTGCAACCACAGGGTGGAACGAGGGGCCAGCGGATTAGCAAGTCCAATAACCCAAGATAGCTAATTAAATCTATCACTAGTAACTAAGCCTGCTAGATGAAACTAATAGAGATTACAACCTAGTATCAAATTATGCATGTGTTGTAAAATGAGAACATGGAAGGAAATACACACAAGCTTGACACAAGAGATGTTCGTTTTAGCTCCAAATGAATTGTTATTAGCTGAAGAAGGTTACCTGGTGATCCTCGCAACGCACTTAGTAGATTTTACCTGATTTTTAACAATTCTTGTGTTGTTTTTGAAGCTAGCAAAAGCGAGATGCATTTTTATTTTTATTTTTTGCTTTCTTTTGTCATATTTGGATGGCCTTTCTTTCTTCCTTGCTGTTTTCCAAATAAAAAACCTACAATAAAAATTATTGATTAAAATTTCAAGATTTGCATCATGAGTTAATAATTTTTTTTATGAAAACACATAAAAAAATTATTAAAAATAGAATTCTAATCCAAAAAATCTAAAATTTTTACTGTAGTCTAAAAAAAGCCTCACAAACATTCAATAAAATTTTTGGATTGAAATTCTTTGATTTATATCAAAAAAAAAAAACAAATTATGAACATACATAAAAAATTTATAAAAAATCATTTTTTGCTCAACAAAACCGAAATTTTTATTATAAACTGGGCAGAATTTCTAAAATCTTAAATAAAATTTTCAGATTTAAATTCAGTGATTTGAGTTGCGAAATAATTTTTTTATGAAATAAATAAAAAAATTACTAAAAATTCATTTTTGATAAAATAAATCCAAAATTTTTACTGTAAACTGCGCAGCATGTCCCAAATCTACAGTAAAATTTTCAGATTTAAATTCAATGATTTGAGTTGCAAAATAATTGTTTTATGAAAATATATTAAAAAATTATTAAAAATTCATTTTTGATCAAATAAATCCAAAAATTTTACTGTAAACTGCCAATTTCATGTCAAATATGCAATAAAAATTTCAAATTGAAATAATGAACCATTTGAAGGATATGATCAAATCTTTCAAGAACCCCAAGACTTTTTTTTTTTTTTTTTAACTTTAGAACATGAGAAAGAAGAAAAAGAAGAAGAAGAAGAGAAATAGAAGAAGATTAAGAGGAGAAGAGGAAGAGGTTTCTCAAATTCTCATTTTCTCATCATTGTTGGATGCCTTCTCAAAGTGTCTTCAAACCTGCAACAAGACAAACCTGCAAAACAAGATATAAATGAAAAAAATTAAAATGCAAAACAAAAAGAATGAGGCCAGAAAATTGATTTCTAAGCCCCATGGTGGGCGCCAGAAATGTATGCGTGAATATGCGGCCTATGCAAACACGCACACTTCAACGCGGTCATTGTATGCGGATTCATCCCAAAATGAACATTACATTGTTCATCCGAAAATCAGCCTGCAAAGTGACCTGTTGCCTTCTATCTAAAGAGAATTGCTTGTCATATATCTTCAGATCTGAAGTGTTTAAGCAACTAGACCCTGTAAGAACAAAAGATTTGAAATGAAATTAATCTATATGATTATACAGATTAATCTAGAATGGAGTATGCACGTTTAATCTAAGAACGTGTAAAAGAAATTATATTAAATATATGCATATTAAATCTAGATGAGAATTAAACTAGAAAATGAATATGAAAGTAGGGAGCTCAAATGAATGCATAATCTAGCAGCAATTCGATGCAAATTTTCATTCAACCTCCTCTCAAAATGAAGAGAGGAGGGTCTCTTAAATGAACTTTCTTGGAATCCATCAACGGTTGAGATCGATTTCAATCAACGGTCAAGATTAAAGGTGAAGTTCAGTCATAAAGGAAGGTTCCCAAATTAAAGGGAGTTGACTGATTTAATTTGAGTAGAATAAGAAGTTAACTGATTTAATTTGAGTAGAATAAGGAGTTAACTTATTCAATTTGAGTAGAATAAGAAGTTAACTGATTTAATTCCTTTTTGATCAACAGTGAACTAGGATTTTCCCTTTTTGAACTAAAGAAGGACTTTGGAGAGATATTTAATTTAATAAAATGAGATATGCTCTCATAATTACCTTTTTTCATTTAATTAAATAATTCTATTTAATTAATTAGAGGCACTTTTCTTATTTAATTAAATAACTTCATTTAATTAATTAAGAATAACTTCCCATTTAATTAAATAACTTTGTTTAATTAATTAAAAGTAAGTTCTCCATTTAATTAAATAATTTTTTTTAATTAATTAAAATAAGCATATTTATTAAATTAAATAAATTTAATCCCATAGTACATTAGTCTTAGGATATAATTTAATTTAATAAAATGAGATATGTTCTCATAATTACCTTTTTCATTTAATTAAATAATTCTATTTAATTAATTAGAGTCACTTTTCTTATTTAATTAAATAACTTCATTTAATTAATTAGGAATGACTTCCCATTTAATTAAATAACTTTGTTTAATTAATTAGAAGTAAGTTCTCCATTTAATTAATTAATATAGACATATTTATTAAATTAAATAAATTTAATTCCATAGTACATTAGTCTTAGGATATAATTTAATTTAATTAAAGTATAAATACTTATTAATTAAATTAAATATTAATCAATAGGTTTAATGTAACTAATATGAGTAAATACTATAGGAATTAAATAATAAGCATGATGAATGCAGATTAGGGTTTTCTACATCTGACATTTAAGTCAAGTAGCGAGTAGTAGAATAAGAATTTGCCTAGTGAAATAGGACTTAGGATTGATCAGAAATAGACCAGAATTGGTATCATGGCAAAGAGCCAATTTTGGGGTATTACACATACACCTCAAATACACACTAAGAAATACAATAACAATTTCCATTTCTCGAGGGTTCCTCAATGTTGAATTACATTTTTGTAAATATAATTAATTAGATTTAAATGGAAGTAAAATATTCCTAAACATAACTAAATAACATATACATGATATCATAAAATAATACATAAAGTACACATGATTTCATGAGGTATATTAAAAAATAAAAAATCCACTACACATGTCACATCATATGTAATGATAAACCAAATATAATAAATCATTAATAAGTACCTCAAGATACAAATACAATACACACATACATAGATACATCAACTAAATGTAGAGAATGTCTGCAAGAGATAAAAATGAGAATGATACACTAAATCAATGGAAAATCCAACATCAATACAAATTTGTTGGGACCTAATGAAAAGAGAGTCACTACCTCCCTAGCTCATGGTAACCTAATCAAGATCACTCCCATGATGTTAGGGAGATAATGTATGATCCACACATGGATATCAAACTTTAAAAGCAATTCCTATTAAAAATAATCAAAAAGCTCTCTACCTCAAGGGTACCACAAACTACTAATAAGAAGGGTAAAAGCACAAACCTGTGTCACCTTTTATAAAGAAACGAAATATCAGAATGTGACAGTTCAAAATTAATGACAAAAAAAATGATATTTGTGTTTAGAATTTGAAGATGATGTAAACTAATGAAATGTGTAGAATTGGATAAATTTTAAGCCTATAATTTTTATAAATCTTTTGAGTAAGAATTTATTCATTTTCTTTTAATTTGAAGTCCCTTTTTAATTGTAAAAAATATAGGGTGTAGTAAAAGTATATGCAAATAATTTTTTTTTGATCTAATTTGAGAATATCTTATAGATTACATGTATAGCTAGGGAACAAAAAAAGAAATAATTATTTCTGATGTATATTTTCTTTATTATAAGTAGTCAAGCTCAACCTTATCAGAATCCAACAATTTTTTCCTCCCATCAAAACTTCCCTATCAAATCTATATCTTCTTGAAAAAAATTACATATTCATGAAGATAACTCTCTCCTCTAGAGATAAATTTAACTTTTTAAATTTTTTGTTATGATTTACTAATTTTTTCCCTTTTTCGATGGAGCATCTTCTGAAATTTTGAAATATAGACTTATAATATTTTGAAATTATAACATATTATAACTAACCAAAACACTAAAAAAATTATATAATAATGATATTGAATTTGACATCTATAAAAGGGTATTTTTAGTTTTTGAAAAAAAAAAGAGTTTGATAGAGAAAGGAGATTTGACCAAAACAGGTTTTGGTATCCTAAATGGTGACACAAATTTGTGCTTTTACCCAAAAAAGAAAACAAATGTTGGAAGATGAATCGACCAATACTAAAACCACATACCAAATTAATAATTAGTTACCAACTCCAAAATAAGTATCAATACCAATTACAAACAACCACCAATTACATATCAACTTCCAAAATCAATATCAATCACCAAAATAATAATAAACAATGAATAAATGACAATAATCAATAAGTACCAACCACAAAAAATAAATAACACCCACTAGAGAAAAAAAAAATTTACAAAGGAGACGTAGGCTACATATTAGAGCATTATCACATGGATAAAGTACTTGAATTACCTTGGAGTGACCTCTTACTAGACCCCAAACTCTAGACCTTGAACCCTCAACATGACCCATGTGAAACTAGGATACTATTTATTTGTGGTTATAGATCAAGAAAGTACTATCAAGAATTTTCAAATTGACACTTCAACCATTTTCTAAGGTTGACTCGATAAGCATGTTTAGAGTTAACTTGTTAAGCCAAAATAAATAATGTAATATTAGCTTTATGTTAGGGTTTTTTTTAAGTGAATTTATAAATTCTTGTAGTGGTATTGAGTAATAGGTTGGAGTTAATGGATTTTCATATTGGACTCTCTATTTGGTGGATGTGCCCTAGGATAGGTTGAACCATGTCAAATATTGACATCTTCTTTTTATTTATGTGTGCTTTATTCCTTTATGTTATTAGTTATATTTGCATGTGACTACTATTTTTGTCTAATATTTTTAACAATTGATATTAGAGAATAGTTGGTTAACCTTTCCTTTATAGGAAGTTCTCACAGTTGATTAGGAGTAATAGAAGACAAGGGTAAGTTGAAAGTTGAGAATTTTAATGGGAAGAACTTTCACTTATGAAAAATACAAATGGAGGACTATCTTTATTAGAAGAATTTATGGCAATCATTGGGAGAAAAATTCAAGAAAACCCTAAATATATCATATTAGTATTGTATTCTTTGCAATAGAAAGACACTTTAGAGTATTTGTTTATGCCAAACACAGTTGGTGGCATTAATATTACAAGAGTGAAGACAACTAAATAGTTGATGGAAACCATAGCAAATTTGTATGGAGAATCTTCCACTTTGAATAAGGTATTCCTTATGAAGCATTTATTTAATATGAATATGGTAGAAGGTGGGTTTGTTGTTGATAATTTTTATGCATTTCATATGGTTACTAGTTAATTATCTTCTATAAATGTCAATTTTGATGAAGAAATTAGGGTTCTCATAATTATGTGTTATTTTCTCAAAAGATGGAATGGACTAGTAATGGTTGTTAGTAACTTTGTTTCTAGTTCAAATACGCTAAAATTTGATGTTGTTTTTGGTGTTATTTTGAGTGAGGAAATTCATAGCAAAATCTCAGGTGGATCTACATCAAACAATTTTTTGAATGTAGAAAGTAGGGGCAGAACAACAAAGAGAGAATTTTTTTTTCATAGATCATAAGAACTTAAGAGGAAAATTAGGGGGAAAGAGGTCTCAATTCAGGGGACTAAGAGATTGTTGGTACTATGGGGAAAGAGGTCATATGAAGAAAGATTACTTATCTTGAAAGAACAATGAAGGAGATCAACAAGAAGGAAATAAGGAGGAAAATATGGTAAGTAATAAATTTGAAGAGGATGCTTTACTTCTTTCCCTACAAAATGAATATGATTCATGGGTTTTAGATTCAAGGGCTTCATTTCATGCTACACTCCATAGAGGTTATTTTATTGAATATGTCCAAGGGGATTTTGGGCTAGTCTATTTGGGAGATAATGAACCCAATAATATTATAAGAAAGAGAAGAATTAAGACTAATTTACATAATGTAAATCATTGGATACTACAAGAGGTGAGGCATATTTCAAGGTTGAGTAGGAATATTGGAATAACTTTCTATGAAAAATGCAATAGAGGACTATCTTTATTGAAAGGATTTATGGTGACCATTGAGAGGAAAATCTAAGGAAGACCTAATATGTCAAATGAGGACTGAGATATTTTGGATAGAAATTCACTTGGGACTATTTTTTTATGCCTAGCACATGTGGTATTTAATATTATAAAAGTGAAGACAACTGAAGAGTTGATGGAAACTCTAGCAAATTTGTATGAAAAAACCATTTAATATTACAAAAGTAAAGACAACTAAAGAGTTGATGTAAACCCTAGAAAATTTGTATGAAAACCCTTCTACTTCAAATAAGTTATTCCTTATAAAACATTTATTTAATATAAATATGGTAGAAGGTGGATTTGTTGTTGATCATTTAAATGAGTTTAATATGGTTACCAATCAATTATCTTTTGTAAATGTCAATTTTTATGAAGAAAGTAGGGTTCTCTTAATTCTTTTTTCTTTGCCTAAAAGTTGGAATGGATTAGCAATGACCATTATAAACTTTGTTTGTAGTTCAAATACCCTAAGATTTGATGATAATGTTGGTATTATTCTAAGTGAGGAAATTCATAGGAAACACTTAGGTGAATCTACAACAAACAATGTTTTGAATGTAGAAAGTAGGTGTAGAAAAACAAAGACAAGAAATGATTTTATAAATCATAGGAAATCAAGAGGATAATCAAAGGGAAAGAGGTCTCAAAATTTAGGGAACTAATAGATTGTTGGTACTTTGGGAAACAAGGTCATAAGAAGAAAAAATACTTGTCTTCAAAGAACAGTGAAGGACATAAAAAAGAAAGAAATAAGGAGGAAAATATGGCAAGTAATAAATTTGAAGAGGACGATTTACTTCATTCCCTATAAAATGCAAATGATTCATGAATTTTAGATTTAGGGGCTTCATTTCATGCTATACTATATAGAAGTTATTTAATTGATTGTGTCCAAGGGAATTTTGGGCTAGTCTATTTGGGAGAGAATGAAACCTATCACATTGTATCCAAGGTATCATGTGCTTCATTAATGGATAGTTTAATATATGCCATGGTATGTAGTAGACTAGATATTATGCACGTTGTGGGAGTCATTAATATGTATATGAGGGATATTCGAATTGAGCATTAGAATGCAGTCAAATGGATCCTCAGATACTTAAGAGGTACATCAAGAAAATGTTTTCATTTTGGGGGCTCTACTACTGATTTACAAGGTTGTGTTGACTTAGATTTGAAAAGGGATTTAAATATTAGGCAAAGTACTACATGATATGTATTTACTATAGGTGGGACAACAGTGAGTTGGATTTCTCAATTACAAGGGTTAAGTAAATATATAATACCATATGTTTTTATATGACTTGAAGATATAATTAAATAATATCAAGTATTTTTTATTTTATTTTTTAAATTGGTAAACGGCCAAGGCCTTAATTATATTTATTAATTCAAATTAATAATTTACAACATTTTTCCATTCAAACGGGCACTAGTAGGAAAGAACAAAGAAGAAAACCTCTAGTCTAGCCTAGGACTAATGTCCTTTATTATTACATAATAACAGGGGCGTAACTCAGTCAAATTACATCATATTTTATTATTACAATAGAGACAATTACAAAATCGATCAATACATTTGTCAGTAGTACTTGAAAAAATTTGTGACCAATTTTAGTGGAACCAATCTTGCCAATGTGCTTTATGCTCCTCCCATACTAAGCGAAGCACTCATCCTTCCTTGACATGGAAATCAACATGGTTGGTGAAAAAACTACAAACATCTTTATTAGTTAATGATAACCTTTGAAAAATAATTGAATATTTCTAATAGTTCCTGTATTATTTAAAATAAGTCCTACATCATGATAAATATATTCAAGCCTTCACTAAATCCTTAAAAATTTGATGTTATAGATATTGGATATCTTCCTAGCAATGCCTAATACCTTGAATTTTGATGATGAATCTAAACTTTAATATATTAGTTCAGAAACCTCATGCCAATACCTATAATATGCAAATAGAAACTTGAGAGTCTATATTTTCTCAAAAAAATTAATTTAGTTAGTCTCATTCTGCCAAAAAACAAAGAGAACCATTAAATAATCTCAAACAACACAACACAGTTAAATTAACATAAACTGATTAAATAATTATTTGGCATCAATCATAACCTCTAAACTCTACACCTCAAGGCAGGATGCTTAAACATTTTTCCTTGGAATGATAATGAATCAAAATCCTAATCCATCATGCCCTGCTGAAAAAGCATTAGAAAATAGAGAACCATTCTTTGATGTGAATGTTGAAATAAGCATCAGAGAACTAGCTTTCCAATCTACATTTTCAAATTTACTCTCCATATCTATATTAGAATGCAACTTTCATGTAAAGAAATGCTAAATGTTCACATCAAACGAGTTGATTTGAATCTACCATAAAAGCATCTTTAATTAGTCTCAGAAAGAATGGTTAGCATTGAAGACATAAAACTGAATAAATACTACTTATCACAAGTCCTGTCCTCCGAACTCAATACCTCAAACTCAGATGCTTAAACATCTGGCATTGGGCTGGTAATGAATCTAAGTTTTAACCCATCAAAATTCTTAATTCTATTTAGTAAAAAACAGACCACCCCTATAGATTTTGAAGAGAGTCTCAGAAATACCATTTAGATATATGCACCATACTATTGATGCCTTAGGGCTTCAACACCTTGTTCCTAGACCATGTTGATGCCTTTAAAAATTGAGCTAACAAACAAAATTGAATCCTAAACTTTCGTAACCTACTAATCTGAATGATGAAACAAAATAAGTAACCTAAATGTGAAAACTAAGAGTCTCTAAGATATTAGATTAAAGTGAGATTCAAAAGATAGATCTTCAAAACTATGTTGTCTTTCCTCAACTTACAAAATGAATCTTTCCTATTTAAATCAAAATACATTACTTGATCAACCAAATGCAAATGTGAAAAACATTGAATCCCTCTCCAAAATTTTAAAATAGAGCTTATTATTAATAAATTATGTCTTTAAACTAAGAGCAGAGACATAACATTTAAACCAAGATGCTTACATTTGAAGGTGAATGAAATGCTTTTTATTAGATTACATGCCTTTTTTAGAGTACTATATTTACATTACAAAACCAAAACCTTAACATAAAGAGGTTGGAGATAACAAGGGTTTATCATGAATATCTACTATGATGTTGAGAACTAAATAAAAACAAAATGGATCTAACATAGTTCCCATTACAAGACAAAGACTATGTAATGTGCCCCAGTTATCTAATACACTCAAAAAACCAAAAAACCTATTATTAGCACCTCCTAGTAACACCTCACTTCTTCCAAAATATCATAATTATCTCCACAATGTCATTCCAATTGTCTGCCTAGAAATTGGGAGGTAATTTGAAAGAGGATTTCTCTCTACTAGTTTTCTCGATGTTTGGAGTAAAAAATTTTGGCCTATCCCAATTTGCAAATTCCACACCGAGATGTATGTAAGCTTTAAATAGATCTAGGTAATTACTGAGCCAATTGTGTCCTGTAACCACTGAAATCTTTCTTCACCCCAAAAGGAAATGAAAACACAACTCCATCTTAGGCTAGGCCATATTAAAAGCCACATTGTCTCTAATTATTAGGGTTGGTCTCTTGGGGATGTTTTCCACAATGAGACTCCCTGGGAGATTTTCCATATACATTTTTGGTAGAGGCACACACAAATCTTCATCCATACTTGATATGGCTTCCACAATGCCTTTATACTAGGTAGAGTAAAAAATGTTGAGGTAGAGTCTTACCATTGCCCACTTGATTATCCCTGCTTTTGCCATACAACCAATAAAGACACCTATAATATCACTATTGTCCTCTAGGTATGTTCATACTTAAACACTCCTTCACCGATGGCTCTTCTGACTGTAATGCGGGCCATCCTGTCAACTTCCCTAAGGATTTGGTTCCATCACTCTGGTTTGATATTCCCACGAAATGCCATTATAAAAACCTCAGAGATGTGATAAATGCAAATGTTAGTATCCATCTCTAGAGATCATGAACTGAATAATATAAGCTAAATTCTCTGTGATGATAAATAGACCCGAGGTCGAAGCCTCTAGAAACTCCTTAAATACCTAGGCTTTTCGAAAAAGCAAGCTGTCACCTGAGAATGATTGTGCCTACAAACTTCTACCAAATTATATACATCATTATAGTATCATCATAATCCTAGATGTCTGTTTAAACCAACTTAAAAACTATTGCTTCTTAGCTAGAAACCAATACCAAGTGTCCCATAAGCTCCCTACTTGTCTAGTAGTCTTACTTTACTGTCTAATTGATATCTAATTACTAATTACCCCATCGGGTGATTATGAAATGAATGGAATAAGATACAAGACCCTAAGGATTCTATGACAATCCTCATTAGACTATCTTATGAACTCCATCATAAAATACGACTAACCTAATCTAGCTAACCTATGAGCGTCTATAAAAAATACCAATTATATTTCTTTTAAAAAATAAAAACTTATCGAGATAGAAAACTTAATAATCATAGCCTTTTTTTGACTTCTAGAGAGCTGACACCATCCACAACTTTATTGGCCAAAAGATCTACCTTTTGGTTACCTTCTTGATAAATGTGACGAATCCTGATATCCTCAAACCTATCTAAAATATGAATGACTGCTTCTAACTTCGAATTGAGAACCCAATTTGGAGTTGTTTTATTTTTAATCATATTCAAAATGATTTGCTAATCACCTTCAATGATAAGTTTAGATAATCCTAACTAAAGACTTAAGTTTAGTCCTTCTTCTAGTGCTTCGAGCTCTACTAAGTTATTATATGTAGGACTAATGGCCATAACTTTTTTAGTAATCCATTGACCTTTATCATTATTGATGATGCATCGAATACCTGCTAACTCTAGGTTACCTCTGGCTACACCATCAAAATTAAGCTTTGCCCAACCCTTCGAAGGGGGGGTCCATTTACAACTTTTCCTAGCCTCCTTGCTTTCCTTAAAGTAAACAAGAGGAGGGTTTATCAAATTAGGAAATATCTTTTTGATTTGACCATCCCGAATAGAAAAAGAGCCTTCTTCCATTGTCTTTTTCCTAAGATAGGAATTAACTATTTCAATTATGTTAGGTTCTATCTTTTGAGTTAGCTCTTCTGCTTTCATCTCCATATTACTAAAAATCCTTCTGTTCCTTTCTTTCCACACTTCCCATATGAGGATAGAAGGGCATATGTTCCAGAGCTTACTATAGATGCCTTTGCAAAGGTTAGAAGGCCACCCTAAGAGAAAATTCCTAAAGGATTTTGGAAATGCTAAGCTCCAAATTTTTTTTTGACTTAGCCATTCCCAACAAGTTCGGGAATATGGGCAACTATATAGGAGCTGATCTACATTTTCTAAATCATGTTTGCAGAGAACACACCTCGACGACCTACAATACCAATTTTGTTGAGTTTTTCAGCCGTCAAGATCTTGTTTTGGAATGCTAACCATAAGAAAAAACCTGCCTTCAGCAAGTAAGCAGGATCCCAACATAGTTTGAGTGGCATTTCCACCTCCATCCATCTTTTAGAGTTGATCAATGCTTTGTAACCATTTCTCACATTGTATTTTCCATCATTTGATGCCACCCATATGAGGTTGTCCTTCCTCTCAGACTATTTAACTTTCCTATCTCCTATTATCTTTTCATATGCCCTAATTTCAGCATTATCAAGCTCAACATCTTCCAAGGGTTTCCATATCAATACAGAATGATCTTCCACAATAATCTTTGTTTTATAATTGCTTACTTTCTTGCCTCATCATTCAGTTAATTTTTCTTTTAGTTTTCCTAGAATCAAGTTGTTATCTATTGGTGGAAGCCCATCCCATGAATCTTCCCAAAAAAGGGTATCATCTCCCTTACCAACATCCCAAGTTAAATAATTACTAACTAGGTGGTGGCACTTAACCATGAAATTAAAAAAAAATTATCCTTTAGGAAGCATCTTCATCCTAAAAAATTAAAATGGGGTCTTTTGTCTTCAGATACTTTTTATACAAAATCTTGGCCCATTTATGCTCATTTTTTGTGTACAGGCACCAAACTAATTTCGCCCCAGGCACTTCATTTTGCCATTGAATATTCTTGATACCTAATCCTCCATATTCCTTGGGTTTGCAAATGTTATCCCATTTGACTAGGGCCTATTTTTAAATCTCCTCACAGTCATTCCATAAGAAATTTTGAAGCTTAGATTCAAGCTTATGATGGAGATGACTACGGAGGGGGAGGCTAGAGATTAGATATGTAGGGATGGCTGATAAAACCAAACTTATCTTAATTTCCCACTTTTGTGAACCATTTATCTTTCAAGAATCTGATCCTTGCTTCCACTTTTATACAAAATCTTGGCCCATTTATGCTCATTTTTTGTGTACAGGCACCAAACTAATTTCACCCCAGGCACTTCATTTTGCCATTGAATATTCTTGATACCTAATCCTCCATATTCCTTGGGTTTGCAAATGTTATCCCAGTTGACTAGGGCCTATTTTTAAATCTCCTCACAGTCATTCCATAAGAAATTTTGAAGCTTAGATTCAAGCTTATGATGGAGATGACTACGGAGGGGGAGGCTAGAGATTAGATATGTAGGGATAGCTGATAAAACCAAACTTATCTTAATTTCCCACTTTTGTGAACCATTTATCTTTCCAGAATCTAATCCTTGCTTCCACTTTTTTCAAAATATTACTCCAAACCTTGTCAGATTTCTCACCCTTTTCTAACTCGATGCCAAGATACTTACATGGGACTGAACCTTTGTTATATCTCATGATATGACATATCTAGTTTTCCACTTCGATATCTGTATTGATGAAAAATATCTCTAATTTTGATTCATTCACTTTCTAGCTAGAGGCATTCATGTATAGTTCTATGATAGATTTTAATTTGATTGCCTCTTTTTTAGAACTTTCAGCAGGTAAAATTGTATCATCAACATATTGTTGATGGGTGATGTTAGGGGTATTACTAGTGATAGTTATACCTTTGATTTCTTTTTTGTTATATGCCTCAGTTATAGCTCTCCCAAAGGCTTTAGCCATAATAATATACAAGAAAGGTGATAAAGGATCACCTTGCCTTATACCCCTAGAGATCTCAAAGAAGCCCTCAGGGGATCCATCGACAAGGATCAAAATCTTAGTAGAAGAGATGCATTTGAAAATGAGATTAATCCACTAGTAGGAGAAGCCAAAGGCTTCCAATGTCTTATAGAGGAACCACCAATTTACCATGTTGTAGACTTTTTGGATGTCAAGTTTCATAAACATACAGGCCTCTTTATTATTTTGGGCCGAGTGAATCATCTCTTGAATGATTAGAATCCTATCCATAATAGATCTTCCTGAAACAAAACCCATTTGTTCTTCAAAGAAAATCTTTGGAAGAATTAATTTGAGTCTATTTGCTAATATTTTGTAAATGGTATTACATAATGCAATAGGCCTAAAATCTCCTGTCCCTCAGGCTCTAACTTTTTGGGAATCAGAGTGAGAAAGGAATAATTAATTTCAGATAACAAAGATCCACCTTTCCTTGATGATTCAATAGCCTCCCAGAGATCTATACTAATGATATCCCAACATTTCTAATAAAAAAAGGCCTAAAAGTCATTCAGACCTGGTGATTTTCTTGGATTCATATTGAAAACTACCGCCCTAACTTCTTCTAGTGTTATAGGTTTATTTAGTGCTTTATTATCCTCCATAGTGACCAATTTGAAAATTACCTCAAGCAATTTGGTTTGAGCTACTCTTTTAGACCCTTCATAATTATTTAACATTTTTTGAAAATGATCCATGAAAATTTGTGCAATTTCAGTTGGTTTATCAGTTATGATGTCCTCATCATTCCTGATGCTTCCTATTTTACTTTTAGCTTTTTTATAAAGAGTCAAGTTATGAAAATATTTAGTGTTCTTATCTCCCTCTTCTAACCATCTTTCTCGAGACTTTTTGTCTCCAAAAGATTTCTTCTTTGAACAATATGTCTTCTTGTTTGGCAAGCAGTTCTTTTTCTAAGAAGTAGCTATCATTATTCATACCATTCTTGATAACTTCTATATTCAATTTCTTTAATTTGTCTTCGATGTCCAATTTTTCTTTGAATATGTTATTGAAATGTTCTTTGTTCAATCTAAGAATCTTTTCCTTGAGCATCTTCAATTTGGACATAAAAATAAATATTTTAGATCCTTCAAAGTTACCTTGTGACCACCATTTTTTAATATTACTTAAAAAGTTAGAATCTAAAAACCACATTTTTCATATTTAAATGAATTCCTAGTAGGTTTATGAGGTTCAAAAAGTTCAAACCTGACTAGAAAATGGTCAGATCCAACAATTGGTAGAATTTAGGATTGGATATTTAGATTAAAATCTTCTAAATTTCCTTTGTTAAAAAAAACTGTCTAATTTTTCAATGATATGTGAAAAATCCTTTTGTTTGTTATTCCACGTGAAGTTCCCATTGTTAAGTGGGATGCCAATGAAATTATGGAATTCACACCATTTTTTGAAGTCTTTAGATGATTGAGAGATTTTTTGAAGTCCTCTTGTCTTTTCACTCAAGTTTAATATAGTGTTGAAATCAACTCCTAGTAGGATTAGACTATTATGATAATCTATCATGAATCGACCGATTTCTTTCTGAACTATTTTTTTCTCTGTATTAATGATTAGGCCATAGATGTTGATTAGAATCAAATTAAGGTTAGATTTGAAGCTTTTGATAGAAGAACTTATCCAATTATTATTTAATCTTAATATGTCTAAAATTACTCTCATATGGTTCCATATGAGTCCAAACCCTCAAAACCACCTACTGATTCTTGCAGAGTGATACTCCAGTTACCTAAAATTTTACCTAAAATAGCTCCTTCTAACTTATTTAATTTAGTTTCTTGTAATAGAATAATTTTAGAATCAAATAATTTTAAATTTTGTTTTAAGATTTTCATTTTTTTCTAGGAGCGTTTAAACCCCTAGCATTCCATGTTGTGATCTTCATGACTCCTTGGGAAGGATCTTCCCCTTCCCTATGTTAAAAAGTTGGCTTATTTTTTGCCGTTCTTGAGCTTTACCATCCACTTCTCTAAGTTCCTTGAGCTATTTCCTTCCTCTCCTAGATTTAATCTTACCATAGTTAGGAGATTTGACCCCTTCTTGATTTTTTATTATACCCAGATGTTCCAAGTTCTCTTGTGCACTTTTTACTGTCTCAAACTGATTATTGCCTTCGATTTCCTTTTCATCATTACCTAACTCTTGTATTATTTTTTCTACAACTCTGTCCTCTACCTCACATAACCTACTGCCTGTCGTAATTTCTTTATTTGTCTTATTTTCTTCTTCAAAGGAAAGAAGATCCTTTCAGAGATCTTCAAAAGTGTAGTTATCTGCTCCCAACTATAATACTTGCTGTAAAAGTTCTTATTTTTGTAATATGTTTCTTTTATCTTCATTTTTGAAATTGAATACCTAAATCAATTCCTATGAAAGCCTTTCTATGTTATCCTTCTCTTCCTCCTTTAACATTCCTATTTCTAATTCTTCATTCTCCTCTATTTTCTGATTTAGAAAATCCTTGAATTCTTGTATAGCAATCTCTTCAGATGTACTTGTTGTTGTCTTGTCTTCACCAAGCTCTCTTTTAGGAGAGGAAGTGTACCAGAATTTAGTTAGTCACTTCAGAATTACCTTTTCTGATGCTAGAGTTACCTGAGAAGGATCTTCAATCAACAACCTTTCTATCTTCGCATAATTTCCATTGTGTTTGTTCTCTGTCCTTTCTGAAGCTTCTCCAAATAAGAATGAATGTTCCAAATCATCTATACTTTTAAGTGAGCATGTTGGATTCTTGATATCCACCATTTTGGTCCCTAAAGAGTTCTTTTTTTCATTTTTTGACTTCATAGCATCTTTCCTTTCCTTTTCTATTTTTACTATGACCAATTATGCTTTGTAGTTTGGCTCTTTTGTTTGAATTGGATGATTTTTTCATGCTGTAAATGATGTTATCCTCCTCCAACAATTCTAAAGTGACCAAATTGTCTCTGCTCTCATCTATTTTATTGACCAATTCTAGTTGAAAGTTCCCACAATTTTTCTCTAATAATATTGTAATTTCATGTTACTGAATTTTTGAATTTTGGGATTATTGCTATTTCCTTCTTTGATCTTATTTGTCTTTACTTCCCTTGTATTATTTGTTGTTTCTTTTGCATCCTTTAATACAACTTCCTCAGTGGCATTTTCTTCTTGCAACATTCTTAGATGTCTAATTCTGATCATAGCATGAGATTTAAAGAGATATGGTGTTTTTTGCAATGTTTTGAATGAAAACTTTCGTTCGTCATCAAGTCTGATAATCTCCATAATCATGCCCTCATATTTCTAAAAATTTAGAGTATATGTTGATATGTTGGTGATAATTTTAATTGGTTTAAGATTTAATTTGTTTACCCCACACTTGATTAAGAGTTTTATATTGTTACATCTTTCAAAAGAGGCATCTAAGCTAATCAAATCTCCCATAGCCCTACCTATCCTTTTAATAATACCTATATGATTCAACTTCGGGGGTAATGAATTAATGGAGAATCGGGTTGGAATAACTAAATTTAGATTATCCTCATTGCAATTTGGTATCTAGTTAAAAAACTTAACCACATGCCCCTTAAAAAAATAATCAGATTTTGAAAGAAATTCTTTTTTTAACATCCTCCTCACTACAATGTATAAAAACTAGTCTATTAGTATAATGAGAGATACTTACCTGATAGCCACATAAGTCCTTCAACTAGTCGATAAGATTATGTAGCTCTATTTTAGGGCCATTCCAGAATGTGAACAAACCAACCTCCTGACATTCCTACCAGAAATCTTTGTTGTCTTGGTTGCTGATGATTAAAATTTGGTCATCATGATCTAAGTGAGGGCGATGGCTAGAATGAGGGTTTAGAGAGACGGAATCAGAAGGACTAAAGCGAGGCAATCTGCTATGTGGAGGGATATAGATGTTAGGAGTGTACGTAATTGAGGGTTTCTAAATATGGCTTGGTTGATCTAGTGATGGTTTAAAGGGAAAACCCCTCTCCTAATGAAAATGGGGTTGAGATTATTCCTAGCATATTTTGTTGAATTATAGACAAAGATCTATTTGTCTAAATTGCTAGTCGAGTGAATTAAGGGAAGCTTTGTACCTAAATTTTGAGATGAATGGGAGAAGGTTCCCCGATTAGGGTAGAGACCAAGATCTATGCTATGTTCCCAATCTTGCAAACCAAATAATGGGGCAAAAAAATTGGAAGTCTTTATCGTGTATGAAGAATCAACTTAATGACATTCCTCCAAAGGATCTTGTGATTGTTTGCTTCTGAATATGAAACTATTTGATCTGCATGTTGATGGAGGTTCTAAGCATGAATTAGAAAACATTCGATATGTAGGGCATTTTTTTCTATGTGAATAATGAAAAGTTGATTTTGAATGGAGATTTTTTGCATTTTTCACCCTTTTGCCTTTTGATCTACTCGCCATTTTTAGGCTTGATTTACATACTCCTATTAACAATAACTAACTATCCTTTTTGATAATAATATCAAGTATTATTATACTATATAGATATATGAGCTAATTATTTATACTATCAAGAATACACGTATATACTTAACTATAGTAAGAAAATATTGATAATAAATAGAGAAATAATCCTTGTGATCTTGATGTTGCTACAAAACCATTACAAGTCAACCATGATTATATTATAACACTCTATGACCAAAATAAATATTAATAACTAATATGAAAATAATTTATTTAAATGGCATCATTACTCAATTTATTTATAAGATTATAATAATATTTTATTATTATCCATATATAATACCCTATTGACAAGGCAAGAGCCTACAACACAAAGGTAAATTGTGAACCTCTTAAATGGGAGGTCTTGGGTTCAAATCTACTCGAGCTTAACTAATAATCATAATAATTAATCACAACAAGGAATAATAATTAACCTTGGATTTGGCCTCTTATCCATTAAAAAAAAAACAAAAACAAAACCCTATTAACAAATAAGCCTACTACTTCTTGATCATTATATTTAAATATAATTAAAAACCACATTAGATAAATATATGCAGGTAGTATGTCAAGAAGAGACATGAAAAAGTTAGAATTTAATAGAGTTAGAAGTAAACAAAAAGGTGAGGTGGTAGGTGGGGTTTAATAATGTGCATAGCAGTGAAGAAAAAGGAGGAAGACAAAATCAAATACCAATAGTTTTATAAATAGAAAAGAACATAAGGATGGAAATGATAAATAAGGATACGTCCCTTAGACAAATTTTCATACAAACAAATTAAAGGAGGTCAAAATTATAAAGGAAGCAATTAAATAAGATAGAAAAAAGAACAAAATAAAGCCATCCAAAGACATAAAGGCACATAAGTTAAAATCAAGGGATATAAGACAAGAGAAAGAGTATTAAGGGTGAAAAACTATAACCTAAGGAAAGGGGGATTATATCATATGAATATTTGATAAAGTATAAGGAATACTTATATAAGTTGTTACCCCCCATATTATAGCATAATATATAGAGAGAATGGGATTTAGGGAATTCAATAATTAATAAATCTTAATAAGCGAAGGGGGTATCAATGGCAGTTAATAAGAAGACAATTAAAAGGAAAGTTCAAAACAATATAGAGTAAAAATCTATTCTAACCCCTAAGATGGGAATAAAAAATAAATTAAGGGTGAATCCAAAGAGGGATCATTATAATTGAATATAATAAATGACCATCAAATTCTAGGATGCATTAATCCAATGGGAGCTTCAAGGGTAGCAATATGGCTATAGGGTTAGTCTCAGAGTGGGAGGTGGTTTGGTGTGGAGCCTAATTAGTTACCAAGTGGGAGATTGTCGATTTATGGTGATTGATCAGGACAGTAATGTCAAATTTTTTTGAGTTGATTTGTCAACCATTTTCCAAGGTTGACTCGTTAATCTCATGTTTAGAGTTAACTTGTTGAGTTGACATAAGTCATGTAATATTAGCTTAGGGTTAAGGTTTTCTAAAGTGAATATGTAGCTTCTTATTGTGGCATTGAGTGGAAAGGGGGAGATTGCATATTTTAATAGGTTGAAGTTATTATATGATAATATTGGACTCTCTATTTGGTGGCTATAGCCTAGTATTGGGTGAACCATATTAAATCTTTATGTCTTTTGTTCTATTTATGTGTGATTTATTCCTTTGTGTTAACTACCATTTTCTATCTAAATGATCCAAAGAAATACCCTCTAATGAAGACGGGGAATACTACACACATCTCTTACTAGGTATCATCCCATTCCCATCCTTAGCCTATAGAGGCACTCAAGGCATGAGCGAGGCACCATCACTACTTATATTTTTAATATTGTCTCTCATATATTAATTACTATGCTATCATTTATTACCAAACTTATAATAGGTTGTCGTGGCATTGACCACTTTGGGTCCTAAACTCCTATTGTAAGCCACTTCCCTAAGATGTACCAAGACAACCTCCCTCAAGCTCACAATTCACAATAGATATCAATAAACACACAATGATCAACAATCAAATTAGGTTCCACAGTAGACAACTAGAATTCACATTGGTTCTCAACCCTAAATATCATAAATGCTTTCAAAAGCATACACTATAAACATGAGCCTCAAATTAACAAACACATGAAGTAACATTAATAATTCATCATAAAGAATATACTTAATAAGCCTGAGATACACATTCCTAAATAACCAAGTTTCCCAATAGACAACATAAAATAAAACCCCTCTTAAATTCATAAATAGTCATATACAAACACAAGAGTTTTAGCCACATAGATTAGTTTAATTATTTTCCAATGTCTAATTTAACATTAGATTATGTTCAGCACACACACACACACATGCACGCGCACACATACACACACTTGGAATAAACCATGATTATTTATGAATTTAAATAAACTATTTATTTATTCTTTCATTTCCAAACTCATTGGTCCAAAAGAAAAGATTATTTATTAAATTAATAATTATTACCATTCAACTAATATTTATTAAATACTAATAACTTTAAAAACCCAAAACTATGCCATTTTAATATATACATTTTAAATTATTAACAAATATTATGTAACCTTAGTTTATAACTAACTAAGTCACTAAAAAAATCCAAATCTATGCCATTTTAATATTATTTTATTATTAATAACAAATATTAGTTAACCTTAGTTTAGAATTAACTAAGTCACATTTTAACAAAATTAATTTTATGATTAAACTAAAATTAAATTAACACAATTTTTAAAAATAAAAATAAATTACTATAATTCAATTTTTATAACTTGTTTTTATCAATAAATAAGGAAGTTTATCAAATTTTACAACTTGTAGATTAAATAAGTACTATTTTATTTTATTTAAATATAATTCTATAATCTTTGGTGTGTAATTGAAATGGTTTTTAAATCTAAACACAATCTTGTGCCTCATGTCTTTTACCTATAATTTTTTTAATAACATTTTGTTAATACAAATTATCCCCTTTTAATGGGGTTCACGTGGCGTGGCTTTGGCAGGTGTTGTCCCACCTTGGCACATTGTGCACTACCATTGGCACGCTTAGGAGGGTGGGGGTAAAGCCCCCTCCTACACTTATTTTTAAAATTTTCTTAATAACTTTTTTTTTTATAAATTTATCTTTTTGTAAAACTTATAGGTAAAAAATTCTAACAGATTAAAATTTTCTCTCACTTTCCTTGTTAATAGATTTTAGTTGCAATTATATTTGTGCAAAATATAAGGAAATATATGGATTTTTATTTGAGAAAAATATAACAGTCTGGTAGTCTTAATAACATTATTTTATGGTTAAACCCAAAGTCAGTTATGTAATTCTTTTTCTTTTTCTTCCATTCCACATAGATATTATGCTCATATGTAATCAAAATATGTACGCTCATATGTACAATAATATATTTTTTTTCACAACAAAGAATAACACAAAAAAATTGGACAATGCCCACTCCATGCACGAAGAAGGCAATCTTTCAAAAATAAAATATATAAAAGGTTTACAAACCTTACCTAGAACACGTGAAATTGAAAGAAGTAAGAAGCCAAATCCAAAACACATCCTTTCCAAGTGCAATTCTCAAAAACTTACATGTAGAAACCTATTAGGTTTTCCTAATCAAAGAACTCTCTTGTTAATTCGACCTGCACTTTTTAAAGTAATCATTTAATAATTATATCTTTAGTTGAGTTCTTAGTTCAAACTTTAATTAGAAGTTCAGACTCAACTTTCATTTAATTGATTATGCATAAAATATGCAACAATGATATTTAATTAAAATTTAATATAATTATCACAACCATAATATGCATCTTGTAATAAATTATTATTAAATCAATTATGCATTAAATTCTAGTTTAACTTTATTATTAAATTAAATTCTCCAACTTTTCCAATTATACTTTTAAATTTTAAGTCTCCAAATCAATAAATATATTTAGTTATTTCTCAATTAATTAAATTCTCTTGTATTTTAATATTTCCTTTTTAATTAAACTAATATTTAATAATCCAAATATCATATGATTATTCAAATATCATACTTAAATCATTTACTAAATAAAACATACCATAGAATCCACATAATTGCAACACAAGAAATATAACCCAAATCCAAAATTAAACAACATGCACAAGGACAAACTCATGAGTTTGGATGGGTAGTTAGTCAAGTTCTTGTCCTCCTTCTTAGAACAATAATTAAGCTAAGGTTGAGATTCAAACCTGAACATTATCTCCTCTATCTTATCATTGATATAAGGCAACATCCCGATAATTTAGGGAAGTCAAGATGTCTAATATCTATAAATCTATATAAAATGAGCATGTAATAATATATATCTAATTAAACAGGTATTGTCCACGAGTGGTACATTGTGTGGATCTCGACTCACGGGTGATTACGACTCCCTCTCTCAACCACATCAAGCATGCCAAACATAAATGTAAAACAATGTAAAACACACACACACGCACGCGTGTGCGCAAGTATGAGGTACGCACAACTAATAATCTATGAATATGAATGATATCATTTCTTAACATATGAATATCATCATCATGAAGATAATTGTAATCATCAAACATAATTACATTGTATAACATTATCACAGAAATAACTCTAAGCATTAACCAAGAGCATATAAAATATCATCATGGTAAGTATAATCACAATTCAATATATTTAACTACTCAACATATCAAAGTATTGCATTCCAAATATCACCCGGAGCTAACATTTTCACAAAAAGAACTGGTAGAGTTTAAAACCAAAATCTATACTCATTATTGTGTTGTAGGCTTCTAGTGTTGAATGGTGGAAATCACAAGGTGAGAGAATTTGAGTATAATCAATGCAAAATTTTGGTTGTCAGAGGATTTGATCAACTGGAACACATAAAAAGAGGGGGGATGATGATGGTGTTTAAAAAAAAAATGTAACAAGCTCATTATGAATCAAGTCTTAATAAGTGGAAGGCTTCAACATTAAAATAGCGATTGAACCTAGGTCATACTCTAAGTAAATTTAATAGAATATATACTACTCAATCTTTAACTCTTAACCAAAAAGGAGTAACCTAAAATAATCCTATATTAAATATTTAATAAGAAAACATAGATATAAAAACTGTATAAAAATAAATAAATATTGATTTACTTGTAACCATTATGCAATTCAAACTCTCCCTTTTATATGTTTAAAAAATAAAATAAAAATGAACATCTAATAATAGAAATTATAGGGATAATTGCTATTGGAAAACACACATTGTAAACACAGTGTCATTACATTACAACAATCCTCTACATTGCATAGTTGGATTACAGCCATTCCCTCAATATGGTACTAGAGCAGGTCGGTTGCTGGGATGATCATCTACACAATCTAACATCAAACGACTGCCCAATTTGCCCATCATCTACACAATCTAACATCAAACAGCTGCCCAATTTGCCCAAATTTTAATAATCATTTTGTCAATCTGTAAAATAAACATGCTATGAGAGCACCACTTGGGAAGAATAATGAGACATAGACAAAGTGACAGTAAAAGAACACAATGTCTTCCATTCCAAGAAATATATATATATATGCATGTCGGAAGCTGCGTTAATTCCACCTGTGTTAAATGAGTGTTGGTCTGATGGTGATCCCCATAGAGGCTTGATGTATGATGGATAGAAATCGTGAAATTGCTTTATGCTCACAATCATCTACCTTATTACTGTCGATGATGACATCTTGCAGTTTGGTATATATGAGATTGCAGCCAATAAGGGGTGATTTCGCTAGTAATATTGATCACAATTTGCGAAGGATGTTTTCATATATATATATATATATATATATATATATATATATATATATATATATATATATATATGTATGTATTTATAATCATAATTTGGTGCCAAGCGATATCACCAATGAAGTTTCTCACAGTTATTGCTATCAAGTATGGGGATGATGTTGTTAGTATGTACATCCTAGTGATGTCAACATTGCTCTCCCACAAGTAAGATATTACTGCAATTTGCAATTGGGATATGGCCAATCTTAATGTATGTGTGGCTATAAAAGGTCAAAACGATGTTACTAAAGAAGGGTTGCTGAGATTTTTCAAATTTAATGACTGCGTCATGCACATATTTATTCACAAAGTTTATGGGGCCTGCATATAGGAGGAGTGGAGGACAAGATAAGTCTTTTATCGGCCAGGTTTGGCAAAATAGTATTTAAAAGTGGGGAGTGAAATTGGACTTGTGGTCTGACTTGTGATGCTCCTCAAGAGGCATACACCTAAAGCAAGCCATCATTAATTTATTTTCTTATCTTCTCCCACTTTAGATCTTTGGGATGCCACGGATGGAGAATAATATTTTACCAACTAGATTATAATCGCCCACATATCTATTCTCGCTCAACCTACCTCCGCATTCATATTTTGCATAGAATTGACCTTTCAAATCGAAACAGTTATTAGGGATTGCTATTATGTATTATGACTTGATTGTCATGTGCGATATAATCTGATTTATGATCCCACAATGATGCTTCTTTGGACACCAATATGATCATTGTTGATACCGATAACCTTAGATGGAAATTGCAATTAATGAATGTATATCTCTATGGTTTTGTTACCTGTACAATGTTGAATGTATTTCTCGATGCCACCGACAATTGAATATAGCACATATTAGAGGAACACACAATTTGGAATTTTTGCAAATATGAAGGAGTTGCACAAATTGAGATGCTGATATAGACCATTCCAAGAAGAAGGAGAAATAATTGCCGCTCGAATGGGGTAGACATTCACAAGTAAGAAGTTGTATATTGTCTAATAGGTCCGCAACAGATGAAAGTAATGGTGAAAATCATGTTGAAGCACTCCATGAGAAATTTTATGGATTGAACTATCATCAATTGCCCAACTATGTATCTTTCGAGAGAAGAGGATAGACAAATTAGTATAAATGAGATAAGTGCAAAGAAAGATACAACAACTGTATATTACATAGATATTTATATATATGAACAATGATTAAATCTGCAAGATAAGGCTCAAATTGGGTGCTTAACAAAATGTTGTTGGCCTTAATTTCGCGATGAAGAATGGATGGTTGACAATCATGATGTAGATATGCCAGCCCCTCAACATCCCTGAGAACATTCTTATATCTAATTTCCCAATCCAACATACTTCTCTTCTAATGCAAAAGCCCACCGAGACTACCATTGGGCATGTAATCGTAGATGAGAAGCTTCAACCTTTTGTTTTTATAGTACTCAAGGGGTTGCACAATGTTTTTAGGGCAGATTGAACTCAACATCCTCAGTTCTGCTGAGAAAGAGTTTTTTTTTTCAACCTGGTTAACTTGTTTGTAGGTCCGTAGTTTCTTTACTGTGACAACTTCTCCATTCGTCATTTGAGCCTTGTAAACACTTTTTCTAATGAAATATGTATTGACTAGAGCATAATTGAGTTTCTGAAATGACGTCATCTACCATGAATACTATGGATAGTTGGTTTCGACCTGTTCACCATAGATACTACGAGAAGAATAGAAAGAAATTTACCTTAACATGGTAATTTGTCATATTTAATGTGATGCAGAATTGTTCAACAATATAAGATTAAGAATTTTACATTGTGGGGGGAAGGGGGGTCATAATAACCAAATTTTCATTCTCACTCAAACCATCCTTAGAGGGAGATGTCAAGAGATGCTATCAGAATTCTAATTTGAATCATCCCTAGAGGGTAGATGACTCACAAGGGAGATTTCTTTCAAACAATTTGAGAGTGTTTACTTCACAAATAAAGTGGTTTAGAAACCTTCATAATGACGGATGAGAGCACAAACAACATACTCAAATTGTTTGACAAATGCTTATATGGAAGCATTTTCTGATTTGTTGCATATGGACCTTCATTGGAGCAACTTGTATCAAGGATGTTGATGTGCAGATAAGTATTGTTGATGTGCTGATAAGTATATATTATCATTGAGTATTACATTTATCTACTCATTGTAGTCTCTCTCTTATTTGTATTTCTATTTGTACTACAAGAGTTATCTGCCTTGATCTTTTCCTTTGTTTTTGAGGCTGTTCTTGCAGGAAAAGAAGAATGGTACATTAGGCATGCTATCAAATATGTGCAAGACTCAATCTTATGACAATAGGTCCAAAGAAGTTTTGATGTAGGATTCATTAGTCATTTGATGATCATGCTAGATAAATTGAGGCTCTTGAAGAGAATATCTTTGACGATTGAGATTATGAGTATCCTTCTATATTGAGGGGGAGCTTGACATTTCGTTAGAGGTAGTTGATTTTTGAGGATATTGATCATATTTATTTAGAGGGAGTAGATCATGTTGAGATGGATTCTCTAGTGATCAAGAAATTATAGCAGTCAGAGGACTATGATTCATGATATGAAGCTCTATATGTGCAGACTAAAAGGTCTTTATGTAAATGCCTAAATTGTAGATGGATACTTGGAATACTATTTATTCAGAGTACATTATCATTGAAGATTTGACAACCAATATTTTCTTCAAGCCTTTTTCCAAAGTGAAGTTTGTACAATATTGAAGACAAGCTTGGAGTTATGGATCATAGCCTTTAGTGAGATGGAGCCTCAACATAAGTGATTACCTGAGATGTACTTTAAATGCATCCTTCTCTGTGAGGGAATTTTAATGCGAAAGCCTTTGTTCCACCCTTCGAAAATGTTCATGGTGGATGTCACGTGTTACTACATGACTTTGTGGAAACATTATGGAAGGTGACTATCTTTCATTAATGTTTGTTTGTGGTTATAGTAAGGTGACAATCTTGCAATAGTCTAACCTTCTATCATGATAGATATCATGTGCTTGATGTCTAAGAAAATGATGATAGATTATATCTTGTAAATTAGTATCAACTAAGAGGTAGGTATCATCTAATAGATATCTATGTGTTGTATTGTATGTATGTATGTATGTGTGTATATATATATATCATGGTGAATTAACATCTGTAAACAAACCATTATTATAATGTTCCTATGGTTAGTATCATAGGGTGATACATGTGCACATACTTTATGAACATTTGAGTGCTTGGTGAATATCATTTGAAGATATTCTGAAGCCATTACTTTGAGTACTTGGTAAATATCATGTGACTTCATATTTGTAGGCCATTACTCTTTTGGAAGCTTTTGGTGAAGCAACTTTGAACTTTCAAAAGGCAACAATAGATGAGGTATTAACAATTTGATCATTCGAGAAGGATGTGGTCACACAAGTTGGGGCAATAGAAATCTTGGTATCATCCATAAAAACTTGGTCTTCCAAGGAAAGGAAACATCACTTTTAAATGAAGATCCAGTGTCTCCATACAATTGTTGGATGATGTTCCAAGCAATGAAAGGGCACTCAATGTGCTTTATATGATGTAAAATATCTGCAGAAATAGAAAGGCATATTAGTCCATAGATCATGTCATTTTTATTCAACCATGCATTTTTTGTTCGAAGTTTCTTAGGTGAGAAACATGTCCAAGGAGATAGGGCAATAGATCCTTTGCAAGAGTGATTTTTTATTCCTACTTTCCAAGAAAAATAGTCCTTTGAGGTCAACTTGATAACAAAATGATGAAAACAATTACTAGAAGACTTGATTAACCCCTTGTAAATGGTTCTTTAGCTCAATTTGTGAATACCCAAAATTCACTAAGAGAAACCCCTTGAGACAATGGAAATCTCACTCTTTATAAACTCTAATCTTCAGGACTTGTGAAAGAAATTTTGTTCTTCTTTCTAGCAGCCTTAGCTCTTATACCATGTAAAACTTTAGCCTAATTTGCACATAATACTAGATCCATCTAGAATGAAAGAATAAAATATGCATATGTATGAAGAAAATGTTTAGAATGAAACATGGAAATAATATGTTTCATTAATTACACATGAATAGAATTACAATATATAAAACCTTCCTCAAATAAAAAATTAGAGGAAAAATAAGAATAAAACTGAAACAACAGAGATATTCCTTAGCTTACTAATTAAGCAATTGTGACTTTATCTATATTAGCAACAATTATCTAGAAAGCATGGATAAAATAAGTCCATAAATCTAGGATGAGAAAACAACAAATTACGATAATAGTTTGCACCTGCTTTTGATGTGTCTCTTTGATCTATGTTTTGCTCCATTTTGTCCTTTTGACTCATTCAATGTTGACAAGTTATAATGTATTTGAGAATTTTCTTGTTGGGTTCCTTGTATTCAATATTGTCTAAGGATGTTCTTTCAATGTGCTTTTTATTAAATCCTTAGTAAAATTTGATGGGGATTAGTTTAATGGCCAATGCCTTGTAATATGACCATTCCCTTGGTAATATCTAGCCATTTTAGGATTGTACAGTTGCTCATTTTGGCATCTCAACATGCCTTTTGTTTGAACCCCTCTTTCCTTCATTTTGGGTTTTCAGACTAGTACATCTCGATAATCTTTTCTTTGAATTCCCCGTTTACTTCCAATTTCTGGGTTTAGACTTGCTCATCTTAGCATCCCATCACGTCTTTTCTCTAAAATCCTCTTTATGCTTTAATTTTGGGATTTTAGATTTGTGCATCATGACATCTCATCATGCCTTTCCTTCTCTTAACGTAAATTTGAAAATGGCCAATTTTAATGCTTTCGAGTCCCATTGCTTTTTCATCGATGATGATTGATTTCTACATAAAGATATTAGTTTTTCAAGTGCTTTAATTTTGGAGACAAGTTTCTAAACCACATAATAACATATTGTTCTCAATCCAATTCTAGAATATGAAAATTTCTGATTTGTTTCACTAAAATGGATTAAGGCCCGATAGGCAACATTGATAAGTATCGAAAAAATTGAAGTCCACTATATGATTGGGATATTGGGCTTTGTTTAAGTTTGGAACCATAAGGCTCCTCAATTGGTGTCTATAGTTCCAGACTCTAGTTTCATGTGATCCGTTGATAGTGAAGAAGTCTTATTGAGATATTGGGCTTGCTAATCCCAATAGCTGAATGTGTTCAAACACCAGCAGATCCTCCAATATGCTTAAGAATGGCATTTCACTTACTCCCTATTGAATTGCAAGGCTCACCCTTCAATGCAAAATCTCTTTGGGTCTTGCAAAGTACAACCTCTTAAATGTTGTTGGTGGGATGAAATTACTGAGGTGGCAACAAGTTTTTCTAAATAAGAATTATTACCATATGCCGCTGAAATTTAATGAGCTTAATAACTTGTTTTTTGAGTTTAATTTCTTTGTGCTAATAATCAAAGAATGCTTTCTGGAATGGGGCATTGTACGATTTTCGAAGAATGGGAGGATGAACCTACACCTGCAATGCAACTAAATTTGAATTGGCCTGAATCGGACCAACTTGACATCATTTTTGTTTTATGTTCTCTAGCATCGAAGGAAAATATTAGCTATTGGGAATATTGCAAAGAAATCTTCGCACTCGAAGAAGAGGAAGAGCACGCTGAAATTAACTAGCTTTTCATAGAATTGCTGCTGGAAAATGACACAAATCTTGCCATTTGAGTTGTTTGATTTTCTTGTTTTACCATGCATAGAATCTTGGTCATTAGTAATTTTTGTGTTGATGAAACTGTTTTTGTTTTTAATTCCTTTCGTGATATCGATGTCTTTCAAGACCGTTACCTTTGTAATTTAAAAATGGTTATTGTTTTTGATATATATATATATATATATATATATATATATATATAGGGGGATAAAGAATGAAAATTGTGGAATGAAGTCATCTTTGGATAGTGAAATAAATCAATCTTTATGTTATAAGATTCTCTTTGAGTATCATTAGATGGAAATGTATGTGTTCAAAGCTGTGTATTTGGCATATTTTCCCTTTAGTATGAGTTAAACTTTGAGTTATTACAATGCTTTATGATACTTTCTTACTGAAAATGGTTACTAATGTTTTCACATGAGAAACTTTGTGTTCTATGTTGGAATGAATTCTTCCCCATTCTTTCTGGAGACATCATTTAGTAGAATGCCAATCATCATCTTTTAATTATTTTTCAAACTTTTTAAGCATATGTTGCATGGCTATGCTCAGATGTTAGTTTCCTTTCTTGCTTTCTTGTTAAAAGTACACCTTGGAAAAACCCAAATTTCGTCATAAGAGGGAGCTTTACCTCCAAAATTTAGAGGAAGGTCATTTGCTCAATAAAGAGCTCTCCAACTGCTAGTTTTCGTTTGTCCTTCATCTTGGGCGCTGTTAGTCAATTTTAAGATAGTTTATGAAGGGCAAAAATTTGAACCAATAGATTTTTGTGACTCCACTAGGGAGATGAAAAGGCCAATACCTTTCTTGTCTCAGATTTTTAACGGTGCCTTGTAATGTCCCCACTTAGAGTTCCACCTTTATTTAGTCTATTTCTTGTAAGACAATGTATATGTACAAGTATAATGGGAAACCTTGTAACATCATTGGCTTAGATTGATCAAGAATTTTAGAAGTAACTTAAAAGAATTTGGTATCTTAAGGGAAATATCACAAGTTTATTTAATGAGGTAGCTTATTATTTAATAATTCCAGCAGCTATGATGCAAATAATGAGAAAAAGTTAATAATCCTAATGGTGGATTTTGGATTATTTAAATAAGAGATATAGAAATGTAATTTCTACACTGCTATTGGATAGATTAAGAATGACTTTAATTGGAATTAATTAGCATAGGGCTTGATAAGTGACCAATTAATAGGGAAATATTGGCTGATATCAGCAGATTGGCAAGATACTAATATTATCCTCATCTAGCTGATAATTGAGATACACAGTCTGAAATAAATTCTAATGTGCTACAAACAAATATCTACAAATTCTAGGGTGAAGGTTGTAGAGGAAGCAAGGAAGATAAATTATTTTATCTACAATCACCCTTTGGTCCTTTGCTTGATGAGAGACTACACTGAAGACAAGGAGTTGGTTAGACCCGTGGTCACAAGATTTGCAATTATTTTTTTAATGTTGCAAAGTGTTCTAAATCATATGAATCCTTTGAGGCAAATGTTTGTGTCCAAAATGGCTACAATCAAGTTATTCAAAGAAGGTCGATGGGCAGAGTGTTGCACGCATTGTGTTTGACATCCAGTTTTTTGATCGAGCTATAGAAATTGTGGAGATAACTTGGAAACTTCAAAATTTGATTTTTTTGTACTTATTAATCAAGTCTTTCATTATTAATTTATAACCCTAGTCTCTGATGAATAATTATTTTCTACTTTTCAGTTATAGGTGGTGAAGCCCTTGGTTAGAGTTCTCCGCTTGGTAGATGGGGAACAAACCCCAACGGGGTTCCTTTATGAGGCCATGGATAGGGCAAAAGAGGCTGTAAGAAAGTACAGGGGAGAGAGTCTAAAATTTCAACCCATATGGGATATTATTGATAGGAGATGGAGCAATCAGCTCCACCAACCCATTCATGCAGCGGGGTATTTCCTCAACCCTTATTACCACTTCTCTCCATCATATGTGGATCCCAATGGAGAGGTCATGGAAGGCTTTAGTGAATGCATATAGAGGATGCTACCTAACATTGCGGTGAGAGACCTGATTGTGGCCAAGATGGAAGTGTATCAAAATGCAACGGGCAAACTATTCTCCTCAGCCTTGGCAAAGAGAGGTAGACACACTCAGACCCCAGGTATAGTATTTGGAATTTGGAGTCTCACATGCATGATAAGTAGATTAATTCTAAGCTACAAAAACTTGTCCTCATCTTGCTTGCTAACTCTAATATTTATATTGCAGATGCTTGGTGGTGAAATTGGATTGGTAATGTCCTAAATTTGCAAAAGCTGGCTCTTCGCATCTTATGTCAGCCTTGTAGCTCATCTTGTTGTGAGCGTAATTGGAGCTTGTTCGAATCTATTCACACAAAGAAGAGGAACAAGTTGGCACAAAAACGCCTAAATGACCTTGTCTTTGTGCATTATAACCTCAAGTTGCGCATAAGAAAGGTCATGTTAGTAACAACTTAGCCACTTGATCTGGATGACATAGATCCTTTTGGCGATTGGACAACACAGGAGTAGCCTTCACTGTTCACTGAGGATTAAATATATGAGTTGGAGAGGGAGGCTATGGAGGAGGGTGGTTTTGCAGTGGGACTAGAGGACATTCAAGGGGAGGGCAGTGAGAGGGAGGACAATGATAGTGAGCACGGCGATAGTGAGGATGAGGATGATGAGGAGTCATTGCTAGGGCCAACACCCACACCACCACAGACGACTGCTACAGTTAGAGCTGTTAGACGCCCTCTGTCTCCCATAGCTTTTACTAGAAATACTGGGATGGGGAAGAGGAAGATGTAGACTAGTTTCATATTGAACTTGACATTTGTATGATGAGGATGATGAGGAGTCATTGCTAGGGCCAACACCCACACCACCACAGACGACTGCTACAGTTAGAGCTGTTAGACGCCCTCTGTCTCCCATAGCTTTTACTAGAAATACTGGGATGGGGAAGAGGAAGATGTAGACTAGTTTCATATTGAACTTGACATTTGTATTTGCTTATATTTTGACAAAGACAATTCGATATTTGTGCCTTGCTTTAGAGTTAAGAGTTTGTGACTACATTAACATTCCACACGAGGATGCGATTTTGTTACTTATTGCATTTATATATATCTAGATCAGTTTGTTTGGTTTGTTTACTCATTTACTGACTCAATACATGCATCTACTGATTGAATTTTGTGAAAAAATCCATTTTAAATTAAATTAAAGTCATTTTAAAAATTCTCGATATTTTCTCGAGAAGTTGCCGATTTCTCTCTGATATTTGCTGAGAATTTTTTTTGGCCTCGCCAAGAAGTGACCGAGAACGAGATTTTGAACTATGGCTAGGACTAATTTGACGGTGCTCATCTTTGCAGTAGGAGCAAAGGTCTCCTCATAATCAATGCCTTGACGTTGAGAGAAGCCCTTTGCAACTAAACGAACTTTGTAGTTGTCCAAAGTACCATCCTATTTGTATTTGATTTTGTAAACCAATTTGCAGCCAATGGGTTTCTTCCTTGGTGGAAGATCAGAAAGGACCCAAGTGTTGTTGTTTAGCAGGCTTTGGTGTTTAGATGTCATGACCTGTTCCAACTCTGGAATTCTTTTAGCCTCAGACTATGTTTGAGGTTCAAACACATTGTGAGTTTTGGCCATGAGAGCAAAGTTGATAGACTTTTTAGGTTTTCTCTTTTTTCAAGCAATTCTCCCATTAATGAGCTCATCATCACAAATATCAGCAAGTGTCTTAGCCCACCACTTAGGCCGAATAGGAGAATGACCAACATTAGTATTAGGAGATGCGTGATGATCAGGTTCCTCATTAGAAGAATCTGGATCAAACTCAAGTGAAGCATCTACAAAGTGAGGTGATCCTGCATGAGAAGCTGGAGGTGTTTGTACATGTATCATTGGCATAACTAGAGCTGTAGGAGCTACTGGAGCCCTCCCATTAGGTGGACCTAATGGAAGCCTAACTCGCAAATCATGAGCCTTCATAGGCTAGTCTGTTGGATCAAACAAGAGAAACAAACATGAATGGTCCTCTCTGCTCTTCAAAGACTACATCACGACTGTAGATGAGATGAGATGTCTCGACATTGATCAGGCGATAGGCTTTGTGAAGACTGTTGTATGTTGTAAGCATGAGTTTCTAACATTTGGCATCCAACTTGGTGCGTGACGCATTAGGGATCCAAATAAAAGAAAGGGAGCCAAAAACCTTTAGGTGACTAATTCTGGGCTTGCATCCTGACCAGGCCTCTTCTAGAAATACATGAAATGCATTTGATTTCTTTTTAAGGAAATACACCCACATTTTTCTACTGAAATCATCAACAAACAATAGAAAATACCTAGACCCAAGAACAAAAGGAGTGGCCATAGGGTTGTAGATATCGCCATGAGTCGCCACTGGTGAAAGGTGTGCGATGTTGCTTCCCAGCCTGGCATGCATGGCAAACTCCAAGTTGTTGAGTCTGAATCCCTGGCAATCTAACAACAAGCTCATCCCAAGCAAGCTGTGAGAGATAATGCACATTTAAGTGCCCATATCGTTGATGTGAAAGTGTGCTAATAGAAGACCATTGAGAAGCTATAGCTAAGTCTCGAGAATCACCAGAATTAGTAAGTCTAAAAAGACCGTGATCCTCAAGACCCACTGCAATAGTAGACTGAGTCGCTTAATGAATGATGGTGCACTGATGTGAATTGAAGGTGACATCCAAGTGTGGAGAATGTCGCAGCAACTGACTAAGAGTAGATTTAGTTCCATCCCTGGAACATAGTACACATCGAGGAATATAAGATTCCTCCTAGCAGACTGAGTTTGAATGTTGCCTTTGCTGACAATTGTGTACTCTTCTTCGCCACCAAAAATAATAGAATTAGAATAAGGATGGTAGTCAGTAAACCAGTGTTTGCGGTGAGTGAAATGATGAGAGGCACCTGAATCAATGTACCAGGTAGACGACTTGACATGATCTGCAGGTCTTTTAGCCATGAAGGCGTAAAAGGCAAATTTTGCCTGCTTAATGTGCTTTGCAGTGTTTTCTTTGGGCTGCGAACTTGATTGCTTAGATTGTACAGCTAAGCATTTCCAACATTTAAACTTCATGTGTCCAAATTTGTATAGCTAAGCATTTTCGACATTCAACCTTCAACCTGCATTGAATGTTCTTCTTTCGGGAACCATCTGATGCTGGAGTAGAATACTTCTGCTGAGATGGCTTTTGAAACTTGTCTTTATCCTTCTGAAAGGATTTCAAAGCAAAGGCTTCCTTTGTGGCAGCAGTGGAGCTACTACCAAACTGTTGTTTCCACCGATCTTGTTGAAGCAGAAGTGTGCAGAGATCAGTAAACTTGAAATCAACACCAGAAGACATGATGTTGAGAGTCTCGATAAAATGCTCATAGGACTTTGGTAAACTTTGAAGAGTGATAACCACAATATCCTCTTCCTCCATCTTGCAACCGATGGCAAGTAACTGATCATGGATTTCCTGAATCCAATTCAGTTGTTCCTGGAGGGAGGTGCGCTCATCCATGACAGTAGCAAACAGAGTCTTCTCCAGAAAGAAAGCTCGGCTTTTATCAAAGTCTCATGAAGACCTTTGAGATGTGTCCAGATCTTGGCAATTGTCTTGCCGGATGGAATCTGAGAAAGCTGATCATCAGCCATGGATAATTTGAGAAGCATCGCCACCTCTCGATCATTCAGATCTCATATATCTTGATCAGGACCAGAAGAAATCAGACGCTTCGTAACACCTAGAACAAGTTTATCGATGTTCCAATATTCAAAAATTGCTATGATCCGTTGCTTCCAAGTGCCATAATTTCGACCATTGAATTTGGCGTTTTCTCGAGCAGAATGTTTGTTAGAGATGCCATGACATGTTTTTCAAAAAAATGTGAAACTCTGTGAAGAGACGTTCTTCGAGGCAAAAAGTAGAGAACCCAAGAAATTCGGAGTGACCCAGAAGAGAGCTCAAAAAACCCAAAAGGAATATGTTGTCCTTTTTTTGGATCCACTGGCTCGAAAATCAAGGCATGAAAAATGAGGCACCCAGAAAAACTAGATGACAACCCAGTTGAGCTCTCGAAAAACAAACTAAGAATCTTACATTGATTTTCCAAGGTCAAAAATTAGGGTAAAAAAACACAGTTGGCAGCCATGAAAGCTCAAATTTGTTGAAAAAATGGAGCTTGGAAGCAACAAAAATGTCAATTTTTGGTAGCAAGCAACAGATGTCTGGTCGTTCCTGGTGTTGGAGAGCAGAAACGACACCAAAGATGGTGTCTGAATTGTGCTGAAAGAAGAAAATGATGGCCAATAAATGGGATAGATAGCTCCTCAGTTCCCCACGCACTTGATCATACGTGATTTCAAAAAAATCACACTAGATGTACGCGATTTGATCAATAGATCACACGGGATGCACGTAAATGGTTGAATCTTTGCATTCACAAACCACGAACAAGAGATTAAACAATTTGCAGACAAATTAGGTGATTTGTTTTGTTGAAAAGCCCTAGCCGAGTGTATTATGGGTGTGATTTTTGTTGGCTGTAATTCTTCAAGATTCGATCAGAAGAAAGTCTACCAAAAAATGGAAACCCTAGACGGGTTTATGTGAAAAAATCTCTAAAATAATTTCAAATTTTTTTTAGCAAATAATTTCAAAAGAAATTATAATTTTTCGAAAAAATTTGAAATATTGGCTCTAATACCATATTATGAAGTAATTGGTAAAATATTTTCTTGTTGTTAACAGAGATCGAAAGGCCAATATATACAAAACAATAAAATGATGTTTCCTTAGGAAACGATCGTAAATAATAGAAACATTCTATTCTAACTGAGAAAGCTAAAAAATCTAAAGCTAACTAAAGCTAACTTGATATTTACAATAGATTACCATTAACTAATAATAGACGATTATCTATTATCGTAATAATTTCTAGTTAGCTCCGCAACAAAATAAATCAAATCTTAATTTGGCACAACAAATACAAATAGTTCCATTCCGAATTTACTATAGCTACAAATGGTGGGGTCACAAGTGTGGACTTTCCAACATTTCACCATTGCAGAGGATACAACACTGAGACATTCTCCATGCTATTGTAAGGGATGAGCTACTAAATGAACATATCCAAGATGAAAAATAGCTATAGGGGGCAAAGAACACATTCTAGAGTGACATCCTACACCTACCTCAGGATACATCACTTATCCTACCCCTACAATTCAAACATTTAGTGGATAATTTACAAGATGATTTGGCCTCTGCAAAAGACAATGTGAAAGGAAGCCCAAGAAGATGTAATCAAGATTTAGATACATTTGTACATCAAGAAGTGCATTGCAACACATACTAAATTGAAGGAGTAGATTGAGAGTTTGACTAATGGTATTGCAGAGGCATGGGTTATCTACTGATTTTGTTTATGGTGGTTTAGAACAACTAAAAGCTTCATGGACTTATTGAATAGGCCAAATAAATGAGAGGGGGGTGAATCAAGTATTCTCATAAAGTTACTAAAAACTTCTTCTTTGTCGGTCAACACTTTACAATTCCAATAGCTACTTAAGGTTTATCAGTTTAGCACATCTAATATCCATAGTAAATGTAAACATGAACTACACAGGAACACTGACACAGAGTACTTTAGATTTTACATTGAAAACCCAAACTGGAAAAAACCACAGAGAAGCTAGTTCTCATGAAATATGAAAATCTGTTAAGGTGACACTGAAAAGTGATTTGATACAAGAAGTTCACTACTAGATAAATGCTCTTTGTCAATCAGACTAACTACCCTTATTAAAATGGATATAAAAAATATGTGAGCTGCTAGAACTGCATCTGAATATACATGTACAATTCAATAGTTATGCTTTATTATCGTGAATTACAGCTCATCAATACCATTGTCACAATTCTGCACACAAGAGTCCACAGTATATTATGCCTATCATTGATCCACCTCGATTGCTCACTGCTACATAGATTACAACATACAACATTACAATTTGCACCTTGCATCATCTATTACGATACAAAAGGTTCTTCTTTATTTATATCAGTATGTAATCTTACATATGTCGATTTCACACCAAACATGTGATAAATGCAACAAATATTACAATTACATTTAATTCATAGCATCGGTCCTAAATCTAGGACATACATAAGAGAACATGCTACATACAACTCTCAGACGGGTTGGACTTAAGGTATTACAATTCGTGTTCTATTTGCCGAGGCCATTTGAACACCATGACCAAGACCAAAAGATGGATACACTAAATAACCGTTACCACCAATAGGATTTTGTTGTGAAGATGTTGTGACCAATACACTGATCTATCTTTAATGTATCAGGAAACTTGAGATGTCTTCTTTCTAAATCTTCCTAGTACTCTTGAAACCGTCAAGCACCCACTGATACCACAGGGTGTGTGTATAAAGGGTTTTGACATCAATGACACCAATGCCAACACTTCCTCACATATTCTAATAGGACCAAATGATCAAATTACACAATTAGATAGCCCCCTGCAAGAAATGGAGGGTACAATAAGACCTTCGATGGAAACTCTTCACAATCAACTACAATAGCTCCACATCTAAAGGTTGCATATAAAAGAGCAAATGAAAAAATTGTGGGTCATAGTGAGCACTCATATGACACACATGAAAGGGCTACTCGGAGAAGCAAAGAAATCGGTGAAGAATATTCAAATCCCTGCAAGTTTGAATGAGGCAGAGACTACACTTGTCCGAATTGAGGGGTATGCTAGTACACTACTATAAGGTAAAACACATTGGGCAAAATTGTTCAATCAGCTCAAAGTGACTTATCGAGATCCCCAACCCAATTTATTATCATGTCTTGAGGAAAAAACATCATATTAGAAGGAGGAGGATGTTAGCAAGTCAAGGGACCTAGAATCATAAGGTAGAACTTGTCATGAGATACCACAAAGGACTTGTAGAACAGAAATAAGGCAGCAAATGGCTCTAGGAGTTATGTCCCTTCATGGGAAACCATATATGTAGAAGTGTAAATGATATGCAAAAAATATAGATTGATAGAGGTAAAGATATAAGCAAGGTTGTATAGAAATGTGGGTGCTAGGGTACTTTGAACATGAGCACTGGTATTGGTATGACTTTTTTTCTTTCAGAAAAGTATATGAGGGTACTTAAAGATTACAATAATTTTAAATAGAATTCAATATTTTATAGAAAATCTGACGATATAATGATATTGAGTTTGCAAAACAAGAATAGTGATCCAATTTAATATTGACCTTTAACTTTGAAGATTAAGCATGCAAAATAGAATGTCATACAATCATATTATCATTGTGTCAAAGTTTCAAACTGATTGCATATTGAAATAATATTGATAAATAAACAAGCTTATATGCAAACAAAAACTGAAACAAAAAAAATCAGAAATCTTAATCTATCATCTAGCCTTCTACACCTTGATAATCCATATCAAGGTCCTCAACTTTGACGCTCTCCGATAGTCATTACTTTCAAATACAGGTTCCTTTGTAGGTGGAATAATAGGGGATAAATTAGTAAGATCATTTGCATCAATCACTTCATCAAAAATGGCTGCTATTTATCCATCAAGCGAGATTTGATCCCATTGTGTTGATACAAAGAGAGAAGACAAAGTAAGCTATAAATGTAGAACAAGCTTTCTTTGACCATAATCGATTCCTCTTTAGTGAAACGATGAACACAAAAGTAGTCTAATTTATCTCACAAGATGAAGAGCTAGCTATTTGTGAGAGCAATTTAGTGGTTTCACCTTGATGATTCCACTACCACTCTATCGGATCTTTACTTACTTTCATATCATATAAAAGTTTGGTAGACCCAAAATCCCCTTGCCCATATGAAAACATATTCGTTGACTCTGATGGAAATATTGTCCTTAGAGTCAAAGTAATGAAGTTGTTATTGATGTCAATAGAAAGAGATGGTATCAAGAATCATGAGAAAATAGATAAACAAATATCGCAATAGAAACTACAATGAATAAAGTGATGACAATCATCTTAATAAATGAAGACATAAGCATGAATAAATAAAGACAACGATATGTACAATGGTCCATTGTGTAAACTCATTTTGATGGAAGACAATAACAGGACAGATGAAATGTTGAATATTATTGAGCATAGCAGCGTTGAATAATGTAAAGCTATGAGCATGGCAAGGAACGATACCATGAGAATGATATTTGTATACATCATTGAGATATATAGGTGTAGAATGTTTCCAGTTATAATTCACAATGAAGGAGATTACAGTGAGAATATATGAGTCGCTTATAATATTCGACATGTACATATGTCTGCAGAAAAGGCCATAAATTCTGATAAAGACAAAGCAGCAAATATAATGAAAGGTATGAAATGATGCCATGATATCCTCACAGCATCTTTCAGATTGGCAGAGAATGAGACAGCTAGCGCACACACACACACATATATACAATGAACTTTTAGAGGAAGCAATGACAATGAGAGACGACAAGGTCAAATAGAATGTTAATTTATATGTCCACGCCAACATCGGAAAGCTACGGAAGCAGTCAAATAAGCTACAATAATATATATACATATACTACCCAGTCAGCAATGAGTCACGGTGGCTTACAACAGTGAAGTGTGTTATGGTCTACCACATCAGAAATGGAAGTCAAATGAATTTAGATGAAGCAATAATAAAACTTGGCCACGTTATTCTGCAACCTGTATATGTTAGAGTTCTATGGAAATGATAGAAAGAGTCTAGAGTTTTGAAGATTATTACGATAATAGATAATCATCTATTATTGGTTAATGGTAATCTATTTGTAATCTAGTGTAAATATTAGAATGTTTCTAATACTTAGTTAGCTTAAGTTAGCTGTAACTTTTTTAGCTTTCTTTCACCTAGAATAGAATGTTTCTGTTCATTATGATCGCTTCCTAGGGAAACATCATTCCATTCTTTTGTATATAATGACCTCTCAGTCTTTGTTAATAACAAACAAATATTTTCCAACTACTTCGTAATATGGTATCGGAGTTAATACTTCAATTTTTTTTGAAATTTTTATAATTTATTTCAAAATTATCTACTACTAAAATTTTGAAATTATTTTTGAGGCTTTTTTCTCAACAACCCGTCTAGGGTTTTCATTTTTGAGTAATCTGTTTGTACAAATCCGCTTCATTATTCCTAGTTTCGACTAGGGTTTGTTGAGGATCTCTGTCGAATCGCAATTTTTTTCTACCTCTCGAATTGGACAAAGTTATTTTGCAACTCGCAATTTTTTTCACTAGATAATCATGTTTTAATGTTTTGCAGATTCTCGACTTCAAAATACTCATCAGACAACGTGGGTTTCTAGAGCTGTGGTTGCACATTTGCGACTGTTGTTGCTAAGGCTTGTTCTTCTAATAAATCATGGTGTCCATTAATGTGTTTCTCTAGAGGTCGCAAGTTTGCTACATTCGAATTTTTAGGGTGAAATGTCTATTTCTTTTGTGATAACCCTTCATTGTCTTTTCTGTCCCTGCAAAAACGCTTCTATTCTGCAAAAAATTGGGCATGTTTCTGCCTGCAAATGCCATTTTTCTAGTAACTTTGACCTTTCAAGGCTGCTGACTAGGGTTTCTTTGAAACCCTGATTTTTGATCTCAGAATTTTTTTTTTGATTCGAGATTCTTGGTGGGTTTTCAAGAGCTCAACTGGGTTGTTTGTCAACTTTCGAGCCAGCAGATCTTGAAACCAACGACACATTCTTTCTAGGTTTATCGAGCTATCTTCTGAGCCATCCTTCAAATTTTTTGGGTCTTTCATTTTTTGCCTCGAAGAACATGCCTTCACAGATTCACATTTTTCATTGAAAAATGTGCCATGGCATCTTTGACAAACATTTTGCTCAAGCATAATTAAAAATTCAATAGTCAAAATTATGGCACTTGGAAGCCGTAGATCATAGTAATTTTTGAAAATCGGAATATCGACCAAATTGTTCTGTGTGTTACGAAGCATAAAACATTTGACTGCTCTAGGTATTGATTAGGATACATGGGATCTGAATAATTGAGAGGCGGTGATGCTTCTCAAATTATCCATGGTTGATGATCAACTCTCTTAGATTCTATACGGCAAGACAACTGCCGAGATATGGACACATCTCAAAGGTCTTCACTAGACTTCTGACAAAAGCAGAGATTTCTTTTTGAAGAACACTCTATTTTCTATTATCATGGATGAGCGAACCTCGCTCCAGGCACACCTGAATAGGATTCAGGAAATCTATGATTAGTTGCTTGCCATCGGTTGCAAGATGGAGGAAGAGGACATTTTGTTTATCACTCTCCGGAGTTTACCAAAGTCCTACGAGCATTCTATTGGGAGCCACTTTATTGTTTAATTCTTTGACTCTTGCAATAAGAATTCTCGTCCGCACCTAAAGACAAAATTGCCTTTAACCTGGCTAATGCTAACACTGGCAAATTTCTTTGACTTTTCGTGACTTCATTCTATAGTATTTCTATGACATGCAATTTTCTAAAATCTTTGCATTACACGATATGATAATCCTTAATGTTTTTAGTCTAACAAAATTTCTGAAAACTTCTTTAAACGTATGGAAATCACTGATGTATATTATTGAGTTTGATTCCTTGTATTCTCGTGTCTCTACCTTGTAACTTTTTTACACCTTGGAGCACTTATTGCTGGCATGGACGAGTCATCCACAGATATTTAATGAAGACTTTATCAAGGCATCTTGGCTTCTCAATCGTCTTTATTACCAATGGCCTATTTGTTGTTTTCAATTCTTAGTATTTCTGCCGTTGACTATGACATGCTTCTACAGGTCTGCATAGATACATATATGTTTCCTACCAAACCTTTGAATATGAATGCAACTCTGATATCATTATTTCTTACTTTATTGACTAAATTTGATTGTCTCTTCCTTCTAATAGCCATGTTTATCATCTGCTCAAATATCTCCCAATAATGGTGTACGGTCAACGATAATTATTATCTTCGTATGATGAATGTTGATCTTATTTAGACGGTATGCTAGTTCTGTTATCTTTCAACATTACTGTTGTTCATATATATATATATGCTTTTGATTGAATCATAAGTCTGACCTCTGCCACTGTTTTCCAACTTATAATCACTGTCAAAGATATTGTTAAAATAACCTCTATTGTGCTTTTCCTTCAATAGCGAGTTAAACTAATCTACTCTAAACCACTTCAATGCCGGATGAGTGCCAATCGCAGGTTCTTTCATGCTCAGATATTTGAAGTCCTGACTCTTTATTCTAATAACTATTTCTGCTGCGTAAGAGTCAAATGCTTCATCATCATTGACTGTGGTTAATCTCTGAGTTATTTTTAATATTCACTTATGCCATCATCCATTGACTTGTATTACTTTCCATTTTTCATCACATCTTCACACAGCATGTAGTTGGCATCCAATATATCCATAGCCATTGTTCTTTCATCCCTCTGCTTATTTACAGTCTCGTAAACAATATGACAAGTAGGCTATATTCCTTGAAAGAAAGTTCAATCGTTGAGTTAAACTAATTCCTTTCTTATATTTATTCTCCTTTTTACTTAATTTGATCTCTTAAATAATAACGCTGCCTAAAAGAATTTCTTGTGTTTCACATCCTTAAGAATTACTCTCTCCTTGGGTATCATAAGTGTTACAATCATTTATAGCGATTGTGTAACCTTTCTTTACAATTTTCTTGTTGACTTCGACCTAATTGTGTATATGATAAACGGTTCAATTGGTATCTTCCATTTTCCTTTGACATTCATGATGTTGGCACCTGTAGTTTTGTTCATGGTCATGACATCCTTTGACATTAATGACAATTTTTCCATCAAAAGAAAATTAGATTGACAATTAAAGACCTTTTAAAGAATCTTAAGCCAAATGACTCATGGCAAATCAACTACTCGGCTCGACAAAAGAATTAAACTATATCTAATGGAAAGGGAACCTCCTAACCTCTTGAACCAAAATGTGTTAGACAAACCTACTCTAACCATATATAGAGTGCTTAAAGTAACAAAACTTTAGAGACCTACATACATACTTGACCTAACATGGTTTCTCAAAATGTTGAAGAGCAACAAGGCTTGGTGATGGTTCTCGATCTGAAAATATATCCTTGTACTTTGAATTTTATTATCACCTCACACTCAAATTCAAGAAATCTATCATGTAAAATCAATAGTTGAGGTAATTCATATGGACCATGATCAATCGAAATACAAATTGTCTTTCCCAAATCACCATAATCAAAGCAATAACCTTCATAACTTTCACCATTAAGAGAAGGAAAAGAAACAACCTGACGTGTTACAAGTGGATACTTTGGTTCACATTCATGTTGCTCATCTACAACTTCAAGAGGTCAAAACTGATGATCAATCCTCCCATTAGCATTAGTATCATGTTTGTGAGCGATCAAGGCAGGATCAATTGTGAACTCAAGCCCATGGATTATCACTTTCAGGTTGCCAGTTTTAAGTAAAATGAACCATGCATCCTTTTGTCTCTCAGTTAGCGTGTCCTCAAAAATCAAGGATTCCTTGATGAGTTGATCTTACAATATCTCCTCAAGCTTATCTTTGAATGTAGTATCAAATATAAGACTTTTGAATTGTCCTTCATTTTTTTCTTCCATGGGAGCAAGTTGTTCCTCATTGGACATATCTTGCATATTCTCACTAAATACACTTGAAGCTTCATTATCTGTCATGAGATTGCCAATTGATGCTTCTTTAGGAATGTCTTGGAATTCTTCAGTTGCATCTTCACTTTGTAAGGTGGGAAAGCTTTCATCTAGCATGGTGTCCTTGCAAACTAGGGATTCACTGGTAGGTGGATCTTCAAATATCCACATGAATTTCTCATCGAATTCAATCTCAAGTGGAAACATCTCAAGGGGTCGAACTTGATGATGAACTATGCCATTTGCAACTACCTATGTTTCTTGAAATGTTCTTTGAGGTCTTTGAGCATTCCCTGAAAAAGCATTGTAGAGATGATATCTTTGAAAACCATGTCAAATTGATCTTCACACTTGGAATTGTTTATGGTATCTTGCAATTCCTTGCTTAGCACATCTAGTTGATTGTCTTCCTCTCCAAGGATGTTTGAAGTTTCTTGCAATTCATCCTCAAGAATCTCCTCTTGTGGCATGATGAAAGCTTACCAAGGGTTTCTTCATCTTCAAACTTGCGATGATCCTCTTGTAGTTCTTCAAGTGTTTCCAGATGTTATTCTTCACTTACTATCCCTTTCTTCCTTGGATGAATTCCATTGCTGCCTTGATTTTCTCTCCATTACCTTCCGCTTGAGATATAGTATATGAAAGTTTGTCTTCCTCTTGATTGCCTTGGTTGTTAAGTTGAAACACTTCCTTTGACATTTCCTCTTACCATGGCATTTGGAACTTGACTAGGTTGATGGTATCTTAAGTAGATTCTAAATGTGATGTGTTGTGTACACTACGCCAACAACGGGGCCAAGTACCATTGGTTTATGAACATCTGAAAAGGATTTTTTTTGTTACAATGTTAATTACATCCTCAAAAGAGATACCAAAAAATGCATCTCCTCATGATCCGTGGTGCCATGTATTGTACACTGCCTTGGTGATGCAAAGTCCATCAAACCCTTGTGAATGTAATGTGTTGTTAAAATCAAGCCAAATTGGAAGAATATCAACCTGTGAGTTGTGATATTGGTGCCCGTCCATTGAGAAACCCTCTTTTGTTTTGGATTTTCTGATTTTCTCTATTTTACCACAGGTTTTTGGGGTGAGGGAACGAGGGGACAAGGAAATAGGTTTTCAGGATGGTTTTTTTTTCTTGGAACATGGGACAATAGAGGATGGTAGTGGGAACGACTATATAAAAAGTAGGGAAGATTTTAAATTTGGGAAATTTTAAATATTCATATAAAAGCATGGATAAAGCATGCTTATATGAATTATAGAACCTAATATATAATTAATGTGTTAAAATAATTCAACTTTAGAGTTCAGATGAGAGTGGAAATTAAACAAATTATCAAATTGAAACATTCGTTTTGTGGGACAACCAACGGAAAGGTTTCTGAAAGTTTCTGAGTTTCTAAGACATCTTAGAAACTTTGACAGGTCAAATTTCGCTGAAAATGTGTCCTTGTGTAACATAGGCTTTTTTTGAAATTTTCATACTTTTCACTTTTTTGGATTTTTTTGATTTAAAGAGATCTTTCACCCCTCAAATGCAACTTGAAAGTTCATGCTTGATATCTTCACGAACAAACTTTGTTCATGACTTCCTAGTGTCAATTTCCGTTGATGTGAGTTTTATGCCACTACAACTTGTAGAATCAAATACTTATTCCAAATGCAATACCAAATTTCCAACTTTCTCTTGAATAATGATATGATGATATGCTAAACAATTTATCTAGATTGTGTGATCAAATTAGACAATCCCAAGGTTCCTTGTCTCTCACTCAGTTATAATGATGTGATATGATGGGTATCACAAAGGGACTTACACTATTACTTCAATGGATATGAACTATTTCAATTATTTCCAGCAAAACAAATTGCAAAAGGAAAGGGTTTATGAAACTATTCTACTCCTAGAATGCAAGAGACAATGGATGTCTTTGTGACTTTGCTAGACTTAGTTTAGCCATCACCATCAACCAATCTCTGAAGGTAAGTGTGAGATGTTCAAATGGTTACCATTTTGTTAAAACCATTGAGTGATGCATATCAATGTGCAAGCAATAATCAAAGGTTGATGTTAAGCTTATGAATATGCTAGTTGACCATGCAAGGAAAACTTACAATAAATAAGAAACTAGTGGCTTGGTTAAGCAAGTTCACTGAACAAGCATCCAAAATATCTTCCATTCAACTAGATACTATTTCTAACCATCATGAAATAAAATCCTACTATGAGTAAGGAAATGTAGAGACCATGCAATACTCGAAAATGATACAAACAATTCATTATGAAGACCAACAATGAATTAAGAGCAATTAGACAATATCATAGAAACAATTTCAACAAGTCTCTCCCCTATGAATGATAGGAGTGTGGTTTATATAGTAGCTCCAATTACAGTGAAGGACCAAGATTAAATTAGAATCAATGGCCCATATTTACTTACAGGAAATCCTAATTAGGGTTGCTACAATCATTGAATACATAGATAATTATAATGGGGCACCACCCTAAAAGACCAAGATTAAATCAAAACCAATGGCCCATATTTAGTTATAGAAAACCCTAATTAGGGTTGGTACAATCATTGAATACATAGCCAATTATAATGAGGCACCACCCTATGGTTGAATGAAAAATTACATTCCACATCCCTTGAGGATGAACTAATTTGAAAATATTATGTTCCATATGTCCATTTATGAATGGTCCATGAAATTGTTCTTGATATCTCGATTTTCTTGAAGTGACGAGTTGCCCTCTATAGATCATGAACTTATAAATCTTCGTGTCTTTGAACCCCTGATGATAGCAATCTTTCTCATTTGTAAAACTTCCTTCCTTGCATAATTTGATCATTCCTACATGGAGAGGTTTCCTTATCCCATTATTTTGAACATCCTTGATACTTTTAACTAATACCTTCTTGGCTTGAGTTCCTTTAGCCTTGATACTTAACAGTGACAAATTGGTGTCGCTAACAACTTGTCCTTGAATTGAATTTTGTTTGATCCTTATGGAAAATTGCTGTAAGTAGGGACAAGTTGATCTCCCTATAAGATAATTCTTATTCATCAAGCATTTAATCAAGTGGAAAGTTTCCTTTCGTAGGGACACATGAATGTCCTCTGATTTGATCTTGAACTTGTGATATCCCAATATTTTTGAAATGTAAATAAATATGCAAGGGAAAAATTAACATACCTCATATATAGTTTGCATTTTCATACAGTATAGAAATAATCTTGTGATAGATGGAGCTTTGCACTCATTAAGGCATCCATCCACCATGTAGACTCCCTAGCTATGGTGATAACTACAAGTGACCTAAGAATGATCACTTGTACAGATCACCAAAGCTAGTGAACTATATGATGGACCAATGGCTTGATGATCAATTTTGGCAACCATCATTATGTGATCACCATCTTGTTGTGCACTACATTAAGATTACATGTGTTGATGTGTGTTTTATGACCCACCAAACCGTAGAACAAAATACCGAAATATCTTATCCTCTCTTGAATAAAGTCTCGTGCATGCTAAGATTGCTAGAAGATCATACGATGACTTCAAGGTTCCTTTAATGTCAGGTCTTGACTGTGGATAAGATCAGTGGTTGATGTGATTTTGCTGATGATCACAAGGGGCCTTACGTGTTTATTCAGATTCATTTCAAGCCATACTGGATGTGGGAGCTATCTTAAGGTTTTGCAATGAAATACTTTTTTGGAGTTTTCACAAAATATGTAGAAATTCAATAAGATAGGGTTCAGGAATTCTATTCTAATCCTAAGGGTAGTGATAACAACAAATAGTACTCTAGTGGACAAATTCCTCAATTTACCAAATTCCGCTTCGCCAAGTTATACTACAACTAAGTGTGAACTGGTGCAATCTTCAAAGGTTAGGTCAAAGATTTTCATATCACCGCATACGCCATCATAAAGAACAATGTATACGAATGATAGAAGTTAAGCATATGCATGAAAGGGGTTCAGGCTAAATTTGCACGACGAGTTAGAATCACTAAAACATCAAAAGTATGAACCAAAGGAATTCATCAATACACCATCATATTCTTCATTGTAATCACCACACATTAACTAGGCTAAACTTAATCTAATTGAAGAAATTTAAGAGAACAAGCAAGCACCGAGACACATCAAGTATTCACAAGCTCCAATGAAAACTTTATTATCTTAGTAGCTCATAGCAACAATCTCATAAAAATCTCCCTTTACAAATGAGAAATGAGGCCTTTATATAGGTCTTCAATTACAATAGGTGGCCCGGATGATCACAATAACCGATGGCCATGATCGTGCCACATCAGCCCTAATTAGGGTTAGGACAAAGGAAATGAATCTACAGTAATGCAGCAGGGAATCCACTACTGTAGTGGGTAATAAATGCCCACTATGCATGCTCATTTAGGAAGGAGTGGGGTGTAATAAATGATCCCTAAGAACACCCACTATGCATTAAATGCATCTATCCTTGATTTCCCCACCTGAAGGAGCAAAATCGATCTAACACTATTTCCAATTCCTCTGTACTGATGCTTGGTGCAGATTCTTGCTTGAATTCTAGAACTGCAATTGCTCTTTCTGCTTTTCCCAAGCTTTCATCCCAATTTGGTAATAAGTCCTTAGTAGTGTGCATTGTATTTGAGAAGATGGAGAAGTTCTCAAAATCATCTCTTTCATAGACATTTAGTTGAAAGAATTCCTCTAACTTGACTTTCAAATTATCAGTTGTCATTTCTTCTTCCACCAATCTCTGTGATAACAAGGATGCAACTGCATTTGATATTCCTTGCTTGATGTTGTCAACAATCTTCTTCCATCGACTGGATTCCTTGGTAAAGCTCTCAAACATATGCTTAGCTATGATTACTGCACTGTACCATCGAATAAAATCATAGACATCCCCCTCGCTGATAACTCGACCATCGATCAATTCTTGCTTTGGGGTCTCCATCAGATTCTAAATGTCAGCAATCACCTCTTCTTGGTAAATATGTTCATCCACCCACGATTCCTCCATGCATTGGATCCTGGAGAGTGCAACTAATGCCCTATTGTGTACTTGCACTAATTCTTTTGCACGTTTGAAGGCTAGCTCTTGGATTCCTTCGATCCAAACTTTTGCACCTTGAGCGATCCACTTGATTTTGTCAGTATCACCTATCACTTCAATGGAAACACTTGTTGGAGGGACAAATGATGGACCTTCCTCTCTTACTAGATGAGGCAAGTCATTGATGTACTTGTTGTTCATTTTTCACACATGTTCCAATGAAGTAAAATACATGCTTATTACTTTTGAAGTAATTTTTAGAAAATACATCAAAGAGAAGTATTTTATTCATTTTGAAATAATGTTCAGTATTTGCATGATGAAGCAAACCATAATAGAAATTAAATACTGAAAGTAAAATTCTCTCACACATCTGACTGTGAGAGTAGTCTCTACATGCTGACATACATCTATACTCTACTGAAATCAATAACTGAATAGAAGAGTAAAAGGAGAAAGGTTCATGGGCACCAGTCATTGCCTGTAATGACTGGTGATGTGGCATCCAACCGCGTCCATCCTCTCGCTGCTTCAGACATCGTCTGTTCCGTGCTTCCAATCCCTGTATTCACAAAGAAGAGAATGGGTTAGATCCAATGGATCTAAGCAATGCTGATGACTCACTCAAATCTCGCATTTACCATCCTACATGCTATTCATCTCAGTAAGATACAGACATACACCAGCAAATAGAGGGGTCGATCATGAAGTACAAAAGTATTAAAGGGACAATTCATTTTTTGTTTTGAAACCTTTTACTTTAAGAGTTGGTGAAAACAGAACAGATCGGTAGATAGAGATTGATATGCTAATCAATAGCAAAAAATTAAAAGTATAAAGGGACAAACTAGTTGTAGTTTTTGAAACCTTTTACTTTGAGCAAGCAGTAAAGCATATGAAATCAAACAATGGATTGAACAAAAGCAAAAGAGACGCATACAAAGAACAGGCAAAGTCCAGCATGAAGGAGATACTGCTACATTCCAAAAAGTTTAATGGAAATATCAAGTATATTTACAACTTTCAGCAATAAAAGTAGAAGTTGATAAAGAAAAATTAGATTCAAGTCAAAGATACAAATCAAGTCAGCATAACATTACACGAATGTTGTAATCTAGGTGTCAGAAGCAAAGAACAGTTGCAGAGCGAAAAGACAAAACATCAATTCTGATACAACAGTAAATGTGATCCCATGACAACTTCAAGCAAAGAGCCAGTGACAGAGAGATCTGATTTTAGAGTTATTTTCAGCAAGGTAATCAAAATAATTGTTTATATCAGTTCTTGCAAATGTCTGGGAATGATTAACATACAACAGATCATTGAAATGACAAAGCAAAAACAGTGCATATATATATGATACTTCCAGCTGAAATGAATGGTGAAAGGAGAATAACGGTTAGCATGCAAACGGAGAAGCCTTACAAAAGCATGGCACAGATTTAACAGAGATAAATCTATACTAGCAGCCTGCTGCAGTAAGAAGTTATCATGTATTTTCTGTTCATAACCTTTCAAAGATCACAGATCTAAGTCTAAGCTCACAAATGGAGGTTTCAAATACAGTCAAGATAAAAACCATATGGATAAAAGCAGCACAGCATGTGGCCACGATAATGGAGTGCAACATTTTCAAGCAAAATCCTCATAATAAGACACAGATCTGAGCTATATATGGCGTCTTCCAGCATAAGTAGTTGCAGCAAGGTTAAAAGCAAGAGATAACGTTAAAAAAGCCAAAAAGCCTCATGATAAATCATAAATCTGAGATATATCATAGGTATGCTGCTAAGAAAAACAAGGAAATGGGGCCAGTTTGATAACCTCTGTCAAGTCTACCATTAACCATAGATCTATTGTGAATATTTTTTGCATAAACAACAACTAGAAATAGTATGGAAGATTACTACAGCTGGAGTCGATTTTCTTGTAGAGATATTTCACATACAGCAAAACAAATAAAGATGAACATTTGGAGTCTCACTTTCATACCATACCCAATTAGAAGGAAGAATCTAAAACAGTATTGTTACACTTACTGTTACTTACAGCGGTAGAGTAATGGAGATTCATGTTTTTATGCAAGTTCCAGTTTGCTGTCAGCTTGTAATAAAAACCCTTCATGCGAGTCTCAAAAATATACGTGGGGGTCAGCTACAGCAGCAAAGATGGAGAAGACAACAGTAAAACCCGGCAAGAAATGAGAAGGCCACGATAGAAGCACAGACTCAGCTTTACATACAGCAGACACCAGTCAGCTTGCCTTAAAAGCCATATGTTTTTACATAAATCCCAGAAAAACTCCATGGCACCCAAGAAACAATAAACTCTCAGTCAGCGGCTAAAGAATTCGTGTTTGGTTATGCCAGCGTTCACAGATGTGCTACAGCAGCAAAGAAACACAAATACACCAGTAAAGGGCGTCTAACAGAGGTATGATGCACCGAAAATGGCCTCAGAAGCAAAAGAAAGTTATAGATGAAGTTCCATGTCGGCTAGGGCTTCACCATAACCCTATTGTGTTTGGTTACTCTTGCTTTCAGAAAGGAGAAATAAAAAATGACAAAGCAACTTATGCCTTTCCTTTTTATCAAAACTTAAATTGTTTTGAATAGAAATTTCGGGTCCATTGCATGTTAAAAAAGGATATTTTAGTAATGCATGGATGTGTCATAACGCATAGTGCATAATTTTTATTATTATTTTTAAATTGCATTCACATGCACATTTCAAAAAATATATATTATTATCCTTTAGTTGATGAATTATGATCAACTTAATAATAATAATAATTTTTGAATGTAATTTAAAAATAATAATAATAATAATAATGTAAGTAAAAGGAAAAGATTACTTTATTCTTATTTCCTTAATTGCATAAGTATTTAAAAAAAATGTATTTATTATTTTTATAATTGATGTTCTATAAATCAATTGTTAAAATAATAATATTCATGCAATTAAGGAAATAAATAATAAAGTCTAAAGGTCAGAGAGTAGTTAGTTTTTCGCAAATGCCAAAATTCAAGGAGGCAGCTTCAGTTGATATAATTAGAGGCATAGTTCAGACTGAAGATTTCAAAGTGCATTATGGAGTAATTTATGGCAGTTTGGGAGTCTTTTTGAAACTTTTCTTATGCATTGTTGGTAGAGCTTCAGTTTGGGATATTTGTAGCATGTTTTTGGACTTTTTAGAGGTTCTTAATAATGAGTTAACTCATTATTTCGACCCAATTCTCCTACTTTGAGACAGTTGTATTGTTGATATATACTGCTCTGATTTTTGAGGAAGGGGTTCAGATTTTAAGGGAGGACGCTTATGTGATTTCATCCTTAAGTGTATTTTTCTATATGATTCTGATCCATTATGCAGATGTACTATTTTGAGGGCCTTTGATGGAAATAAAGTTTTCATTGGAACCACTTTTGGAGTTGACATATTTAGTTGTGTGCATTAAGGTGATTGATGTTATTCAAATTGTGTTTTAATTATAGGCCTTTCTGAATGATGTCTTATCTTGTACCTTCTTTATAAATAGCTGTTCATAGGTTTTGAGTTGTGTTTTCAAGTTCATAAACCTTCTCTTGAATTATTAATATGAATTAGCGAATCTTTAAATAAGGTTTCTTGTGATTATCTTATCAAAAAACTTTCATTGTGTCTCGGGTATAGCAGTAATCTGTTTTATCAATATTGGTGTATCGCCTTATTTCTTTAAGTTTTCCATGTTCTAGGTTATCTTTTACCCTTTTCCATCTGAAAATTTCAATTCTCCATTAGTTCATAGAGGAGTTAGTTTTTCGCAAATGCCAAAATTCAAGGAGGCAGCTTCAGTTGATATAATTAGAGGCATAGTTCAGACTGAAGATTTCAAAGTGCATTATGGAGTAATTTATGGCAGTTTGGGAGTCTTTTTGAAACTTTTCTTATGCATTGTTGGTAGAGCTTCAGTTTGGGATATTTGTAGCATGTTTTTGGACTTTTTAGAGGTTCTTAATAATGAGTTAACTCATTATTTCGACCCAATTCTCCTACTTTGAGATAGTTGTATTGTTGATATATACTGCTCTGATTTTTGAGGAAGGGGTTCAGATTTTAAGGGAGGACGCTTATGTGATTTCATCCTTAAGTGTATTTTTCTATATGATTCTAATCCATTATGTAGATGTACTATTTTGAGGGCCTTTGATGGAAATAAAGTTTTCATTGGAACCACTTTTGGAGTTGACATATTTAGTTGTGTGCATTAAGGTGATTGATGTTATTCAAATTGTGTTTTAATTATAGGCCTTTCTGAATGATGTCTTATCTTGTACCTTCTTTATAAATAGTTGTTCATAGGTTTTGAGTTGTGTTTTCAAGTTCATAAACCTTCTCTTGAATTATTAATATGAATTAGCGGATCTTTAAATAAGGTTTCTTGTGATTATCTTATCAAAAAACTTTCATTGTGTCTCGGGTATAGCAGTAATCTGTTTTATCAATATTGGTGTATCGCCTTATTTCTTTAAGTTTTTCGTGTTCTAGGTTATCTTTTACCCTTTTCCATCTGAAAATTTCAATTCTCCATTAGTATAAGTAAGAAATAAGGTATATCATACAGGAACCGGCCTAGAATCCAGAGGTCCAGCCAAGTTTTAAGTTACCCACAACTTTTGGCTGATCCCATGTTTCTCCAAAATCACTGCGAGTTTTAGGACTTAAGGAAAATTTTCAGGGTGCAGATTTTGGAGATAACAGTACTGACATAAGGCCTTAATTTCTCTTCTTTTTTTTTTGTATCCTTCTTCCACTTTCTTCAGCCTATCCTTCAAAGCCTGTGTAGAGTCATCAAATTCTTCTAATATTTTCTCTTGGGAGGCCCGACCAAGATTTATTTTTGTAACATGATATTCATCTCAAGCAATCTGATTTTTGCCTTTGTCAACCATGGGAGTTGCAATCTGCAAGACTCTGGATCCTGATTCTCCTCTGATGAATTTAGTATATCTTTTTGCTTTCCCTTGTTCTTCCGATCGGTTTGATTGGTCCAAAATTTCTTGTAATTCAATTGCTGAATCAACCTCCCTTTGTTGACGCAATTGAATTCGTTAACTCAACCAATCCAGAATGGGTATACTTTGGTCTCCCGAAATCACCAATTGCTCCTTCCTTTGGACTACTCGGATGTCAATCTCCTCTTCACCTCTTGGCCTGTCCACTGTAACCTCAGGGACTATGGCTTCAACATTTGGAGGATGTATCGCTTCTGCTGGAGTTCCTTCCTCTAGTGGACCATCTTCATCATTAATCATTTCCCGCTCTAAGATTGTAGCGAGACTTTCCTCTATAGCGATATCTTGATCTCTACCTCCTTCTTGCATGGACTTTTCATAGGCATTTATAATTAGTCTATCATGAATTGGCCTATCCAAATTTTCTTCTCATTCAAATCTCCTTATACTTGTCCTTGTAGCATGCCTTTCAAATGTTTCTATCTCTTGAACACTTGGAGTATGACTCGGAGAAGAGGGAGCATTTCCATGTTTCTGCCTCTTATTTTGAGGTTCCTGGATGACTTCCTCAATCCTAGGATGCCTTTCTCGAGGTACCTCTTTCCCTTTCTTGGTTCCTACATCCTCAGATGGAGTTCCTCTTTCCTCAACACTCCCCTCAGATATTTGTCCTGATCTTTCATCCCTAAGTGGTCTATGACCAAGCAACCTATATGTGAATCCATTAGTTGGTGCAGCTAATTTTTCAAGCTTACACTCAATCCACCACCTCGTAAAATCTAAGATTGGCTTTGAAAGAGTTTCTAAATCTGTAACTTCTTCCCTCTTCCAATCATATGGTTTAGCTATTTTTGGATTGAATCTCTTTCGCATCACGTTTGGGTCCTCCTCCATTTGATCAGGAACCTTGAATATGTTGCATGTTCTAATAATGTTCAATGGTAATCTTGAATGCATCTTCTTCCTAATCTCATTCTCATCTACCGCATTTGCACAAAAGTTTTCAAGGTGAACCTTGTGTTGGTACTTTGATCCTCCTATTGATGAGAACTTGTTGTAAGGATCAAAATCATTCCTTTTTGGATAAAGCGGAAGACGAAAGAAGTGGAGCTCATTTGATGATCTCTCTGTAGCTTTTAGACATGGGCGGTTTTCCCTTCTCCTATGTAAATTGGGAACTGTAATCCCAACTTCTTCTTCCCTTTTTGAATCTTGTCATAGGCTGTAAGTTGTCGAGTAAGCTCTAACAAGACCATCTTGTCCGTTGGGTACCTGGGAAGTTTATATGGCTCCATGGAGAATCCTTGAACTCAGATGTATGAAAAGGTGGGAAACTAAATGAACTAGGCACCATATTCTTTGACCAACTTCATCGCACCCACTGACAATCTTATGTGTAGCCTTTTTTGTAGTGTTCTTACTATGCGCATGGCAAATATATTGTTAACCCTCATGTAATCATCCTTTGAATATAAATGCAACTACGGGTAGCACTCATGGTGTTGAGTTCCACTTCCAATCGGTCCTATGCATCGTAGTCCCTCAATTCATTCTTTGTGCTAGCATGTAGATTACATATGAGCTCATGTAAAATTTTCTTGTATGCTCTAGATTCATCAACTGTTCATTCAGATTATCATTTATGAGCCCAACCCAATCTATTTTGTCACCTTCCTTCATCAACTACTCAACAAAATACCACATCCAAGATTCAAATCTATAAGAATGAGGCATGCCAAATATGCGACTCAACATCATGATCATGTCACTATATTCCCTCTATAAGTCAAACCATACTATCTCCTTAGGAATCTTGGAATGATGTGATCTATTCTTTTTCAACCATCTTTTGTTGATTATTTCATCACAGAAATGGACTCCAGAGGTGTAGATTTTCAATGCTTGCTCCTGTGTTTTTGTGACCATCCTTGGGTGAGAAGGAATTCCAAACGCTTCAGAAATGGATGCCGGAGAAAAGTCTGCCAAAATATTTCATTCAAAATCCTTGATGGTTCTGTCCTAGGACTGTAGTGTTTGGTACATTCCACAATCAACTCTGGATGCTAAAAAGGAGAGAAACCAGCTGCAGCAACAATTCCACTTCTCACAATCCTTGTGGCTAGGTGTGTTGGGCGATGATCATTGTATCCAAGCATTCTCCAGTTAAAATCTTTCAAATCGAGGCTGCCGAGGCTTGTATCTCCGATTTCTGCCCACTTTGACACAATTTTGGATTCAGGATAGAATCCTCTCCTTTCATTCTTTATCAATTGTCCTCATGTTTCTCTTGTTCCCTTGGGTTCTGCCATTCTCCTTTCCTGCAAAATAAAAAATGTCTATACATAAGACTATGCAAAGAAAGTATAAAAAATAGATACAACTTGTCCATAAGACAAAGGTTTTGGATTTTCGCCAAAATTTCCATACTCCTCTCTAGATTCACTTCTCAATACTCCACAACTCATTGAAAAAAGAGTTCCTTCCTAATAGGATCTTTGTCGCAAATTTCTAGAAACTCCTAAACAATTTTGGAAATTTCGCCAAAAATCTTCTTTCTAAACTCTTTGGATTTCACTCTTATTCTCAATTTGCTCTTCAAATTCCTGTATGAGAAGGAATGAATGAGAGGGTTTCTTATATAAATCGTCCCTCAAAAAAAATTTCTTTAAAGCTGTAAGCTAAAATTAGGAAGTTGCTTTACTTAGCCATCAAGATTTCCATCTTTTGTGCCACTTGTTGCTTTTTACTGTTTGTTTCAAAAAGTTGCCATTATTGATGCTTTTAGCTTCAAGATGAAACTAAGTATTCCTTTATCCCATTTTGATTTTATTTTTTGTTTTTTTATTAATTAAATATCAATTAAAATCAATATTTAATTAATTTCCATGTTTTAATGAAAAAATAAAATTTCTTTCCAACTTTTCTCCAATATTTTTCTTTTTGGATTATTATTTAAACAACCAAATTAAATATCAGTAAAACTAATATTTAATTTTTTCATGCAAATCCAAAAAAAAATTCTTGAAAGAAAATCATTTTTTGCTTTTTTCTTGAATCCAACTTTTCATTCATGAAGAATTTTCTATTCTTTTGCTTTTTGTTTTTTTGATCGATTTTCTCTTCAAATTTGGAATTTTTCGCAAATTTCCCAATATTTCAACTTTTCATGATTTTTATACTTTTGGGATTTTTCGTGGAATTTCGGATTTCCATCCTCAAGAATTTTGGATTTTTGCGAGATTTTGGATTCCAAACTTCTTTTTCCTTGCCTTTGGAATTTTTTGGGCGTCTTGGATTTTCATACTTTCCACGTTTAACAATTTTTCACATTTTTCAATTTCTCGATTTTTGGAAACTTGGGTGATTTTATTTATTTATTTGAATTTTAGAATTATTTCAAGTTTTCCAAATTTCAATGATTTCTCCAACACTTTTCTCGCCCTTTGGATTTGAGTTCGTCAAGGATTCCACTTCAAAATGAAAAAAAGAAAAAAAAAAAAATGGAGAGCAAGATTTTCCAAACTCATGGATTTTAAGAATCTTCCATTATGTGAAAAGCGCACAAAAAGATGTTCGCCGCATTTTAACAGCAATCATGGATTACTCATCTGCAGGATAGATTCCACCACCAACTCAAATATGCGCTCCACAATTTGCGGGAGCAAGGGTTTGGCCGAATGAAGGATTTTATCCTTCATGAAATATTTCCACACCAATCCAAATCTGTGCTTTTGTATGCGGAAAGCGGGTTTTTTAGGCAGTCCAGGATTTTGCACCTTGACCATTCCCTATGGACAGCTGACTTGTGCTCCACAAAACAAGGAAATCTATAGCTGGCGTAGTTTGAAAAGAAGGGGTCCCAGGCGTGGGCGATGGTGACTGCTGGTCACAACAATATGCAATGCCATCAACTTATATGCATCCATCCATGACATGCCATACATTCCATCATATACATATGCATAACGTGCAATATCATATATACATATACAATGGATGTATAACCCCTGTTAGACATAGATACACCCATTCTGATGTAATTACATGATCATGCCATCTCATTATATGCTCATGTCATGATCACATTACACTATAGCTGCATTATCATATCTACTTAGTATTGTACTACCATATTTCCATAATGGCTGATCTTCATCACATTGCATTACCATACTTAATCAATCCATATATCATTGCATTATTGCATTTACACTCAGCGATCCACATATCATTGTATTATATTGTGTGTATTCACACTCATTCGATGCACATTATCATGTGTATTCATAACCAGTTGATCCATCAATTACTACACTATTGTGTATTTGCCTACTTAGCTGATTCACATTTATTGGGCTGGCATTAGCAATACTTAGCAACATATGTGTAATAGCATTAAATCATCAATAAACAATGAACGACTAGTTTGAGGCTATCAACATTTAGAAGGAATAAAAGTACATTACAGGTAAGATATTAAGAAATTGCACATATATATTTTTTAAAATATTGAAATAAGATGCTAACAAGACAAGAAGAAAGAAACGATCTTACAAGAACTTGAAAATTGGAATGCCTTGAAGACTGGGGTTTCTAGTATCAAGGAGGGCGAAAAGGTACCATAGGGGCATTTATACACCAAACCATGGATTGTAACACGATCCTCCCAACCCACTTCATCCTTGAAGTAAGCTTGGTCCTCTGGAACGAATGGTGAGTGGTTGTGTCAAGTAGCCAGGATTTGGTGTAAATGACCTACAATTTAGTTGATCGAACCCTTTGCTAACTACTGTCTTGGTTTGACTCGACTTTGATTGCATCTAGTGGTCTTGTTCTAACTATAATCTAATTTGTGCACCTTGGCCAAGGACTTAATAGAGTATAGAGTCAACATTTCACCCTTCCCACTTGCATATAGGTTCTGGAATAGCTAGGATATCATTGGATCTTACTAGTGAAATCTTAAGCATCTAGTTAATTAACTGGCTGTTTACTTCAGGGCTTAGTCCAATACTCAAATGATTGATTAATGTTGAGGGTGAGCTCATGTCTAGCACTTGGGTTTGGTTTTTACAAGTGAATGGGAAGATCCATAGTCTACAAATTTGATATCAGCAATATCTCAGCTGACCCAAAATTTTAGAAAAACTCGGAATTGGCAAAAACTCAACAAAATATTCAGCAATAATCGACACTTCTATCAGACGTTTGAAAATTTACAATTTCTTAAAATATTCATAAAAACACATATATGCACACCAAATTTGTAGAATATAAGATAATTTGAGATATCCACCATATATCAATCAAAGTTTTTAGTTAAACAATAATTCATAGCAAGTAGAACTTAGTAGATTAACATAGTGCTAGAATCATATACCGAAAAACAAATACATTTGGATATAAATAAGTTCAATACATAAAAGTCAAACTCCATCTGCCACATCCGCATCCCACTCATTTGCTTCTCTCTCAAACTCAACTAGCTGCTCATCTATCAATAAAGGTTCACCCACATCCACATCTGCATCCTCACCATCAGGAGAAGCAATCATATCAGCTGAATATGGATCAATGTCATCCAAGTCTAGTGCTTCATATGAAGTTGGCCCTTTTACCTTCTTCTCGTGCAAGAGAAGGTTGTACTTCACATAAACGAAGTCATTTAGGCACTTTTGAGTCAAATGATTACGTTTCTTTGTGTGTATGTTCTAAAGAGTACTCCAATTTCTCTCGCATCCAGAAGCACTACAAGGCTACGATAAATTTTGGATGGCAAGTTGTGGAAGATTAGGTGTTGTGGCACCATAATCTTCCCACCACAGATCCGCAAGGATTAAAAAACCATTTATGATGTGCTAAAACTTCCAATAAAATTCACGATCGAAATAAATGGTATGATAAAACTAAACACATGTTCTTTTTTTACCTGCTACAAGGTGTATCTCCTACGTTTGTAATCAGGAGAAGAAAACAATGACCCCTCTTCCCTCTTGTAGCTCTGCAACTCATCAAGTATGAGGTCACGGAGGTCCGTATCAACAACCAATGTTCGAATACATGTGTTCAAGCCAATTTAAACCTTCACCAACAGTTTTGACACCTATGTATAAAAGAACATACAAAAATCAGCCAATGAAAATATTTCAAATTTAAATACTAAACTATCAATGAAGACTTGAAAACTTACTTTGAGGGTCTCCTCCATTAGCTTTTCAAATCGAGCATCAAACACAATCCTCACAATCTTCTCTGCTTCAGGCTTTCTGGCATAAGGACTCTCTAACCATTTCTTATCAAGAAACATGCGCCTGAGGTCTAATAATGTCTTAGACATGCTTTGCAAGTTTAGAAAATTAGTAGCAAAGCGTTTGACCCCTGCTTATACAAGATCCTTACCACTAGTGTGCTCTCTCATAAGACTCAAGACCCTTGTATGATTGTAGATGTACTTCGTATATTCCTTCCATCTTCAACCACCTTCTCCACCCAACTCAGTTTCCCTAGATCCTCAAGAAGCAAGTTAAGACAATGGGCAACACAAGGGCTCCAAAATAATGTGGGATGTCTCTCCATTAGAAGTCTACTGGCTACCACATATGTAGCTACATTATCAATCACAATTTGGATGACATTAGCCACTTCCACTTCTATTACCACCCCATCCAACATGTTACAGAAATTTTCTGCATTTTTTACTTAATCAGAGGCATCAATTGATTTTAGAAATACCAACAACCCCCTTGAAGCAAATATAAAGTTGACGAGCATCCTATTCCTGCCATCTGTCCACCCATCAGATATAATAGTGCAAGCTTTTTGTTCCCAAACTTTTCTTTGCTCTTCCACAAGCTGATGAATGTTTCTTACCTCGCCATTTAACAACGACCTACTCACCTCATAGGGAGTTGGGGGCTTGAACTCCTTACTAGACAAAGAAATGGAAGTTACCACATGATCCCAATACGGACTAGGAGTGTTACATGGAACCCAAAAGTCTGGTAGAGATCCACTCATGCTTCCCGATCCTCATATCCGAGGCCCAATAGAAGGACCCTCTCCACCTGTTTCTGATCCTGTTGAAATAAAAGTCCCCATTGGGGCTGCCATGGCCTCGAATGTCCTCTTTTTTCCTGCCTTAACTTGTGCATATTTTGTAGGCTTGTCAAATCTCTCTTGTAACCTCTTGCAAACATACTTCACATGGCACAATATCATTGGATGGAATCTTTGCAAGATGGTATTTCAATTGGCTTATGCTTGAAGTCATATGCTTATGACAATGGTTACATTCAATGTGTCCATTAATTACTCTTGGGATCCCATGTTTCCATAAAGGGTCCTTACTTTTGCCACCAACCATCTTGTAAAGAAACACATAGACTTCAAGAACCTACCAAAAAAACAATGAATTATAATTATAAATTCACTAAATTGTTGTTCTAAATCTATTATAAATAAAAATCTATTAATATATATTAGAAATTATAATTCTATTAAAATCTAATTAAATATATATTTATTATTAATTATAAACCTATTAAACAATTGCAGAAAAAAAAACTTTACTATAAATTGCATAGTAAAAAATTTAAAATACTGTAAATTTGAATTACAGTAAATTCTTAAATATTATTAAAATATTTAATAATTTGATTTTACAGTAGATATTGAATAATTATTATATATTATATAAAAAATAAAAAATTTAAACAGTTTTACAAAAAATTTAAAAATTAAAATAGAGTATTTATGTATTTTAAAATTTTAATTATTTGCAATTTTACAAAATCAAATTATGCTTTAAACAAAAATCAATAACAAAATATATTACAAAAAAATAAAAAAACATTTAGAAAATACTATACCTAGGATTTGACCTATGCTCCCCTCAGATGTAGAGGAATGGGATCAAATGCAAACAAATGCCCTTGATTGCAGACAAAATCTCAAAGCTGAATGTAGAAAAGTCTAGAAGGTATTTTGATATTCAAATATGACCTGCAAATCTTCCTCTATGACGTGGCCATGGAGCTCAGATCAACAACACAGAGCACTGCCAAATGCAGATGTCTACAATAGGAAATGATGTTCTTGAAAAATAACGGTGAAGCAAAACAATGGTGAAGCAAAACGGTGAAGAAAAACCATTCAATCTGGTAATGCGGAATGTGTAGCCATCTCGCGCCTCATAAAAGTGTTTTTTGACCTAAAACGAATCTTCAGTGAAAACTTTTTTGCCACAACTTTAAGCTAGTAATGCGCCTTCTCATGCCTCATAAAAGTGTTTTTGACCTGAAACGAATCTTCAGTGAAAATTTTTTTGCCACAACTTTTCAACGATTTTTCATGTGATGATTTCATTTTTAGTGCGAAATATTTGGTATTATTCACGGCTTTATTTTGGTACTTACCGGCACTCGTATTTGGCGCAATTTAATTGCCCAGCTCAGAGTTGTGTAAGAAATATATTAAATTAAATTTAACACTCACAACTCTAAACCTAAAATCTTTGCTTGGCACTTAAAACTGCTCAGCACATGAAGGTGCCGAATGCCAATTTTGCTTGGCACTTGATGGTGCCGAGTCACAGGTTGCTCCGCACTTGATGGTGCCGAGTGACAGGCAATAGGTGCCGAGTTGGCTCAGCACACAAAAAAATGCTCGGCACCAATGGATGCCGAGTGAGCTCGACTCCAACTGAGAAAGAGGATGCCGAGTGTTCTGTTTCAAACTGAATAAATATAACTTAAAGAATATTTCAACGTGAATGCTTTCACCATTAAAACCAGAGAGCCAAGCTTTAACCTTTCAACCAAGTTTCTCTAATACAATGAATAGAAGAGGAAGAACAATAGATTCAAGTATGCCTGCTTGCTTTCTATTCAACTGAGATTTAAACTATTACAAAATCTGGGAGCATTCGGCTTCAACCAAAAACTCTAAAATAACCCTAAACTGATAATACTTCAAACTTCAATAAACTTTTAAACTTGCAACTCTAATGGCTGCATACAAAGGTGCTTGGAGCAATCACTTCTTCAATAGGACAAAACAAAACAACAACCAACTCACAGAATGAACAGAGGAGTCATGTGCAACTGGAGACACTGAACATACTTTCTTCTGTCTCTGCAACAAGTGGATCTGCTAACCACTTTCTTCTTCTTCGTTTTCTCTACTTTGTTGAACTGAAACTCTGAATAATCTGACTGAATGAATATGAATGAAGAAACATTCCCTTTTGTCACATTCCATTTTCCCTCTCATTTCTGATTTCAAAAGTCTCACCCACCGTATTTATGTTTATGTCTATTCTGGACATCAGAGGTGGTAGGTGAGCGTTTGGCTCTAGGGGCAAACGTCAACTGCTGCATTAAATATTCCAACACTCCCCCTTTGTCCCGAGCCAACCAAACAAGGATCACTGCTGATCCAAATCAATTACACCAAGACACTCTTTTAGGGGTACAAAAGATCCAATGCCTAAAGGCTTAGTAAAGATGTCTGCTAGCTGCTGCTCAGACTTGCAAAATTCCATCTTGATATCCCCATTCTCCACCAACTGTTTGATGAAGTGATATCTGATCTCAATATGCTTGCTTCTCCCATAGAAGATTGGATTCTTGGACAATGCAATTGATGAGATGTTGTCACAATAAATTGTGGTTCCATCCTTTTGCCTTTCATTCAAATCTATCAAGATCCTCCTTAGCCAAATTGCTTGACATGCTGCTGCATTTGCTGCTATGTATTCAGCCTTTGCTGTAGATTGAGCAACAATGGGTTGCTTCTTGGATGCCCATGGAATTGCACCCGATCCCGTGTGAAACATGTATCTGGAAGTGCTCTTCCTATCATCTAAACTTCCAGCCCAATCACTATCAGTATAACCTACCAACTTGAATTCATTTGATGTAGTATACAAAATTCCAAATCCCTTGGTACCTTTCACATACCTTAGGGTCCTCTTTCCCACTTGTCAATGGGAATCCTTTGGTGTTTCCATGAATTTGGAAATTAGACTTATTGCATGCATTAGGTCTGGCCGAGTTGCAGTCAAATACATTAAACTTCCAACCATACTCTTGTATAGTGTTGGATCCACTCTTTTGCTGTTGTCTTCTTTGCTCAACTTTAGACCTACTGCAATTGGTGTGGGGGCTGCCTTACTGTTTTGCATTTTGAATCTCTCCAAGATCTGCCCTGCATACTTTTCTTGAGAGATAAAGATGCCATCATGCATTTGTTTTACTTCTATGCCTAGAAAATATTTCAAGAGACCTAGGTCTATCATTTCAAATTCACTTTTCATGGCTTCTTTAAACTCACCAATTAGAGCCTTGCCATTTTCAGTAAAAATTAAGTCATCTACATACAAGACAACAATCAATACATTACCATCTGCTGCCTTGATGTAAAGAGTGGGGTCACCATTGCTTTTGCTAAAGCCATTGCTCATCAAATATGAGTCGATCCTACTGTACCATGCTCTTGGAGCTTGCTTGAGCCCATAAAGAGCTCTCTTCAATCTATATACTTTGTTCTCTTCACCTGCAACTTGATAACCAGGTGGCTGCTCCACATATACTTCTTCTTTCAATACACCATTTAGGAAGGCGGACTTCACATCCATTTGAAATACCTTCCACTTGTGCTGAGCTGCAATTGCTATGATAGCACACACGGTTTCCATTCTTGCAACTGGGGCATATGTCTCATCATAATCTCTTCCATACTGCTATTTGTAGCCCTTGACTACCAGCCTTGCCTTATGCCTATCAATCTTGCCTTCCGCATTGCATTTGGTCTTATAGACCCATTTCACTCCAATCACTTGCTTCTTGGGAGGCAATTCAGTTAGCTCCCATGTTTCATTCCTTTCTATAGCATCTATCTCCTCATCCATGGCTTTACACCATTTCTTCTCTTTGATTGCTTCTTCAAAATATATTGGATCACTATGAGAAAATAATGCAAAATTAACACTCTCATCATAATCTTCATACCTTTCATCTTGGTATATCTCCCTAAGACTTTTGGTCTTTCTTGGTAACAGGGAGGAGAGTGTGGGATCGGAATCTTCACTACTATTGCTTTGCTGACCAGCTCGGTCTTCACTATTACTCGACACTGACACTCAGTCATGCTTAGAGGAGCTCGGCAATGACTGAACCTGCTTGCCTTTTCTTCTATTTGCTCCTTCTTCTTGCTGTTCATCAGCATCTTCTTCACTCATAATTGACACTTTACTTGAAGTGCTCGGTGACTCATCAGTTGGACCATACCACGACTGATTTTCAAGAAATTCCACATCTTTTGAAAGAGTCATCTTGTTGTTCAATGGGTCATACAATCTGTATGCCTTTGATTCTGGGCTGTACCCTGTGAAAATGCATTTCACACCTTTGTCATCAAATTTCTGCCTTTGCTCTTTAGGCACATGTGCATATGCAATGCAACCAAACACCCTTAGATGTTCAACTGTCCATCTTCTTTGTGACCATGCTTCCATTGGAATTCTCTCATGGACTGCCTTTGTAGGACACCTATTAATTAGGTAAATTGCTGTTGCCACAGCCTCTCCCCAAAATTCAGTTGGGAGACGTTTCTCTTTCATCATGCTCCATGCCATTTTAACAATGGTCCTGTTCTTTCTTTCAGCCACTCCATTCTGCTGTGGTGTGTAGCTGGTTGTGAGCCCTTTCTTTATGCCATGTTTCCTGCAAAAATTTACAAAAGAATTGGAGGTATACTCCCCTCCTCTATCTGATCTTAGGACTTTGATGTAGTGTCCACATTCTCTTTCAGCCTGGGCTTTAAATTTTACAAATTTATCAAATGCTTTAGATTTATTCTTTAAGAAATACACCCATGTCTTACGACTGAAATCATCTATAAATGTCATAAAATAAGTACTCCCCCCAATGGAAGTAACTTGTATAGGACCGACTAGGTCGGTATGCACTAACTCTAATGGATATCTAGCCCTCCTAGAATTTCCAGAATTAAAGAAAAGCCTATGTTGCTTACCCAAAATACAAGCCTCACACTTGTCACAAGAATTTCCTACACGTGGCAAACCATCTACCATCTTTTTATTTGACAACAAATTTAAACCAGCATAGCCAAGATGACCATACCCGAGATGCCATAGCCGTGAGGGGTCTTCAATCACACTCCTTAGAGCTGATTGTGTGGGAGGTGCAGCACCAACTTGAGATGAGAAACATGTCTCTATCCTCAAGGGAAACATTCTGTTCTTTGTCATTTGAACTGCTGCAAGTAAGTTCTTGCTCCCATCCTTTTCTTGAATGACACACCTGTCATTCTCCATTTACACTTTGTATCCATTTTGAATTAGTTGATTAATGCTCATCAAGTTGTGCTTCATACCAGGGGCAAAATACATATTTTGTATTTCCTTCTTCTCACCTTTCTTGATGCGGACCATAATAGATCCTTTGCCCACAATTGGTAGGGTTCCATTGTTACCCATCTTAATCTTAGATTTGAAACTCTTGTCAATGAATGAAAAAAAGGTTTCATTACCACTCATGTGGTTGCTACATCCACTGTCGAGGTACCAAACTTCAGGGCTTCCTTCTTCACCAACATTACACATGATGAAGGTAGTGGCATTGTTTCCACTTCCCATGTTCACATCAGCCTCATTTGCTTGTCCTGACTGATCATTTTGCTTCTTCCAGCATTCATTTGCATAATGCCCATATTTATGACAGTAGTAGCATTCTACATTACTCTTATTCGAGTTGTAGTTTTTCTTACCTCCTTTTGAAGTATTTTGTGAGCTACTTGCTCCATCTGCTCTTCCTGAGCTTTCTACTGCAGCATTCTTTTGTCCTCCATTACCTCGGCCTCTGCCTCTAGAGTTTCTGCTTGAGCCATTTCTTCCTCTCCCCCTTCCTCTTGGATTTGACTGAGCCTTGAATGCTTGCTCTTGGGAAGAAGACGATGTAGATCTATTGATCCGATGCTCATGGGTTTGAAGTGTTCCCATTAACTCATCCATTGTCAAAACAGTGAGGTCTTTTGCCTCTTCTATGGTCATGACCAAATTGTCATATTTATGAGGTAAACTCCTCAATATCTTTTCCACTATCCTCTACTCTTGATAGTCTTCTCCATTTGACTTCAGTTGGTTAATCACATTGGAGGTTCTTGAACTGAAGTCAGCAACTAATTCATTTTCCTTCATCTGAAGGTTCTCAAACTCCCTCATATTCTGTAGCTTTATTCTACGGACTTTATTAGTCCCCTTGAAGTTTGTCTCAAGGATATCCCAAGCTTCCTTTGCATAATTTGTTGCTGCAATCTTTGGGAATATTGTCTTTGTCATTGCTGCTTCAATCAAACTTAATGCTTTTGTATCTTTCCTCCTTGACTCTTTCAAATGAGTCTTCTGTGCATTTGTGAGGGCAGCATACTAAGTTGGATCAGTCACATCATTGAATCCATTAACTACAAACTCCCACAAATCATTTGCAACCATTATGGTCTTCATCTTCTTTGCCCATGTATCATAATTCTGTCCATTAAATGATGGTGGTTGCTGCCATATCTTTCCTGCATCTCCTGCCATGATAAATATCCCAGAAAACAAATGCCTTAACTCACTTTGGATGTGGGGCCTCAAAGCTCTGATACCATGTGAGAAATATATTAAATTAAATTTAACACTCACAACTCTAAACCTAAAATCTTTGCTCGGCACTTAAAACTGCTCGGCACATGAAGGTGCCGAATGCCAGTTTTGCTCGGCACTTGATGGTGCCGAGTCACAGGTTGCTCCGCACTTGATGGTGCCGAGTGACAGGCAATAGGTGCCGAGTTGGCCTGGCACACAAAAAAATACTCGACACCAATGGATGCTGAGTGAGCTCGGCTCCAACTGAGAAAGAGGATGCCGAGTGTTCTATTTCAAACTGAATAAATATAACTTAAAGAATATTTCAACATGAATGCTTTCACCATTAATACCAGAGAGCCAAGCTTTAACCTTTCAACCAAGTTTCTCAAATACAATGAATAGAAGAGGAAGAACAATAGATTCAAGTATGCCTGCTTTCTTTTCTATTCAACTGAGATTTAAACTATTACAAAATCTGGGAGCATTCGGCTTCAACCAAAAACCCTAAAATAACCTTAAACTGATAATACTTCAAACTTCAATAAACTTTTAAACTTGCAGCTCTAATGGCTGCATACAAAGGTGCCTGGAGCAATCACTGCTTCAACAGGACAAAACAAAACAACAACCAACTCATAGAATGAACAAAGGAGTCACGTGCAACTGGAGACACTGAACATACTTCCTTCTGTCTCTGCAACAAGTGGATCTGCTGACCACTTTCTTCTTCTTCCTTTTCTCTGCTCTGCTGAACTGAAACTCTGAATAATCTGATTGAATGAAGAAGCATTCCCTTTTGTCACATTCCATTTTCCCCCTCATTTCTAATTTCAAAAGTCTCACCCATCGTATTTATGTTTATGTCTATTTTGGGGCGTCAGAGGTGGTAGGTGAGCATTTGGCTCTAGGGGCAAACATCAACTACTGCATTAAATATTCCAACAAGTGTGAAATATTGCGTATTTGGCAATATTTTGCCAATTTTTTAAACTATCATTAAACTATAAGACTGTTATTTGCAGCCTATTTGAGAAAATTCTAAGATTATGAATGGGTATCCACATAGTTCATTTTGGTTTAAAGTCATGACTTTGAAAAGTAGTTTGTTCTTAAGATGATCTACGTGTTTGTAAGATAACTTGTGTAGGATTCCGCATGTTTCTATGGTACTCCATCCTTGCGTGTACACTATATCCAGTTGATTAGTTCTTTGTTTCAATCTTGAAAAGGTTTTAAATCTGCTCTAGATGATCTTTCTATAACCATTCTGCTGTAGGAAACTGTTACTAAATCAAAAGTCTTGAAACAGAGTTAACACAAGTAGCTTAAGTATACTGTTTCCTTGGTTCAGCTGGTATTCCTTGGTTCAGCTGGTACAGATTTAACAGCAATCCTTAAGAATTAGTGTGAGGGTCCATTTAAAGAATTGACTTCTCATAATATTAAATGCTCTGGTAATGGTCTATCTTGTTTATTTTGTTTAATAAAATGAAAGGAATGCTCTTTTACAGATTTAACAACGTCTTAGTTCCTTACTGCTGAAATAATGCAAAGAGTCTTGGTGACAACTCCACAGCTAAGATGCATTGCTGTTAGGAAAGAACTTAAATAGACTAGGTGTTAATGCATATAACTATTATTCTCTTTTCGTTTGTTTAGAATGAGACCAGACTCATTCTTTAAGCAGGAAGTACAAACAAGAATAACAATATCATATGAGAGTAACGTTATAACACTCTAGTCAGTACTATGTTCAGATCACTTGCCTGGAAAGTTTCCTGCTACAAGGCAGCCTATCTGCTGGAGAATGCACAGCCTGGCATACAAGTTTGCTACCGCTGTGTGCAAAGATTGTCGGTCCCCCAAATTTCCTTTCCTCTGGTATAGTATATGAACCTAGAATTCTAGTATTCCGGCACTGCTCAAACTGAATAAAGACTCTGTGAGTCCTATGCACTGGAACTAGGAATGAGAAAGAACCAAATTCTGATAAATTTTGGTCAATACTAAGATTTTCAGCTCCCACCTTCACCACCTGAAGTTTCTTTCATATGCGCTTGCATGAATGTCCATCTATCTTGAGTTCGTTCCCACGATGCCACTAATCTTATCTCTGTCATCTACAGCCGTTCATCGGTGTAACTGGGCACACAATTCCCGCCACCTTCTATCATGCTGAAGTAAACATGACATTTCAGAGTTAGGCTACATTTAACAGAATTCGATGCCATTCAAATTTGACAATTCATTTTTAATTCAGAATCCCAGAGTTATAACATCGTGATGACTAGAAGATTTCCAAAGGTAAAATCCGATGAGATTTATGACACGACTTCAAAGGGGTAGAAGTTGAATAAAAAAAGAATTCTCAACCTTAACATTAGAACTATGGTTACCAATGTTAATATATTCAGACTGCTCAACACAAAAAAGATTAGGCTGTAGCTTAAGTAGAAGTCAGAATAGGATAAATTAGGAGATGACCACGACGATAAGTATAGAGCTTTATAGATGATATTATTATTATAATAATCCTTCACTGTTTATTTTTATTTATTAAATCATTTATTTTGTTATACCATTTAAATAAAATCTGATTTATTAAGGTTGGGGAGGAAAGAAGTAAAAATTCCCTTCAAGCAAATATAATACTAAGAATTGATCCTTAATGTTTAAGGACAAGGAGGGTGGTGAATTAAGACATAGTGAACTTGGCCGCCTAGGTCGCACTAACTCAATGATGTCATAACTTATGAACCCTTTGGATTTTGTCTTCGGACACAACCATTCAACATCCCTTTTTTCTTAGTGATATCTTCTCCCCTTCGAAATAGCCATGATAGTCATGCGTCCAATTCTAAAACAAGTACTTTAGATCATTCACGATTTTGACAAAGCATTAATAATTGACTTACATCAAAATTTGACTTCTACTTAATAAAGAATAGTTTCAGCAAGTATTATATCCTTAGATCGTGCAATTTCATAATTTATAAGAATTGGCCATTTTTTCCATTTTAAGCATTTCATATAATGAAATTTACTGTTCCTATTTGAAACCATTTCAGGCACAAAATGAAGCCATTCTTTGCAATTAAAAGCCATCTAGGGCACAATTCATACAAAATCATTATCATACTTATGAAACCACTTAGGGCATCAAAACCACTGTTTAATAAATGTAAAACCACTTAGGGCATCAAACAATGTGGAAAGAAATATAGTGGTTCAAAAAGGGGTGTGACATACCCTTCCCCTTATGAGTCATCATCCTTGGTGACAGAAAATTAAATAATTACATAATCTTTTCTTTAAGTTTCATTCTAATCTAATTGATTATAGATATTGAAAAGAAAGGGAAATTGTTGATGGATTTTGTCGTAATCCTCCCGCATTGCACTTTCTTTTGAATATTGATCCCATTAGACCTTGCACTACTTTACTTCCTTATTACGTAGAAAAAGCATGCGTACCTCGAGCACCTTGATGGGCTCGACCACAACCACCCTTGAGTTTTGTATCTGCAAGACATTCTAATCAATCATAGTAGAGAAATCTGAAATATACTTTTTAAGATAAGTCACATGAAATAATTATGCATTCTGGATAGAGCTAGGGATAGAGCAATCTTATAAGCGATTGGGTTAAGATTTCTAAAAATTTGAAGAGACCAATATATCTGGGTGTATGGAAATTTTTCCAAAGGTAATTGCACTATTTTAGGGTTTTACCGTTAGATCACTCTCTCTCCTACTACAAAATGTCATGGTACCTGTTTAGCATCAACATTACTTTTTTCCTAATCAGTAGCCTCGACCAATCTTTGTTAGATCAATTAAACCTGTATGGAGGCGGTTGAACCAAGGTTTTAATGTATCCTTCCCACAGGGTATGAGGTAGACCCATTCATTGTGATGCTATTCTTGCATTTGATAATGACCCTAATGTATAATTATGGGATACTTATGAAGAAAAGTATACTAAGGTGAGGGAAGAGCTCACTAGAGTCTCTAGGAAGAGAAAGATTGAGACACCGTGGATAACATTGCAGAAAAAGAAGGTAGCACTAAGGAGCAAATGATTGCTCTTAGGAAGGAGAGTGAGATGGTTAAGCAGTCTAAGATTGATATCTCTACTTCTGAGAGACTAGTTGAAGAGGTAACCGATGATGTAGAGCCAGTGGAGGTACTAGAATACCATTGCAGGTGGTCACAAAGGCTGAGGTTACTCCTATGCCTTTACCAACAACAAGAAAATCTACAAGAATGACTCTTCTTGCAAAGGTAGAGAAAGTTATTGCAGAGCCTTCAACGAAGACTTCTAGGACTCTACGACCTGAGGCTAAGGCTAAGGGACCAAGTCCAAAGAAGCTCAAGTTTGATGACAAAATACAATCCTAGTTGAGCCCTACCTTTTTAGATATAAGTACAATCCCTGCTGAGCAATACATGTATGTGTTCCAGCCTATGTTCACCCAGGTTTCTAGGACGGGATGGCGGGGGATGGGTTTTGGGATGGCAAATGCTTTTGCCGATTTTGGGGATTGGGGGGGGGGCTGATGGGGGGGACAACAAACAGGGACTGCTATATATAGGGAAATTTTAAAATATGCACTGAATTTTGCAAATATATATGTCATTCATGTGAAACTAAGCACATAGCATGTCATTAAACATTATGCAATGTTAACATATACCATTTGAATGCCATCTAGGAAATATTAATCATTTTCAGTACTTAATTGTCAATATGCATATCAATATGTGAACAAAAAATTTAAATATAAGTTTAGGAGTGAACAATAACATAAAAATCTGAAAATCTAAATATGCCCATAGGCTAGAGGGCTTCCATAAAGTATTAATGTATCATCATCATGTTCAAGTTCAACATAGAAAACAAAATATAGAAAAATGAAGCAGACTGCTGCTCTTATTCTGCCCCTGCCACCATGTATGAAACAAAGTTTTTATGTTTTTTTTATTACGTTTTTTTTTTCCATAGAAAAAATTGGGGACGGTCGGGGGACGTCTGGACATCCTCTTTCCATACCAAGGATGGCAAGTCGTTCCCCTTTTTTACCTAGGCGTCCCTAAGTACCCGGAACGTCTCCTGCCTTTTTTGCACTTTTAGGTGTAATGTTCCAAGCTAGCATTGAAGTGATTAGTAGATTGTTTAACAAAATGGCTGTGAATATGGTCTTGAATGGGGTCCATACGGTTTGGGTAGTTGTCTGGAGTAAGCCGTACGGTGGAGATGATGAGGTGCAATGGCGTATGAATGAGTCCATATGGTTGCAGATCGAGGATAGTGAAATGAAGGGAAGAATGGAGGTATGGTGGAGAAAAGTTTGGAATGCCATATGATTTGATGAAGGGGGAAGCCGTATGGGTGAAAAAGGGCCGTACAGTGGCCAAAGGATGGCCGTACGGTGACTAAAAGATGGCGTACAGTGGTTTTTGGGAGGTGGAGTGTATGTGGAGAGTGCCTGGCCATACAGATGTTATAGAAGGCCATACGATGATTTCAGTAGGCCGTATGGAAGATACAAATGGAGGATTAGAACATGTGGCCATACGTTGTAATGGTGGCGACTATGGAGGCCACAAAGAGCCATGCAAAAGGCAGTATGTGAGCGATGGATGGGATACAGAAGGGAACAACACAAATCTACAACTTAATTATTAATTCCAAATATAATAAGAATGGAGAATTGAGCACAAGTAACTTCAATTACTATTTTGCTGAAAGATGTTGCTCCGATTTGCCAGATTTGAGGGAAGTAATACATGCAACAACGGAATAGGGTGAGGGTTAAATCCCATCGAAACCGCACGAGCCAAATAGGGAAGATCTTTCACTTCCGAAATGGCGAATTACAGAGAACTCCAATAGGAATTCGCAGTACATAGAAAAATTTCCTTTAGGTGTAATGTTCCAAGCTAGCAATGAAGTGATTAGTAGATTGTACAAAATGGCTGTGAATATGGTCTTGAATGGGTTCCATATGGTTTGAGTAGTTTTTTGGAGTAAGCCGTACGGTGGAGATGATGAGGTGCAGTGGTGTACGGATGAGTCCATACGGTTGCAGATCGACGATGGTGAAATGAAAGGAAGAATGGAGGTATGATGGAGAAAAGTTTGGAATGTCGTACAATTTGATGAAGGGGGAAGCTATACGGGTGAAAGAGGGTCGTACGATGGCCAAAGGAGGGCCGTATGGTGACTAAAAGATGGCATATGGTGGTTTTTGGGAGGTGGAGTGTATGCGGAGAGTGCCTGGCTGTACAGATGTTATAAAAGGCCATATGGCGATTTCGGTAGGTCGTACGGAAGATACAAATGGAGGATTAGAATAGGTGACCGTACGTTGTAATGGTGGTGACTATGGAGGCCACAAAGCGCCATGTAAAAGGTAGTATGTGAGCGATGGATGGGATACGGAAGGGAACGACACAGATCTGCAACTTAATTATTAATTCCAAATATAACAAGAATGGAGAATTGAGTACAAGCAACTTCAATTACTATTTTGCCGAAAGATGTTGCTCCGATTTGCCAGATCCGAACAAAGTAATACATGCAATAACCAAATAGGGTGAGGGTTGAATCCCACCGAAATCGCAGGAGCCAAATAGGGAAGATCTTTCACTTCCGAAATGGCGAATTACAGAGAATTCCAACAGGAATTCGTAGTACAGAGAAAAATAATCCAAAAGCATGCCTATAGACAACCTACAAGCCGTACATAAATACCTGTCAGGAAACTTTTTGAGGGTGTACGAAGATAGCCGATGGTGACACAAAGTACAGAAACAAAATAAAAATGGGTCTGAGATACATTAAATCAGTTGGCCTGTTACAAAAGTTTGATTTATTATTTATTTTATAATGGGAACATTACAGTCCTGCCATCCCAAATTTTGCTTGTCCTCAAGCAAATGCAACGCCAGGAATGTGCTTGCCCTCCCACGTCGCGTCGTCCAACGGTAGGTGTCGCTAGTGTACCAAGTATTCCTTCACAGTGCAGTTTCATGGGGCCTTGTCACGTACTTCGAGGATCTCAGCTGGTTCCAAAATGAGCTTTCCTTCTTCATTGAGTGGCAGAAGGTCGGTAGCAACTGTGACGTTTTTCCCTATGACTTTCTTCAAACAAGAGACACGGAAGACATTATGAATATGGCTACCCTTCGGAAGTTCCAGCTCATAGGCAACTTCACCAATGCGGCGAGTTACATGTTAGGGGCCATAAAATTGGGATTTTAGTTTCTTTTTTCCCTTTTCCTTCAGTGAGGATTGTCGATATGGTTGGAGCCGAAGATAGACCAAATCCCGTAGCTTGAAACTTCTCTCTATTCTGTCTGTCGACATACATCTTTTGTTGATTTTGTGTCCTCTATAGATTTTCCTTCAAGCATCTCAGAATGTCTTGTCCCTCCTAAAGCCAGTCCCTCACCCTTGGTGCGCAACTATCACCCAGAACTGTGTCAATGAAGGAAAGGGGTTCGTACTTGTATAGAGCTTTGAACGTTGCCATTCCGATGGACATGTGGTACATGGTATTATAACAATATTCCCCTAGATGGATCCATTTTACCCACACTCGCTGTTGTGCTGAAACATAGTTTTGAAGGTAGCTTTCGAGCCATTTGTTCACAATCTCTATTTGTCCGTCTGTCTGCAGGTGGTAACTTGTACTTGGCGATAATTTTGTCCCTGCCATCCGAAACAGTTTTGTTTAGAAGATATTGATGAATCGTCCATCTCGATCACTGATGATGTTTCGGGGTAACCTGTGTAGACGAAAGACTTCTCTAAAAAACAAATTTACAACTTGTGTGGCCTGAAAGTCGGAGGGGATGGCGAATAAATGTGCATATTTTGTCAATCTGTCAACCACCACCAAAATACAATCCTTTCCATTCACCTTGGGAAGCCCTGTTATAAAATCCATCGATATAGTTTCCCACTCATGTTTGGGAATTGGCAAAGGTTGTAGCAACCTGGCAGGTAGAGTATGTTTGGACTTGTTCTACTGGCAAACTGTACACTCTCTTACATATTGCAGCATGTCCCCTTTAAGTCCTTTCCATGAAAACCTCTCTCGAAGACTTCTGTAAGCTTTGAGGAAATCCAGGTTTCCAGCTTATGTTTGGGAATTGGCAAAGGTTGTAGCAACCTCGCAGGTAGAGTATGTTCGGACTTGTTCTACTGGCAAACTGTACACTCTCTTACATATTGCAGCATGTCCCCTTTAAGTCCTTTCCATGAAAACCTCTCTCGAAGACTTCTGTAAGTTTTGAGGAAATCCAGGTTTCCAGCTAGGGGTGAGTCATGTACTTCCTTCAAGATTTTCTGCTTCAATTTGAATTTTGGCACCAAATATATCTGATTTTTAGAGTAGATGATGTCGTCCACCACTCTGTATCGATCATCGTGAGTGTGGCCATTCATTATTTCACAGGCAAATGTGTTTTTGGAATATTCCACTAACAGATGTGACTTCTAGTCAACTGAAATCTGGTCAGTGAGCAGATGGTGGGTTTCCAGGACAAGGCATCTGCAACCACATTGTTCTTCCCTTTCACATATTCAATGTCAAAATCAAAAGCTTGAACCTTTCTTACCCATTTTTGTTGTCGTTCATTCAAGTGCCGTTGCTCTAGAAAATATTTCAAACTGTTGTGATTCGTACGGACGACAAACTTGGCAACTACTAGATATTGCCAGAACTTGGTTAATGCATGAACAATGGCCAACATTTCTTTGTCGTAGATGGAATATAGGCGTTCTGTTGGCGTAAGCTTCCTGCTCTCATAAGTGATGGGGTGTCTATCTTGCATCGATACTGCTCCAATGCCTTCTCCGGACGTGTCACACTCCAAAATGAACGGTTGAGTGAAATCAGGTAATGCAAGTACGGGACAAGTGCTCATGGCCTCTTTCAGCTTATCAAAGGTGAGTTGTGCTTTTTCGTTCCATTGGAAAAACCCCTTCTTTGTCAGATCCGTTAAGGGTGTGCTGAGCTGAGAGAATCCTTTAACGAACCTCCTGTAGTAATTGCACAGTCCGAAATATCCTCAAAAATCCGTGAGTGATTTTGGGGGAGGCTAGTCAAGGATAGCCTGAATCTTCTCCTGATGCACTTGAACTCCGTATTTACTGACAACATGCCCTAGGTACAATATTTCTGTCATACCAAATTCACATTTGGAGTGCTTGGTGAACAAAGATTGTTCCTCCATGATACTTAGGACTTCATTCAGATGCTTTAGGTGCTCCTCCCATGTCCTACTATAAATAAGATCATCAAAGAATACCAATAAGTATTTACATAATTGTTTGTTGAAGATGCGATTCATGCATGATTGGAATGTAGTAGGTGCATTGGTCAATATGAATGGCATGACCAAAAACTCATAATATCTGTAGTGACAACGGAAGGCCGTCTTCTCTACATTTTCCTCCCTCATGCGGATCTGATGGTACCCAAAACGGAGATCTATTTTTCGCGCCATGCAATTCATCCAGTAACTCATCTATCTTTGGAATGGGGTATCTATTTTTTATTGTTTTTTTGTTCAACGCGCGGTAGTCCACACACATGTGCATCGTCCTGTCCTCCTTTTTGACCAATACCACAGATGATGCAAATGGGCTAGAAATGGGATGGATCCATCCTTTCTCTAGCAATTCCTGAATTGTCTTTTCGATTTCATCTTTGAATTTCTTGGGATGGCGGTACGGTGTGGTTATGACCAGCTTGGATCTTGCTTCCAATTTGATAGTATGTTCAAACCCTCAATGAGATGGTATGCCCGGAGGAATATCCATGAAAACTTTATCATGTCTACTCAAAATATCTTGGAGTTCATCATCCTGTGGAGGTGTTCGATGCCCTTTAATAGGCTCTGCCGAGATCAAACAATGTGCAACCCATGCAATGTCATCGTGTCGAAAAATTGCCTCCATCCGATGCGCAGAAACTCCCTTCGGTCCTTCATTTTCCATTCTGCTGAGGACAACCTTCTTCCCATTGACAACAAAAGTGAAGTCCATCCTTTTGAAACTTTGAGTGTATTCATCAAGCGTCTCCATCCACTGTATGCCTAGGATAACTTTCATGTCAACAAGGTCCATTATGAAGAAATCCTCAGTCACCATGTGATTCACCATCGTGATACTTAGCTGAGGAACACAGTGCATGCAGAGCAGAAGAGTGCCTCCGACAACTTTGACCTAAAAGCCTGCGTGCGCCTCCGTAGGTAGACTTCTTCGCTTTAACAAGGATGAGTTTATGAAATTTAAAGTGGCCTCGCTATCCAGCATCATTGTAACCCTTTGTCCATGAAAGGTACCTCGTACACGAAAAACTGTGCACCTCGGGCTGTTGGCCAAGGCAACGGTTCCTTTGCATTGTACCAAAGCTGCAATTCTCTTCGTACGGTTTAAACTGGCCATGTTGGTGTCATTGTGGGGTTGGTTCTCTTCAACCAACATTTCTTCCTATTCGTCCTCATCATTGGACATGACCTCAATGTAATGGATCTTCCCCTTTCTGAGGTATCAGTGGCCAGGCTCCTAAGGTCCCTTGCAATTGAAACACAATTTCTTCCTTCAGAGTTCCTGTCTAGTAGCTTCATCCAACGACGGCTTCTTGGGCAGAGGTTTGTCCCTCGAAAACGTCGACGGTTTAGAATGTGAGTAACTTCAGGAGGATGATATCGATGACGATGCCATACTCCATGCTTTATTGATTTCTTCTGACAGGGTGGCAGGATTGAACCCCTTTACCCAACCTTTTAGAGGTTCTGTCAGTCCGTCCATGAAGAGCACTACCTGTCTTCTTTCGAAAATGTCTATGACCAAAATAGAGAGTTTTTGAAATTTCGCAATGAACTAATCAACCGATCTAGTTTGTCTTAGTTATGCCAAATCTTTGAAATTGAGTTCCAGATGGTGTCGTGATGCCACCATTCATGCGCAACTCCTTTCGAGTGCAGCGTCGCAAATTTGATTGCTTCTTCTTCTGGCATAGGATTCAGCTAGAAGTATCGGCCTTCATTACCCATGCTTATGTAGATATGGAACCGGATCCGTCAAATGGAGATAGATTTACCTTAACTTTCTTCTAAGATCATCGTTAAAATATCCTCTATTTCTGCCTCCCGAATATCTCATTCTCAAATCTGTGTAATCTTTGTAGGATATATCTTCTTCAAGGTTTGCATTCTTCTACTCTTCTCTCAGTTCTTGCATCTCTTCGAAGGTTGGTTGTTTCCCTCCGTGTTGTGCCTCCATCCGTGGTGGAAAAGTTGGCATGAAAGGTCGAGAGCGTGTTGGATGAGGGTTTGATTTACTTGACACTGAGTCCGCGCTATGACCATTTTGTTCTCCAAATATTTTGTTGTCCACCAACTTCTTGAGAGTTTCTTCCATGAGTCGCTGCGTATTAGTGATCTATGCCTGATTCTTAGCAAGTTCCCTCAGTAGTGCCACGAGTTTGGTAGCTGTCAGTTCTGGTTCGACAGCCATTCGATCAACGGAATGTGTCCTTCTCTTCTGGCTATAAACTCTCATTCGCTGTCCATAGGCTGGAAGGATCGAAGTGCTCTGATACCACTGTAATGTTCCAAGCTAGCAATGAAGTGATTAGCAGATTGTTTAACAAAATGGTTGTGAATATGTTCTTGAATGGGGCTCGTATGGTTTGGGTAGCTGTCTGGAGTAAGCTGTATGGTGGAGATGCTGAGGTGCAGTGGCATACGAATGAGTCTGTACGGTTGCAGATTGAGGATGGTGAAATGAAGGGAAGAATGGAGGTACGATGGAGAAAAGTCTGGAATGCCGTACGATGTGATGAAGGGGGAAGCCGTACGGGTGAAAGAGGGCCATACGGTGGCCAAAGGAGGGTCGTACGGTGACTAAAAGATGGCGTACAGTGGTTGTTGGGAGGTGGAGTATATGTGGAGAATGCTTGGCCTACGGATGTTATAGAAGGCCGTACGGTGTATATAGGTCGTAAGGCGATTTTAGTAGGCTGTACAAAAGATACAAATGGAGGATTAGAATAGGTGGCCGTATGTTGTAATGGTGGCAACTATGGAGGCCACAAAGAGCCATACAAAAGGCAGTATGTGAGCGATAGATGGGATATGGAAGGGAAGACACAGATCTGCAACTTAATTATTAATTCCAAATATAACAAGAATGGAGAATTGAGCATAAGTAACTTCAATTACTATTTTGGCAAAAGATGTTGCTCCGATTTACTAGATCCAAGCGAAGTAATACATGCAACAACGAAATACGGTGAGGGTTGAATCCCACCAAAAACTGTACGAGCCAAATAGGGAAGATCTTTCACTTCCGAAATGGCAAATTACAGAGAACTCCAATAGGAATTCATAGTACAAAGAAATAATCCAATGACATGCCTATAGACTACCTCCACGCCGTGCTTAAATACTCGTTGGGAAACTTTCCAAGGGTGTACAAAGATAGCCGACGGTGACACAAACTATGGAAACATAATATAAATGGGTCCGAGATACACTAAATCAATCGACCCATCACAAAAGTTTGATTTATTATTTATTTTATAACAGGAACATTACATTGGGGACGGTAGGGGGACGTCCCATACCTGTCCCCCCGTCGCGAGGATGTCCTTGTCTCGGAAACTTGGTATTTTTTTCTAGGGACGCGTCCCTGGGGTACGTAGGTTCCAACCAAGGGTTCAATGTATCCTTCCCATGGGATGTGAGGTAAATCTATTCATTATGATGCAACATTTAGATGCTATTCTTGCATCTCTTAAGGACCCTAATGCAGAAAGATGGGGTACTTATGAAGAAAAGTTTAGTAAAGTGAGGGAAGAGCTTACTAGAGGGCTCTAGGAAGACGAAGATTGAGAAAATTGTGGATAAGATTGTAGAAAAGGAAGGTGTCACAAAGGAGAAAATGATCACTCTAAGGAAGAAGAGTGAGATGGTTAAGCAAGCTAAGATTAATGGCTCTACTACTAACAGACTAGTTGAAGAGGTAATTGATGATGTGCAGCCACTGGGGGTACCAGATATACTTTTACAGAGGGTCACAAAGACTGATGTTACTCCTATGTCTCAACCAACAAGAAGAAAATCTACAAGGATAACTTCTAGGACTCCAAGACCCAAGGATAAGGCTAAGGGACCATGTCCAAAGAAGCCCAAGTTTGATGACAAAATATAATCACAATTGAGCTCTACCTTTTTCTACAAGATACTATTTGAGATGAGCAATGCCAAATTTTTGACTCTCTCTTGAATAAGGATGCACATATGCCAAATAATGTATTTGGATTGTGTGATCAAATGAGGCAACCCCAAGTTTCCTTATAGTTGCGGACTTAAATTCAGTTATATGATGTGATATGTTGGATAATCTACAAGGATTACCCCACCTGGAAAGGTAGAGAAAGTTATTGCAAAGCCTTCAGCGAAGACTTCTAGGAGTCCAAGACCCAACACTAAGGCTAAGGGACAAAGTCCAAAGAAGCCCAAGGTTACTAAGACCAAAAAGATAGTGAAGGAAAAGGAACTACCAAAAGAAATTGCACAACCATAGGTAAAGAAGGATGATGAAAAGAATAAATGGAAGGTAGATATGAAAGGATTGAGAAAGAAGGTATGATCAATCAGTAGAAATATATTATCACACGTATGGGCTGAAGATCAAAAGCTATTAGAAGATTCAGTTATTGCTTAATTGTTGAATATTAAGAGAAGCTTGATAGATATGTAGGGGAGTATCCCTAATGAATCGTTTGAGAAGTTAAATATTAGAAGATTGCAAGCATAGGAGGACGATCAAAGGATTAGAGGGTAGACACCCCATGATATGTGTGTTGTAATCACTTGTGATGAGATGCACAATTTTTGCACAGAACTAAAGAGGAGATGAGATCGAAGATGGGGATGATTAGGATTATGGCTGGGAAATATGAAGAAATTGGAGGGGAAATAGAGAAGGTATTCTCTAAAGTTGTGATGGATATTGACTATAGAGTTGTGTGCCAGCACCTGCACTTAAGCCAATGGGCATGACTATTAGAAGAAGAAAAAGAAGTAAATCAGTTTTTCAGTATTGGCCAACAACTTGATTTCTTTGTATTAGGTGTACCTATTACTTTTGATCCTTCTAAGGAGGAACAAGAGAAGAATTCCTTAATGGGAAATTTCATTTCCGATGAAGAAAACAATGAGATAATGCTTGAGGCGCAAGATATGATAGTTGAAGCAGAAGAGGAAGATCACGAGAAGGAGAAAGAGAAGAAAGAGAGAGAATATCATGACTGAACTTGAGATCAAAGAGGTGATCATTGAAGGTAAACCTTTAGAGGTCACAATTGATGAAGTTGGCTAAGACAATGTTCAGGTTGAACATTCTTCACCACACCGAGTTGAGAGTAGCATTGACCCTACTAATAAGGGTGATGTTATTGAGAGGATAGATATGACAATTGTCAAAGAAGAAAGTCTCATGTAAACTCCCTTCATTTCAAACTGACCCACATTATTGGCAAGTGATCTTAGCAAGGCACTTGCAAGTGTGCATAAGGAAGTTGATCTTGAGACTCTTGATGACGACCTGTTAATGAAGATGCCCATGATGGTGTTTGCCAAGGCAAAGGAAATATCTAAAAGAAAGACATTTAGGAAAGCTAGAGTGTTGAGCAGAGCACTTGATAGTTTCAACAAAATTTTGCCTAATCCAATGACTTTTCAAGGAAGCAATGTTATAGATAATGTGGAAAGAGTATTGGATGATTTTGATACTCATTTGCAGTCATTGGAGCAAGCAGTTAAGGATAGAGAAACCAAGGAATACAAGACCCAAAGATAACAAGGTATGTGCCTCCATCGGTAGTGGCACTATGTGTATTTCAGAAGGCAAGAAGCTTTATATTCAGTGCAATAGATCAGCTAAGTATGTAGCTGATGTAGAGTAGAAAAGATGATTAAGGAAGAAGAGGATAGTTTAGAGAAGTTAGCTACAATTTATGAAAAGTCTAGTCAAGTAGTGACCGATTTTAATAAGGACGTCAATAAAGTAATGGATAAGATTAGTACTCATCAAAGGGAAAAGGATAGTCTTACAGAGATTTGGAGAGCTGAGGAGCTTGATTACTCCCAAGCTTGAAGTATTATAGAAAGACCTAGAGCAATGATTACTCCCAATAGTCTTATGCAAATTTTAGACCTACAAATATAGAGGCAGCAGAGATTGCAACATATGCTCTATGTGGAGAGATTCAAGTTCAAGAAAGCTTGAAGAAGACATGGGATACAGACTTTCAGGGTTTGAAAGTCAATATTATAGACATCTTGAGGTTTGCGTAGATAAAGTTTGCCTTGATGGAAAGTTTTGGTTCATTGTATATAAGTTTTGTATCTCACCTTCGCCATTAATGTCAAAGGAGGAGTGTTGGACTGAAAAATGAATACATATATATCATATCATAAGGGGAAGTCTAGTCTAAGGATTAAATGAGACATCAAGTTATTAAGAACATTTTTGTTTTTGGCATTGATAGTTGTCATTTTTAACTAAGTGTTGCCATCAATGCTAAAAGGGGAAATTGTTGGCAAGTGAGTGGTGGATGAGAGCTTAGGTGTTGTCATTGATGACAACATATCTCATATGCATGTTGCTTGGATTGACATTCAATTTTGTTAAGGATTGAACATGAAAGATGTCCAAGTCCAGAGCAAGAATTCAGGATACAGTCAAAATGTTTTGGTCAACGACAAAACAACACTATTAGATATGGTTGCAACTTTGGGAATATGATCTACATAGTGTATATATGCTTTTGGCATGGTCATTTGTGTTTATGTGATGATTAGCATGATTTTTGGCAGTGTGAAGTATAATTGGTGCAATATAATAGTGGTACAAAACAATTTATGTGATTGGGCATTTTTACCTAGCAAATTGAATTGTTTGTATAACTCAATTGCTTGGCAATGAAGGCGTGCGATCGAAAATATTAACCCTTGGATAACACTTCTCTATTTTTCTTATTGGAGTTTGTGTGGACAAGTTTGGTAAAGAGTTTCATAAGATGACAAGATAAATCATTTGCAAGGGTATAAAGAAAGGATTTTTTTTGTATGCGAGCATGGTATTGTGATGGCATTATGATATATGATGTGCGATCCTTGATGCTGGTTCAAATCAAATGCGAGCTTTATTGAGGACTAATTAGACATTATGATGTCATGTGTAGTTCCGTATTTTTGTAATACTTTGTTTGTATTTTGATTGTGAGTCTAGAAGGTGGATTTAGCCTTCATTCTCAAGCAAGTGTGCACCCTTCTTGTTCTCAATTCCTAATAGGGTTTTAGGCCTCTAACAAGGTCTAGCCCTTTAATAGGGACATGTATTAAATGCTATGTAACTACTTCTAACAGTGTTAGACCTCTTAACAAGGAATTTTAAGATTAGTGCATCATCTTGTGGGTACCATCCCCATTGGGGTTTTGCCTTGACAAGGGTTTCCTTGAGAATTAAATCACGAAGTTTGTGTTCTCTTTTGATTTATGGTTTTCTTTGTGGTTGTTTATGGTTAAGTTATAAAGTATAAAATTGGTTTGAAAGTGCTACAACACAGATTCACATCTCCCTCTCAGTGTTTCTTGATCCTAACAAAACACTTAGTCATACTCTTTATGGATGACCTTAAAGACCCCTAGAGCTTCGGTTAAAGGCACTTAACCCTATTTCATCGCAAGATGCCATAAAAAAAGCAAGGGACATGAACTTTGGCTTCGCAAAGACCATGCCGTACAATAAAGAAACATCTATCCCAGAAGAACCTTATGCACCACTTAACAAGGAACCCCATTCAAGACCTTAACTTGGTTTTGAAACAAGATGATAACTGAGGAGGAAAAAATTGTGTTTCACTTGCAAGGAACCCTAGGTTCCCAAGCATCATTGTGAGGGGAAGGGACAAATTCACTATATAGTAGTAAGAACAAATAGTGAAGATGAAAAGGACTTTGAGAGTGATAGTGATTCAAAAGGTAGACCCCCAAATGAAGATAAGAAAGAAGGATTCTTGGCCACCTTCGAAGGATCTCCTTATAACACATTTCAAGCTAGCGGACAAATTGATTGGGAGAACATAAATGTGCTTTTAGACAAGGGATTTACACCCAATTTCATCAGAAAAAAATGAATTGATAACCATTTCATACCTAGTTACAAACATAAGGGTATCATCATAACAATGGCGAATAGGGCATCCATAAGAAGCAACACCATAACCCCTGCACTTACTCTTAAGATAGGAGATTATTCTTATACTAGCAAGTTTCACATCTTCAGATTTGAAAGCACATAAATGATCTTTGGTCTTCAATGGATGAAGCACACAGGGCCTTGTGAACAAGGTGTTACCCGACATGCCTTCAAATTCAAGACACAAGGTCAGAGACACATCTTGTATGGGTTACAAGTCAATACAACCCCAAGACCCCACACTAAGGACACTCTTAATAAAGTCTCACAATCCCACCACTCACTAGATACCCTCTACAAAATAGGCCATTGCAGCATTTTCTCTAAACTTAAGGAGATCCTCTTTATACAAGGTAGAGAAACTTTACATAAACCAAAAATTGAAATGACCAAGAAGAAAGATGGTGTCTTTAGATTATGCCTCAATTAAAAGAAATGTCCTTTATATGAATGAGATGATATACTACTATTGTATTTATGTATGACATGATATAGTACTATTGTATCTTTAGAACTTAAATTCCAATTCCACTATACCTCAGCAATGAATTGGAGAGATACCTAAAACTTAGAACCCTCAGATCAAAACCATTTAACTTCAGCAATGGAATTGATTTTCCAAAACTCAAACCCTCATAAGAAACAATAAAAAGAAATAGACAATTGGTTGATCTATTTGCTTCATGAAGCCTTTCTTTTATAATGCAACTTGGCTTCACCAATACAGCTTTCATTAAAGTTGCTTCAACTATACACCATTTAATTAGAAGCTTCCAAATAATTCTTTTAAATGAATAACTTTCTAACACTTGGCTTCATGAAAGACACTTTTAACTTAAAGGTTTCACATTTACAATTCCATTTTATAACATGAAATAACATAAAGTACTTTAATAATAATGAAGCCTCATTAGTAACTTAATAAATATTAACTCTATCAATAATAAACTCAATCATATGCAGAAGACGGCCAACTGCCAATGCCACCATTGCACTGCCAAATATAGTAATAATCCAAAATTAGACTTTCGATAAATAATAAGTCTACCACAAAGACCCTCAAAACACACTGCTTGGTAGAATGTAATGGGACTGATTAATCACTTATTAGACAACCACAATGTATGTAGCTAAGTAGTTACAGTGTATGCTAAGTAGACAATGCAATATATGTAATGAGGTGCTTCAACATTTATTAGAAATATATTATTTTCACTGGTAAACAGCAGCAATGTTTATATCAGATTTGACAACTGTGATATTACATTCAATGTCAATGTCAATGCTCAGTTTAACATACCAAAGTCTGATGCTAAATTCACATAGAAGCTTCAGATAGCACTGGAAAAGGACCTCCAAACCTAGCCACAGCTCCACCCTGTAACTGACTGATCTATATATCCTGTCTGGCCCTAGTACGGCTTAGCAGCAGTCATGTAACTATATGCCAATGACACCCAGATGATCTGAATATCTGTTACTGTCTTGGAAGCTGTTAAGAGACCAGAAACAACAGCTCAGTATTGATTATTTGCAGTGACCACCATATTATGGCTAATCTAGACCCTGTACAGCACCTCTAAGTCAACTCCAACAATTTACAACACTTCTGTAATATCCCAGACATCAAATTCAGTATGGACAGCAGCCTTCTAGGGACTTATGTGGTGTGCAACATATATGGAATTCCCCAAATATGTAAATTACTCTCAAGAACTCATTCAAATCAAATCAAACAACTGTACCTTTCTAAACCTTTTATTTGAACTCCCTTGGCAACCAAGCAATGAAAGAGAAATAGTAAAATCTTCAACAGTCTGATTTTACCTTGAACTCAATCGAATCCTCCTGACTCTCTTTCAACAGCCAAGAGGATGATAGCGAGAAGGGGTCTTGTTCAAGCCCAATAATATAAACTCTCTAGACAATTTTAAATCTCATATATTTCTAAGCATGCTGAAAGAGATTTCTTCATTCTTTTTTATATTGTTTTCACATGAGCTCTCACACTTGTTTCACCAATGTGGGATAAAGATTATAACACTTTTTCCTTTCCCGATTTTTTTGGGATTTTCTTTTTCCACCTATTTTTTCCGCAATTTGTTTTTTCCCTCTTATTTTCTCATGGCTTGTATATTTTTGTGATAGCTAATTTTCTTGGAGTACTTTTTCTTTTAATATTTCCCCATTGACCTTTGTCTCCAATGTGTTATACCATAGTTGGAAAAATCTCACTCGGCAACAACTCGCTAAGCCCCAAAAATTTTATTCAGGAAAAAATCGGTCAATTTTAAAAAAAACTCAAGAAAACTCAGGAACCTTAAAAAACCGCTAAAATTTATATAAAAATACATTTTTTTTGCAAATACGAGGAATGTTGATGGTAGGAAGCAAAATACTAAATAGTTTCTGTCAAACTAGAAGTAATAACTAAATAGTAAATACATCAATACAGTCACATCTTCCTCTTTCCAGCTCTACTAGTAGAAAAGAGAGGGGGTCTAGTCCTCGAAGAGGTGCCCCGTATTGGGCCTAGGCATGAGCTGCGTGACTATGAAGTCCGTTGTTGTGCCTCCTCACTCGGTATCCCTATTGATTGGCTCTACATCTTGGAAGTGGATGTATCTCAACCTATATGTGGCACTAGTAATGCCTCCTCCTCTGAGTCTAAATTCTCATCGTCCTCGTCCTCAATGTCATCCCTTGTGAAAATAAAATATGTTCCAACACCCTCCTCCATGGCCTGCCACTCCAAATCAACAACCTCCTCTGCTGAAAACAATGGACCTGGCTCTTGTGCTGTTTGTTGTGACTAAACGTCACCCACAACCCATGTATGGGACCCCGGTTCGCAGCCTTGACAAATCTCAACGATGAATCCAACGTAAATAGTCTCGGTCATTCTGCATTTTATTTGTGGCAAGTATGGTGTGTAGTCTGCCATGCAAGGAGCACAATTCAATGCATGGTTTGGATGTTCAAACATTTGTTTTTCCATGACTGCCTTGAAACCCTGCTCTCCCAAGAACTTGGAGCGCAACTTTGCAGCGACGAAGGAATTTACTTGTTGTGGACAAAACCATTTTGTGGAGTGCATTTTTCCTAATACAAGGGATTTTGTCCAACAATACATCCATCACTTGCTCAAAAATGTTCTCATCGAGATTGGTGCAACGCATATTTGCTCTCATCATAGATATAATCCTCCTTGGATGGATTCCATGCCCCCTATTTTGCTTCCATGCCCCCCTATTTTGCCTCACATGTTCTAATACATCTCATGGATTTTCCATGATGATAAAATCATTGACATGAAATATCCCACTGCTTTTGACTTGTCGAGTGGAAACAAAATTACAAAAATTTGGAAAATTCGGAATTTTGGAGAAATCCAAAAAATGGAAAATTAGAAGATTTGGAAAATTTTCAGAAAAAAATGAAAATCCACATGTCCAGAAAATTCTGGAGGGCGAGAATTTCAGAATTTAATTGAGAGAAATTTCAGAAAAAACCCAAAAAATGAGAAAATTCAAAAATTTGAAAATCCAAGATGACCTGAAAACTCTGAAGGGTGAGAATTTCAGAATTTAAATGAGAAAGTTTTAGAGAAATCTAGAGAAATTTGAAAATTTGAAAAATTTGGAAAAGTTTCAAAAACTTGAAAAAAATTCCAAAAGTTGTGAATTTTTTTTCTTTTTTCGGCGAATCATTATATTTATATTAATAATAACTAGTTCAAAATAGCTCCCAGAGAAAAGAACCAGAAAAGAAAAACTCCGGTCATTGCCTGATAGAAAAAGGATGCAGAAGAAGAAAGACTGAATCAAGAGAGTATCTAACAACACTAACGAATCTTGTCCTTGTGATTCCCAAATCGAGAATATTGTGATTAGAAAGAGCCCAAAACTTATATGAGTACAATTCATTGTTTGGTGTCAGAGACAAAACCAAGAGCCAAGCCAAAAACTGTCCTAAAAGATTCCATCATTGATCTACATCCAAAACTCCAATTGAGTCCGTGATATTAGAAAGCCATCTAATGCAAGTGCAATCCAAGACCCTGAATTGCATACAATATCTGAAAAGAACAAGTGAGATCCATAAAAGTAAAAACATGTGAAATCATAGAGAAGCAGTGATTTACTATCAAAATAAAATAGGAGAAGGGCTCAACATTATTCTAAACATATTCTTCTGTCATAATATTGACCAAGTTGGGGAAATCAAGGAGGTTTAAGTGGGGAAAGTAAAGAGTTAATATAAACCCCATTAGTACCCAAATTAGCCAACCAATTAGCTAAAAAAGTTGTGAAAATTGTCGAATCCAAATGAGAAATTGTTTGGAAAAGTTGGAAAACTCAAAAATTTGAAGAAATGGGAAATTCAAAAAAATTTGGGAAAATTGAAAATTTTGAAAGATACAAGAAATTGCTTGCCCATATGATGAAAGTCAAAAATTTTGAGAAATTCGGAAAAATCCCAAATTTGGAAATTTTGAAAAAATATAATCCCATGGAAAATCAAGTTTGGAGATTGTGCAAAAGAAATCCATCGAAATCAGCAAAAGCAAGAAGTTGGAAAATTCCTCAATGATGAAAAAATTGGAATTAAAAAATGACTTTTTTTTCAAAAATGTATTTTTATGCAAATAGTTTTGGATTTACATAAGATAAATCAAATATTAATTTTATTGATAATTAATTTAATTATTTTTGAAGAAATAATCCAAAAAGTAAAAGTATTGAGAAATTGAAAGGAAATTTGGTTTACTTGCATTAAAACATGAAAATTAATTAGATATTGATTTTAATTAATATTTAATTAATTAATTCTCAAAAAATAAAAAAATTGGATAACTAAGAACTTAGCTTCATCCTGAAGTTAAAAGCATGAAAATGGCAACTTTTTGAAAAATGAGGAAAAAAGTGACAAGTGGGATAGAAATGGGAATCTTGGTGGTTAAGTAAAGCAGTTGCCTAATTTTAGCCTACAGCTTTAATGATAGCTTTTTCAAAGAAAATTTATATAATCAAAGCTGTTCATTCATTCCTTCTCACACTGAAATTTGAAGAACAAATTGAGAGAAAGAGCAAAATCTCAAGGGTTTGGAAGTAAGTTTATTTTTGAAGAAATTTTTAAGATTGTTAAGGAGAGAAAAAAAGGAGTTTTCTTGGAATTGGTGAAGCAAGATTCCAAATTTCATCAGAAAGGGAACCTTTTCAATAAGTTTTGGAAAATTGCATGTTTCTTGAGAAAATCTTGAATAGTGAATCCTGAGGAGAAGAATCTGAAAATCATGACGAAGTTCCAAAGTCTGTCTTTTGGACAAATTGTATCTACTTTTTATAATTTCTACATATTCTTATGTATGGACATTTTCTATTTTGCACAAAGGAAGAATGGCAGGACCTCGAGGAGCAGGAGAGACATGCGGATAATTGATAAAAAATGAAAGGAGACGATTCTACCCCGAATGCAAAATCATGTAAAAGTGGACGGAAATTGGACTCGACGACCTTGATTTGAAAGAGTTTATTTAGAGGAAGTTTGGATACAATGACCATCATCCAATGAGCCTAGCTACCAGAATTGTGAAAATCAGAATTGTTGCTATAGTTGGTTTCCCTTCTTCCTTTCAGCATTAGGAGTTGATCGTGGAATGTACCAAACACTATAGTCCTAGGGACAAAACCATCAGGGATTCAGAATGAAATATTCTCGTAGATTTTTCTTTGGCATCCATTTTTTAAGTTTTCGGGATTCCTTCTCACCCAAGGATGGTCACGAAAACACAGGAGTAGGCACTTAGAATCGACACCTCTGAAGTCCATTTTTGTGAAGAAATAATCAACTTAGATGTTTGAAAAAGAATAGATTGCATCATTCCAAGATTCCTAAGGAAATAGTATGGCTTGACTTGCAGAGGGAGTATAAAGACATGATCATGATGTTGAGTCGCATATTTGGCATGCCTCATTCTTATAGATTTGAATCTTGGATGTGGTACTTCATTGAGCAAGTGACAGAAGAAGGCGACATGATAGATTGGGCTAGGCTCATAAGTGACAATCTTAATGAACAGTTGATGAATCTAGAGCACACAAGGAAATTTTACATGAATTGTTATGTCATCTACATGCTGGCACAAGGCATGAATTATGATGGACTATGATGCAAAGGACCGATTGAAAGTGAAATCCAACACTTGAAAGTTCATGAATAATACCTGCAATTGCATTTATATTCTAAGGATGATTACATAAGGGTTAATGATGCCTTTGTCATGCGCATTGTGAGAACGTTGCAAAAGAGACTACATATGAGATTGTTAGTTGGTGCGATGAAGTTGGTCGAAGAGTATGACGCTTAGTTCATTGAATTTCCTACCTTTTCGTACATCTGAGTTCAGATTTTCCTTGGAGCCGTACAAACTTCCCAAGTACCCAATAGATAAGATGGTCTTGTTAGAGCTTACTCGACAACTTATAGCCTATGACAAGATCCAGAAAGGGAAGAAAAAGTTGGGATTGTACTTCCCAGTTTCCATAGGGGAGGGAAAAACTGAGGTATGCCCATGTTTGAAGGCTGCAAAGAGATCATCAAATGAGCTCTACTTCTTCAGCCTTTCGCTTTATCTGAAAAGGTCCGATTTTGAGCCTACAACAAGATCACATCAGTGGCGGGATCAAATTACCTACATAAAGTTCACCTTGAGGATTTCTGGGCAAATGCTGCAGATGGCAATGAGATTAGAAAGAGGATGCATTCTAGATTACCATTGAACATTATCAGAGCATGCAACATATTTCAGGTTCTTGATCAAATAGAGGAAGATCCAAATGTGATGGAAAAAGGATTCAATCTAGAAATGATAGTTCAGCCATATGATTGGAAAAGGAAAGAAGTCATAGATTTGAATGTTCTTTCAAAGGCAGTCTTGGATTTTACAAAGTGGTGGATTGAGTGTAAGTTTGAAAAACTAGTTGCACCAACAAATGGATTAACATATAGATTGATTTTTCATCGACCACTCAGGGATGAAAGATTAGGACAAATATCTGAAGGGACTGTTGAAGAAAGAGGAACTCCATTAGAGGATGTAGAAACCAAGAAAGGGAAAGAGGTATCTCGAGAGAAGCATCCTAGGAGTGAGAAAGTCATCCAAGAGCCTCAATAGAAGAAGCAAAAACATGGAAATGCTCCCTCTTCTCCGAGTCACTCTCCCAATGTTCAAGAGATAGAAACATTTGAAAGGTAGGAAGTAGAGACAAGCATCAGGAGATTTTAGCAAGAAGAAAATTTGGATAGGCCAGTGGATGATAGACTAAGTATAAATGCCTATGTGAAATCCGTGCAAGGGAGAGGGGGAGATCAAAATATAGCTACAGAGGAAAGTCTCGCTACACTCTTACAACAAGAAATGATGGAGGCTAAAGTTGGTCCACTAGAGGAAGAGGCTCCTGTAGTGGCAATACATATTCCAAATGTTGAAGCCGTAACTCCTGAAGTAGCGATGAATAGCCAGGAGGTGAAGAGGAGATCGACATTCAAGTAGTCCAAAGGAAAGAACAATTGGTGATTCTAGGGGACCAAAGTATACCCATTCCAGAATGGTCGAGGCAACAAATTCAGATGAGTGAACAAAAGGAGGTTGATCCGGCAATTGAATTACAAGAAATTTTGGACTGAGCAAACTGATTAGAAGAGCAAGGGAAAGCAAAATGATATACCAAGGTTGTTAGAGGAGAATCTTGGTCCAAAATCTTGCCGATTGCAACTCCTACGTTTGACAAGAGTAAAAATCAGATTACTCTAGAAGAATACCATGTTATAGAAATAAATCTTGGTCATGCCTCTCAGGAGCAAATATTAGAATAATTTGATGACTATACTCAAGCTTTGAAAGATAGACTGAAGAAGGTGGAAGAAGGGTACGAGAAACAAAAAAGAGAAATTAGAGCCTTATGTCAGTACATCAATGACTTGCCTCGTCCAGTAAGAGAGGAAGGTCCATCATTCATCCCTTCGACTAGTGTTTCCGCTAAAGTGGTAGATGATATTGTCAGGATCAAGCGGACTGCTCAAGGTGCAAAGGTTTTGGTTGAAGGAATTCATGAAGAAGCCTTCAAACATGGAGAAGAATTAGTGCAAGTACACAGTAGGGCATTAGCTACACTCTCCAAGATCCTTTGTATGGAGGAATTATGGGAGGATAAACATATTTACGAAGATGAAATAATTTCTGATATTCAAAATCTGATAGACCCCAAAGCAAGCATTGACCAATGGTCAAGTTATCAACAAGGGGGATATCTATGATTTTTTTCGACAATACAATGTAGTGATCACAACTAAGGAAATGTTTGAGGGCTTCACCAAGGAGTCCACTTGATGGAAAAGGTGCTTGACAACATCAAACAAGGGTTATCTGATACAACTACATCCTTATTATCACAAAGATTGGTTGAAGATGAAATGACAACTGATAATTTGAAAGTCAAGTTAGATGAATTCTTTTGGCTCAATGTGTATGAAAGAGATGATTTTGAGAACTTTTCCATCTTCTCGAATACAAGGCACAACACTCAGGACTCACTACCAGATTGGGAGGAAAGCTTGGGAAAAGCAGAAAGAGCAATTGTAGTTCTAGAGTTCAAGCAAAAATTGACACCAAGCATCAGTATAGAAGATTTGGAGACAATGTTGGATTGAATCAAGGATATAGCATTTAATGCATAGTGGGCGTTCTTAGTGGTCATTTATTGCACTCCACTCCCTAAACGAGCATGCATAGTGGGCATTTATTATCCACTATAGTAGTGGATTCCTTATTGCATTAATGTAGATTTCTTTTCTTTTCCCTAACCCTAATTAGGGCTGATGTCCCTGTTACCAAAATTTCACACATGCCGAATTTTACTTTAAGTAACATCACTGAAAGAACATTGCAAAAAGAAGCATACATTTTCTATTCATTACTATTCCATCTTTTTGCTATCATTTATGAAATCGTGAGCAAAAGAAATACAATGTTCATTGTATAGATCATCATTTGATATGTACAATTTTTATTGTTTACAAAGTATGAAATGAATTAATATGCTGATTAGAAAAGATCTCACACAAGCCGTGAGTCTAATTAGCTACGTTTCTTTCATAAAGAAATGCATAAACAAAAATACATATGCACAAAAGAAATAGTGATAGAGATAACCAGTCATTGCTTGTTGCTTTGATTGGTTATAAACTGGATATGTGTTCCCAAGATCCCTGCCGCACTCGTCCAGCTCCGAGCTCCATGCTCTCCAGTAGCTGCAAAAAAAACATAAAGCAACTGATGTTAGATCCCGAGGGATCTAAGCAATGACTACCTACCTCTACGACTACATATTCTATCTGTCAATGCATCCCGTCATGAAAGAAAACAAGCAGTGATATTAACATTTAGTGCTGAAAGAAATAAAACCATTTGTGAGTGTCACGAGCCCGTGCTCGAACCTCATAAGATATGCAACAGAATAGAAAAGATGAACAGACTAACAAATCTGTATTATGAACTTATTAATGAATATGTTCAACATGCAAATGGGAATTCAAGTTCCAGATTTTAATTCAACAAAAGAAATATGGAGGGAAAATATCAATCAAAACATAGCGTTGATATGCGGCTTGGTTATGTAACTATAGCTCTAAGTTAGAAGGACAAAAGTGTGGTAAATAACAGAGGTACTGTAACTTGGTAAGAGTTCCTAGCAAATCAATCATTTCAAAAAGTTCCAAACAGCATATAAAGCTCCAGCAAGTTTAGATCTACGGCTGCATTTAAAAGGCAACAATGATGGCTTCACCTTCAGTAATTATAAAGGAACTACTCATGCACAGTAAGAGGAGTGTTCCTTATAGACATTTGAAGAAGTCACAGTGCTGTTATTTAGAAAAGGAATGGCTACAGCAATACAGTAATAAAGATACCAGTGAATACAGCAGATATAACCAGCAAATGATTTAATGTCAACTGAACAGATACTTGTAAGCAATAGTGCAAATTTTACATCTAGAGGCTATGTGATAGGAAGTTGTGCTTGGGTTAAGCAAGAGAACACATCAATGCAAAAGAGCAAGCTTCAAATTTGCATCAAAGATCAATGTCCATCAGCAAGCAAAACAAGATGAACCAAGCTTAAATAATTCAGTCATTAGTGAAGCTCTCAGAAGTGGTTTGTCTAGCATGGTTAATGATAATAGTACTCTTGATAGTCATCATGGGGATGTGAGAAGCAGCGGCATGGGAATTGTGAATACATTATCACAAAAAAGAAAAAAATGAAGCTTATCACCATTATAACCATGCACTCCAGTATGAAAGTCAAGAACTTCAGCATCCAAAATTGGATAAGCAGATGGAAAGACCCCTTAGATTTGTATAGCTGGAACAAGAGCAGAGCATGGTAACTATGAAGCTACAGTCAGTGATAAATTACAAATTTTCCATCATGAATATATGAACTGTAATGACAAAATGGAACGCTACAGCTATAAGAAGGAGAAGACTCCAAGGTGGTGTTAGAAATGCTCAGGAATTAACCGTGTGAACTCCCAAAAGGATTGAGGTAATTCTCAACCAAGATCCACGCTTAGTAACAGCCAAGAGATGCAGAAAATTTTCCACAACAGGGGCCGTAAAGTTCTAAAAGGCCTTAATAATAAAAGCAAGAGATCAGTTCGACTACCAATAACTCGTGACAGCAAGCTCAAATTGAGAAATCTCAGCACATCTGTTAGTGGCCATGAAGAAATGCACAAATGAAGGTGCCAAAACCAGAACAGCAAAATTCTAAGCTCCAGCAAATATGATAATAGCATCCAAACAAGAAGTTCAGCATGAAATTATGAGCAAGAAATCCCTTTTCGATATGTTGCAAAAATAATAGTTTCCAGCAACACCTCTAAACAAAACCCATGTCATTTCTTCCCAACAGCGAACATGAATGTCTCATTTTATGCTTTATGACGGATTCAGACATAGCAAAGAGCCAAGTTCGGCTAAAGTGAGGAAGAAGAGATGGCGTTTAATTTATGATAACCTTCAGCATAAAATCGCAATCTCTAGATGCTAGATCAACTATATAACAACATGGAAGGGATTTGAGATCTGTATTTCATGACAATAATTGTGTTCAAAAGGAAAGATAGAGCTTACTATGATATATATTTCATGCCCACGAATTGAGAGAAACCTGGAGTGAAATCACCAAAGACTCACGCCATGAAGGAACCATACAATTTCAGTGGAAATCCTCCAGGAAAACGCGACAGTGAATGTTTTCCAAAACGTAGCCTGCTGCTGAACTTGTGGCCAAGTGAGGAAGAAGAGATGGTGTTCAAAGCTAACCGAGCCCAAGAGGCAAAGAGAATCACGAGGGGGCAGATCCCGCCTTCAGCACACACACAAAAAAACTAGTAAGTTCTTCATCAACTGTCGCAAGGAACCCAACAAACCCTCACTCTCCTTGGCCATGACTTCTTCATGCAATGTGTAAATGCAAAAAAAATAAAAATGACAAAGATGATTAGGGTATTCAAATAAGTATTTTGCCATTTCTCATATTTTAGAAAAATTTGAAGTCCGGGATTAGGGAGGAGTTTTTGCCTTTTTTTAATTCCTCAATGGCCACAAGCTGTCGCCCAAGTCTTTCTTCCCCCTAGATCAACACTTATCGTATTTCTTTTGCAAAGTTTTGTTTGGTTTAACTCTTTTAAAGGTTTTAAATTTAAATATATTTCCTTCATTGGTTTCCTTTTATAATATAATTTATTCATTTTGTTATTTTAGTAAATATTAGTTATTCTATTGAAATATTAAGTAATTGATTTTATTACTTAATATTTTATATAAATAAAAGGACAACTAATATTTATTAAAATAAGAAAGGATAAATTATATTATAAAAGTTATTAAATAATAGATATTAGATGCTTTATATTTATTTAAAATATAAATCATTTAATAAGTATCATAACAGGAAATAAATATTTATTTTCCTTTTAAGAGGGTTGAGAGATATATTTTGCAGATCATTATGATTAAGTGTTGAGTCATGTATGATAAGATTTGAGGGCAGGAAATTATTGCTTTTAGGGGACTTTTGGAGTCTTGCAGGAGTTTTGGGGCTACATTTATGAGGGGCAGTTGGTGATATTATCAGACCATGCCCTTTGGGCTATTATGTACACCTTTTTGAAGTCTTGTCAGGGACTCAAGTTGGCGTTTGGGGTTGAATCCGACCCAACATTTATGACTTTCTAAATGCAGTTGGGTATTTTGGTGCATAAGTATGAGTTGAAGGCTCATTTGTGGGGGTTCTGATTTGTGTGGATGGAGGTTTTGTGGCTATTCTCTGAGTCTTGGACTTCATTCTACAGAGTCTGTAATTCATTTCTGGAGATATAATACAGGTTGCAGTAGTGTGATTATGCTTGGTGAAGTCATCAGTGAGCCCTTTTCCTTTCTACAATTTCTGTGTGCATTTTAAATGATTGGATAGGTTAACTTGTGAATGTTTCATTATTCCTTGTTTTTCTGTCTCATTTTAGCACCTTTGTGTAGAGCAGTAAGTTTGTTTGCAGGTTGTAACATGTGTTTTTAGGTGAAATTCAATCAAAGGGAGGTATTAGTTTATCTTTCTCTTTGTGGTTTCAGTGGAAAACCTTATTATAAATCATTTTGCAAGCCTTTACAGGAAGTTGTGCTTTATCTGTGTTTCATAAAGCTATATAATCCTCTCTGTTATATGTGGGTTACATTTCCATATCCCTCTTTGGTGTATCACTTCCTTAGTTTAGACTTAAGGTTTAGGTTTGGTTTTCAACAACTTCTTCCCCTTTTCCCTCAAGTTTTCTTTAAGTTTTAAGAGGTTATCACTGAGAGATTCAATAGGAGCCAGCCTAGAATCCGGAGGTTTCATCTCACTGTCCAGTCCCATATAGTGAAGTGAATCCCATGTTAAGTAAGGGTTACTGAACATTTTCCATGTTCAGTAAAGGGTGCAAATCCTGAAACTTAACAGTCGTACGATTTTTGCCATTAGTTATTTGAATCATTCGGTCCAATCGTTGTAATCGATGACCTATATAAGGGCCTAACTCTTCATTTGTAAAGAGGAGGATTTTTTGAGATTGTTCCTATGAGCTCGTTAGATAATAAAGTTTTCATCGAAGCTTGGTGAATACTTGATGTGTCTTAGTGCTTGCTTGTTCTCTTAAATTCCCTCACTTTGATTAAGTTTAGTTAGTTAAAGTATTGTGATTGTTAAGTAGGAGATGATTTCCACAGCAAGTCAAATTGTGATATTGCTATCAGGATTTAACTGTGTGATTTTGAGTAAAACTCATTGACCCATGTTTCATGAGTAGTGATTCAACATGAATCCATCTCTCATGAAAATAAATGGAACACTTAGCACTCATTGGATTTAGGTGATGCTCACAAGGGTGAAGCACTTGGACTTCTCGAGAGGTGACCCATCCCAGTATTACTCTAGCCTGAGCGCGCTTAACTACAGAGTTTCCTCCATTGTTAAACCCGAAGCTTGCAACCCCATTTGCAAAACCTTCACCAAGTGTTGTGCCTTATGAACCATTCATTAGAAAGCCCCTTAAGCTCATCAATTGATAAGTAGGAGATGATTTCCACAGCTCATGAAAGATGGGTCAATGAGTTTGACTCAAAATCACACAATTAAATCTTGATAGCAATATCACGTATTGTGATTGTACTAGAGAATGCAATGGTGTTTTGATGAATTCCTTTGGTTCATACTTTTGACGTTTTAGTGATTCTAAATCATTGTGCAAAGTTAGCCTAAACTTCTTTCATGCATATGTTTAACTTCTATCACTCACATACATTTTTCTTTATGGTGGTCTGAAAATCTTTGGCATAATCCTTGAAGATTGCACCAGTTCATGCGTAGTTGTAGTATAACTTAGTGAAGCGGAGTTTGGTAAATTGCGGAATTTGTCCACCAGAGTACCATTTAATGTCATCACTATCTTTAGGATTAGAATAGAATTCTTGAACCCTATCCATTTTCATTTTTGCATATTTTCTTAAAAAGTACTTCATTGCAAAACCTTTAGATAGGTCCCACATCCAGAGTGGCTTGAAATAAATTTGAGTAAACATACGTAAAGCCCCTTGTAATCTTCAGCAAATCACATCAACCACTGAGCTTATCCAAAGTCAAGCCTTGACATTGAAGGAACCTTGGAGTTATCATATGATCTTCTAGCAATCTTAGCATATATGAGACTTTGTTCAAGAGAGAATAAGATATTTCAGTATTTTGTTCTACTATTTGGTGGGTCATAAAACATGCATCAACATAAATTGGCGCTAGAAAGAGGGCCTTAACTGAAATATTTAACAAAAGTTTACATATTGGAGCACATTAATTCATCCCTGCTTGAGGTACATTGACGATACTTGAGATTCACTCTGGAAGCGCACAAACTGCAAGAGTTGAATTTTGATCCAAAGCCTAGGCAAGGAAATAAAGAAGCATCTACAAGTCAGAATTCACCAAGTGTAGCTGATCTCACAAGGATATTCCAAACTCCACCACCTCAACATCAAGCACAAGGATCAATCCAAGGAGGAGTTCCACTAGGAGCTACTCAAATTCAATAGTTATTTGTCCAAACACCTATACAAGTCATCACAACCACAGCTATCCAGCAATGGTGTCCGAAGAATGCATCACCCCTTGCAACATTTGCCGCCTACAACAATATGCCGAAGAATCTTGAACACTTTTGTTCTAAATTCTTTGTGAATGATGTGAACTGCACTGCTGATGAGAACATTAAGATTTTTGACGATGTTGCTTGTAGACTATTTACCTATTCATATGGAGAGGAGGCATTCTACTAATATATCAATCTACCTTCGAATTCAATACAAACTCGGCGACAGTTGAAGGATGCATTCCTCGGGAAATTCAGATTGCTTATAACACTTGCTGAATTGTATAGGCAATTCATCGAGACAAGGAGACAAGAGTGTGTGACGATTGGTGCTTTCAATAATCGATTTCAAAGGGCTTATTTAAGATTGTGTGACCCATATTGCATAGGAGATGATGCAACATGACCTATCTACTATGCAGCCTTGGATTGTTTCACGTCTATATTTATTCAAAAAACTCATTTGGCTCCTACAAGTTTGATTCAAGCATATGATGAGGCTGAGAAAGTTAGTTTGCAATCACCTGCAACTGCGAAAGGAGCACACAACTATATAGTTGGACTGAATTTTATCCTTATAATTATATTTCATAGCAACATTATAAGTTATTGTTGCCAACTCCATAATTATAATACCAACTACATTTTACAACTAAGAGTTAGTGAATTATATATCCCTTCCTTACATATATTTGTTCCTATTATCATCTCTAATTATATCTTATAACATATATTATATTACTAATATATAAATCATCATACCTCTTCCCATTGATGGTGGGACCTTTGCATTTATAACCTGCACTTGCCCCAAGGAGTTGGAGGATTTGAGGTACATAATCCTTCCACGATTTATGCATTCCCCTCTGCAATAGTAAGTTTGACCAACAAATTCACTTAATGCATCTTTCTGCTGATCGTGGTGACATAGGACCCTAACTCAACATATGGTGGTTCCTTTTCCACGTAGTCATTCTCCTTACCAATTTTCGATCACCCTTATATAAGAAAAGTTCCTGATGTGACTAATGTGAACCCTCCTCGATGCTTGTGTTCGTTCTCACCCTTGGATTTAAGTGGATTGATGTGGCAAAGACTGTCATGACATTTAATTCCTCAATCCTATTTGTTTGTGTTGATCACTCTGCAATAGTAGAGAACACAGATATAGATATTGCATTAGCACATACAACGACAACCATAGCTATGACAGCAATTAGGAACCATTAATATACATGCATATCATCGTCTCCTCTCTGAATCTGCTGCTGAGTATGGGTATCCCTCCCGACGGTTTTAGAATTCTCTTTCCCGCGTTACAAATATGGGTGGTTGTGTTTATCAGGTCATCAATGTTGATGTGTATTTCTTCATATCCCCCCATATCCTGTCTAGTTTCATGAAATCTCGCAGCTACCCATTATACTCAATAAGGTCAATATATCAGAGATCGATGATACCACCAATCTTAGCGGCAGAAGTAGCAAGAACACCCTTTGCAGCAAGCGGCAAAATAACAAAATAAGGCACATAGAAGAGTGGCAACCAGCCTTGTATAAAGATGGTGGAGGGATCAAGAAAAATCCACCAAAGCTATTGCCACTACGGGTTTCACCAAATCTACCACAGTTAGTTCGGAAAATATGCAAAACATTCCAAATAGGGCACTCAAAAATTAATTTCCGTAGCTTCAAAGCCCTTCTTTAAGACCTTGTCCATCGCCAACATTTACCCCAATGACACAAACTAGTGCAAGATTTCCCGATCTTCCATACTAGGGAGTTGGTGCCCGTGAAGTCTAACTTGTCCGAAGCTTTAATTCTGTTCACATGAGTTCTTTATTGGACAGGACTAAAAATAATTATTCTCTGTGTTATGTGTCAAGATAACTATATTATCATCTACATTTGCAGTTGGCTTTGATACCATGTTAAATTCCACGAGGATCACTGCAAATGTACTTAGCACCACCATGATATTCAGTATATGTTTTCCAAATGACAGAGTCCTTATATTTATATGAGGAATAAACCAAGAGAAGAGACATGTCCCTTAATGGGACATGTCTATTCAACAATATAAATAATAATAAATATAATTAAAAACTTAATTACATATATATATAAAATTGATTTCTCTTTGATCTCAAAGGTTTATCCTACTAAAGCTACCAAAACATCAACATTCTCGCGTACAATTCAGACTCATTTCTCAATTTAATTTTTTAATGGTCAATAGTTGACGTCTAATGAAGGCTCACAAGCAGCCTTGCATCACCAATCTTTTTATATTGTTTAATTTTTGTATTTTTTGTGAAGGTTGGAGCATCAAGAGCATATTTCAGAGAGATGAAGGATTAAATATTTTTTCCTATCAATACTAGGCTTTCATTTCAAAAACCAGTGGCAATTATGTGATTTTGAAAGTATGATATTGCACGATTTCATGATTTCAAGGGTTGAAGCGATTTATCGGCATACTTTGAACTGAGAACCAATCAATTTACTCATATAGATGGCTATGGAATTTTTTTTTAAAGAGAAACGTTTGGCATTTCATTCATATCTTGTTTTTCCAATTCAGGCACCTAAATGAAGGGAAAAAATTAGTGAATTTTGATAAATTATTAATGACTCTTAAATTCCAAATGAGCACAACTTGACTTATGTTTTTATTTATTTTTCAAAGCCATGTACAGCAGCAAGGTCTTAGATATGGCACAGAAAGCTTGTGTTTCATATTTGGAAGCTTTTGATAAAGGATTTCAAGCCTATACAAAGGAATTTCAAAAGACAATTGGAGGGAAATGAAAGAAAAAATTTGGATTCTTCTTTTGATGCCTCGGAAAGGTCTTAATCTCTATAAAATACAACCTTTACTGACGTTAAGAAGCAACTATAAGAAACAGCAAAGTTGGAGAAAGAACTTGCAGATTGCTCTAGGGGATTGCATAAGGAAGAGATTAGGAAATCATTTTACGAAGTGGAGAGAAATAGAAGAAGAGAAAAAGAGTTTTAGAGGCGTGTTGTAGGCATTCAAGGCAGACATGATTTCTTTAGAATGGAGAAAAAATTCAGACTTCAAAAGATGAGTGGAGCCATGAAAGCGTGAAGAGACGAGTATCTAAGATTTGCAGGTAGGATGTGTCTGGAAAGTGTTTGTAGAATATCTGAATTATGTTTATTGTTTAAAATTAAATGCTTCATAGATGTTATTTTTCTTGTGTTATTTTGTTGCGCAAATGTATAAATGGAAGTTACTCATATTTTGTTTTCATATAGTGAATTGAATGGTATGCTAAGGCTGGAAGATTGGGCAGTTTGATAGGACCCTTCAATCTTGTCTGCATCAACGTTGATGTCATAGTGATAGATGTTACTGTTGTTTAATATGTATATATTTAGAATGTTTGATGATATATATTAGTCATTCCCTTGCTGTAGCATTAATACCCCCGAATTTTGGAAAATATATTGACATATGGAAATGTTTCTAAATAGAAAAAGAGTGTCTTTATAGTTATGATGAGTACAATCACATATGCATGAAGAATAGAATTTTAGCTTGTCTTCTTTGGTGGAGATGTACCTTGTTCATCAAGTATAGATTGGTTAGTTATTGATACCTCTGCTATCTAAATGCCGATGATATGTCATGGGTGCGCTTATTTATTGTTGGAGATTGGACTTAGGTAACCAAGCCTGTTGATTGTTTGGATGGTTACCTTTGAGTCTCCTTCAATTGTAAATCCATAGATACCACTTTTAGGTGCGTGTTTAAAGTCTTGTATCAAGACCCTTTAGCTCCATAAGTTTATTTGTTTGAAATTTGAATGCTAATCTGTTGAGTACAGCCAACAAACATTTCCACTTGAGAATCTGTAAATCCTACTATGTTAGATTGGCCTTACAAGTCTAATGGATGTTATTGCAGGAATATATGGTACTCTGATTGCTACTTTTGAACTACTAGAAAAACCATGAAATGTGATACCCTTGCATGAATGTATCAGCGGATAAATGTATTTATACTGACATTTACTTCAAAACAACATTATATTGTCTTCTACTTTGGAGCACTGCAGGTATTATTTGTTATGGTTGGCACAGCAATGACAATTATAATATGGTTCTTTGCATCAAAACATGCTGAACATTCAGTTTCTATTGTTTCTGATGCTCTTCGTGCTGAGTTGCTTGCACATGCTAAAGCATATACTACATCAGTTTTCAAAGGAAATTGTGAATCTACGACCCATTTAGCTCATTTGATGGTATCATCTTTGATAAAAGGCAACCTGACTTCATTTTCAACATTGGAGAACCAGGTTGGTACTTTGAGTTGGGTAATGTTAATTTGGATTCTGGAATATGTTATGATTTCTCATGATTGTCAGTAGCCAATATTAATGGCATTTACTGGTTATTGTAGATAAAACCAGCTCTCTTTCAGGAATATTCAACTATTCCATACACAGCACAAGTTTTCTACATGGGAGAAAATGGATTGTTTGTCTCTTACTACACAGATTTTAATGAGACATTGATCTTATATGCAAACACAACCTATAGAGACAAGAGTACGACACATGCAGGAGATATGGCTTCTTATAGGCAACAGTATCAATGGTATTGTCAGAAAGCTAGTGCTACAACAGGCCTACCATTAGGGGAAGCAATTCCAACAGGCACATATCCTCTTTGGCACACAGAGTGGTTCAGAGATACTCTTAACAGTAATAATGGATTTGGTACTTGGGTCCTGGCATTTGGTCAACCTAAGGAACTATTATTCCTTTCATTGGCTTCTATTAGAGATTTGTCTTCTGCAGATCCTTCTGGAGTATTAGCTTTAGGAGTCCCCCTGAGAATTTTAATGGATTTCATTACACATCTAAATCTTCTTGGTGGTGATATGTATTTAGCCACACTGGATGGATATTTTCTGGCACAAACAGGAGCTGCTTTCCATGTTGGAGGAGAACTAGACAAACCCATATTGTTAGAAGCTACGAAATCAGGCAATCCTGTTGTAGCGGGAGCAGCATTGCATCTAATAAATAAATTAAGGAATCTATCAAGATTGGGTGATGAAACTTTCAGTTCCTCGGATGCAAGAATTCAAGGTGCATCATACATAGTGGACAGTGCACCTATCCATCTTCCTGGAATAACTGTGGTATACAACTTTTCTATTCGCTGCAAATATTCTGAATTTAACATTTGCATGATAAAAAAGGGAAGCTATGTTTTTTTTCGAAATAACTGTGAGAAATATTATTCCTTGATTCAATCCATGAAATCTACTAATAAAGATCATGGAGAAAACTTCTTGTATTATTTACAAATATGAGTTCATTTTCCATTCCATGATGTTTATTTTTACCTTATGAGGATACTGAAACAGTGGATTTGTTTTGTATCATCTCATGCTTTTAATTATTTCTGACTTATAAGGCAATTTACTTGTCTAGGTATGCGTTGTCATCATTCCCTGCAAAAGTATTTGGCGTCATCTGGAGAAACAAGGCCACACAACGTTAATTTTGCTAATAATCTTGGCAGCCTGCATGTTCTTTGTAAGCTGTGCTTTCATTTTTTTGCTTACTCAAGCTGTGAACAGAGAAATGCACCTATGTGCAGCATTAATTCAACAACTTGAGGCAACAAAACGAGCAGAGAGAAAAAATAACCAAAAAAACATTACTTTTGCTAGAGTGAGTCATGACCTGCGAATGTCTCTTGCAGCTATCATTGGCTTAATAGATCTTTGCCATTATGATGCTGTTGAAGGTTCAGAATTGGAGATGAACCTTTTGCAGATGAATTCTTGTGCAAGTAACTTACTTGGTAAGTGTAGTATCCCTTGCAATTCTGAATTTAATTTTCTGATTTTTTGACCTGAGAATTTTGTCAAACACTTTGCACGCAAGGATTATATTGTTGATATAAATTCTGATTCCTTCTAAATGCCAAACTTTAATAGATACGCTTATAGAAAACTCGAAAATATCTAATTATGAAGATACAAATATTTTTTTGTATTTTTTGACATGTATATGCATTGGTTAAAGATGAGAAAAAATATGCATCTACAACAATATGACATTAGGGAAAATGCCTCCCATGCAACATTAATTATATTCTAATCCCTTTAAAGTGATAACTTTCTTATATAAAACTATCATATAAATCATATTACAATGTTTCCACAACTGATTACTAAATCCCTGCAAACTGGCCTTGAAACAATGCAAAATATAAATGGATGCTAACGTGGAAATTGCCCAAAATATCTCGATATTATTGTAGCATTGGTACTGTAGCAAAAACACTGTTCACCTTCATCTAAAGGAAAGTCTTCCAAACTCTTCCAAAATCATTGTCCAAATGTTCCAGCCCTACTGCAATATATCTAAAATTAATATTAGACTTATTTCTTCAATCTTACTTTAGAAATCTAACCCTTGGCGAAAATTTTGGCCCGATGAAAAAACTGATTTGTAATCTCAACAGCTGCAACACTTAGGAGGATCTTTCACAACCTCAATTATGCGAACCAATGCGACTGTTCGCTTCCAATGACCAATGTAGCAAATTGCAGATACTATTGGCTCCACAAGTTATCAAGCAAAGTAAATGGCAACACATTCAATATCTAACAATGAGGCTTTCCTCCCTATTTATTCTTTTCCTCCAAGAGGCTTCCTTCTAGAAGAAATAAAAATAATATTTAATTTCACTTTCTAGAACATTCACCTTTTCTCACAATAATTTTTAATTGCACTTTGAAGTAATATTAAAATATAATTAATAATAAGTGCAAATAACATCATAGGTTACATAATCCATGGCTGCAAGAAGCCAAAGTCGCCAGAAGTCTATGGCTGTAGGAAAACTATGACAATGACAAGAAACTGCCCACACGACCCTCTCCTCAACACTTTGGCCTACGAGGGTTCAATTATAGGCGAAACTCCATTAAATCTGAGTGCTAGTGAGAAAGGGACATTAATGTTTGCTTTCCCTGAAATTGCTTGTCCTCAAGTAATTTCAACTTTGGATGCTGCAAAATCTTCTCACCTTCATAAGAAGCATCCTCAATCGGAAAGTCCTTCCATTTGATCAACTATTCCTTGATAACTCGTCTCCTCAACTGTTTCTCGCTGACATCCAATATAGCCTTAGATGCCAGAATCAACTTACCCTCGTCATCTGAGGGCGATATAGATATGGAAGGTACCACATGATGTCCTAATGCCTTCTTGAGGTTTGACACATGAAAAAAATTATGAACCTTACTATCAGCTGGTAACTCCAATTCATAAGCCACCTCACTCATACACCTAATGATTAAGAAAGGTCCGCAGTGTTGTGGCTTGAGCTTCTCTGCACCATTCTTCTTGAGTGTAGACTATCTATAAGGCTGCAATATTCAACTTTTCAACTATTGAGCTTTGCACATTGCTTCTACTGGTTTTGCGCTCTATGAATATTTTCCCTTAGAGCCCTCACGATATCTTGATTTTTCTGTAGAAAAACTCTAGCACTAGGTACTCTACTATCACTCATCAATAATCAAGAAAGCTATGTGCCTCATAACCATACAAGACCATAAATGGTGTCATCTGAAAAGAAAGATGGTAGGTAGTATTATAGTAGTACTTAGAGATCTTTCCATTTAACCCACCCTTTTTGTTGTCCTGCAATGCAGTTCCTGCGATATCCCTCTACTAATTTATTGACTATTTATGTTTGAATGTTACTTTGTGGATAGTAAATAGTACTCGGAGTGATCTTAGTCCCACATAATTTGAAAATCTCCTACCAAAAGTGAATCATAAACCAATTTTCTCTATCACTGACAATGTTTTGTGGCAACCCATGCAATCAGAATATATAACGGAAAAAACATCTTCCAACTTGTGAAGCTAAAAATGTCTAAGTGATTTTAAAGAAATGAGCATATTGATAAGTAGGAGGTATTCCATAGCAAGTCAAATCTTGATATTGCTATCAGGATTTAACTATGTAGTTTTTGAGTCAAACTCATTGACCCATGTATCATGAGTAGTGATTCAAACATGAATCCATCTCTCATGAGAGTAAATGGAACACTTAGCACTCATTGGATCTAGGTGATGCTCATAGAGGTGAAGCACTGGGACTTCTTGGGAGGTCACCCATCCCAGTACTACACTAGCTCGAGCGCGCTTAACTACTGAGTTTCCTCCATGGTTAAACCCACTCTGCTTGCAACCCCATTTGCAAAACCTTCACCAAGTGTTGTGCCTTATGAACCATTCATTAGTAAACCCCCTTAAGCTCATCAATTCATAAGTAGGAGGTATTCTTACAGCAAGTCAAATTGTGATATTACTATCAAGATTTAACTGTGTTGTTTTTTGAGTCAAACGCATTGACCCATATATCACGAGTAGGGATCTAAGCATGAATCCATCTCTCATGAGAATAAATGGAATACTTAGTAGTCATTGAATCTAGGTGATGCTCAAAGAGGTGAAGCACTGGGACTTCTCGCAAGGTCACCCATCCTAGTACTACTTCAGCACAAGTGCGCTTAACTATAGAGTTTCCTCCATGGTTAAACCCACTCTACTTGCAACCCCATTTTCAAAACCTTCAACAAGTGTTGTGCCTTATGAACCATTCATTGGAAAGCCCCTTAAGCTCATCAATTGATAAGTAGGAGGTATTTTCCATATTAAGTCAAATTGTGATATTGGTATCAGGATTTAACTATGTAGTTTTTGAGTCAAACTCATTGACCCATGTATCACGAGTAGTCATTCAAACATGAACCCATCTCTCATGAGAAAAAATGGAACACTTATCACTCATTGGATCTAGGTGATGCTTACAGAGGTGAAGCACCAGGACTTTCTGAGAGGTCACCCATCCCAATACTACTCCAACACAAGCACTCCTAACTACAAAGTTTCATCCATGGTTAAACCTAACTTTGCTTGTAACTACATTTGAAAAACCGTTGCCAAGTATTGTGCCTTATGATCCTTTCATTAGCAAGCCCCTTAAGCTCATGAATTGATAAGTAGGAGGTAATTTCCACACCAAGTCAAATTGTGATATTGTTATCAAGGTTTAACGGTGTAGTTTTTGAGTCAAACTCATTGACCCATGTATCATGAGTAGTGATTCAAACATGAAACCATCTCTCATGAGAATAAATGGAAAACTTAGCACTCATTGGATTTAGGTGATGCTCATAGAGGTGATGCATCGGGACTTTGTGGGAGGTCACCCTTTGCAATCTTACTCAACCGCACAAAACTACGTAGTTTTCTCCATCGTTAAACTCACTCTTCTTGAAAACCCATTTGCAAAACCTTCACCAAGTGTTGTGCCATATGAACCATTCATTAGTAAGCCCCTTAAGCTCATCAATTGATAAGTAGGAGGTCTATTCCACAGCAAGTCATATTGTGATATTGCTATCAGGATTTAACTGTGTAGTTTTTGAGTCAAACCCATTGACCCACGTATCATGAGTAGTGTTGATGTGTGTTTTATGACTCACCAAATAGTAGAACAAAATACCGAAATATCTTATCCTCTCTTGAATAAAGTCTTGTGTATGCTAAGATTGCTAGAAGATCATACAATGACTTCAAGGTTCCTTTAATGCCAGGTCTTGACTGTGGATAAGATTGGTGGTTGATGTGATTTGTTGATGATCACGAGGGGCCTTACATGTTTATACAGATTCATTTCAAGCCATACTAGATGTGGGAGCTATCTTAGGTTTTGCAATGAAGTACTTTTTGGAGTTTTCACAAAATATGCAGAAATTCAATAAGATAGGGTTCAAGAATTCTATTCTAATCCTAAGAGTAGTGATAACAACAAATAGTACTCTAGTGGGAAAATTCCTCAATTTACCGAATTTCGCTTCGCTAAGTTATACTACAACTACACGTGAACTGGTGCAATCTTCAAGGGTTATGCTAAAGATTTTCATATCACCGCATACGACATCATAAAGAACAATGTATACGAATGATAGAAGTTAAGAATATGCATGAAAGGGGTTCAGGCTAACTTTGCATGACGAGTTAGAATCACTAAAACGTCAAAAGTATGAACCAGAGGAATTCATCAATACACCATCATATTCTTCATTGTAATCACCACACATTAACTAGGCTAAAATTAATCTAGTTGAAGAAATTTAGGAGAACAAGCAAGCACTAAGACACGTCAAGTATTCACCAAACTCCAGTGAAAACTTTATTATCTCAGTAACTCATACCAACAATCTCATAAAAAATCTCTCCTTTACAAATGAGAAATGAGGCCTTTATATAGGTCCTCAATTACAATAGGTGGCTCAGATGATCACAATAACCGATGGCCAAGATTGTGCCACATCAGCCCTAATTAGGGTTAGGGCAAAGGAATGGAATCTACATTAATGCAACAAAGAATCCATTACTGTAGTGGGTAATAAATGCCCACTATGCATGCTCGTTTAGGAAGGAGTGGGGTACAATAAATATCCACCATGCATGTCCATTACTCAATAAATGCTCAGTCTTCCTTGAATAAATTATTCTTGATTCCATTCTCTGAATGCATAGAAGTTTGACTTGGAGACCTCAGTTCTTCATCAAAGATAATTGGATGTCGTGAAATGATGATGGAGGCCATGTAAGCTCGAGTCTTTTCCAACTGCATCATTTTAACTAAGATCCAACTTTGACTAACTTTTTTGAAAATCTCTCTTCAAACATTCTCGTCTTCCATGTACTTGCTTGGAAATTTATCTCCCTAAAATGGATTGGAATCCCTTGCTGATGATTACATCACTCTAGAATTTCTTCATATTGAACTTCCTTCGCCATGTTCTTGGATTTTTGGATTTGAACTTTGATCTTTGAACCTTGAATGTCTAGGACCGGATCACTTAGTACTTTGATTTTGGTACTAGAATTTTGGATTTGAGCGTCTTTCTTGAATTTCTAGAACTAGAGCTTTCTCCTCCTTTTTCTTCAAATGCTTTCAATTCACTGTTATGCCTTTTCTTACATTTTGAAGAATTCCCCTTGTTTTAATCATCATCAATCATTTTTCCAGTCTTGGGTACACACTTGAAGAGGGTGAAATTCAAGATCTGGAGGAGAAATTTCCAGCACTTAATCCTTTTTCATTTTTCCATGAAGGAGAAAGTTTCCAACACTTAGCCATTTATTCTTCCATGAAGGAGGAATTGCAACACTTAGCCAGTTTTTGCTTGTATGAAGGGCAAATCTCCAACACTTAGCCTTTTTTTGCTTCCATGAAGGAGAAATTTCCAACACTTAGCCATTTTTGGTTCCATGATTTCTAATTCTCTTGCTCGTGGAAATTTTGAGTGGTCATGGATTTTGTCCATGATGGAAGAATCCCGCAACTACCATTTTTCTTCAAGGCTGGATTTTTTGAGAGATCGTGGATTTTGTCCATGATGGAAGAATTCCGCAACAACCATTTTTTTCCAAAGCTGAATTTTTTGAGAGATTGTGGATTTTGTCCATGATGGAAGAATTCCGCAACAACCATTTTTCTCCAAGGCTAGATTTTTTGAGAGATCGTGGATTTTGTCCATGATGGAAGAATTCTGTGACAGCCATTTTTCCTATTATTTTCATGCCTTTCTACTTTTGGATATTTCAGGGTGATTCCAGACAACCATTTTTTTCTTGATTGATTGTCGTGCTTGCTCATTCTTTTGGATATAGACACATGTACCCTTTTGGCTCTTTATCAACCATAGCTCACTTGTTGTAGAAATAGACCTGCCAAAAATAGACATTCTAAAAATAGTAAGTTGTCCCAAAGTCAAAATAAGGCCAATCTAAGAGGCAGTAAAATTTACTAAAAATAGATTTTCTAAAAATAGTAAGTTGTCCCAAAGTCAAAATAAGGCCAATCTGAGAGGCAGTGAAATTTAGTAAAATAGACTTACTAAAAATAGTCTTTCTAAAAATAGTAAGCCAAGACATTTAATTCTCAAACAAGCAAATAATTTCCATTCTCAGAGCCACATGGACAACACTTTCCACATTTGGCCAATTTTACCAATTCTCATTTGAAAGAGGGAACTTTAGAAGATTGAGCCCAATACTACCAAGAATTAAAGCCAAAAGGACAAGACCAAGAGACAAAAGGGTGCCCCCAAATTTGCAATGGGGCGATGGTGTGAAAAGCCCACAACAAGTAGTAATGCAAACATGAATTTATCTTTCATGAGAATAAATGGAACAATTAGCACTCATTGGATCTAGGTAATGCTTGTAGAGGTGAAGCATCGAGACTTCCTGAGAGGTCACCCATCCCAGTACTACCCCAACTCGAGTGCGATTAACTATGGAAAGTTAAACTCATTCTGCTTGCAACCCCATTTGAAAATTCTCCACGAAGTGTTGTGCCTTATGAACCATTCATTAATAAGCCCCTTAAGCTCATCAATTGATAAGTAGGAGGTATTTTCTATAGCAAGTCAAATTGTGATATTGCTATAAGGATTTAACTATGTAGCTTTTGAGTCAAACTTATTGAACCATGTATCATGAGTAGTGATTCAAACATGAATCCATCTCTCATGAGAATAAATGGAATAGTTAGCAATGATTGGATATAGGTGATGCTCAGAGAGGTGAAGCACTGGGACTTCTTTGGAGGTCACCCATCCTAGTACTACTCCATCTCAAGCATGCTTAACTACTAAGTTTACTCCATGGTTAAACCCACTCTTCTTGTAACCCCATTTGCAAAACCTTCACCAAGTGTTGTTCCTTATGAACCATTCATCGCTAAACCTTTTACGCTCATCAATTAATAAGTAGGAGGTATTTTCCACAAGAAGCCAAATTTTTTTATTGCTATCAGGATTTAAGTGTGTAGTTTTTGAGTCAAACTCATTGACCCAAGTTTCATGAGTAGTGATTCAAACATGAGTCTATATCTCATGAGAATAAATGGAACAGTTAGCACTCATTGGATCTAGGTGATGCTTACAGAGCTGAAGCATCGGGACTTCTTGGGAGGTCACCCATTGCAATACTACTCCTACTCGAGCATGCTTAACTACGAAGTTTCCTCCATTGCTAAACCCACTTTTCTTGCAAGCCCATTTGCAAAACCTTCACCAAGTGTTGTGCCTTATGAGCCATTCATTAGTAAGCCACTTAAGCTCATCAATTGATAAGGAGGTATTTTCCACAGCAAGTTATATTGTGATATTGATATCAAGGTTTAACGGTGTAGTTTTTGAGTCAAACTCAATGACACATGTATCATGAGTAGTGATTCAAACATGAATCCATCTCTCATGAGAATAAATGGAACACTTAGCAATCATTGGATCTAGGTAATGCTCATAGAGGTGAAGCGCCGAGACTTCTCGTGAGGTCGCCCATCCTAGTACTACAGCTCGAGAGCGCTTAACTACAAATTTTCAGCCATGGTTAAACCCACTCTGCTTAGAACCCCATTTGCAAAACATTCACCGAGTGTTGTGCCTTATGAACCATTCATTACTAAGCCCCTTAAGATCATCAATTGATAAGTAGGAGGTATTTTCCACAGTAAGTCAAATTGTGATTTTAGTATCAGGATTTAACTGTGTAGTTTTTGAGTCAAAGTCATTGACCCATGTATCATGAGTAGTGATTCAAACACAAATCCATCTTCCATGAGTATAAATGGAACACTTAACACTCATTGGATCTAGGTGATGCTCACATAGGCGAAGCACCGAGACTTTCTGGGAGGTCTCCCATCCCATTACTACTCTAGCTCGAGCATGCTTAACTATAGAGTTTCATCAATGGTTAAACCAACTCTAGTTGTAACTGCATTTGCAAAACTGTTACCAAGTGTTGTGCCTTATGAAGCATTAATTAGCAAGCCCCTTAGGCTCATGAATTGATAAGTAGGAGGTATTTTCCGCAATAAGTCAAATTGTGATATTGTTATCAGGGTTTAAGTGTGTAGTTTTTTGAGTCAAACTCATTGACCCATGTATCACGAGTAGTGACTCAAACGTGAATCCATCTCTCATGAGAATAAATAGAACACTTAACACTCATTGGATCTAGTTGATGCTCACAGAGGTGATGCATCAAGACTTTGTGGGAGGTCACCCTTCATAGTACTACTCCTTCTCAAGCATGCTTAATTACGTAGTTTCCTCCATCGTTAAACTCACTCTCTTTGCAACCCCATTTGCAAAATCTTCACCAAGTGTTGTGCCATATGAATCATTCATTAGTAAGCCCCTTAAGCTCATCAATTGATAAGTAGGAGGTCTATTCCACAGCAAGTCATATTGTGATATTGCTATTAGTATTTAACTGTGTAGTTTTTGAGTCAAACTCATTGACCCATGTATCATAAGTAGTGATTCAAACATGAATCCATCTCTCATGAGAATAAATGGATCAGCTATCACTCATTGAATCTAGGTGATGAGCACCGAGGTGAAGCATTGTGACTTCCCGAGAGGTCTCCCGACCTAGTACTACCCCAGCTCGAGTGCGCTTAACTATGGAAAGTTAAACCCACTCTGCTTGCAACCCCATTTGCAAATTCTTCACCAAGTTTTGTGATGCAAGGAGGGCGAGAAGAACTAGGGTCAAAGGCACACCCAACAATCCAAACAAACTTTGCAGAGTTAACACAATGGAAGCAAACATAGAGAATAACACCATAGAGAGACAAAAAACAATATTCTTTTATTGAATCTTCAAATGATCAGCATACATGCCCAACTATAAGGCCTTCTGGGTTACAGCTAGATAAAATACATTCCAGATTAAAGATCCAAAATCAAATTTGCACTTCTAGACATATGCAATACACTTTCTCAATGCCCCGAAATCTCTAAGTTCTACTCTCAAAACTAAACACCCTATTTATGCTTGCCAAAATGACTTATAGAAGATTCTAAAACATTACAAAACATAAAGGTCGACCTTAAAACGATCTGCACACATCCCAAGACAAGATCTTATCATAAACGTCGTGATCAGAATTAATCCCGCAAGTTGGCTCCCATCAATAACACAAAAAATTCATCCAAAATGCTAACACTCAGCATCAACAAGAACATTGGCACATGAAGGATCACTCAGCACATGAAGGATAGCTCGGCACACATTGTGGAACTCAACATACATTGCAGTGTGAGATGGGATAACATGCTAACTCGAGTGTTAACATGACGTGGGATAACATGAACTCGACAGATATTGCAAAATTACTAGCACTCAACAATTGCTGCAACTCAGCAACAATTGGCAGAATGAACATAAAAGAGCAAGATAACACGTCAACTCAGGATGCTCCTGCATCGGACAACTTGGTTAGAAAGAAATGATTCTCCTGAACCATTGAGATGTCACAACCTGAGCTGAATCCAATTCAGATTGAGAAATCTATGTAGCATCTTCAACTGGTCTGTTTTTCCACTTTAACAAATATTCATAGTACTCTTTTCCTCTTGTGCTTTTACCAACTCTTTGATCCAATATTTGTTCAACCTCTTCAATCTGCTTCTTAGGATAATCATCAGGTACAACAACTTCATCATCCGACTCATGATACTTATATAGATTAACAACATTGAATAGAGGAGATATATCCATGTCATAAGGTAACTCAACTTCATAAGCATTTCTATTGTCAAACTTCCACAAGATATTACAAGGTCCAAACTTTTTCATCTTCAGCTTGTTGTATGTGCCAACAAGAAATCTATCTTTTTTCAAATGAACCATCACCTCATCACCAACTTCAAAAACATGATGTCTTCAGCATTCTCTTTGTACTTCTGATTACTTTGTTCCAACTTCAGCTTTACTTCCTTTTGCAAAGACTCCATAAAATCAGAAAATTCTTCTCGTGCAACACTTCTCTTCTCTTAACCAGCAACATCCCTTAAATTTGATACTCCTCTAGGCTTCATTCTAGTAACAATCTCAAAAGGTGTCTTCTCTGTACTTCTATTCACATAATTATTATATGCAAACTCAGCTTGTGCTAATACCATCTCCCAATTATGTGGTTCATCTCCAACTAAGCATCTCAGCAAATTACCCAAGCTTCTATTCACAAACTCTGTCTGTCCATCAGTCTGCAGATGGAATGTAGAACTAAATTTCAACTCAGTACCCATCTTCTTCCACAAAAGTCTCCAAAGATAACCAACAAACTTACTATCTCTGTCAGAAATAATACTTCTTGGTAATCCATGCAATCTAACAATTTTTTTGAAGTAAAGTTCAATAGCATGCTCATCATCTGATGTCTTCTTACATGATATAAAATGAGCCATTTTAGAGAATCTATCCACAACAAAAAATATAGAATCATACCCCTTTTCTGTTTTAGGCAATCCAAGAACAAATCCATACCAATGTCACTCCAAGGTTTCTCAGGAATAAAAATAAGTGTATACAATCCAGTATTCTGACTTACTCCTTTTGCAACTTGACAAACTCCACAACTCTTCACAAATTTCTAAACATCCTTATACATCTGTGGCCAATAATACATTTCCTTCAGTAAACTCAATGTCAGCCAATCTACCAATATGCTTTTCCTTAATCAGATTAACTCTCATAGAACTTCTAGGGATACACAACTGAATTCCTTTGAACAACATACCTTCTTGAATAAAATATTCATCATACTTACTTATATGATCTGTTAGATTTGGTGCTCTGCACTCTCTCCACGCCTCAGAAAAATTAGGATCAGTATCATATAACTCTTTCATCTCATCAAAACCAAGAACTTCAATCTTCATCTTAGTCAACAAAGAACGTCTTGTACTCAATGCATCAACAACTTTATTACTAACTGCACTTTTATGCTTAATCACAAATGTAAAACTCTGCAAATACTCAACCCACTTCATATCTCTCTAATTTAATTTATGTTGACTTCCCAAGTACTGTAAATCTTTATGATCAGTATACAACACAAACTCCATAGGAATCAAATAATGTCTCCACTTCCTCAAAGCTTGAACAATAGCATAAAACTCTTGATCATACACAGAATACTTCCTTTTAGCTTTTTTAACTTCTCGCTAAAGAAAACAACATGTTTGCCTTCTTGACTCAATACAACTCTGATTGCACTACCACTTGCATCACATTCAACTTGAAATACTTTATTGAAATCAGACAAAGCCAATACAAGTAACTCAACAACCTTTTTTTTCAAAGTCACAAAACTCTTATTAGCTCCATGTGTGCACTTGAGTTCTTTTTTTATCTCTCATTCTCTCATTCATAGCATTACAATTACCATTGAAATTCTTTATAAACTTCTTGTAAAAACTAGCCAAACCATGAAATGATCTCACCTCACCCACATTCTCAAGTGTAGGCCACTCCAAAATTGCTCTAACCTTCTTAGGATCCATTCTCAAACCATCACAAATCCCAAATGCACAATCTCTTCTTGCATAAAAGAACACTTTTTTAGATTAATCAACAACTTCTTTGCAATACTTGTCTAATACTTTTTCAGATTAATCATCAACTTCTCTGCAATACTTTTTCATTCTCTGCAATACTTGTCTAACATGCTCAAGATGTTCTTCCTTACTCTTACTGACTATCAGAATATCATCCAAATAAACAATCACAAACTTACCCAAAAACCTCTTCAGAACTTCATTCATCAACCTCATGAAAGTACTAGGTGCATTAGTCAAACCAAAAGCCATAACCAACCATTCATACAAACCATCTTGTCTTGAAAACAGTCTTCCATTCATCGCCTTCTCTAATTCTGATTTGATGATAGCCACTCTTCAAATGAATTTTGGTAAAATACTTTGCTCCACTCAAACAATCCATTATGTTATCCATCCTCGGCATAGGAAACCTATATTTTTCTCTAATCTTGTTAATAGCTTTGGAATCAGTATACATCCTCCATTCTCCATTCTTCTTAGGTGCTAATATAGTAGATACAACACATGGACTCAAACTTTCATTGATTAATCTCTTTTGCAACAATTCATGCACTTATCTGTTAAGTTCTTCATTCTCTGTAGGTGTCAATCTATACGGTGCTTTGTTCGGCAAACTAGCTCTAGAAAATCAGATCCATATAATGACTTATACTTCTTACTGGTGGTAAACCATTAGGAATATCCTCAGCAACAATATCCTTATACTTGTTCAATAACTCTGTAATTTCTACTGATACTCGGTCAATATCACCAGTGTCTGCTATCACTCGATCATTACCAACTTTTGCTGCTTGATCATTACTACCAGTACTGGCCCTCTAGGAACTATAGCAAAAAATACTTGATTCCTCTTCACTTCTTTTTCAAATTGTTTCCGATTAACCATGCAAACTCTCATAGTAGTACACTTAACCTCATCTGGACTTTCAATCAAAAGCAACAATATTTGCTTCTTCCCATTCACCCATAGAGTATATTGATTCAATCTTCCATTATGTACAACATATCTATCATATTGCCAAGGTCTACCCAACAAAATATGACAACAATCCATAGGCATAATATCACACAACACTTTATCAAAGTAATGTCCAATCTTGAACTTCACAATGCATTGCTCACTTACCAATATCTTATGCTCATCTTTGATCCATGAAACATCATAGGGTTTGGGATGCTTCAGCCTCTATAACTGCAACTTTGTATTAACTCTTCTGATGCCAAATTTGTAGAACTTCCACTATCAATGATCACCTTGTAGCATTTTCCAGCAATCTTACATTTGATCTTGAAAAGACTTCTTCTAAGGACAGGTTCCTCATTACATCCCTTATTACATAAGGTTCTTCTTACCATCAAATTTTCTCCAACCTCAGGTCCACTCGGTGAACTCTGAATGTCCTCTTGAATCACAACATTTCTATTACCATGCCCACTTTTAGAGGATTTACATTCAAAAGATCTATGCCCTTGTTTACCACATTTGAAACAATTACCACGAAAACCACCTCTAGAATAAGAATTACCTCTTCGTTGGTAAGAACTAGTACCTCCTCGGTATGAACTACCACCTTTCCACTCGGTCTTGTCTTTGTCATCATTCTTCCATTCAAATTTGCCTTTATCTTGCATAGAATTGTCAAATATGCCACTTCCACCATAAGATCTACCTCTGCCTCTCTGGAATCTACCACATCTACATCTTTGTCTTTGTTCATGCTTCTTTGTCAAGATCTCCTTAGCTTTCAAGGCATATTGATATGCTTCTTCCACACTTTCCAATTTCACAAAACTTATCTCATCTTGAATTCCAGATCTCAATCCATTTAGATATCTTGCAATTTTCTCAACATCATCATCCACATGTCCAGATCTGATGTCCAATCTATAGAATTCCTCACTATACTCCTTCATAGTCATGTCTCTTTGTCTCAAATTTTGCATCTTTCTCAACAAGCTAACTTGGTAATCAGCAGGCAGGAATTTGTTCTTTACATTGTTCACCATCTTCGGCCAATTCTTAATCCTTTCCTTTCCTCTCCTTTGTCTATCAGTTTGCAAATTCTCCCACCATAGTGAAGCATGTCCTTTTAACCTAGTAAATGCAAGTTTCACCTTCCTATTATTAGGAGTGTTTTCATACTTAGAGAACTTCTCCATATCAGAGATCTAATCCAACACAACATTGGTGTCTAATTTCCCATCATAAGGAACAATTTCTACAACAGGCTTCGAATGTGCCCTAGACAATACTTTCAACAATATTTCCTCATCTTGATCTTCTTTAGGTTTTGGATTAGGGTTTGGTGCTACCACTTCACGATCACTCACATCCTCAAGATGCACTACTCTCCTCTAGGCTATCTCCACAACATCTAATATGGTTGTAATTTGTCTCAATGTATCCAATATGGCGTTATCGACATTTCCTCTGCTAAGAACCATCTTTACAAATCAGGTTCTTGCAAGATCGTAACCCTCTGCAAGTTATAGGTTAAATCCGCAGATCTGCAACCCTACAAGCAAATCCGAATCAGGGTTCTACACGATCCAATCTCCACAAGGATGAACTTCAAGCTTTGATACCACCTGACGCAAGGAGGGCAATAAGGACTAGGGCCAAAGGCACACCCAGCAATCAAAACCAACCTTGTAGAGTTAACATAACAGAAGCAAACACACAAAGAGAACAACACCACAGAGAGAATAATATTCTTTTATTGGATCATCAAATGGTCAGCATACATGCCCAGCTGTAAGGCCTTTTGGGTTACGATCAGATAAACTAAATTCTAGATCCAAGATCCAGCTCCAAATTTGCACTTCCAGACACATGCTACAGACTTTCTCAGTCCTTCAAAATCTTTAAGTTCTACTCCCAAAACCTTGCCCAACTCTAAGCCTAAACACCCTATTTATGCTTGCGAAAATGACTTACAGAAGATTCTAGAACATTACAAAACATAAAGACCGACCTTAAAATGATCTGCACACATCCCAAGACAAGATCTTATTATAAATGTCGTGATTGGAATTAATCCTGCAAGTCGGCTTCCATCAAAAACGTAGAAAACTTGTCCAAAATGTTGACACTCAGCATCAACAGGAACACTTGGCACATGAATGATAGCTCAACACACACTGTGGAACTTGACACACATTGCAGAGTGAAATGGGATAACATGCCAACCCGAGTGTTAACATGATGTTGGATAACTTCAACTTGGCAGATACTACAAAATTACTGGCACTCGACAATTGTTGCAACTTGGCAACGACTGATAGAATGAACACAAATAAGCAGGATAAAACGTCAACTCAAGATGCTTCTGCATCATGTTGTGCCTTATGAACCATTCATTAGTAAGCCCCTTAACTCATCAATTGATAAGTAGGAGGTATTTTCCATAGCAAGTCAAATTGTGATATTGCTATCAAGATTTAATTGTGTAGTTTTTGAGTCAAACGCATTGAAGCATGTATCATGAGTAGTATTCAAACAATTAGTATTCAAACATGAATCCATTTCTCATGAGAATAAATAGAATAGTTAGCACTCATTGGCTCTAGGTGATGCTCATAGAGGTGAAGCATTGGGACTTCTCAGGAGGTCACCGATCCCAGTACTGCTCCATCTCAAGTGCACTTAGCTACTGAGTTTCCTCCATGGTTAAACCCACTCTTCTTGTAACCCAATTTGCAAAACCTTCATGAAGTGTTGTTCCTTATGAACCATTCATTAGTAAGCCTTTTAAGCTCATCAATTAATAAGGACGTATTTTCCACAACAAGTCAAATTGTGATATTGCTATCGGAATTTAAGTGTGTAGTTTTTGAGTCAAACTCATTGACCCATGTTTCGTGAGTAGTGATTCAAACATGAATCTATCTCTCATGAGAATAAATGGAACACTTAGCACTCATTGGATCTAGGTGATGCTCATAGAGGTGAAGCATTGGGACTTCTCGAGAGGTCACCCATTGCAGTACTACTCCTGCTCGAGCATGCTTAACTATGGAGTTTCCTCCATCGTTAAACCCACTTTGCTTGCGACCACATTTGCAAAACCTTCACCAAATGTTGTGCTTTATGAGCCATTCATTAGTAAGCCCCTTAAGCTCATCAATTGATAAGTAGGAGGTATTTTCCACAACAAGTTATATTGTAATAGTGATATCAAGATTTAACTGTATAGTTTTTGAGTCAACTCATTGACACATATATCAGGAGTAGTGATTCAAACATGAATCCATCTCTCATGAGAATAAATGGAACACTTCGCAATCATTGGATCTAGGTGATTCTCATAGAGGTGAAGCACCGAGACTTCTCGTGAGGTCACCCATCCTAATACTACTACAACTCGAGTGCGCTTAACTACAAATTTTTCTCCATGGTTAAACCCACTCTATTTAGAACCCCATTTGCAAAACCTTCACCAAGTGTTGTGCCTTATGAACCATTCATTAGTAAGCCCCTTATGCTCATCAATTGATAAGTAGGAGGTATTTTCCAAAAAAAAGTCAGATTGTGTTGTTGCTATCAGGATTTAGCTGTGTAGTTTTTGAGTCAAAGTCATTGACCCATGTATCATGAGTAGTTATTCAGACATGAATCTATATCTTATGAGAATAAATGGAACACTTAGCACTCATTGGATCTAGGGTCATGCTCATAGAGGTGAAGCATCGAGATTTCCCGAGAGGTCACACATCCCAGTACTACTCCAGTACCAAGACACTTACCTACGAAGTTTCCTCGATTGTTAAACCCATTCTCCTTGCAAACCCATTTGCAAAACCTTCACCAAGTTTTGTGCTTTATGAACCATTCATTAGTAAGCCATGTGGTTGCTAGCAGAGTGGATTTTGCAACTGGGGTTGCAAGCAGAATTTGTTTAGCCATGGAGGAAACTTTGTAGTTAAGCTTGCTCGAGAAGTAGTGTTGGGATGGGTGACCTCTCCTGAAGTCTGGATGCTTCACCTCTGTGAGGATCACCTAGATCTAATGAGTGCTAAGTGTTCCATTTATTGTCATGAGAGATTGATTCATGTTTGAATCACTTCTCATGATACATGGGTCAATGAGTTTGGCTGAAAATCTACCTAGTTTAATCCTGATAGCAATATCACAATTTGACTTGTTGTCGAAAATACCTCCTACTTATCAATTGATGAGCTTAAGGGGCTTTCTAATGAGTGGTTTATAAGGCATAATAATTGGTGAAGGTTTTGCAAATGGGATTACAAGTAGAGTGGGTTTGACCTTGGAGGAAACTCTGTAGTTAGGTGTCCTCGAGCTAGAGTAGTACTTGGATGGGTGTCCTCCTAGAGGAAACTTTGTAGTTAAGCTTGCTCGAGAAGTAGTGTTGGGATGGGTGACCTCTCCTGAAGTCTGGATGCTTCACCTCTGTGAGGATCACCTAGATCTAATGAGTGCTAAGTGTTCCATTTATTGTCATGAGAGATTGATTCATGTTTGAATCACTTCTCATGATACATGGGTCAATGAGTTTGGCTGAAAATCTACCTATTTTAATCCTGATAGCAATATCACAATTTGACTTGTTGTCGAAAATACCTCCTACTTATCAATTGATGAGCTTAAGGGGCTTTCTAATGAGTGGTTTATAAGGCATAATAATTGGTGAAGGTTTTGCAAATGGGATTACAAGTAGAGTGGGTTTGACCTTGGAGGAAACTCTTTAGTTAGGTGTCCTCGAGCTAGAGTAGTACTTGGATGAGTGTCCTCCTAGTAAGTCCCAGTGCTTCACCTTTGTGAGCATCTCCTAGATCCAACGAATGCTAAGTGTTCCATTTATTCTCATGTTTGAATCAATAATGATACATGGTTCAATGAGTTTGACTCAAAAATTGCGTAGTTAAATCTTGATAGCAATGTCACAATTTGACTTGCTGTGGAAATACCTCTTATCGATTGATGAGCTTAAGCGGATTACCAATGAATGGTTGATAAGGCACAACAGTTGGTAAAGGTTTTGCAAATGGGGTTGCAAGCAGAGTTGGTTTAACCATGGAGGAAACTTCGTAGTCAAGCGTGCTTGAGTTGGAGCAGTACTGGGATGGGTGACCTCTCGGGATGTCCTGTTGCTTCACCTCTATGAGCATCACCTATATCCAATGAGTGCTAAGTGATCCATTTATTCTCATAAGAGATGGATTCATGTTTTAATCACTACTCATGATACATGGGTCAATGAGCTTGGGTAAAAAACTACACAGTTAAATCCTAATAGCAATATCATGAAATGAGCATATTTAGATAAATGACTGTTCACCACATAAATACAATCTTTGCCTTGGAATTTTAGTATTTGTGTAATGAAATCCATAGATATATATTCCCACTTTGTCTTAGGAATTGAAAGTGGTTGCAATAAGCCATTAGGGTTTGTGTGATTGTAATGGGCACCCTGGAATGCCCAAAAACTAAACCAATTGCCGAAATAGATTTTTTATGCAAACTGAAGATGAACTGATGCTGAAATATTATTAGTTCTCAAGATGATAAAATCAAGTACAAGCAATGTATTCCAAAGGCCAAACCCCAAGGGAATGATGTCTAGAATGTTACAAGAGAGAATGAATGTCCCCTATTGCCAAAAAAGATATGTGATTCACACATCCAAGCTCTTATCAAATGTCATTCACAAAAATCCGATGCTCAACAATGAGACTTTCACCCCTATTTATCCTTTTCCTTCACCCTTCTAGAAGGAACTAAAACATTAATTAATTGCAAGTGCTAGAAGCTTCCCCCTTCCAATAATTAATGCACTCTTTAGAAACTCCTCCCTTGCAATACAATAATTAATTAAATTAATTAAATATAAAGTCACCTTTTAATTTTTAATTTTAATTTATTTAATGACTTTATAAGAAATTAATTTAATTTCCTCTTATGCTCCACTTAGACTTTGGAGAACGTGAAGGCTAAAAAATGGGGTCATTACAGGCTGCCTTCCTTGAAATTTGTTGTCCTCAAGCAATCTTAATCCTGTTTGTTGTAGCACCTGCTCACTCTCCCAGGTAGCATCTTACTGTGGCAGATATCTCCATTTGACTAAATATTCTTTAATCAACCTACTTCGTAGAGTCCTTTCCCTAGTATCCAAAATAGCTTCAGGAATTAATACAAGCTTTCCCTCCTCATCTAATGGTGGTAATTCTGTTTAAGGCACAGCTCTCTGATCGATGGCTTTCTTAAGCCTTGACACATGAAACACATTATGTACCCGACTACCCTCTGGAAGCTTAATCTCGTAAGCTACCTCACCCACCTTGTGAATCACTCTGTAGGGACCATAAAACCTAGGCTTCAACTCCTCTACTCCGATTTTCTTGAGTGATGATTGTCTGTATGGTTGTAGCCGTAGGTAAACCATATCTCCAACCTCAAAACTCTGCTCGATCTGGTGCTGGTCTGCATACAATTTCTGCTGATTTTGGGCTTGCTGTATATTCTTCTTGAGCACCTTCAAAATATCTTGACTATCCTGCAAGTAGTGTTTGGCTTTGGGCACTCGACTATCCCCCAAAACTAGATCCATGAAACTAGGTGCTTCATAACCGTATAGTGCCATGAATGGAGTCATCTTGATGGACATATGATAAGTGGTGTTATAATAGTACTCTCCCATATGTAGCCATTTGACCCAAGCCCTCTGTTGTGCAGTCACATAGTTCCTCAGATATCCTTCGACCCATTTATTCACAATTTTTGTCTGCTCATCTGTTTGTGGATGATAACTAGTGCTAGGTGTAAGATCTGTGCCACACAACCTAAACAGTTCCTACCAAAAAGTACTCATGAATTTACTGTCCCGATCACTGACAATGAAACTAGGTAACCCATGTAACCTAAATATCTCTCTAAAGAAAAGATCAGCCACTTGTGCTGCTGTGTAAGTGGATGGAATAGCAAAGAAGTGAGCAAATTTCATCAACCGGTCAACTATCACATAGATGCAATCTTTCTCTTGTACTCGTGGTAACCCAGTGATGAAGTCCATAGAAATACTTTCCCATTTCCTATCCGGAATGGGCAAAGGCTGTAACCACTCTGCACAATATGTGTGTTCTCCCTTATTCTGCTAGCAAATTGCACACTCCCTTACATGCTTCTGAACATCTTCCTTAAGCCCTTTCCATGTAAACCACTCACAGATCTGCCTATAGGTCTTAAAGACCCCTAGATGTCCAGTGGTAGGGGCATCGTGAAATGCCTTCAGTATTACCTTCCTAAACTGTGATGAAGGAATCAAATATATCCTACCCTGAAATTTTGTCAATTCGTCCGTCACCACATAATGATCATCATGTATGGTGCCTGCAATTACTCCAGAAGCCCAAGCGTCCCTTGCATACTCTTCTACGATCTTATTTCTTGAATCTCCTGTAATCTCAGCTAGAGCATAAATATGGGGTCTCCTAGATAAAGCATCTGCCACCACATTCTTCTTACCTTTGACAAACTCAATGTAAAAGTCATAAGCCTGTAACTTTGTAATCCACTTTTGCTGTCTATCATTCAAATCATGTTGACTCATGAAGCATTTGATGTTGTTGTGATTGGTTTTGATAAAAAACTTTCCCCTAACTAGGTAGAACCGAAACTTAGCCAATGCATGCATTATATCTAACATCTCCCGATCATAGATGAAATAGCTCCTCTCCACTCCACGGAGCTTCCTACTCTCAAAAACAATGGGATGCTTCTCCTGCATCAAGACCGCCCCAATCCCATCTCCTGACACATCATAATGAGGCTCAAATGGCTTTGTGAAATCTGGTAGAGCTAGTACTGGACATGATGACATCACCTTCTTGAAATGATCAAAGCTTCTTTGAGCTGCCTCTGTCCAGGTGAAGGCCCCTTTCCTGGTAAGGTCTGTCAATGGTGCAACGATCTATGAAAATCTTTTAACAAATCTCCTGTAAAATCGACAGAGACCAAGGAATCCCTTAAGCTGTGTAAGATTCGTAGGAGTAGGCCAATCAACAATAGCCCTAATCTTTTCAGGATCTACTCGAACTCCATTTGCACTGATGATATGCCCAAGGTATAGTAGCTCAGTCATCCCAAACTCGCACTTAGATACTTTGGCATACAGTGACTTTTCCCTAAAGTGGACAACACCATCTCAAGATGTTGTAAATGCTCCTCCCAAGTCTTACTAAAAACTAAAATGTCATCAAAGAAAATCAAGACAAATCTCCTAAGCTGCTCCCTAAATACCTGATTCATGCAACTTTGGAATGTAGCAAGGGCATTAGTTAGCCCAAATGGCATAACCAAAAACTCGAAGTGGCCATAGTGACACCGAAAAGCTATCTTTTGAATGTCCTCCTCCCTCATCTTGATCTAATGATACCCTGACTGTAGATCAATCTTTGTAAAAAAGCATGCACCATGTAACTCATCAATCAACTCATCTATTCATGGGATGGGATATCTGTTCTTGATGGTCTTCTTGTTTAATGCCCTATAATTGATGCACATGTGCATCATCCCATCCTTCTTCTTTACCAACACTACTGCTGAAGCAAAGGGGCTCTTACTAGGCCTGATATGCCCTATTTCCAACAACTCCTTGATTGCCCTTTCTATCTCATCCTTATGTTTCTTAGGATGACGATAGGGAGTAATCATGACTGGTTTGGTTCCCTCCTCAAGATCAATAACATGCTCTATCCCCATGTCAAGAGGAACCCCATGTAGAATCTCGCCAAATACCTTAGTGTGCCTGTCAAATATCTCTTGGATATCTGGTGGATGACTCTTCACCTGTGGCTCTTGTGAAGTTGGCATAGTGAAACATTTTGCTGCCCACTCTATGTTATTATGCTGAAAATTTTTTTGCATTCTCCTCAGGGAAACTACTCTGCAACTCCCATCTGAAAGTCCTCTAAGTACAATAGTTCTTCCCTCATGCTGAAACTTCATCTCCAATTTTGTTAGGTTAAGTGTGAATTCTACTAGCGAGGCCATCCATACCATGCCAAGGATGACATCATAGTCTCCCATCTCTACCACATAGAACTCATCTTGCAACTCATAGCCATCTCCAAACCTGATGTAAAGATTAGATATCTTCCGAGTGCATAATAGTTTGTCACCATTAGCTAACATAACTCTAAATCTGGCGTGCTCCTCAGTTCGTAGACCTCTCTTGGCGACCAATTGTGCATCTATAAAATTATGTGTAGCCCCAGTGTCAATGAGTGAGATCACTTTCTGCCCTTGGATAGTACCTCTAACCTTAAATGTGATTGCCTTCTGAGCCCCTGTTAATCTTGCTAATGACTTCTCATCCTCAGGAATGCTGCTCTCCTTTGTAGTGCTATCCTCATCTGAATCGGAGTGCTGATCCTCCCTCTTTGACTATGACTCTTCTACCATATATACTCCATTTGATTTGCCTTAGCCTTGAGAGGACACTTATGAGATAGATCCCAAGGTTCTCTGCAATGAAAACATAGCTTCTGCTTTCTTAAATCATTCAAGGTGTCATTATCCAACTTATCTCTTTTGGGTTGAGCATCCTTGTGAAAAGGTTTTTTGTCCTTCTCTTTGTCCCTTTTCGTATAATTATCTTTGTGCTGAAATTTGCTCCTAAATGAAGAAGGTGCTAAGTCACGAGCCTTTTTAGTGGCCTCCTACAACGTAGCTGGGTCATGCCCCTTGACCCATCCTAGCAAGGGTTCTGAGAGTCCATCCATAAACAACACCACTAACCTCCTCTCTGAAATATTTGTGACCAACAAAGCTAACCTCTGAAACTCACTAATATACGTCTCAACTAATCCCCATTGCTTGAGTTGTGCCAACTCCTTAAATTTTAATTTGGGATCCCTAGTATCAAATCTCTCTATGAGCTTCTCAGTGAACTCCTCGTAAGATTTGATCTGATTATGTCCCAAGGTTACCATGCCATGGTGCCACCACTCATGTGCCGGTCCATCTAAGTGAATAGCTGCATACTTAATAGCCTCATCTTCAGGCATAAGATTCAGCTGCAAATATGTATCCATCTTCTGCACCCAAGCTCATGTTGTCATCTTCCTTGAAGCATCATAATAAAGTAAAGAAATTTTTTCAACTTTCTTTCTCAGCTCAAGGTTTTGACTTCGTCCTCCTGATCTGGGCATGTGTCTCATCCTCAAGTCCAAGTAATCTCTGAGAGAAATGTCTGCCTGAAACTCTGGTCCACTAGCCTCCCAATCCCTCTTGATCTAATCTTCTAACTCCGCAATCTGTGGTTCATTAATTGGCTGAATTGGATCTTTGGGTGGGAAGGTGGGTAGAAGAGGTCTCAAGTTGGTTGTTCGAGTTGGGCGTGCAACATGTCTAAAGTTATCAGCCTCATTTCCATTGTTGTCATATCCATTGTTACCATTAATGTTGTCTCGGCCTCCATTATCATTGCCCCTATCATTGTTGTTTCCATTGTTGGCATCACCTAGATTAATATTGATGCCCATCTATCTAGCCATTAGCTGCAACATCATATCCATTCGCCTATTTTGATCTTGTTGCATCATATCCATATGTTTATTCTGCTCCTCTAATGTACCTAGTAACCTGAACATTACATTTTTTTTATCTGGACCGGTATTCCTATCATCTCGGTCACCCATACTGCTGTCTTGTTCAAAGAATGTCTCCTCTCTGTCTGTATAACTGGATCGTATGTCCCTCTCCACGGATGAACTACCCTATTCGTTCTGCAAGTCTAAACTCCTACTTTGTCTTGCTCTAGTATTGCGAAAATTGTAAAGCCCCTGTCGCATGCTCAAACATAGATGCTGAAGATCTCCACAGGATAGTAGGACTTATAGCTCTGATACCACTATAATGGGCACCCTGGAATGCCCAAAAATTGAACCAATTGCCAAAATAGATTTTTTATGCAAACTGAAGATGAACCGATGCTAAAATATTATTAGTTCTCAAGATGATAAAATCAAGTACAAGCAATGTATTCCAAAGGCCAAACCCCAAAGGAATGACGTCTAGAATGTTACAAGAGAGATCTGTGATTCACACATCCAAGCTCTTATCAAATGTCATTCACAAAAATCCGATGCTCAACAATGAGACTTTCACCTCTATTTATCCTTTTCCTTCACCCTTCTAGAAGGAACTAAAACATTAATTAATTGCAAGTGCTAGAAGCTTCCCCCTTCCAATAATTAATGCACTCTCTAGAAACTCCTCCCTTGCAATACAATAATTAATTAAATATAAAGACACTTTTTAATTTTTGATTTAAATTTATTTAATGACTTTATAAGAAATTAATTTAATTTTCTCTTATGCTCTACTTAGACTTTGGAGAACGTGAAGGCTAAAAGATGGGGTCATTACAGTGATCTTGTTTATTTGGCTAGCAATTTGGACATTCTTTGGCATAGTGAAGAACATCTGATTTCAGCCCTTTCCAAGTGAACCTCTTCTATATTTGTCTATAAGTTTTGATGTACCTTGAGTGCCCATCCATAGGTGTGTCATGAGAATTCCTCAACACTATGTTTTTGACATCTGATCCGGGTGTCTAGAAGATCCTTGCTTTTTAAATGATAAGATAAGATAATGATATTAATGTCCAACAAGAGACTAGCAAAGGGTTCAACGGACTGGAAGATTACAATAGGGAAGAAAAACAACCCAATAGGAGTACCAAACGATGTCCAAAAAAGAGCTAAGAAAGAAAATAAAGGGAACGACAGCTAATGAGAGAAGGACTAGACATCTGTTCTTGGTAAAAAGAAATCCAATACACTTGTAAGGCCTAAGGCGATCAGGGGTCTGGGTTCGTCTCCGTGTAATACTAGAGATAGGGTGGTGCTGTCTAGGGAATCCATGTTGAGGTCTGACAAATTTGGTATATCCAAAGATGAGAATAGCAAGCGACCGCTTCATGCCCTTGGAGTGGGACATGGGTGGGAAAAAGGTGATGATGAGCTGATCCGAGGCCTGACTCTAAGGAAATATGAACTATAAACTATAGTCACAGAGGTGTGAAGTTTTCTAGAGGTAAAGTGCTTAACATCTCTAGTTAGAATAAATGAAAAAGGCCAAAAGGGATCTGCAGTCTCTGAATAAACAGTGGAACTTTCCTTTGATCTCATAGTATATAGGGCACCGAAAGATGAAATAGATCTCAGTCTGACAAAGTCCAACAGAGTCAAGTTTGATCATTTCTGGTCAAGTGCTGATCCATTTGGCACTGAAGCCAGTGAAAACTAACTTTGAAAGACACCAAAGAATTGTGAAGGGCATGACTCCATCGCCTGCTCAACTAGAAGGGTCACACAATGATCCTGTCATGGGTCTCTAAAATGTGCTCAGAGTAGAAGGCCATCTTCAGGTGTAGACCCCTCGAAGGGTTAATCCAGGTTGTGGTGATGTAATATCTATAAATGTGAAGTCTCACATGTCCATTCAACTCCTATTGTGAGAGGAGGAGATGGGCGAGGGCATCCAGTGAGAACTAGTAAGGCAAGAGAATCAATGTCAATCCTGATTGAGCTCAATAAGGTAGTGGCTTGGGTATACCAACAATGAGCCCTGGTCACCAAATCAAAGATGGAAATATCAAAGGAGGAACAATATGCGAGGTAGGAGTATCTTTGGCGACAGTCCATGGAGTCTGCAAAGCCCTTGAGGTGGTGAATGGATTAGATCAAATCAAAGATGGCACTGAGCCTAATAGGTGTAAGAAGAGACAATCTCGATCGCCTGACCCTCAAAGCTAAAGTGCAGATTCAAGGTCTTTCTCAGGTTTACAATAAGCTGACACCTATTGCAGAAAGAGGCCAACCCATCAATAAGCCTCTGGATCCCCTCCAGAGAGGAGGCTAAAAGAACCACATCATCTGCAAAGAGGAGAATGGAGATCAGAACTTGGTGTAAGTAGCAACAATCCTTGGGAACAGAAGCCTCGCTGAGGAAGGCCTCAAGGTCATCAATATAGATATCGAATAAAGTGGGGGAGAGAGGGCAGCCCTGCTTCACCCCAATGGTGCTCTGAATCGGACCGGAGAAACCCTTAGTAGTACTTAATTTTCCAACCACTGTCTCATAAAGTCTCATAATCGTTGTCAGAAGAATATCATAAATACCAATGTCTTTGAGTCTTTGGAAAAGGGCCCCCCGAGGAATGAAGTCGAAAGCCTTACGAAAGTCTATGAAACAACAGTATACTTTCGCAGCATGGTGCTAAGCTTCCTCAATGATAGCCCAAGAGTCCTTGGTATACTTTGCCACAATCACATGTCTCCAATCCTCTGCAATCTTAGCCATGGAGCTTAAATTGGGAGGACAAGATAAAGCATCTGCAACCATGTTTTGTGTTTCTTTGACAAAAACAATGTCAAAGTCATAAGATTGCAACTTGTTCATCCATTTTTGTTAATGTTCATTAAGATTTTTCTGCCCTAGGAAATATCTCTAACTGTTATGGTCCATTTTTACAATGAACTTACTGCCAACTAAGTACTGTCTCAACTTGGTCAATGCATGCATAATGGCCAACATCTCTTTGTTATACATATTGTATCTCCTTTCAAGACATCTTACCTTCCTACTCTCAAATGCCATCGGATGTTTGTCTTGCATAAGGATTGCTATGATTCCCTCACTTGACGTATTACATTGAAGTTTAAAGGGGTTGGAGAAATCTGGTAATGCAAGTACTGGATAAGTAGTCATGAGATGTTTGAACATCTCAAAATATTCTTCAGCTTCTCAAGTCCAAAAAAAAGCTCCCATCTTGGTTAGATCTATAAGTGGGGTTGCATGGCATGAATATCCATTAATAGACTGCATTAAACACAACATAAGGCCCAAAATCCTCTAAGCTGTGTAAGATTATCAGGTTTAGGCCACTCAAGGATTGCCTTAATGTTGTTGGGATCCTTACGTACTCCTTGTGCACTGATGATGTGGCCTAAGTACAGTAGTTCTGTCAAGCCTAATTCACACTTGGATTCCTTGGCATATAAGGATTCTTTGCCAAGAATACCCAAAATTGTATTAAGATGTGCAATATGCCCCTCCATGATTTGTTGTACACCAAAATGTAATGAAAGAAAACTAGCACAAATTGCCTCAACTGTGAATGAAATACTTTGTTCATTGTGGACTAAAATGTAGTAGGTGCATTAGTCTTCCCAAATAGCTTAACCTAAAGCTCAAAATGCCCAGAATGACAATAGAAGGTTGTCTTCTCAACATCATGCTTCTTGACAAGTATTTGGTGGGTACTCAAACCTCAAAACAATCTTTGAAATTTTTTGGGCACCATGTGACGCATATATTTACTCATCAATTCTATCTTTCTTTGTCTTGTAATGCTCTCTCCTTTGACTTAGAAATTTGTCAACACTGAGGTGTTCCCTAACGTATGGTGTCAACAATTCCCATTCAACATTTGCTACTATAAGATGGTCTGCAAATGTTGCCTCTCCTTCTTCAACATTATCATCTTCAATTTTATTCCCTCAGAAAGGTCGACGTGTAGGCCTATCAATGGTACGGGTGGGATCTCTTTGTGCTATACTCTTGTCATCATTTAGCACTTTGTTTTGTCTATCTTGAGAGTGCAATTGTTGTATTGTTGTAGTAAGTGCTCATAGAGCTTCAACTATCTATTGCTGCCCTGCTGCCAAATGTTTAAAGAACTCTTGTGCTTCTCTTACTTCACTATCTCCACCATATCTTCCTTTGTTTCTTGGCAGTTCTCCTCCTCCTCTCTATATTCTCAAACTAAATTTTGTCTTATTCTGTTCTCCTATAGGTGTAATACCTATGGTGACTCACTGTTGTGGCTGCATATAAACATCAACCCTTCAGGATGGCAGGATCAATGCTCTAATACTACTGTAGTATCCCTTGCAATTTTGATTTTAATTTTCTGATTTTTTGACTTGAGAATTTTGTCACACTTTGCTCGCAAGGAATGTATTATTAATCTAAATTCTAATTATTTTTGAGTGCCAAAGTTTGATAGATACGCTTGCAAGAAAACTAAAAAATATCAAATAATGAAGATACAATTTTTTTTTGTATTCTTTGAAATGGTATAAGCATTGGTTAAAGATGAGAAAATATGCATCTACAGCAATATGATATTAGGGAAAATGCTTTCCATACATCATCAATGATATTCTAATCAATTTAAGAAGACAAACTTTCTGATATGAAATTATGATATAAATCAGATCACAATGCTTCCGCAACTAATCATTAAATCCCTAGAAATGCTCTAAAACGATTAAGATCTAGCCTCAAAATAATGCAAAATATCCAAATGTTACTGTAGCAACAACCGTTCTCATTCATCTAAAGGAACTTTTTTAGAATCATTGTCCAAATATCCCACCCCTATTGCAATATATCTGAAACAAAAATCAAACTTACTTCTTCAATTTTACTTTGCAAATTTGGCCATAGGCCACAAATTGGCTCAATGAGAAGACTGATTTGTCTTCTCCAATATCTACAACCCTTAAGAGGATCTTTCAGTAACTCCATTATGTGGATCAATGGGAGTGTTTTCTCCCAATGACCAATATAGAAAATTGCAGAAACCCTTGACTCCTCAATTTATCAAGCAAAGTAGATGGCAACATATTCAATATCGAATGACAAGGCTTCCCTTCCTATTTGTTCTTTTCCTTCAAGAAGCATGTCATGTCCCCTTTTTAGCTCTATCTAGAAATAACATGAGAGTTAGCCTATTATGAAGTCTCGTAGGCTGGCAGTGGTGATCAGGGACTCAATCAGGGTTTTTAGCATCCGGATTTGGTATTACAGGTAGTAGTAGATTAGTTGAGGGTAGTTCCTTAATCGTAGGGGGCATTTCCTTGATTGTAGGAGATTCCTACCTTTTAGGAGGTGGTGACATTTTTAGAGTTGAGGTTCTATGAGATCACCCCCTGGTCTCATTTTCAGGAGATTTGGGTGTGTTCTCTATATTTTAGGAGTATCCCCAGATTTGACGGTGTGACTGCCAGTTGGCCCAGGTTGTCCAGCATCAGTCACAGGCAGGTGACAAACTCAGTTTCATGTTTTAGAGGTGTTTGGGTTGTTCCTTGGCTACTTGGGAAATATTTTAATATTCTCCTAAGTTAGCATTTTAATAATTTAAATAAGGCAGTGTTTAGCCATTTTGGAGTAATAAGGAGTTTTCTAGCTCTATTTGGATCTATTTCTCTGTGTGATAGCTCGTTAAAAAGAGCTCAGTCTCTAATATTTGATTATCACTTGCCGGGACTTATTTGATGCTTGGAGCTATTTGTCATTAATAAAGTAACGATTTCCTTCTATTTGGACACCTTTATTGGAAAAATAATGTTATATTATAAAGTTCAAATGAAATTCACTTTAGGGTTCTCTTAGGGTTCGAATTGCCTTGGAGAGGGGGTATAAGGAGAAGGCAACCTAAATATGAGTATCTTTATTATTTTTTCAACCTATTTTGGACGCCATTGTTCTGGAAGAGCATTCCTCACTTAGGACGAAAACTTTAGTGTTGAGAGCAGATTTATTGGGACGTAGCCCTCAACAAGATCAGATTTGAAGGTTCTTATGCATACAGTTTGATCACGGAAGAGGATCAATTTTTAGTATTGTAGGCACACTTTGCAAGCAATGGATTTATTGAGAAGGCGGCCACTTTGGTTCAGCCTGGCTTTTCCTTATAGCAGTGCGCAGGAGGAATTCTAAAGTGTTTATTTGCAGCAAAATGGAGTTGTTTTATTGCAGCAGCTTGGGCCTTATCATTTGAACTTGTTTGGTTGTAGGTGGTTGCCGTCTTCAACTAGCATCAACCTTGTTTGAAGTACATTTGTATTGGTACTATTCTGAAATAAATCAGATTCAGCTGGTACAGTTTTAGAATCATTTCCATAATAGTATGTATTACTGCATATCATTTCTATCACTTCTATTTTATCAGTTACTGTTATTTATTCATTGTAATACATATATTCTGAAAAATACAAAAGGAAACAACCTTCTTCTGCAACTTTTGTCTAGCTCTATAAGATCAAAGAAAAATCTAGAGGAAAATATAATTTATATAATTAAACAAATAGTAGCAGCAAAGCAAATATCCATTTGGGATATTTTAGTGGTATCAGAGTTCCTGCTAACCTGTTGGGTTTGGTGCAGGTCAATACCATGGCTAGAATGAGAAATGGGTGCTATAAGGTTTCATCTCTTTCAACAAGTACAAGTAAGAGGCCTCCTGCTAAGGCTTTCAATGATGCAATAATAAGCAGCTACCATCAGTATTGTTCTCTTCCTAAGGAGATACAAGACATGCTTGCATTCACACAATTTATGGGTATACCAGATGCCAAGGATGATTTGGTATCCAAAAGTTCATATCAATAGCAAGGAAGGAAAGAAGAATCAAAGGATAGAAAAGAAAGTATTGGGAGAGAAGATAACAAAGAGAACACGGACCAACAATAACCAGCAAGAGGAATTACCAGATGAAGATCTTGAGGGGGTATCAAAAGAGGATATTGAAGAGAGCCCTGCTCTTCAATGATAGTCCACATCCTTTGCTTATGGATTTACACATGTCCATAAGCTTATTTTGGAGAGCCAACCTGAAGGTTGGTGAAAAAAAGGTCATTGCAGCCTTGTCACATTTTGACAGTGTCCACAAATTAGTAGAGAGCTGCATTTGGAAGGTCCAACTTGAAGACATAAATGTAAAGAAGAGGCTTCATCAATCTTTGATTTGCATGTGCTTAAGACAGCCATGGAGGCAATGAAGAATAATTACTTAAACCTCCTTTTAGATAGAGATCATCTTCTTGACCTTGGTGTTATTTACTGTACTGCTTTGAGGGGGAAAGAAGAAGAGATTGATCAACTTATTTCAGAACTTTTGAAGGTTAGAGAAACTTTGGGAAATTCTCAAGTAGCTCACCTCATGGCAGAAAATCAGATTGAAGAACTGAGTAGGGAGTTGAGTTTAATGCATGCTTTACCTACAAAAAGTTAGAAAATCAGTGGCAGGAACATTGTGTGGAGTTGAGTCTACTACATTCTATCTTCATCTCAATCAAAAAAATTTCCTCTTGCAACAGCTCGTTCAGATAGACAACATATTTATGAGGTGAATGAGGAAGAGGAACCACTTGGTGATACATTATCCAGTGACACCAGTAGTTCCATTAATATTGAGAATATACAAGATGATTCAAAAGAAAGTATAGAGGAGGATTCCAAAATTCTGAGTTTGGATAGCAATAATTTTACTTCCCATTCTCATGAGTTTGTTGCCTATAGTCTTGAAAAAGTTGATGACATACATTCAGTCATTGCTGATAACCCCTTTTTCGAGATGAGTGCTGATTTAATTTTAGATAACCCACTCTTTGAATTGGATGATGAGGAGGCTCTTGATTTTGATGACACAAATGATATGAGGAGCTCAATCTTGGAGTATGATTGTGAAATTGAGCATACACTTGGTGGGCCGACCACTCAAGGGTTGTCCCTTATGGGCATGGATGACACATATACTTCTGTTAAAAGGTGGCTTCATGGTTTCCTTAATAGGGAAGAAATAACCTTGCTGATTGGTGACTTTGTACTCTTCAATCCATTTAGGATTAGTGACTATCCTAGTGGGGATCTTATGACTCATCTGAGTTTTTCACTGTCTACATTAGGTTTTCAACAGTATAGGAGTGTTGGGAGGTGCCCTTATAGGTTAGCGATGGAGTGGGGAGTGTTTGTTGTTGATTAGAATTGGTTTGATAGTATGTTTGATATCACTTGTGTTGCTGGTCAGAGTTATGACAGTGAGATAGGGTGGCCATTTTTTATAGTTTTTGAGTATGCAAGATATTACTCACCCATAGTTATGGTGTCCTGCATACACAGAGGGTTACTTGAAGTTCTTCTGAATCACACATAGTACGACATGTGTTTTTTTATGGGACCCAGGTATTGATTCGCTAGATACATCACTTTACATAGACTTCCATATATTGCTTCATGGTTTAGAGTGTTTGGGCATTTTTGTTAAAATGGAACAGCTAGCTGTATGTTTGAGAGATATGGAGGGTTGCATGTTGTAGTTGAGCATGTTATTTTGTTAGTTTCCCCGGATTGCATCAGGTTCAAGGATTGTTAGTAGGGACCTCACAGAGAGGCATTGGCAATATGGGTTTGCACATCTATTCAAATAGGTGCAATATGAATATGTTGCATTTTTTTTTGAAACTGGTTTGGAATCCAGGAATAGACATGTATAGTACATTCCTCCAGTGGATTGATGCTACACTTTGAAGATCTTGATGTTTATATTAGAGTAGCGCAATGGAGGACATGGGTGTGTTAATTGCACTTGGGTGAGTATTGTTATAATACTATGTATCATATGTCGATTGCTATGACTCCATTTAGAACCCTCTACGATTATGATGCTCTATCTTTTGTTGATTTGGTGATTAGTGACAACAGGGTTCCTTTGGCTCAGGATTGGGTACGGGAGAATCAGGACATCATGAGGTTTCTTAGAGAGAATCTTCAGCAGGCACAGAATTGGAGAAGGTCTACGCTGATTGACACAGGATTGAGAGGATATTTGAGGTGGGGATATGGTGTACCTATAATTGCAGCCTTACCAACAAAGCACCCTTAAAAGGGGTGGAGCTGAGAAGCTCAAACCTTGTTTTTATGGACCATACAAGATTATTAGGTGTGTTGGAGAGGTTGTGTATGAGATTGAGTTACTATCTGGTATTAGGATTTATAATTTGTTCCACGTGTCATGTTTCAGAAAGGCACTGGGACAACATATTATACCATCTCCAGATCTTGGAAGAGAGGGAATACCAACTGAGAAGCAAGGTGATTCGAGAGCATCTAATTCACTAGAGAGGTCTTTATATAGAGGACACCACTTGGGAGGGTGAGACTATTTTACAGCATCTAGCTTTGCAGTCGCTTGTGGGCAAGTATCTCCGAGAGGGGAGGATTTATCATGTCCCCCTTTTAGCTCTGTCTAGCAGTGACATGAGAGTTAGCCTATTATGGAGTCTTGTAGGCTGGCAGTGGTGATCAAGGACTTAGGGTTTTCAGGACTATGTATCATATGTCGATTGCTATGACTCCATTTAGAACCCTCTACGATTATGATGCTCTATCTTTTGTTGATTTGGTGATTAGTGACAACAGGGTTCCTTTGGCTCAGGATTGGGTACGAGAGAATCAGGACATCATGAGGTTTCTTAAAGAGAATCTTCAGCAGGCACAGAATTGGAGAAGGTCTACGCTGATTGACACAGGATTGAGAGGATATTTGAGGTGGGGATATGGTGTACCTATAATTGCAGCCTTACCAACAGAGCACCCTTAAAAGGGGTGGAGCTGAGAAGCTCAAACTTTGTTTTTATGGACCATACAGGATTATCAGGTGTGTTGGAGAGGTTGTGTATGAGATTGAGTTACCATCTAGCAGTAGGATTTATAATTTGTTCCACGTGTCATGTTTCAAAAAGGCACTGGGACAACATATTATACCATCTCCAGATGTTGGAAGAGAGGGAACACCAACTGAGAAGCAGGGTGATTCGAGAGTATTTGATTCACTAGAGAGGTCTTTATATAGAGGACGCCACTTGAGAGGGTGAGACTATTTTACAGCATCCAGCTTTGCAGTCGCTTGGGAGCAAGTATCTCTGAGAGGGGAGGATTTATCATGTCCCCCTTTTAGCTCTGTCTAGCAGTGACATGAGAGTTAGCCTATTATGGAGTCTTGTAGGCTGGAAATGGTGATCAAGGACTCAATCAGGGTTTTCAGTGTCTGGATTTGGTATTACAAGCAATAGTAGATCAGTTGAGAGGAGTTCCTTGATTTTGGGGGGCAGTTCCTTAATTGTAGGAGGAGATTCTTACCTTTTAGGAGGTGGTGACGTTTCTAGAGTTGAGGTTCTATGAGATCACCCCCTTGTCTCAATTTCAGGAGATTTGGGTGTGTTCCCTATATTTTAGGAGTATCCCTAGATTTGAGGGTGTGACTACCAGTTGGCCCAGGTTGTTTGACATCAGTCACAGGTAGGTGACAAACTCAGTTTCATGTTTTAGAGGTGTTTGGGTTGTTCCTTGGCCACTTGGAAAATATTTTAATATATTTAAATATTCTCCTACGTTAGTATTTTGATAATTTAAATAAGGCTATGTTTAGCCATTTTGGTGTAATAAGGAGTTTTCTAGCTCCATTTGGATCTATTTTCCTATGTGTGATAGCTCGTTGGAAAGAGCTTAGTTTCTAATATTTGATTATCACTTGTCGAGACTTATTTGATGCTTGGAGCTATTTGTCATTAATAAAGTAATGATTTCCTTCTATTTGGATGCCTTTATTGGGAAAATAATGTTATATTATAAAGTTCAAATGAAATCCACTTTAGGGTTCTTTTAGGGTTCAAATTGCCTTGGAGAGGGGATATAAGGAGAAGGCAACCTAAAGATGAGTATCGTTATCATTTTGTCAACCTATTTTGGACACCATTGCTCTGGAAGAGCATTCCTCACTTAGAATGCAAACCCTAGTGCTGAGAGCATATTTGTTGGGACGTGGCCCTCAACAAGATCAGATTTGAAGGTTCTTATACATACAGTTTGATCACGACAGAGGATCAATTTCTAGTATTGCAGTCACACTTTGCAGGCAGTGGATTTATTGGGAAGGCGGCTGCTTTGGTTCAGCTTGGCTTTTCCTTATAGCAGCTCGCAGGAGGAATTCTTGAGTGTTTGTTTTGCAGTAGAATGGAGTTGTTTTATTGCAGCAGCTTAGGCTCTATCATTTGAACTTTTTTGGCTGTAGCTAGTTCCCATCTTCAGCTGGTGTCAACCTTGTTTGAAGTACATCTGTATTGGTACTATTATGAAATAAATTAGACTCTACTGGTACGGTTTTAGAATCATTTCCAGAATAGTATGTATTGCTGCATATGATTTCTATCACTTCTATTTTATCAGTTACTGTTATTTATTTATTGTAATACATATATTCTGAAAAATACAAAAAGAATCAATCTTCTTTTGCAACTTCTGTCTAGCTCTATAAGATCAAAGAAAAATCTACAAGAAAATATAATTTATATAATTAAACAAATAGTAGCAGCAGAGCAAATATCCATTCGGGATATTTCAAAGTAGGCCTCCTAGAAGAAATAAAAATAATATTTAATATCACTTTCTAGAAAATTCACCTTTTCTCCCAATAATTTTTAATTGCACTTTAAAGTAATAATAAAATATAATTAATATAAAGTGCAAATAATATCATAGGCTATAGGAAGTCTATGGCTGCAGGAAGCCTGTGACAATAGTAAGAACTTGCCCACACGAGTCCAAACTCCATTAAATCCGAGTGCTAGTGAGAAGGGGGCATTAGAGTAAGTCTGTCTCAGTGACTGCACTAGAACTATCAGTTAAAAGATTATAAATACAAGTCAAATATGTGTGAGTAATGTCTTAAGGCATGATTTTTACAGTTCCTTTGCTTTGGGTGTTCCATATGTTTTATGTGGAGTTATCGCAAGAATCTTGGAAGGGTCTAAATTGAAATTGTTTCAACTTAGTTTCCATATATTTTATTTGCAAAGTTATTGAGAGTTCTGTGGATTTTGCTGGAAAGTTTTAAGCTGTGGAAGTAGCCTTTTTTAAAAACTAGAATTGATTTATGCTTCATATATAATAAACTATTTTTTGTGTATATACTTATTTTTCAGGTTTATTAAACACTATCTTGGATGTGACTAAAATTGAGGCTGAGAAATTGCAACTTGACGAGACAGACTTCAATATAGTTCAGGTCCTTGAAGAAGTTGTAGATATGTTCTCTGTTGTGGCATTAGATAAAGGTGTAGAAGTTGTATTGGATTTGTGTGATGAGTCTGCAGAGAAAGTATCATGGGTCAAAGGTGATGCATGTCGACTGAAGCACATACTATGTAATTTACTAAGCAACAGTGTAAAGTTTACATCTGAAGGCCATGTGATATTACGTGCTTGGGTTAAGCAAGGTACCCATAGGAATCCCTCAGTTAATGGGGGCCATAGTGCTGAATATTGCAGGGCATGTTGGAGTTGCATGCCCAAATGGGTCATTCAGGCCAGTAATGCTTACAAACAATTACATGCCTCTTCTGAGGTTCAAACTGACTCAAATTATATGGAGTTTGAGTTTGAGGTAGAGGATACAGGAAAGGGTATCCCAAAGGACAAACACAAGTCTATTTTTGAGAACTTTGTCCAAATTGATGGATTAACTTATGCAAATCACGGTGGCATTGGTCTGGGTCTTGGCATTGTTCAATCTTTGGTAAGTAATGCATGCTATTATTTCGTCACTTAATTGAAATTTTCTATCCTGTGTGATTGGATCATTTTCTTTTATTTTCAAAAGAAATTTCATAGATGTACAGGATAAGTTTTTGATGTAGTTGAATTTCATGTTTTGTTGAACTCTTTACAATTTCATTTTGTAGGCAAGCAAACCTCAAATATTTTATGACAATTTCAGTGGTTCTGAAAAGTGCTGATTTCTAATGTTGTTGTGTGTGGTAGGTGCATCTGATGGGTGGAAATATCAAGATTGTTGACAAAGGTGAACCTGGGGAAAAAGGAACTTGCTTTAGGTTTAATCTCTTTTTCAGAAATGCCAAGGTTACTATAGATCAGAGCAAGAATGGAGCAAACCGGTCATCAGGTACACATGTTCTTGGTGGAGTTTCTTTGTTGTGCTAGAAGTGATTTAAGTGAAAAACCTGAAATTCAAGATTGGCAACTAGGATGGAAATCTCCAATGAGTTATAGCACTTCTGACGTCCATTTGCAAAGGCCTGCTCTTGAGGAAACTGTCTATGCAGTTCTTGCATTGAATGGAGAGGCAAGCAAATTGATTATAAAGAATTGGCTGGAGCGCAGATGTGTACAGGTTTTGATGGTAAACGAATGGTGGGATTTCATCCCAACACTTGAAAACCTCAAACAAGAGGTTCTTGTCCAGAGTTTGAGGGCTTCTGATACTTCTGACTTCGTTTTTCCAAAGAGCCTGTTGAGTGATCCTTGCATGGATGATACGGACTTAGGAGGACATCAAGGTGACACATTCCTTGATTATGGTGTAAAGCAACTCTCTCTAGATCATTATGGTCCAGATACTGAGGAATCTAAACAGAGAAAGGTAAATAGAGTAAGTTTGCGTGTACTGGTTGTTCTAGATATCAACATGATTGTAGGACCTCCTGAACAAATATCACTGATTATAAGTGATTTTTCTGGAGTTGGACAGATGCCTATCTGTAAGGTTGTATGGCTAGCCAATGCAAACACTCCCAGTGTAGAATTGGAGTACTTGAAGAGAGGATTGGTTCCTTGTGACTTGATTTTACATAAGCCCGTTCATGGCTCTCGTTTGCATGCAATTTGGGACCTTGTGCAGGATCTTACTGGAAAAGGAACACAGCGAGCTTTGGAAATTGAGGCATCAAATATTTTGCCACAGATGGAATCTACTGATGAACATTTTGAAAGGAAATCTTTTGATCAGCCTACATCTAGTTTGGTAAATTTTAAGGATAAAAAACAAATGTGGTCTGAGCTGACACAAACGAATAACAAATTGGGACCTCAGAATTTATTGGAAGGCATGCATATACTTGTTGCAGAAGATAATGCTGTTTTACAACGACTTGCACGAGCCACACTTACCCAGTTGGGCGCCATTGTTAAATGTGTTGATAATGGAGAACAGGCAGTCCAAATAGTTTCTGAAATGTTTCTTAACAGAATCAAGAATAGCAAAGATTTTTTGTCATCAAAATGGTGTCAGCTCAATTCATCTGATCATCCTGGACAACCTTGTGTCTTTGATTTTCTTCTAATGGATTGTGAGGTGCTTTTTAACTCCTTTGCAAGCTTCTTTTTTAAAAATTTTCTTACATTCTTTTCAAATTTGTGTCTCAAAGAAAATCATATTGCACCTGTATTTATAAAAGGAAATAGCAAGTGTGATCCTTTAAATCTCAGCATTGGAATAGCAATTATTTAAGAGCAACTGTTCTGAAAACATCTTCAAAACATATCATAGAACCACCAACTTTGTGTGGTAAGAAATCACCGACAATGAGGGCAATCACATAATGGATTCTGACACTCTGAACAAACCCACTGCTCGAGCATTAAGCTGAAGATTCTATTTCCTTTTCTAACTTTGATAACTAGTTTAAAGAAAAAACTTTGCTATCTGGAATGTTCTCTCTATTTCCAACTTTGCATATATGCATTTGTTCTTTATCTCACTGCATAATGAGTTTGATATAGTTTTGTAACAGATTTCTATGCTGATGCTTCATGCCAACTGTTTTTTTTCTTATCTGATTAAGGATATGGTTCTTTGTAGAGGGAATCCTTTATCTCATTATCAATTTTATAAAAAAATTCCTAATTCTGCCAACTGCTAAGTAGATCTGATAAAGGATTGGATAGAACAAAATGAATTAGTAGTCACCTGGAGGAAGATTGCACATCCTGAAGCCATCAGAATTATGTACAATATAAGACCAATTTTACAGAAGTGATGCAATTGGTTGTCACGGTGTTGCAAAAGATGAAGTGGTTATCTAAGCTGAAATCCATTTATCATATACTTGTGATCATATATTTGCAGCTGAAAATCCTAGGAGCCTTGCAGGCCAAAAATTATAGGAACTATAAAGAAAGACATATAATCAGACAGAATTTCATCATGAACAAGCAATATAAACTAAGTTACTGATTTGGCCTCCTGGAGGCTGGATGCGGAAGCGGATACGGATGGGTGTGCTGTGGGTGCCACTCGGATGCCACTCACAGGCACCTGTATGCGGACAGATGCTCGTTTCAGGAATCCAAATGCATCCGGGTGCCTGTGAATGGCATCCGGATGGCACCCACAGGGCACCCAGGATAATCCACAGGCTTCCTTGGTCAGAAAAGAAAGGCAGACATTTTTTAATATTTTTTAACATGTGGCATAGTTTTTCTAGGCTTAAATCATGAGTGAAATGAGTGAAATAATTAGACAGATGTAATGAAAGATGAGAGTGATACAATAGATTTGAACAATAATGAGACATTGATGCCTCAGAGAAACTCGTTGTGGGTGAAAACTTCAACCAAATAATACTACATGGTGAGTGCTTAAACATGGCTTACAAAACTGATTCCACAGCTCCTTTTGAATTGCAATAGGTTTCTTTGCAAGGTTTTCTTTTGGGCTGCTGTCTAGTTGAGCTTATATGGAAATGCATTTTGCAAACCTTTTCAATTTTGAGAGCATTTTAAGTTGCCATTTTTGTGATAAATAGCGAGAGGAAATTCTCTCTTCAAATTATAGGCCATGAATTTTTTAAAATTAATCTATGCCTAAAATCTGAAACAAGTAAACAGATTGTAGATTATGTACCTTGTACAGATAACTTTCTAGGGGTTTTGTATTTAAACAAAATACTTGAAAGAAACAATATAGATCATCTTTCGATCTTGAAGGTAAGAATACAAGACTGAAATTACTTATCTCATTTATACACACACACACACACACACACACATCCATACGCATCTGTATCCCCCAAAAAAGAAAAATCCTGCACCTCGTATCCACTTCCCACATCCGCTTTGGAATCCACATCCGAATCGGTAACTTAGAATATAAAAACCAGATACGATTCTCTAAATTAATATACTGTAAGGAAATATTTGAATATGGAAAAGCCCTTGATTTTGGATGTGAAAATACCTGGAGCCAGAAATAACTTTCATTACCACTAAGTACTCATTTTGTCCTCTTTCAATTGAAAGTGTCCTAAATCTTTACTTGACAAGTTGACAGTATTGTAGGATGCTGCATCTAAAGAAACAATTGAATGATAATTTATTTTCTTTAGGGTTCTTCCTAATTTGAAAAAGCTCGTCAAGAGACAATTTAGCAGCAGATTCATACAGATGCTCTTTTGGCCTATGTCGTAAAGGTCATTATTTATCCAGATTGAATAATATGTTTCTAATACAATGGGATGAGATTGCAACTTGAATCCTTAATCTTCAATGTCAATCGTCATTATCTGGTACATGAAACTTCGATATACCATTCTTATTTGAGATTTTCATCCATATGCTCCGATCAACATTAAGCAGTACTGTCATATTTAATTTCTTACAGGCATAATCATGGTAGAGGCCTGTCTTTCTTTCCTTTGCAAGTCAAATTTGCTGCACCATGATGGGAACTGTTAAGCGAAGTTTTCTACATTCACGTGCACTACTTTCTCTGTCATAATACTACATCCCAACTAGTTGATCACTCATTGCAATGCACTTTTGACATGGCTAATGCTTTGATGATTGCATGCAGAAGAGTGAAAAGATTAAGTCTTCTAAAAGTACCCATGTCTCTAAAATAGTTTGTTTTACAGCTCTGCCATATCCCTTATTCTTTTTCTTGTTCCTTTCCATGTTTTAGAGATTTTTCTGCATTTGTTTGATTGTCTGATGCAATTGCAGATGCCCATAATGGATGGGTATGAAGCAACTCGTAGGATTCGTGAAGAAGAGAAGCGGCATGGCTTTCATGTACCAATTATTGCCCTGACTGCTCATGCAATGGTCGAGGAGGTGAGGAGATGTATTCAAGCAGGAATGGACTTCCATTTGTCAAAGCCACTAACAAGAGAGCCCCTGCTAAATCTAGTAGGCAGGATCTATGCAGAACAAGAAGCATTCGAATTATAGAGGCTTTATCATCCCAAAAATTATTTCTATGAGATTTGGTCTCATGCCATTAACTGTGCTTGTGAAGGGTAAACTTTTAGAGACATTCTTTTTCTTTTCAAAGACACTCAATGTACATTCAAGGTTGTAACAGATGAAATGCTCATGGAGATTTCTTATTCCGATCTTATCATGGATCATTTTGATGTTTTGTTGAGCAACTCGTTCAATGCGCCTTGAAAGTTCTTAGTGATTAAGCAATAGAAGAACTTTCAACTTAGAATGTAATGATGCCTCAAAACATTGGCTTCTTTTAATAATACCATTCACATTTCAACTACAATAAAATTAATGAGACATGAGAACTGCATACAATTTCAATCCATACTGTTGACGAAATTTCTAATTTATCATCACAATCTTGGTACGAGTTTTCTATTTGACATATTATATGTTCTTATGAAGATTTTGATACATTTGAAATCTTGTTCACCATGTGGATTCTCTACTTTGTTGAACCATTAAAAGTTATCAGTATATATTGACCATTACCGTTGGTTCTGAAATAAACATTCTATTGGAATCATTCATGTTGTTGTGTGCTTTATAAAATTCAGCAAGCTTCATGCTCCTTCAAAGATTTTCCTTGGAAACATTGCAGGAAACTATGCAGTCACACTCAAAGATGTGTTTTAGTGCATACACATCAATGTCTTGAATGGAGGAATGGAGCTATTCATATATTAATCAATTATTGCATGGAATGAGTTGTTTCTTTTGATTTTATCACTGTATTTAACAGTGCTCAGAGGAAATAGATATATCTAGTTTCGAGTGCTAGACTACCTAACCTTTCATGAATTTATCATCAGCTACACCACCCTCCATAATCTTATACATGGAAATCCAAAACCTTACTAGGAGAAAATCTAACATTCACAACTTTTTAGATATGCCATATACAAACAAGATCATGCCTAGTGAAGGTAGGAACCCTTGCTTTTTATGGAGTAAAATATTCCATAAAATGGTCACTCTTGTGGTCAAGCCAATGAAAACTATTCCAAACACAACTACAAATTGGTTTAGGGTAACACTTTCATAGTGAATAAGAGTTTCCATTGAAAAGATAGAAAATGCAATAGTTGAATATTTAGTAGTTCCAAGTTCATTGGGTATCCCAGGATCCCTAACCCTACTAGATTATACGCCAACATTGACCAAGAAAAGTCTTTGTTGGAGGAGTATCCCCTTAATAGTGACAATATTTCCTTCAGGTGTCAATCTGTCATGTAATGGATGCACGACCTAGTGTCTACCCCACTCCTAGTATAGGAAGAATGAGGAAAAGCAACAATGTTTAAAACTCTAGGGTAACATAGAAGTTGAATGTTATAGGAAACCAAAGAAAATGCCCAAGCTCTAGAAATCACCACATCTATCGAGATAAATAATTACCATGTGCATATGCAATAAAAAATAAGTGCAATGAAGAGCAAATTGTTGTACCGAGAGGAGGCGAGGGGGAAGAGAATCTGTATAACAATAAATTCAACCAATTTGAACTTTATTAACCATAATAGCATTATTCACTAAATTCGAACAATCATGCACATAAAAATATCATAACTAAAAAGTTTCCTTGGAAACCCTAATAAGATAAAACTACAACTTGTTTGGCACCAACCTCTAAGTTTGTGAGCACCGAACTCTAGAAGCACCAACTCCCACTTCTGAATTCAACCTATTAGAACCACCAACTCACACTACTAAGCACGAAATTAACGAGAGGCACCATTCTCTGCTTTAGGAAGTACACGAACTTCCAAATTATGGTTCCAACTTCAATGTTACTTCTTCAATTGATGATGGATAATATTTCCTTCATAAACCCTCTTTCTCGAACTGCTATTATGGTGATGATAGATTTACCACAAAATTAATACAAGTCTCTTTCCAAAGCTGTCATACAACATTCTCTTAATACTATTTTCAAATTAGTTACTTCTTAAATCTATAATGGTATTCTATATACCCCTCATAAATCCATCCATACAAGCCTTCATAAATCTCCATTCGTAAATCCATCCGTACAAGCCTTTATAAATCCACATTTTACCTTTGCTAATAGAGCATCATCAAACGTTGTGTGCGCTTGATTCTTTTCCTTATTCACCACATTGTCCTTTTAAAATCTTTATCTCCTTTTTATGTTGATATCTTTATAAAAGAACATAACTCTTCAAAATAAATGCAACCATTAGAATGGTTATATCCTTTACTAACAAATTATACTTTATCTCTTATTCATGTCACACCTATTTCTACATAGAAGAGTATCCTTCTTTTTATTCCTCACACTTACTCCGTCTACTACACTCTATCCTCAACTCACAATCATCTTTTATTTCTTTACATTTTTATTTAGACATGCATCCTTTTGAAAAGGATCATATCTCTCCCTTCATAAATCACACCTTCAGAATATAAACCGAAAGACTTCCACTTTACCATGTACTAGCCATCACTGTGTAGTGGCTTAGTATTTTTTTGACTTGTCTTAATAAAATGATAAACCTTATCACTGTCTTCCCAACATAATGAGTCGACAATAGTAAATTAATTCTCAAACCCCTGATTCAAAATGGTCCATAAACTTGAAAATAAAAAATCAAGAAGAATATTTTCCATTCTTGTATTCACATAAAACTGTATAGGTACATATATAGTTGTGTGTCATATACATAAAGCTACAGGAAAGTAAACAACTACAGAAAAGGAAAGAATCAATTTAGGAAAGAATAGTTTAGGAAAGAATCAATCCAATATTGTAACACTCCCCCTCAAGTTGGTGCATAGATATCCCACATGCCCAATTTGCCCAAAATCTTCGAGAACACTCGACTTGAAATTGCTTTGGTAAGAATATCGGCTAGTTGATCTTCTGATTAAATCTTAGGCAGCTCCACAATCTTCTCATCCAACTTCTCCTTAATAAAGAATCTGTCTACCTCCACATGCTTTGTATGATTATGTTGAATTGGATTATGAGCAATATCACATGCTACTTTATTGTCACAATGTAGTTGAATTGGCCACCTAGGCGAACAAGCCAAATCTCTCAGGAGAAGTCTTAACCACAATGCTTCATATACTCCAAGTGCCATACCTCTAAATTCTGCCTCTGCACTTGATCGTGCAACAACATTATGTTTCTGGCTTCTCAATGTAATGAGATTACCTCCTACGAAGGTGGAATAACCTGAAGTAGAATGCTTGCCATCTACTACTCCAACCTAGTCAACATTAGTATATGCATCCACACTTTGATAATCCTCATTTTTAGTGAGTAAAATTCCTTTTCTAGGAGCAGACTTTAGATACCTCAAAATGCGCATAACTGCATTCATATGTTGCTCTCGAGGATTATGCATAAATTGGCTAACAATACTTAATACATAGGCAAGGTCTGGCCTTGTGTGTGCTAAGTACATCAATCTTCCTACGAGTCTCTGGTATCTCCCTTTATCAACTGGTACCTGATTAACTTCAATCCTTCTTCCACTAGTGTATCAGTGGGTTGACATGCTGACATGCCAGTTTCCCATAACAAGTCTAAGGCATACTTTCTTTGAGACAAAAAGATCCCTTTATTAGGTCGAAACACTTTGATCCCAATGAAATATTTCAAGGGACCAAGGACTTTCATTTCGAATTCTCTGAACAAGTAATCCTGTAGAGCCCTCCTTTCTTCAGGATTATTTCCTGTAACTATCATGTCATCCACATGCACAATAAGTGCAGTGATCTTACCTTGCTGATTCTTTATGAATAAAGTATGGTCTGGATTGCTTGGACGATAACCAAAGGCTTTCATTGACTTTGTGAATCTTCCAAACCATGCCCTGCAAGATTGTTTCAACCCATATAGTGACTTCTTGAATCTGCATACCTTTAGACTATGTATTTCTAGTATCATGCAGCCAGGTGGGAGTTCCATGTAGACTTCTTTGAACAACTCTCCATGTACAAAGGCATTCTTCACATCAAACTGTTGTAATGGCCAACCCAAGTTCGTAGCTAGAGACAACAAGACTCGCACTATATCGACTTTAGCTACAAGTGCAAATTTCTCTGTATAATTGATCCCATAGGTTTGGGTGTACCCTTTTTCCTCTAGTCTCACCTTAAAGTGTGCAATTGTACCATCTGCTTTTTACTTAATAGTATAAACCCACTGACATCCAACTGGTTTCTTTCCTGGTGGATGGTCAACAAGTTCCCAAGTATTATTTTCTTGTAATGATTTCATCTCTTCATTCATGGCGGCTTTCCACCTTGGATTAGCTAAGGCTTTCTACACATTGTTAGGAATAGATACAGTAGATAATTGATTTACAAATGACTGATTTGATTTCAACAAACAATAGTTAGACACATAATGACTCATAGAATATTTAACTTTACTAGAAAGTTTAGGTTCATATGTGGATTTAGGGATACCTCTGGTGAGGAACCGAGGTAGCTATTTTCTAGATGGTTGAGGAACATCCTTGGTAAGCGATTGGTATGGTGTAGGGACTCGGATGGAGGTGGACCCACAACTTCAGTTTCTGGGTGTTCATCACTACTTTGATCCAAAGTTTCACATACTTCTTGATTAACAGTTTCAGAGAGCTCCCTTTCTTTAGAGATGTCCAAGCTACCCACATCTTCAGGGATGTGAACATCCACATCTTCAAAGGTGTTATCCACATCTTTAGAGATGTCCAAACTACCTACATCTTCAAAGATGTGAACATCCACCTCTTTAGAGATGTGATCATCATAGTCTAGAGTTTGAATTTCCTTCTGGTACTCCCCCTAAAGTTCTAGCTCAGAGGAAAAATACATCGAGTCTTCATGAAAAGCTACATCCAATGTAATAAACATTTGTTGGGTTGGAGGATGATAGCATTGGTACCCCTTTTGATAAGCAACATATCCTAGAAAGACACATCGCAGTGCTCGAGGAGATAACTTGTTGTGCTGATGCTTATGGAGGTGTATGAAATTTACACAACCAACGATTTGAGGAGGTAAATTTGGGATAGTTGGAGCAACAACCGCCTCAGTGAGAGCCTCAGATGGTGTCTAGAAATCAATAGTGCTGGAGGGTACCCGGTTGATCAAATATGCTATAGAGGTAAGTGCTTCGCCCCAATAGGATAATGGCATATGAGCTTCTATCAGAGAAGCATAGACAACCTCCAACAAGTGATGATTTTTTCTCTCGGCTAGCCCATTCTATTGAGGTGTATTGGAACAAGTAGTTTGATGAATAGTTCTGTGTGCTTCTAGATACTGCTAAAGTTCAGAACTCAAATATTCACCTCCATTGTCACTATGAAGAACTTGAACTTGTGCATTGTACTATGTACGAATCATGTTATAAATTTTTTGAAATAACAAGTTCACATCACTTTTAGACTTCATTAAGCATACCCAAGTCATCCTAGTACAATCATCAATAAAAGTAACAAACCAACGTGATCCACCTAAGGTAGTGACTTTGGACGAACCCCAAACATCAGAATGTATGATCATAAATGGAACTGGACTTTTATACAAAGTTAATGGAAAAGAAGCACGATGGCTTTTTGCAAGTTCACAAACTTCACACCAGAAGCTAGAAACATCAAATTTTGCAAATAAACTAGGAAATAATTTCTTCAGGTAACCAAAGGAAGCATGTCCCAAACGTCAATGCCATAACCAGATTTTAGATTTCTACTTGTCCCCCTCAGAGCCATCCATCGCTAGAGCTTGATGCAGCTTGTCCAAACTCTTTGACACCAAGTCCAAGTAATACCGCTTCCCCCACCTAACACCACAACCAATCGTTCGCCTTGTTTGGATATCCTTAAACACACATAAATCAAGCCAAAAAATTACAACACAAAGTAAAGTAGTGGTGATATGGGAAACTAACAACAAATTGTAATCCAAAGATGAGACCACTAAAACATAATCTAGATTCAAAGTATCAGTGAGAGGTAAGGATCCTTCTCCAATAACTAAGGCCAGAGAGCCATTGGCAGTGGAAACAAATTTTTGTGAGGATAGTTTAAGGGATGAGACCTATCTAGAATCAAACATCATATGATCCATAGCACTAGAATCAATTATCCATGCACTATTAAAAACAAGTATAGACATATTTAAAGACTTACCACCATTACCTACCACTTTTGCTAATGCCTAGATTTGTCCAGCAACATTATCCTTTGTCTTTGTTTGAACAAATGTTGCATTGGAGGTCTTCTTGGAATTCTTCTTCTATGAATCGTAGCTATGATCCCACCATTCTAGATACCCAACAACTTCAAAGCGTGACTTTTGGTATGACCAGTTTGATTCCGATGGGTGCATTTGTAGGTGGATTTATCAGCACCATTAGTGATCTTAGGCAGGTTTTGAGGAGGCCCATTTTGATTAGATTGGTTTCGAATGACCATGGCTGAAGGTTTAGACTTTTTTGGTTCACCAATCATTGTTGTGCGTTGAATATATTCACAACGAACCAATGCATAACATGCTTCTAATTTGGGAACATGATCCTTTCTCAAAATTTCACCACAAACTTGTTCAAAGTCACCATCTAATCCAACTAGAAAAATATGCACCCTTTGTCGCTGAATTGATTTTTGGTAAGATTCAACATCGTTCGAACTTTCCATGATCACTTGATCATGATGATCCAACTCACCAAAAATCTCGGTTAATTCTCCATTATACACAAAGAGTGTTCTACCATTGTGTTTGGCAAAGAAAGCCCTTTGATTCAAGACAAACACCTGCAATTCATCTGCTCCATCATAAAAAGCCTTAGAAAGTGCTTTCCAAATATCTCGAGTGGTGGGTAAGCGAATGTATCGCTTTATAATTTTTGGGGACATAGATATAAACAACCATCTTTTGACCTTTTGATTGTTTGCATACCACTTCTCATATCCATCATCCTTCTCGATAGGTGGCTATGAGTTACCACGAATGAAAGAGAGTTTCTCCTTCTTAGCAATATGCATCTCCATGATTTGAGACCACAAATCATAATTTTTTTCATCGAGTGTAATCCCTGCCCTAAACGATGAACCTTCAGATTGAATAATAATGGGAGCAGATTTGCTCTCAAATACTTTCGAATCTAAATTGTCCATGGTTCAATGAAGGGATACAAATGATTCAAGACTCAAAGCTTTGATACCAACTTGAAAATCAGAAATCAAGAAGAATATTTTCCATTCTTGTATTCACATAAAACTGTACAGGTACATATATAGTTGTGTGCCATATGCATAAAGCTATAGGAAAGGAAACAACTACAGGAAAGGAAAGAATCAATTAAGGAAAGAATAGTTTAGGAAAGAATTAGTTTAGGAAAGAATCAATCCAATATTAGAAACAATCCAATATTGCAACACATAACATTCTTCACCAATTTGCATTCTATACTAATTTTGTCTTGGCACTTGAAAAGTAAAATTTTGTGGGTCCTACACAAGTCCTCCTCGACTCATTCCCTCACTATTGATAAAATCATTATTGTCACTTGTCTTTATCAATTGAATTTTTCTTTCGTTAAAGTGTTGTATTCAACAAACTTTATTTTTATCAATCTCTTTCATTGCTTTAACAATCAGTCGCTGCATTAAATTGTCCATCCACAATATTTTGACAAATTGTTGTTTTTATTTTTTACTTCATTTACTTCAAACTTTTTCTGCATTTTGTATAATTTTTATGTTGGTTATATAGTTGTAGGAGTTCTCTTTTATTGTTTACAAAATTGTAGAAATAATCTCAGACTTAGTAATAGTAATTTCGTCTCTCTTTTTTAATATCAGTGATTGTCTTTATTCGAACAAACGCTTTGTAAAGACATTGCTTCAGTGGTCAGTAGTCTCTCAATTTTCAAGACAATGACGAGTCCTGCTTAGATATGCCCTTAATTGTAGATGACACTCAAATTCTTGGAGGTTATGTTCTTCATATTTCTTTTATTTAAGTGTTGGATCTCTTAAAATTCTATGTTTATTGCCCCAAGATTGTTATGGTTTGCGAATAAGCATAAAGAGAGGTGTTGCTATCACATTACATCACTTGATTAAGTTTTGTGGGCATTGTAAAAATTAGACTTCTTCTTATTCATCATAAAAGTGATATTTTTTTGTCGGTGAGTTTTTCTCCTTCAAGTGGGAGGGTTTTCTAAGGTAATTACTCGGTGTTTTGTACTCTATTTTTATAAAACTAATATAGTATTAGAGCCAAGTTTAAGCAAATCTAGGGATTGATGCATTCAAGGAACAAGTCTTTTTCATTTTTTTTCACTTGAGTAAGCCCATCTTAACATCAAAGATGATGACTAGACTAAAGGTTGATGATAACCTTTACGATGCATCAAGTTTCACCTCTTAGAAATTTAGAGTTCTTATCACGTTGGAAGAAAATAATCTAGCCATCCAATGAGAGTGAGAAAATTCAATGGAAGAAAAACAATATTAAGGCTAGGAAGTTTTCAATAGATTCTATAAAGGACCATCTTGTGCCAGTCACATCCAAGATGAAGTTAGCCAGAGTCATGTTGAAGACTCTTCAAGATTTGTTTGAGATCAATACTACCTACAAATCTCTTTCCTTAAGATATCAACTCCATCATATAAAAATGGCTGAAAGACAGTTAGCCATATCCTTCTTCATGAATATCATTGAGTTAAAAGATTAGCTATATTTCATTGGAGATTCAATTGAAGATAGAGACCTAATGATGATGGCAATGAATGGTCTTCCTCAATCTTTAAAGCACTTTATCCGAAGCATTGGTGGAAGATGTAAAATTCCCAAGTTTGGTCATCTTAGAGATGATTGAATTCAAGAGGAATCTAGATCGAAAGCAAGAGAAAATATATGAAGCTTTCAAAATGAATAAAATCATGTTCTCGCTCCTCAAACATTCAGGAGGTGATATAAATTCTGATTTGGTTCTTGAACCAAAGAAAAATGACCTCCCTTTCATTCAATGTTTTAGATGTGACAAGAATTGCCATTATGTTTGAGATTGTATAAAAAGAACTAAACAACATTCTACTACTACAAATGTTGATTAGGTGTCACCTAATCAGAAACCATTTAAAAGGGGGGAGAGAGAGAGAGAGAGAGAGAGAGAGAGAGAGAGAGAGAGAGAGAGAGAGAGAGAGAGAGAGAGAGAGAGAGAGTTATTTTCTAAGAAAAATTAGACTTTACCAAATTGATATCAATAAATCAATGATTATATTGGATATAAATTGAAGTAAATAACTAATGTCAAATAATTAGATAATTTAATTAGATAACTAATTTATAATAATTTTTTTATAAATAACTAACTACATACTACTAAATATATTAATTAAAAAAATTATTCACATTAATACTATTCACTTAAAAAAAAAAAATATTATTAAAATAATAATATACTCGAATTAATAATATTCACTTAAACAAAATAATTAGCCAATAGGCTATCTTGTACGTGAATGCCTGCCGAATTTCAGTGTTGGATGCAAGTAAAAGAAAACGGTGATAGAAAAACCAAAATATCTACGATTTTGTAAGTTAGAATTGTCTCCCGAAAAGACAAATGAAAAAGCATTAATGTCATTTGGCCCCTCCACTTGTGAGTGTCACTATTGAGTGCAATTACTATCTTTGTGTTGGCAGTTTTCACAGAAGTAAGCAAGTTAATAAATGATTTGATTTTATTGTTGACCTAGCAGTTTTCTTCACAACATGGATTATCCCACTGTCAAATTCATTTGTCTCGAACATTAGTTTTTTGCACAAATATTGATGACTGATTAAATTTTATCTTCTTAACTGATAGAAAACTTACTTTTAGGTTAAAATAAGCCTGCAAATTGATGGCCGTATTGGTTGTTTTTCTATTTTCCTATTTTTTAACTTTATATAACAGGCTAATTTATTTTTATTTTTATTTAGATGAATAGACCTTTTTCATTAATTATAATTTAAATATACAGATTCACAAAAAAAGGGGCCGGGGATACAAGATCACCCTGTGAGTTCAAATGGCACAAGCCCAGATTAACAACTATTCATCAATATATATATATATATATATATATATATATATATATATATATATATATATATACATATATATATATATATATATATATATATAAGCAAAAAGTAGAAAACCCTTAGGTTTTCCAAAGTAGTGTTGGCCGAAGATGGGTCTTTATCATCAGAACCCCAGAAGTCCTTGGGGTTGGTGGTTGGCTCAGGGGAGCCCAACCATCATTAGCAACAACATCAACATCTTTATCTCCCTCTAGCTTGGGCAGAAATGGCTAAGTCCAACTGAGGGAAAACCCATTTGGGGTCTTGTTGCGTAGATGAGTAACCTGCATTAGGGGTAGTAGGAGGAGCCATTGGGGACTAGCTCAAGCCCAATCTTTGTGGAGGTGAGGTTCAGTGATGTTGACCACCAAAACCACCATTGGGAGAGTGACGATGAGTCTGTGATCGAGGAGTGTGCGAGTGACATGTAGATTTTCTCCAACCTCGTTGGCAACCACGAGGAGGAATGTAGCCACCAAGTAAAGCATCCAGAGGCATGCGGGCAACTGTACAAGGTGCATTTTCCCAATGAGCTAATAACTCCTACAGGTGAGTCACCTCCAACATGACTTTGTTAGTTTGTACCTACATCATGATATTATTACAAATACGTGCTTTAGAGTACATAGCAACGTGTATATCAAGAAAGTTGTGAGAGAATAAAACAACATTGCGGTCTTTCCAAATAGCAAACAAAATCTCCATTTTGAAAGCATGCCAAATCTGGGCATATCTAAAAAAAAGCCTAGGCGGATCTCCCAGCACAACCATATGCCAAGTGAAATCTTTTGGATGGAAAAGCTTGAAAAAGTCATGGATCCAGAGCCACTAGTTCTAGGCTTTCCTGTAGAACCAAAAAATGTGCAAGAAGCTTTCAGGCTGACCATAAAAAGGGCATTTAGGATTCGAGACTCCTAGATGCTAGATTTGATTTGCCCAAAAGCAAGCCCTAGAAGATGAGGCATCATGTAGAGTGAGTAATCTTTGGCTCCGTAATGGTATGCCAGACAGTAGCAAATCTAAGACTCCAAGTCTTATATGAAGAATGCAAATGCCAACACTAATTTAGATTATCAACCATCAGAAGATGGGGCACCATCCACCAATACCCTAGCTTGGGCTTGTCACTAATCATAGGAGTGGTAGGATACCACTTCCAATCTTTCCACCATGGGCAAGATGAGTAAATACCAAGCTTGTGTAACAAATTGGGAGGCACCACAGAAACTAGAAGATCAACTATCTACCGATCTACATGGATAAGCTTGAATTTCACTTGTAGAGGCTATTTTTCTTTAAATCATAAGTTTGACAATATTTTTTTAATAAACCATCAAAGTTTCTTACAGAGATAATATAATACTTTACTTAGTACTATTTGTATCATTATATAAAATGTATGTGATATATATATGATAAAATATATGATATTTTAATACCCATAAAAAATATAACATATTTTAACATATATGTTTCTATTTTATTAATATTAATATATGTTTATGTATATTAGTATTAATTTAGAAACATCTATGATTTTTTAATATATGACAAATTTGTACCTATTATTAATTATTATATTTAGAATTACTTTCAAATAAAATATTTTAAAATTAGAAACTTGTTGTAAATATGATTTTTTTCATTTGTCACTAATTTATACTTATTTCAATTTCTATCTATGTAAAACAATTATGTCACTAAAAAAATTCTTATCAGACAATTGCTTATATATATATATATATATATATATATATATATATATATATATATATATATATATATATATATATATATATTACAAATTATATTGACAAATTATTTAAATTTAATTTTTTTGTTAAAAATATTTATATAAAAAAAGTTGGCAATCAATATTTTTCTTAAGACGTAAAATTAAAGGCACTAAAATGACCCAACTGTCATAAAAAAAAATCATATTACAGGCAGGGGTGACCATCGAATTCCAGACTTGGATTAGAACTTTACTCTAGGATGCTCATGCCATGTTTACTGTCAACCATATACATGCCCTATATTCTAGGAAAATTTTCTAGGTATATATGATATATCTTTAAGACATTGGGAATTGGATTCAATTTTAATGTTTAATTTATTTAAAAATTAAAATATTAATTCATTATAATAGAAGTCAAATAATTTTCTTAAAATAATATTTATTTTTTACATTTATTTATGTTCATATAGATAAATATACATATGAAAGCAAATACACATCACATAGAGAATCTGAAAATAAAAGATTACGAAGTAGAAAATGATGGAGATTAAATATTGCAAGTTTTTTTTTGATGAATAGTCCCTTTCTATTAATAAATTAATATACTAGTTACAAATTCACAAAAAAGGGGTCAGGGGATACAAGATCACCTCGTGAGAGTTCACACGACCAAAGCCAAAATCAACAATTATTCATCCAAAAAAAAACAATTAAGCAACTCCTTCAGGCCGCCAGAGCGGTGCCAACCGAGAGAGGTGGTTCATCATAATCATTGAAACTACAAGCATCCTTGGGATTGGTAGGCATACTAGGAATACTCCAGCCATCAACAACTTCATCGCTAGCTTGTTCTTTTTCTTTTCCTCTGCCTGTAGCAAAGAAATAGTTAGATTCAAGAAGAAAGGTTATTTGTAGCTAATAATACCAGGAGGAGCAACATGAGGGGCAACCACAGGAACCAAGGACCAACTAGAGCTGCAACGAGGTGGAGAAGCCGAGCGATGCCACCAACCATCATCACTACCACTAGGAAAGCAGTGGCAAGGAGCCTGTGAGTGCGACACATGTCAGTAGAAGAACTGCAACCTCGATGGCGGCCTTAGGGTAGAGTACACTTGAATAAAAATAATGTAAAAGAGAGATTCACTTTCAAGGGAAAAGATAAAATTGAATAAATGGAGACAAAGTCAAATAAATGTTCTTAGAAACAAAAGTGCAAAAGAATTTTGGAGATGTTCATTTTTAGGCAAGTGAGTATAAGTAACACAAATTTAGTGGTTAGTGAATTACTTCCACATTCTTAAATGTTTGGGACAAGCTAAAGAAAATTAAACCTCTTACACAAACAATATTAAAAGTAAGTGAACAAGGATGAGGGCGAGGAGACTAAACAAGGAAAATGATGAGGAGGAGAAGGAAAAGTTTGAGGAGGAAAAAGGAGAGAAAGAAAAAGTAGAAACGGAATAAAGGGAAAGATAGAGTAGTAGGTAGGAGAAAGAGAAGGAGAAGATGGAAGAAGAGAAAGGAGGAGGAGGAAGAGAGGAAGAAAGTGAAGAAAATGAAGTAGAAGAAGGAGAAGGAGCAACAAGAGAAGAACATATGAATCCTTAAAAAATAAGGAGGAAGAGGAGACTAAACAAGGAGAATGATTAGGTGGAGGAGAAGGAATAGTTGGAGGAGGAGGAAAAAAGAGAGGGAGAAAAAGAAGAAATTGAATAAAGGGAAAGAGAGAGTAGTAGGGAGGATAAAGAGAAGGAGAAGATGGAAGAAGGGAAACTTGAAGGAGGAGGAGGAGGAGAGGAAGAAAGAGAAGAAAATGAAGTAACAGAAGGAGGAGCAATAATAGAAGAACATAAATAAGGAAAAGGATAAGGGGGATAAAGAAAAGAAGGAAAAAGGAGAAAGGAGGAGGGGGACAAAGAAAGAAGGGAAAAGGAGAAGGAAAATATATTAATTTTTTCCCCTTGAATCTTGAGAGAATATCCTATTATCGACATAACCATTGCACTTGTTTGAAGTGCAAGTGCTAGTTTATTTCCACCTTTTCAATGGGCTCGACCCTTTCTAATACAACTCATCAACACAATAGGTGGAAGACTAAATCCAACAATTATTACGAATACTACCCACCAATCGAACAAGTTGCAATAAAGGGCATAAATAGTAATAAAAAAATCTACCATGGAATGTATAGTAATTAGGAGTAAAAGGGAAAGAACAAAAAGACATTCTTAATGGTGACATGGACCAAGCTTTCATGTAAGCATTAGAAATTAAAAAAGGAAGACACAATATTATGTTTGGAATATGAGAAAGAAAAGTACCTTCTAGAAAAGTACTAAGAGGGAGTCACATGAGTTGGCATAAGAGGTAAGGAAAAGAAAAGGTATGCTTTATAATTAATTTAAATTATCATTTTTTCATTACACACATTATATATAATTACTTTAATATATAATGAATATAAAATAAATATGATGGTAGATAAATAATTATAGGAATATAAGGTATACTTATTTTCAATATTCCTTCCTAATATGATATATTGATTTTGGTAAACATAATATGAATAATAGATGTTGTAATTGTGTAATATATGATACTATAAATGATGGATAAATATTATAATTATAATGTGATTATTTAAGTATTCATTAATATATGGAAATATTATTGAATGTCATTTATAGGAAATGATAATTAATATTCCAAGTCTTATATTATATGTAAAGGTATCACATGTTATGTTATTCTTATATATATTTAAATGAGGGAAATTGTATTTATAATGAATAATGATAATTTAGTTTTTGAGATAATCAACATAATTCTTTATGTGAAGATTGCTTGATTATGAATTATTTGTGTGAATTCATCGGACTGACACCATGGAGATTGAGGGGATCCCTATCATGGGGTATGTAAGGCTTAAGGTCTGCACCTGACCACCATGATTAGGATTCATAGATAATCTTTATCTATCAAAATATGTTCATGACATCAATGTAATCATATGTGATTGGCCTTGGATAGAGGATGTCCCATCGAAAAAGAACCTTAATGGGAGCACTCCATGAGAAGATAACAAAATAACTAAGGGTTAGGAAGCCTGATCTATATATGTCATTAATGTTGGGGGTTAAATTAGAGGGTAGAATAGTATAGTTAGATTTGTTATTGTTATGATAATAACAACCATTTTGCAGGTAATCCTTGTCCCAACATATCCTTAATAGTGGGGGCATAAAAAATTTTCTATTCATTCCAGCTCTTTCAAGAAATTTTCTAACCAATAACAACACTTGGTTGATTTATAATTGTGCTTCATGTCATGTTGCTAGATATGAAGATATTCTTTTTGACTTGGTAGGAATAGAAACTAATATTTATGTGATAATTAGAGATGATGCATGCTATTTAGTGAAAGGTGTTGGGGCCACTTCTCTTCATCTAGATTTTGACATCCCTTGTCATTTGAGTGATATCTTATTTGGTTTGGGAATCAAAAGAAATCTAGTCTCAATTTCATTTTTGGAGGGAAAAATGTTGGGCATTGGTTGGAATTTTCATTGTTTGGGATGTTGACATTTAAGTTTGTCTCTGATGTAACATATGTCTTAGTTATGTGTTGGTTGATTTAGATAGACCATGATTCTAGCTGTTACATGAAGTTGGACACATCAATACAAATACTATACAATTTTTTTGAGTATGTAAGTACACTTGTGTCATGTTGAGTGAGTATAGATCTCATGTCTAAGGTTGCATGGTCTACTGTGTTGATTTGTGTGAGTTACAATTATTTTGGTGAAGACTAGTTGTAGGCTAGTGACATGGAAATATGCAAGAGATGATTATTGTGTTTAGAGTATGAGTTGGTTTCAATCTAGCATCTTGGTATGCAAGCATCATGCATGATAAAAGATTTGGATTAGAGTGTATAGTGAGATTTACGACCTAATTAAGTCATGTTGTGTCTAATGCTAGAATGTGACAATTGAATATTTATTCTTGGGAGAGGACTAGGTGAGGTAGTGTGATATGGATTGACGAGTGTTGATTGAGGATCATGACATATGTTTTAATGACTATAACTGTTATACAATTGTATTAGGTACTATGTATAATTTAGTATTGGTTGATGAATTACATGTGTATTGGAGAATTATTAACTAGCCAACCTAATTTTTTGTTGTAGCTTGTATAAAAGAAAGTAATTCCTTAGTTTTAATGTGTGAAATGAATGTGAATATAGATGCGATCCTTGATGTTGGATATCTAAGTAGAGCAGGTATGAGTGGAATTTATGATTATTCCTTATGCACTTCAATGGAACTGTAAAGACAATTGAGTTGTTATCAATCAATTAATGTGAGGTGTATTTAACCTTCTTTTAGGCAATAAGTTTTTGAACGTGGCTTTAACTTTCACCCTTCAAACAGAATGCTCAAATAATGAGCCTTTTGATCTCATCAACTCCTATCAAGGTTGAAGGACATTTTAATAGGGATTTTGTCCTTTAATAAGGACTTTTACTTTAACATGGACTAAAATTTATTGTATCAACTTCTAACATTATTAGATCTTGTAACATGGATATTTTTGTAGTAGTGCATGATCTTGTGGGTATCATCCCCAATAGGGATGTTCCCTTAATTTGGTTTTCCTTGAGAATAAAAATCTTGTATCTTTTGGTGTTGATTTTTTATCTTGCTCATCTTATTTTGGACTACCATATCTTTCATTGGTGATTTGGTTGAAAAGTATAAAATGTATAAATATAACACACAATTGATTCATTTGCCCCTCTAAGTTTTTCTGTGTAGATTTTAAATCCTAACAATTGGTATCATAGGTTGTGGTCCTCTTGGAGAAGAAAGCTTAACCCCTTGAGAAGATCAAGAATGGGAAGTGAACAATCCAAAGTTTGATGGTATCAACTATGATAGCTGGAAGTGCTAGATGAGGAATTATTTGATTTTCTTAGGGATCAAATACTAGTTCATCACAAAGAATAAGGTTGATATCAAGATAGAAGACGAATTTTAATCTTGTTAAAAAGCTAAAAGGAAGAATTTTTTTGTGAGGTGAATTTAACCTTCTTCTTTCAGACAATGAGTATTTTAAGGTGGCTTTAACTTTCACCCTTCGAGTAGTGTGGTCAAAAAATGAGTCTTTTGTTCTCATCAACTCCTAATAGGGTTGAAGGACCTTTTAATAGGGATTTTTCCTTTAGTCGAGACTCTTCCTTTAAATGGACTAAAATTTATTGTATCAACTTCAAACAGAGTTAGATCTCGTAACATGGATATATTATAGTAGTGATCTTGTGGGTATCATCCCCACTAGAGTTATTCCCTTATTAGGGTTTTCCCTGAGAACAAAAATCTTGTATCTTCTAGTGTTGATTTATATCTTGTTCATATTGTTTTGCACTACAATATCTTTCATTGGTGATTTAGTTGAAAAGTATAAAATTTATAAATATAGAACACAATTGATTCTCTTTCCCCTTTGAGTTGTATTTTGTCAATTTTAAATCCTAAAATTGGTATTATAGATTATGGTCCTCTTGGAGAAGAAGCTTAACCCCTTGAGGAGATCAAGAAAGGGAGGTTACAGGAAAGACAATCCAAAGTTTGATGGCATCAACTATGACAATTGGAAGAGCTAGATGAGGAATTATTTGATCTTCTTAGGGATCAAGTACTAGTTCATCACAAATAACAAGGTTGATATCAAGATAGAAGTGCATTTTAATCTAGTACAAAAGCTACAAGGAAGATTTTTTCTTGCAATATGGTTTCTAGAGAAGCTTTAATCGTGCACTTTTAGAGGTAGAGTTTACATAGGTTAAGGACTTGGATTATACACATGAGATTTGAGAAAAGTTGGAAGTACTATATAAAGAAAAAAATACACCAAGCAAGACAAGTTGCAAAGTTTGAAAGAAAAATTGGAAAGAATGAAGATGCAAGAAGATGACACTATCGGATCATATGATTAGATAATTTAATGCAGGTTATTACTGGCATCAAGAATTCAAGAGAAGTCATTATCGAAGATGAAATCAGTACAAATATCTTAAAATCTTTGACACAAACATATGAGGAAAAGGTCTTAGCGATAGAGGAGTTCCTATCTCTCACAAAGGCATTCACAAGGGAGACTTTGATTGGTAAGTTATTTGCATTAGAATATTCTAAATCACAAGATACTTTACCAAAAATTGAACCTTCATTTAAGGCTATTGTTCTTAAGGATAAGAAGATGTTAATGAATAATACAAGTTCTTATCAGAATATTTAGAATAACTGAGAGGGGGGGATCAGTTATCCTCAGGTCCATATGTACCAATTCAACTTTTACTAACTTCAAAAAAATTAAACATCTCATAAAATCAGTCAGTCCTATTGTGATGTGGAGCCTAATAAGATTTGGAGGTTTATTCGACGCAGTTCTCCCCTAATTATTTCTATAGAGGTTTGGGGGTAGCACCCCTTGCAGGATCTTGGGACAACACCCCACGTATGCTCCTTATTGTAGTACAAGGTGAGGTTGAGGGGCAACACCCTTGCAAGTTTTTTTGGGGGCAACACCCTTGAAGCCAAAAATGAATCTACTATTGTAAAAGGCATTGACTGCTATTTTCTTATTGGATGACCTATTCTAGCTCTAATTTTGTAAGAGACAAAAATATTGTATAAAATGGCTTAGGATTAGGGATTTCATAATGTGATTATATTGTAGCTTCTTGTGGTGGTATTGAGCTATAAGGGATCATAAATTGTAATCACTTGATAATAATAATAGTGGACTTGTTGGTGAATGTAGCCCAGGGATTGGGTGAACCATGTTAAATTTTTGTGTCTTGTGTTCTATTCTATGTGATTTATTATTTTATGATATTGGTTATATTTGCATGTAATAGTTATTTATGTCCGTGGTTAATGCTAATAGGTCCATATAGAAACTCATCAATAACTTGACATATTCATTCATCACTTAACTCTCTGTTCACTATATTCTAACTAATAGTAAATGACCAACAATAAAAAGCTTGTATCACACATATATGACACCAGGATTTAACATGGAAACCCAATTCGGAAAAACCACCAAGTAACATGCTACCATTTTTTACTCTTATGAAATGAGCTCGGGTAAGAGCCAACCTTGTTAAAGGTTACAAAACACGCTGTTAGATGTGACCTTATTATAGAATTTAATTACCCTATTAGGAGTGGCGTAGTTAGAGGACTTTGGATCATTCCATTAGAATGCCATCTTGGTTAAAGGATTTACAAAATGACTATTACGTCAACCTTAATTAAAGGATTTCGACTATTGTAATGGTTAGAAAATAACAACTAGGTTTGATCTTGTTGCCTTGATATTTTCACAATGCCTAAGGAGTTATTAATGTGAAGTTACTTTGGGAATAATAATTTAAAAGACAAGGTAACACTTGATCTTCTCTCTCTATGAACTCCAACTTGCTTTCTCTTGTTGGGTCTTAACTTTTTAGAAAGTTAAGGTTGAGTAGTCTAACTTCCTTATTCTCTCTCCCCAAACTCCAACTTACTCTCTCTCCACATACCTTAACTTCTACCCTAATCTTAACCTCAGTATTTCAAGAACCTAAACCCAAACTTTTAAACCTAACATCAAGTATGAATAACTACCATGTAATAACTCATGAGAAATGCAGATGGTGTCATAATTCAAAGACTTAAACATGCTCATTAACTGGGCCAAATCTCTTAAGTTTGGAGAATGATGAAGAGAAAGATGCATCGGGTCTTTCATACAAATATGAAGTTGCATATAGAGGCAAAGTACTAAATGCAAAATAAATCCAAGATTTCATCATTTGGGCTGAGCATCTTGGGATGCATGGTGGCTCAAGACAAAGAAGGTGTGTAAATTATTTGACTGAATCTCTAAACCCCTCTCATCTGATAGTAGTATAGTTGCTAATGGAATTCTACCTCAATTTAATGGACAATAAACATAAGTACATAATGTGGAGCCAGAGAAAGGAAGATCTGGTATGTAGGATTAGTGATACCCATCTTTGGTGAAGATATGATAACCACCACCTTGATTATAACCGCAAATATCAAGTGTTTTGCATAACACATTTTATTATAAACCAATATGCCCAATGCATTCTATAGACAAGGCCTGTGAATTGTTTGATTGAATACTGCTAGTGATATCTTAGGATTCTCACATGGGAAATTAGATGATACAATGTCCAAGAAATATACTAGTTTAACATTCACGTGCAGAGAATATGGAAGCATTGAGAGGAATTGAAACTCATTTTATAATGATGAATTTACACATCATGCCCTAAACTATTTGAATCAATGTCTTCAAAGCATACGACAACCATATGAAGAAATGTGGGATCCCAAGCATTTCACAATGAATGCATATGTCATTTATCACATAACTACCATATTGAGAACTAGCAGATTCATTAAGAGTCTAAAAAAACTCCATAGCTAGGAAACATTGTGTACAATTACCTTAAATAATGCAATGATAAATATAAGGATGGAACAAAAAATATTTGTATGCCTCCTTCCTTGCTTGGTTTCTATTCAAATAAGATAAAACTATTACAAAATTTGGGAGCATTTGGCTTCAACTAGACAAACCCTAAAAACTTCAAACTAATAAAACTTTTAAAACTTTAAACTTATAACATGGGTGGCTGCATACAACAATGCCTGGAGCAATCACCACTTCACAAGACAAATCAAAGAATGAACTTACAAAATATCAAAAGGATCGAACACATGAAACTGCAAACACAAAATTGAAACTTCCTTTTGTCTTCCTTCAAAAATATTTTCCCTCCCATTTCAAAATTTGAACTCACATACCTGCATTTAATGTTTTTGACTATTGTGCAAGTTGTCAGGTTGGTAAGTGGGTATTTGGCTCAAGGGGAAACCACTCATGCATGAGATATTTCAATACCCCCCTTGTCCCAAGCCAAACAAAACAAGGATCACTCCTGACCCAAATCAACTACACCAAGACTCTCTCTTAGGTGCACAAAAGTCCCAATGCCTAATGGCTTGGTAGATATGTCTGCTAGCTGCTGCTCAGACTTGCAAAATTCTATTTTGATATCCCCATTCTTCACCAAATCTTTGATGAAGTGATATCTGATCTCTATATGCTTGCTTCTCCCATGGAAGACTAGATTCTTAGATATTGCAATTGAGGAGATGTTGTCACAAAAGATTTTGGTTCTATCCTCTTGCCTTTCATTCAAATTTGTCAAGATCCTCCTTAACCAAATAGCTTGACATGCTACTAAATTTGCTACTATATATTCAACCTCTATTGTAGATTGAGAAACAATAGGTTGCTTCTTGGATGCCCATGAAATTGCACCTAATCCCATATGGAACATGTATCCAAAAGTGCTCTTCCTATCATCTAAACTTCTAGCCCAAGAACTATCTGTATAACCCACCAACTTGAAATTATTTTCTGCACTATACAAAATCCCAAATCCTTTAGCACCATTCACATACCTTAGAATCCTCTTTCCTACTTGCCAACAGGAATCCTTTGGTGTTTTCATAAATTTGGAAATCAAACTTACTGCATACATCATGTCTGGCCGAGTTGTAGTCAAATACATCAAACTTCCAACCATCTTGTATAGTGTTGGATTTACACTTTTTCTGCAATCTTCCTTGCTCAACTTCATACCTACTGCTATTGGTGTTGCCGATGCCTTGCTATTCTACATTTTGAATCTCTCCAAGATCTACCTTGCATATTGCCTTGCATATTTTTCTTGAGAGATGAAGATGCTATCATGTATTTGTTTTACTTCTATGCCTAGAAAGTAATTCAAGAGACCTAGGTCTTTCATTTCAAATTCATTCTTCATGGCCTCTTTGAACTCACCAATTATGAAATTATCATTTCCAGTGAAGATTAAGTCATCTACATATAGGAAAACAATCAACACTTTACTACTTGTTGCCTTGATGTAGAGAGTGGGCTCACCATCACTTTTGCTAAAGTCATTACTCATCAAATATGAGTCAATCTTGCTATACCATTAACTAGGAGCTTGATTGACCCCATAAGGAGCTCTCTTCAATATATAAATTTTGTATTCTTCAGCCAAAACTTCATAACCAGGTGGCTGTTTCACATAAACTTCTTCCTTCAATACACCATTCAAGAAGGTGGACTTCACATCCATTTGATATACCTTCCATTTGTGTTGGGCTGCAATAGCTATAATAGCATGCACAGTTTCCATTCTTGCAATCTAGGCATATGTCTCATCATAATCTCTATCATACTACTACTTGTACCCCTTGACCACTAATCATGCCTTATGCCTATCTATTTTCTTTTAGCATTGCACTTGGTCTTGTAGACCCATTTCACTCCAATTACTTCCTTCTTGGGAGGCAAAGTAGTTAACTCTCATGTCTCATTTCTTTCAATAGCATCTATTTCCTCATCCATGGCATTAAACCATTTCTCTTCTTTCACAGCTTCCTCAAAATAGATTGGATCACTATGAGAAAATAATGCAAAATTTGCACTCATCATAATCTTCCTCATACCTTTCATCTTGGTATATCTCCCTTAGACTTTTAGTCTTTCTTGGCATTAGGGAGGCAAGAGTGGAATATGAATTTTTAGTATTCCTACTGCTACTATTTTGCATACTAGCTCAGAGCTGTCTTGATGTGCTTGGAGCTATTGCACAACATGTTATGGGTTGCTTGCCTTTTTTCCTTTGTCTGTAATCTATGTTTTCTGCTCCATCTTCTTGCTGATCACCAATGCCATTTTCTTCCTCTTCAATAGTACGGAATTTACTCGAAGTGCTTGAGGATTCATCTATTGAGCCATCCCATGACTAATTTTCAAGAAACTCCACATCTCTTGAAATGATGATCTTCTTGTCAATTGGATCATATAGCCTATAAGCCTTTGATTTTGAGATATACCATGTGAAGATACATTTTAGACCTTAGTCCTCTAGCTCTTTCCTTTGTTCCTTAGGCACATGTGCATATGCTACACATCCAAACACTCTCAAGTGTTCAAGTATCCATCTATTCCTTGACCAAACCTCAAGAGGAATCTTGTCATGAATTGATTTTGTATGACACTTGTTAATCAAACACACTGCTATTGCTACATCTTCTCCCCAATATTTAGTTGGGAGTCCCTTTGCTTTCATCATGCTTCTAACCATTTCAACAATGGTCCTATTCTTCCTCTTAGCCACTCCATTTTCCTATGGAGTATAAATGGCTATGAGCTCTTTCTTGATGCCATTTTGTCTACAAAAATTTACAAACATATTGGAGGTATACTCCCCTCCTCTATCTAATATAAGGACCTTTACATAGTGTCCACATTCTTTCTTAGCCAGGGCTTTAAATTCAACAACTTTGTCAAATGCCTCAGATTTGTTCTTCAAAAAATACACCAATGTCCTATGATTAAAATCATTTATAAATGTCATAAAATAAGTACTCCTCCTAATAAAAGTAATTTTCAAGGGTCTACTAAGTCAGAATGCACCAATTCTAATGGTGCTCTAGCCCTTCTAGAATTTTCAGAATTAAAGGGAAGCCTATGTTGCTTACCCAAAATGCAAGCCTCACACTTGTCATATGAGTCTACTATGCTTGACAAACCATCTACCATTCTTTTCTTGGATAAAAAATTTAAACCAAAAAAACCAAGATGTCCATACTTGAGATGCCAAAGCTTGGAGGGGTCTTCAATCATGCTCCAAAGAGCTGATTGCTGAGGTACTGATGTACATGCATGCTTGGGAGTTGCAACACTGACTTGAGAAGAGAAACATGTCTCTATTCTTAATGGAAACATCCTGTTCTTTGTCATTTGGACTATTGCAAGTAATCTATTACTCCCATCCGTCTAATGAATGACACACTTGTCATTTTCCATCAACACCTTGTATCTATTTTGAATGAGTTGTCCAACACTCATCAAGTTGTGCTTCATATCGAGGGAAAAATACACATTCTACATTTCCTTCTTCTCACCTTGCTTGGTATAGACCATAGTATATCATTTGCCCACTATGGGAATGGTTCCATTATTTCCCATCTTAATTTCACATTTAAAAGTCTTATCAGTGACAGATAATAAAATTTCATTACCACTCATGTGGTTGCTATAATCACTGTCCAAGAACCATACCTCAGCACTACCTTCTTCACCAATGTTACACATGATGAAGGCTATGGGATTGTTTGCATTTCCCATGTTCACATCAACCACATTAGCTTTCTACTTTGACTAATCACTCTACTTCTTATAGCATTCACTTGCATAATGCCCATACTTATGACAGTAGTAGCATTCAACATTGCTCTTATTGGAGTTGTAATTCTTCTTTCCTCCTCTAGAGCTATTTTGAGAGGTGCTTGCTCCCTCTTGGTTGCTAGCTCATCCTAAGCTTTCTGCACAAATATTCCTTTGACCATTCCTTCCACAACCTCTACTTCTTGAGCCTCTAATGGAGCCATTTCTTCGTCTCCCCCTGCCTCTTGAATTCTCTTTAGCCTTGAAAGATTGCTCTTTGGAAGCTGTTGCTAATTTGTTGATTTGATGCTCATGGGTTTGAAGAGTTCCCATCAACTCATCCATGGTCAATGTGGTGAGGTCCTTTGCTTCCTCAATGGTCATCACAAGGTTGTCATACTTTTGACGTAAACTCGTCAATATCTTTTCCATAATCCTCTGCTCTTCATAGTCTTCTCCATTTGATTTGAATTGGTTTATCAAAGCAGAGATTTGTGAGCTGAACTCTACAATAGGTTCATTTTTCCTCATCTAAAGGTTCTCAAACTCTCTTTTGATCATTTGTAGCTTCACTAATCTAACCTCATCAATCCCCTTGAAGTTTGTCTCAAGGATATCCTGTGCTTTCTTTGCATAATTTGTTGTTGCAATCTTGGAAAAACTGTATCTATCATTGTTGGCTCAATCAGACTTAATGTCTTTGCATCCTTTCTCCTTGACTCTTTCAACCAAGTCTTTTGTTGATTTGTGAGGGAAACATACACTACTGGGGCTATAACATCATTAAACTCATTGATCACAAACTCCCACAAGTCATTATCTACCATTATGGTTTTCATCTTCTTTGCCCATGTATCATAATTTTGTCCATTAAAAGATGGTGGTTGCTACCATATCTTTCTTGCATCTCCTACCATGTCAGATATCCCAAAAAATAAATGCCCTAACTCACTATGGATGTGGGTTCTCAAAGCTTTAATACCATGCAAAAAATAAATCACAAACTTTAATAATTTTTCTTGGCACGGGAAGACACCGAGTGATAGGAAGATGGTGCTGAGTAAGCTTAGCACAAGAAGGAGCCAAGTAGCTCAGAACTAAAGGAAACTTGACACAGTGTATACTGAGTAAGCTCGGTAGTGAAGATGCCAAGTGAGCTCGATAAACAAAATGAAATCGAGTGAACTTGGTGAGGGTAGAGAGGGAGATTTGGTCGACTTGATAAAGACAACACGTCTTGTACAAACTGATTGACCTTTTCACATACTTCATGTCTGAACTTTTTCCACCATTAAAATGCAGAGAGCCAAAGGATGAAGCTTTCAACTATGAACTTCTCAAATGCAAAATATCATGCAATGATGAATAGAAGGGAACAACATAGATTTTTATGCCTGCTTGCTTGCTTGGTTTTTATTCAAATAAGATAAAACTATTACAAAATATAGGAGCATTCGGCTTCAACCAAACAAACCCTAAAATATTCAAACTTATAACACTAATGGCTGCATACAACAATGCTTGGAGCAATCACTACTTCACAAGACAAATCAAAGAACAAACTTATCGAATAACAAAAGGATCGAACATGTGCAACTACAAACACAAAACTAAAACTTCCTTCTATCTTTTGAACTCTAACTTGATTTGTTAATCGACTTCTTTTCTCTAGGCTCTTCTCTACAACTGAACCAATTTTTTTGCTCTATTCTTTTTCTTCAACTGTTTGAATGAATCAAATTTATTCCTTTTGTCTTCCTTCAAAAATGTTTTCCCACTCATTCCAAAATTTGAACTCAACTACCTACATTTAATGTTTTTGACTATTGTGCAGGCCATCAGGGTGGTAGGTGGGCATTTGGCTCAAGGGGCAACCGCTCACCCATGAGAGATTTCAACAGCTTGAACCCAAGTGCAATTGCACATAATCAACATATTCAAAGGAAAAGGGTTAAAGGAGTGCAAACTTCCTATTAGAATGGATTGTGAACAACCATTACCAATTCTACATATAAATCACTTGATCAAAGCTGATATAGCTGCTATGAACTAAAAATAGAGAAGCTTGTGACATGTTCTACAAGAAGGCTTAATGGATATGCATGATATTTCTAAAATATGGACAAAGAGGCAAGTTTTTAACTAAATGCTTCACCCAATATCAAAGCAATGAATTGTAAGCTAACTTTTTTCCTTTATAAGCATCAATTGATGGAGCCTAGGATGAGAGAAATGCACCGAGATGTTGAAAAATATCCACCATTTTGATGTCATGTTAGCAATTGACATTAAATTAGAGTAATCTTCTCCAACTTTAAATTTATCCTATTCTGTAGCCTGATAGTGACAAGGTACGCATTTGAAAGATTTATTGTGGATCAAATGAATATTTTCAAAGGATAGTGTACTAAGCCATTGTGAATGTTGATGGATTGAAAAGAAGTTTTGTAAGATAACTTGGATCAAATGATCTTATGAGAGGATAAATTTGGAGACCTATCTTAAGTAAGTAGATAGTTCTTGATATTTGAAGATATTTGTAAAAGCAATTGAAATATATCATTTGGAAGTTTAGAATACTTCCCCACTCATCAAGATCAGGCCATTAAAATGAGAAATTGGATAGGAAAAATAATGAAATACAAGTTCCAAGGTAAGGAGCTTCCTATAATATTAACAAACACACTTCCCAAGATATCATTTACAAAGATGGGACACATGGATATTGCATATTTTTAACAAGCAATGAGCAAATAGGATAGATCACCTTTGGCACAATGAACATTGGACAACAGGCTAGCCCATGCAGGAGGACATCCACTCACAATTCAATGTACGAAATTGGTGTTGGAATATATCAAAGCATATGATCAAAATTCTAGGGACATTATGGCTTTAGGAGGTAACATCATAGAAAGGTTGGATTTGATATCTATTTACATTTCATTCATATTGTTGGTGAGGGAAGAATTCACATAAATCTCTACAAGAGGTGATCAAGGATATTTCTATCAGAATAAACAAAAGTGTTTGAATATTATTCCTCGAAGTTGGCTGAACCAACCTAGTAAAGGATAGTCACAATTACCAAGGACACTTTAGAGGACACTTTTCAATGAATTTTTTTAGATATGATCATCCTTCATAGTAGAATAGTGGGAAATGAGACAGCTGAGGAATTTTAGGATTGGATGTTTTTGTACATCAGTACCATCACCATTGGAAAACAATTCATTGATTGGGGAGAAGTGATTAGTGATTCCCTTCATCGTAAGTTCATTGAATTCAATATGAATCAAGGATTCTACATGTATTTGTATCTTATGTATGCCATTGATAGTATAAAATCATGACCTGGCCTTAGTCCATATGGGGAATACAATGTGGCTATGAAAATCTATAAGTACTAGCTGGAAGTGGAATAAAGAAATGCACAGTTCCACAAGGTAAATAATTATTTCTCTATGCTTATAGCTAGTGAGCTATAGGGAGATATAGGGCTCCAAATTTCTCCTAAAGAAGCCAGTCTCATCAGTACTTATGGTATCTTTTTCATACAATACAAATGGTTCACCTACATCTGCATTGGAGGTTTCAAGATTGTCCTCTTATGTTGCCTCACTTTGTAGATGTCAGGTTGGTGCTTTTATAAGTTTGTAGGTAGATTGGTCAGGTAAAAAAGAAGTATAGGAACAAAAGATCAATTCCATTCCTAATCAATATTGGAAACTACAATTGTCTTTCTTCTTCAAATGCTCAAAATATTGAAAGATCCATGGTGAAGATGGCTTTATACTCTTTTTAAAATCATTTCCCATTTGATAACAACTGGTATGTTAAAAACAACTTGATATTGGGACCTAGCTATCTCCATTTCCCTATGATGGAAGATTATTGAGAAAACTATGAAAATGACTTTGAAATGAGAAGAAGGGTCTAGATGAGATTCATAGTACAATGAATCATTGATTATAAGATGGTGTTGGATGTGATAGGCATAAAAGAAGAAGGATTGTACATGATTGATCCTTTCTTATTTGAGAAAATACAACTGTTAGAATTTCCATATATTAATTGGTCTTTTTCAAAATTGAAAGGACTCAAGGAAAGAGCCTTCTTTGTGATTCAACGAACTAAGCATTGGTGAAAGAATAAAGTCAAAGAAGCCACATCTACTAGATCAATAGGGAAAGATAGTGCAAAGAAAATAATAGTCCACTGGAAGATACATGTGTTTCAGCCATTCCATCTTCTATATCTACTTCTTTTGGTTCTTTACATTGCACACAATGTGGATATGATGGTGAAGATCTGTACAAACGAATTGGTCTAGTTTCAGCATGTGAGATCAATGTAGTCAACAAGAAGAGAAGACTTTAACTTTGATCTACAAAATAATAGATGAAGCTCCCAAGATAAACACTTTACCATCATCATTCATAGATGAGATGATTCAATCTATAGCATCTCCTACATGCTCTTTGTCTCCTAAAAGTGTGGAAGCTACTTAAGAGGTGCCAATCATGGAGAATGCACATAACATGGATTTATCATCTATAGTCCTACAAGTTCCTCTCGTAATTGAATCATCCACCAATATCTCAATATCTTGGATACAACAAAGTTTGGAGAGAAACAAGAAAAGGGTGATCCAATTGGAAGCACCAAATCTAGATTTCATAGCTAATCTAGTGCACAAAGATACAAAAGTGAAGCAAACTAGAATAGATTCTAGATTGGCAGTGAATCCTACCTCAGGAAACCTATTTTTTGAGATTGCATAGCTGGTCATAGAGAAGAACATATATGAGGTAGATGAAGCTGATTTTAACCTAATTCAAGTGGAGTTAGGTTGAACTACTCATGAGGGTAAAGAGCATAACTTCAAGGTGTCAACTGCTATCCTAATCGAACAATAAAAAGAGACAAGAAAGTTAAAAATTAGCTCAAGCATCAAGTTAAAGCCATTTCTTCATGCATATGATTATTGGCAGGTGATTCATTCCCAAAACTTAGTGTTTCTATAGAAATAATGGAAGATCCCAAGAAGATCTTTGGTGAAGATGTCTCTCAAAACATAGGAGAAAGTTAGACATACGACAAGATGGTAAAAGCATGAGTGAAACACATATAGGAGCAAGCCTCAAACCTATTTCAAGAGGTGAAGGTTACATATGCTAAGGCAGATCACATACAACAAAACATTAAAAAAGAATTAATAACTCTCAAGGAACAACAAACATTCTAGAGAGAAATTGATGCTAATTTAGTAGAAATTAAAGGAATGGACATCAACAAAGTTAAATGTTTGAAATTAGTCACCAATGGAGAAGAAGACAAAACTGAGATATGGTTGGAGAACATCAATGAAAGCATGATATCATGAATCAACAATGTTAGTGAATAGTTTTTACCTCCCAGCTATTTAAGTTTAATCCACAAGAAAAACTAACTTTCATAACAAATGAGTCTCGATAACTATGAAGACTCTCTATGTTCAAAGGAACAACTCCCTTCTAAAATGATTTTGCAATACAAATCTTATTATGAAAGAATTATAATTGTCATTCTTTTAATTGGAAATAACTTAAGGAAATATATAAACACCCCTTTATAGTTGTAAAAGAATGTTGCAATTTTGAATAATCACTATCAGATATATGCCACATGACATACTACTTTAGAATTTCAGAACTAAGATCAAGCTCACTAAACAAAATGAAAAGAGAATAGTAACAATAGAATAAATGAAATAGTATCTACATGGGAATGAATCTCATATGGATTCCATTAACTAGCAAGATAACCACACTATTATCAGATAGATACAATAAAAACAACTATCCAATCGGTATTCATTATCATTAACTTTACTATTTTCATTAACAAAGGAAGATCACTACTTACTAATAAAAAGGTACTATGCTATGTCCAGAGAGATGACCCTTAAGATTTATTAAAATATTACATATATAGCCATGCAGGGCTTTCCAAATTCCATCAAAGAGTAACTCCCACATGGAAGTTTAAACGTTTTCAAACACAGAGTTTTAAAACATAGCTAACTAAAACAAGAGAAAAATGACGTGAGTGACTCCTAGCTTCTCCTTCAGGCTCCAACTGTATTATCAATATTGGTACAAGGTTCTTGGGCATAAGAATAACAACCACCACCTTCTTTCCATATTTTATACGCTACAAGAAAACTGACTAGCTCCTTCTATTGTAGGACACCTACCTGTTCTAGTTCGAGCTTCCACATCTTCATGATTCGGCCAATATGATCAAAAATTTTATCTTGGACCTCTAGGTGGTTAGTATAGAGGATCATAATTGAGTTTTCTCTAGCGACAATGGTCAGATCATGAACTAAAACCTCACTCATTTCTTGTAGTAGTTTGATTTTTGACAAAAATGTTGTCTCCACTTCTTTAGGGGTGTTTTCATTTCTTTCCTTGTTTCCCATGATTTTGACATCAATACATTTTATGTCAGTAATCAAGACCTCCTTTAGGCACCCAACCTCTTTAAGCAACTTAGAACACTCCTCTAGCCCTAGTTCCATCACTATGTTTCTCCACTCAAATTTGGCATGAGCGATGAATAGGAAATCAACATTGACCTGGGCTCCATGGACTTTATTTCTGAATTTGTCTACACCATATTCTTGCACTTTAGAAATATCAATGATGTATTCATCCCACTTGATCTTCTTAGCATCTCAAGTGTTCATCTCTAACTCCAAGGCTATTGCCAACTTATCTATTCTAGCACAGGTATTGGAAAAATGGGAGAAATAAAAGTTTTCCTGAATGTGAATGGAGCTCAACCATTTGTCATAGGCTTGGGAAATTAAGTGGTCTCTCTTAACCAGGTCAAGAAAGCTTTCATTCAATGGAGACTCTACATCAATATATGGAATAACATTGGGCAAGGCATCTACATTTGAGCTCTATAGCTCATGAATGTATTCAGCCATCTTTCACATCGATCACTTTAATTCTTGCTTATATCTTTGATCCTTCCATATTTGTTGAGAGATCCTAGTATTCCCTACATTCCATATTTTCATATCAATGGCTCTTGAGGTAGGACCAAGGATGGTCTTCTTTGCGAAATAATCTTGAGGCTGTATTTCCTCTATGCTTTTCCCAGCTATTGGCTTCATAATCTCTGCCACCCACTAATTTTTTTAATCATCAATGTTCAACATATTCTTAATCTTTGGCCTTTTGGTGTTAGGGGACTTCCCAAGGAACTTACTCACCATGTCTCCCATAGGGAGATTCATTGGTACTAGGCTTCTCTTCTTGCTCACTGATAGCTCAAACTAGTTAGGTACCCAATGGTTGTCCTTGAGAGGAGGTGTCTACAATATAGCTAATGAATTGAGTACCATTGCACTCAAATTAGTGGCACCTTCCATAGTTTTTTGACACCCCTATTCCATCTCATCATTTAATACACTGAGTTCTATCATCGTAGACTTGTCTAGAGGCACACTCACATTCTTAACTTGTTTTTGCTTCCTCCTACTATGAGACTTGGTCCACTTGATAGAAGTAGGGAGATGAACTAAAGCTTGAATAAGAGGTTCAAGTTTAGTAGACTTTCACTTTCCTAGATCATGGAAATAAACAACCTTATTAGAACTGATAATAACCAAGGGTGAACTCAAACTATTATGAATCCTTTGAACACTATAGGTCATTGATCTTGACTATCTTTTGCACATAAGCCATTTCTCTATTCTAGCTAGGATGGGATGGGTTCTTGTTTGCAAGTCATCTTCCTCTGGTTTCTAGTAAGGGATAAGATTCTATCTTCTCAATGTAGGTAGGATCAATTATCTCTTCATCCTTCTCTTTAGTCACCCCTGAGACATCTAAAGGGAGATTGACATCTTCAATCTATGTTAGAGTTAGCCTAGACCAAAACTTATTTCTGACTTTGAAGTCATCTTGACAATTTGCCCAAAAATCCTCTAAGTGGGGAATGTGAGGAGTAGACTAAATTGCTTCAGAGTACTTCATAGAAAATTCTTAACTATTGAAATTGAGTCTAGCAAGGTAAGTTAGTAAGCTCAATGATTTGATCTTAGCTCTGAGTCTGAGGGAATCTTGAATAGTTTTGCAACTATAATGTCCCAACTCAATAAGAAATGTGTACCTTGAACCTTTCCTCACCTTACAATTGTTTTCCACTTCTACTAATTGTTTACATACTTCAATTAATACAAAATGATTTGGACAATACCAGGGTAGCCTTAGTGGTTTACCTTCATAGCCTCCAATCCTGAGATAGGTGAATTAGGGAAATTGCATGAAGTAACTGCCATATATATCAATCAACTGGGTGGTTACTTCTGTCAACCTCATGTTTTCCTTTCCTTACAATTCAAACACCAATTTGGCTAAAAAGGTGTCTTGAACTTTTTTGAATCCATCTACATTTTTGTTCCTCTGCAAGAGAGGGTAATATTCATAAATGGGCATACTCAGGTTCCAATCTGAGTGTGGTAGACCTTTCCATTCTTTAGCACATGCTAGGATGTAGAACAAGTTGGACGTCATGTAAAAGCTAGAGGTTCCAAAAGCCTGGGATAGTTCTTCTTGCAACCTAGTCGCTCTTATATCAACCCAGTCAATGTATTTATCTTCCCCTAAAATAGTTTGAATGAAGAAATAAATCTAGTTTTCTTAGTGGAAGGCATGTGGATTTCCCTTGACCCTATTAAGAAATGTGAAGATGTCCTTGATTTTGGGGATCATATGCTCTCTAGTCAATGGTTTTGCAAGATGAGAGCCCCCTCTTTTAGACTTGAAAGGCCAACTTTTAGCAATGTTGTTGTTAAACTCTGTGACACTTGTAGAGAATTGGGCATAGGAGGAACTAATGGTCCAATCTTCATATACTTCATGTGGGGGAATTCTTAGAGCACCCATAATAGCTACTCGACTCATATATACCAGAACATTACCATTACAGGCACAAACACATTTTTCAACAACATCATATCTATCCCTGCATGCTAAAACTAACTTAGGATAGGGGAAAGCTTCTGGGAAAGAAAATTCTTGCAACAAACCACTATCTGCAACTTTTTATGAGATGGAACCAGGTTTTTGGTTTACAAGCTTAGCCAACTACTTTCTCATATCTTCCTTGGCAAGGAAAGTGTCTTCCAAATTGGGAAGGATGCTACTAATAACCAATTCTCTAACCCTGTTAGGAAGTTTTAGGTGGAAGGGAGTGGCCATGATGGAAATAAAACTAGAGAAAAATGATATAGAAGAATGCACACCTTCTCAAGAAATGCAGAAGGAAAAGATGCTTGGAAAATTAAAGTTTGGAAAATCATTGAGTTGAGTGCATGTAGGTTGTAGAATAAATATTTAAGCTATCTTCACATACACCAGATGAAACAAAACAATTACCAAAGTGGAAATAGCAAGGGGAATGAAAACAAGGCAAACTTCATTTAAAACATGAGTCTTGCGCTTAAAGCATGCAAATGGATGGCAAGACAAGAGTTACAATCATTAATAGCTCACCCAAGTTTTGAATGTGTTGCAAAAAAATTCTTCATTATTACTCTTAACTTCTCATTAATGTGAATCCTTTCCATAGATTTAGCAATATTGTGATGCTACTAAGATGTCCCCTAAGATACATGGCATTGGAGGCATCAATCTTTATGACCAAGTGAACATGAACAATTGAACTATAAAATAGTTGAATGTTCAAGTTCAATAGTCAAAATATATTGGAGACTATGTCATGACTAGACTGAACATGAAAATAGACCTATGAACCTTGAACCTTGAACAACATGTTCAAAGTTCAACTTCAACTTCAATTATGAGCATTAGTATCTGAACATGACTGACCTCATGACCCAACCAAGATTCTCGAATGAACCTATGAACATTGAACCTTGAACAAGATGTTCAATGTTCAATTTCATGGGTTTGTTCAACTGAGAGGCTTAAAAACAAGGAACGACGAAAGAGTCAAGATTTACAATGAGACTTCAATAAGAGATCACCTCTTTAAGAAATATATAATCAACTATTACCATGATTATGTATTAAATAAGTATGGACCATATATGGGTAACAAACAGTTAGCTAAAGAAGATAAGTTCTTAAATGCTTGCAAACAATTGAAAAGAAAAACCTTGGGGAGTATACCAACAATTGTGGAAGATATTCCTATTAGTGAACATAATCAGGATCTAGACATGTCTTCTATTTTAGAATGCATTGAATTAATAATTAGCAGTGATTTTGGTAGTAAATAGTGTTCGGATGCAAACATTATGATGAGATTGAGCTCTCTCTTAGTGTGGTCATCATAAAAAGAGTCATGATCTAAGAAACCTAAAAATGTAGAGTGTGGTCATAATAAACAATAAAGATTTGACATAGATAATCAAATCATTCAGATCATATAAGGAGAATTTGATTTAGCTTTTCATAGCACCTATGGATCAAAGAGAAAGTGCATGAGATTGTTGTGGTTTCACAAAAAATGTCCCATTTCTCCTAGAAATGGGGACCCCCCACTTTATTTTTGGCTTTTTATATCCCTGGTCCAGGGTCCGAGTTCTTTTTAGGATTTTTTAGTCAAATGCAGGTCCCAACTGGAAAACCTAGTTGTTGAAAATCAGAGTTTTTTTGGATGGAGAAGATATATTTTGCAAAAAAAGAGAGGTGCACCAATGCACCTAAATAGGTGTGCTAGTGTGCCAAAACTACTCAAAGAAAAAGAGATACATTTGTGATGCATAGGTGCATAGCAGCGTAATTACGTACCTGCACACCTATGCAACACAAAAGAATGTGGGGTCTATATAACCCCCCTCCCTTCATTCTCCACTTATCTTCATTTCATGCATTCGTTAGCTCCCCAAAGTGCAACATTGCACCTTTGAGGTGCACCTTCCTCTATCTTCACCTTGCAAACACAAAAACAAAACAATGTTAAAATTAGGGTGTATAGTAGCACAGTTAATCAGGTGCACTATTGCACACCTTATTCTCCTTGTAAATCCTTTGAAAAAATTAAAAATACAAAACAAAAAAACTAATTAGGGTGCATAGTAGTACACCTAATTACTTGTGCCACTACACATCATTTAAAATCAAAGTCTTTTGCACCTAAGTTTGTATGAGGTGCACTGATGTGCACCCCATGAGGTGCACTGATGCGCACTCCATAAAATTCAATTTTCTAGTAAAGGGTGCACCAGGAAAACCTATTAAGTTTTATAGGTGCACCATTTATTACACTCTAAGAGTAAATTTAGGGTTTTAAGAGGTTTTATGTCATAAGGGTTTGTAGGGTTTCATCTGAGTCAGTTTTAGGGTTTGAATTAATCAAGATTTCTTCAATTTTGAACTAATGGACATCATATTTTGTAGATTTGATGATGTCTTTATCATTCTCCCCTGCTGAGAAGGTGACACCAAAACTAGTAGTATTCAAGTTTCAGGGTGTTCCTACAAAATCATAGTTTTAGGATGAGTACTCAGAGATTCAAGACATAGATTTAGGTCACACAAATTTGGGCAAGTTCCTAACACTATGCAACAAACCAACTGAGAGGTCTCAGATGATATCCACATTAATCTCATTAGGGCTTGTTAGTATAGCATTACACTCAATGTTAGTATAGTTCTCAAAATTAATTATGACACTCACAGTGTATTATGTTCCTGAAGAAAGGGTAGTCAAGAGCATTACACAAGAGATCATTCTCAACCTTAGACACAAGAACATTGAAAAAGTGTTCCATCTCCTGAGGGTGGATCAATTCATTAGATTAACCTTATGAGCAAGTGGAGAGATGGTATAGGGAACATATTGATGAAGCTTCTAAGATCATCCAATCTTCATACCTTATAGAGAAGACTCCTCTAGGAAAGAAAGTGGGCAAAGTAGACATGCCAAGAGGATACATGAAGGAAGATATTGGATATTCAATCATACTCTTGAGTAGAGTTATAGGTTTTTCCAGTAGCTAGACACCTGAATACTTTTATGGTGCATTTTATTGAGAATAAATAAAATAAAGATGCCACTTCATTGGGATTCCATTCTTAGCAAGAACTTGGGAGAGTAGCTAATAACAGTGAAGAATAATAGGAAATTTTATATGACTTCATATTTGGTATACCTGCTAGCTGCAAGAGCAATAGGTTATCCTGGGCTCTATAAGAAGGGTAGTATGTAGGATGCAAACACCTGGCCCTATATTGTATACCCTCAATTGGTCAAGAAGAAGCTTTCAGAGCAAAGCAAATAATATAGGATTGTAAATGATGCTTTCATATTCGTGATAACCCAGTTCATAGAAAGGGATTATGTGAAGAGAATACTAGAGGAGGAAGCTATACAAATATCACTAGCCAGAGCTTATTATATCCAATTCCAAACATTTACATATTTGAGGGTAGTAGGTATAACTATCAACCCTAAGAAGCCCCCTAGCTATCTTTGTGATAGGCTTATTTTCCTGGAGATCTCCCAACAACTCTTCTCTACATATGACAGAGTTAGAAAGCAACACAAAATATGTTGGACGTAGCCTATGACTATAGGACCTTTCTAAGTGGATTGAAGGCAAGATATTCCATCTTTTGAGTGTGAATGGTATCAATATCCCTTGGATGAGTATAATTATCCTCAATCATATTTTGATAACATTGGGAGAGTACAACACTTAGCTGGTAAAACATTTCAGCATGAAGATGCCCTTCAACATAACTAGATGAATGCAACAAATGACTATGATGTCTGCATAAAAAATTATTGTAGGATGACTTTGTATCTGCCAGAGAAGGCTTTGAAGATAAAGATTCCACTAAAGATTGTGCAACAAGACACAGAGGGGTTTCTTGATCCATTGTTCAACAAGGATAAGATTGGTGACCGACCTATCATGAATGCTAAGATAGATAAAGAAGAGAACTCAGACATTAACCAAAAGGCAAGGCATATCATTAAATAGATGAATGATTGGATCAAAAGGCTTTTCTAACTTGATCCAATTCCTGAGCTAGTGAGCTTCCATGCTCAAGCCCATCTAGCTAAAGGTAGAGGAGAAAAGGTCATAATGCCTACATTTACAGCCCAGTCACCAGTAAGATCAGAAACACTGCACCAACTTGATAGACCAGTTGGGTATTATTGGGCTCAAAAGGGTAAAGGTAAGGGAAAGAAGAAGAGGAATTATCCTCAATGACCTGAACTAGAAGAGGGAGAAATTCAAGAACCTACATAGAGTGGAGAAGAAAATGTGCAAGGGTTAGAAAATGTGGAAGCTATCGAGACCCAATACAATCCTCAAGTGCCACCAGTAGAACAAGGACAAGGAAAAGATGAAATGGAAGTCCAAGAAATACCTTAGCAGCAAGTACAAGTCTCCTCTTCTATGCCCAAAAATAGAAGAAAGATTAAGACTCTGATAAAGAGGAGGCAAAAGGTGATCAAGAAAATAATTCCTTTCCCATCAGTACCCAAACCTATTCTTGGAAGAAGCAAAAGAAGAGGATGATGAGGATGAAGAGGATAATTTACCTTTGAACTAGAGGACTCATCTTTCAAGAGCTATAGAATCAAAAAAGAGAAGAAGCTCCACCACAATCACACTGTCACATATTCCTGAGCAACCCATTTAGACTAAAATATCTGAAGATGAGATACAACAGTGGATAGATGAGAAGGATGTGGAGGGCACTAATGTCCTTCAGATGTTATATTTTGACTTTATTCCCATGGGTACTAAGTTGGTTGGAGACAAAATTAGGGATACTCCAACCAATCAACCTCGATAGGAGGAGTGAAGTCAGATGCCACCCGAATCACAAGGGCCCGAGGTAGTTCCATCATCCCAAGTGCAAGTCACATTTTGTGTTGATAAAGGTTTGCTTACTCCTCTTCCTCCTAACAATGAAGAAAAGAATGTTCAAGTAGAATAGGAGGAAGAGCCACAACAATTATCTGCCAAGGAAGTGTCAGAAGAAAGGCAGATAACTGAACAACCTCAAAAAAATTTACAAGACACCAAGGTGAGCACTATAGACTCTACTGATACAGAGATTTCTAGTGTGGATATCTCACAGAAGGAGAAGACTCTAGAAAGGAGTGATAAGGGGATGAGTATAGCTAAGAAAAATCCTTCATCCTCAAAATGGTAAATCCCCAGTACAACATATCATACCAAGGTGGCTAAGAAAAGAGATAATAAGAAATAAAAAGCAACAATTCACCACTAAAGAGGAGAATAGAATGAAATTAATTGAAGTTTTGAGGAATCTTGAATCATCTCCAAAAGATGCACATGCATTAGCCTTCATTATGAGTGATCAGAACTAGGACTTGTTTGCTCATGTGGCTATCCATCCTTTGCATTCAAATATTGAAGAATTGACTATGCGAGATTATCATATCAGGGAAGTCATTCTTGGGAAGCCTACCTTGGATACCGCAAAACTAATGGTTACAACAAGAATGAAAGACGTATTTAGGAGCTTAGAGTAGGATGGGGTAGAACTGATAACACTTTGGAGGAAAAATAAAATCTTAAAGGGATATTGAGTGAAGTTGTTGGTCCCTTTGACCTTGAACATCTAGAAGAGACTCTGAATACATCAATTGAGAGAAGAGATAGGGGTACAACCAATTGGATCCATTTTTGAGAGCTTTTCAGAAATGGTGAGAAAGTTTTGAGGAGAAAGGTGTACTGATTATAGAAGGAAATTTGAAGCTGTTACATGTCATGAAAGATAATGCAGATAGGCTAGTAGTCATTTTGAATCCAGATTTTGGTCTGATGGATGAGGTACATACATGGGGAAAGGATTTGTAGGCATTATAAGAAATTAAAGGCGAAAGGTATCAGATGCTGATGGATGTATATGCAACTAAGGAATTAGACAAAATAAATGATTGGATAGAGAAGATTGCAAATGGCAATAAAGTAATGGAGACATTACATGCAGAGATTCATAGGCTCAAAGACCAAGCCCAAGAGAAAATTTTGAAAGTTGAGAAAGATTATAGTGATGTGTGTTTGGACATTTTTGAGGATGATACATGAGAGAAGTTAGTACTGGTAGAGGTAGTAGTTGAGAAATTTTGAAAGACTTTTGAAGAAGCTTCTAATGATGAAAATATCAGACATGCATTCAGAATGGAAGAAGCTTTATTAGAGCTTGTTGTAAAACTCATAGATTTTGCAGAAACTCATATAGAAGTGGACAACTACAGGAAGAAAGTGAAAGATAAATATAATGCCTTAGATTTTCTAGATGCTGCTCAAGCCACTGAGATAATCAAGAAATTCAAGGGAAAATATCTAGACATAGCTCTGGTATAAAGGGTAACACAACCCATATGCTAGAATTTCAATTTTGACACTTCTTTAAATTTTTCATTTTTAGAGCCTACTTCTAAGGTGCACTGTTGTGCTAGTGTGCCAGGTGCACTGGTGCACAGGTGCACTTTTTTATAGTGTCATGTAAGATTTTGAGGAATTCAGAGGTGCACTGACAGTTAACTACCAATTCTAAATTTAGAGCTTTCCATTCATTGGGAACACATTTTGATGACAGTTTAACTCCTGTGGATGGCTAATGAAGATGGAGCTTCTATTTTTTCCACTTCTAGTCACTCCTACAACAACTGGAAGCTTTCTTTTCCTTACTTTCTCATGCTTTCTTTGTTTTATGACATGTAAAGGCTCATGCATCCAACTAGTGATATAAAATGGATGGAGTCCTACTTAGCACTAGTTAGATAGTTAGTTTGTACATAAATAAATTTGTTTTATTAGTTTAGCATCATGTGATTGCATAAAGATATCTCTCACTCTCAACACAAATTGAGGAGAAGATTTCTTATAAATATGGGAATGTAATATGTAATCAGGTCACTATTATTTTGCAATAATATATTCTTTTGGTGCTCCCATTTGGAGTGTAGTTATTCTTGCCTAAATGTGTTATATTTTGTGGATGTATGTTCATGGAATGTAATTGAGCCAAAATTTTATTGCATTCTTTCTAGTGGTGCAATCTTCTAATTTTGGTGTTTGCTAAGGGTATACAAATTTCACTGACATACTTAATTCGAGAAGAGATCATCATATTGTTCCTGCATAACTATTTGTCTCATGTGAGTGCACTTTCTGTGGCCTTGTGATTTGATGAAAAGTGAAACATTTTATGGTTACTAAATTCCCATCAACGATTGCATCAGTGGAATTAAGGAAGCGCAACTCCTATTTTCATTGGTTACCTATCGATCTTTTCAAAATCTTAACTCATAGACGCATTTTTTTTCATAGCTTATGTCCATTAGGATTTACTTTTCATATTATTTTCTTAAATTTCTTGTTTCCCTACCTTCGTTATTTTCTTTACTAAAATTAAGAACTCATATAGTTGCATTGTTAGATTGCATTCATCATAAAATAGAAAAATAAAAAAACATATTTCTTTCTTGTGTGGTTATTTCTTTTTGAGATAGTAAGCAGATCATACATCTTATCCAAATCATTTTAGAACTGGCAAAGGCCTACTCATGAACATTCACATTTATCTTCAATTGAGTGGATTCCAATAGGTCACAAGATCACCTGGAACCTTGGAGTTGATCCTCATATTAGCTTTTCAAGAGAGGAGTTCGAAAGGATTCCTACTATTAAGAATCATGCAAAATGACAACTCAAAAGAGATATTAGTGATCATAATTGAAAGTTAGAAGTAGATGCATCTAACATTTTCTCAAATATTAGGTTTGTATATTTTTTGTAAACATGTTAGAGTTACATAAAAGTTAGAGTTAGTTACAAACTATATTTGGAGTGGACCAAACTCAAACTTTATGAGTAATTATTGTTGATGTTTTGGTAGCTTTAATAGGATAAACCTATGAGATTAGAGAAAAGTTAATATAATTACAATTATTTATAATTATATATATATAAACTTTGATTAAGTTATCTAATATATTAATTATATTAATAGACATGTCCCATGAAGGGACATGTCTCTTATCAGTTTATTCCTCATACAAATAAAGATGAATGCATTTGGAAAACATATACCTATGTAGGAAATGCAATTACATCTACAAGTGATTAGAGAAATCTATTGGGTAGAAGTACAAAATTGTGTCATCTTTCAGGTTGACTTATCAGAATGACTGAATTTGAGTATTTTTATCTAAAAGTCAATTTTGTTCAAACATATGATCTAGATAAATTCATTATAGCTAAGTTGTATATGGTTTCACACTTTTCCCATTGGAAATGCCTATTAAATGCATGTTTTATACTAGTTTGTATCCAATTACTAAAGAAATAAAATTATTTTAGAAAAGTAACATTTCAATAACTCTTATTATTTTTTATGATAATTTTTTAATAACATATAAACACCATTTTATAGAGCCGAGTCAAGAATATTATCATATAGAGCTTATAGTGTTTTAATTAGATATAGTATATTATTATTAAAAAATTCTACAAGCACATATTTTAACACTCCAAAAGTTGTCAATTTTGAGAAAGGAAAAATTATTAAATCATATCAATTTTTTTAAAAAATTATATGACATTCTAGAGGAGAGATTCCTCTTCTAGAATGTATAATTCTTCTTTTGGTTAGAATAGATCTATTTTTTTAAATGTGGTGGGAAATGAAAACTATTGATTTTAGGTGAGTTGAAATTTGCATCATTATATAAGAGAAAATATAGGTCTAAAGATTATTTTTGTTTTTTTATTGTTCTAGCTATATATGTTATCTATAACATAGTCTAAGATCAAAGGGAAATAAGTTTATTTCCATAAAGTTTTGTGGTGGGAATTAGACCCCTAATTTTCAGCATTTTTCAGTAACTAAAAAATTGTTTATAAAAAATAGCAAACTATATCAATACTTATTCAAAATAATTATTACAAATTTTAATCATAAAGTTCATCCATTTCTACACATTTGATTAGTTTGCTTCATTTCCAAATCCAAAATAATAATGCCAATTTTATGTCATTGAAGATGGATAGTTATACTTTTGTTAGCTTTGCCTTTACAAAAGGGTGACACAGGTTTATTCTTTTACCCCAGTATGGTATTAGAGCCTTAATTGTATATGTAAATCAAATAACTAGGGAATAACTAATAAGGAACTGAGGGGTCTTTTCTTAATAAGAAAGGACTACACAACATATCAATGTTTGGGGCTAGGACTACACCATTTATCAAAAGACTATAGATGGTTGTGAGAAGGACTATACCATCACATTGATTGCATCTCCCACACTAAGTAGCAATCACTTCCACCATGTGGTTATCATTGAGGAGGGGAAAACAATAGTCCCTTGAAAGATTGATTGTTTCCTATTAATATACAGTAAAAATTACAATTGTTGTATATTGTTTCCTTGATCATTTAGTGCTGCCAAAAAAACATTCTTGTCTTAAGCACCTACAGATGGTAGTTTCTTCAAGGAAATTAATGTGGGTATGTATTAGACTAGACGACACCAGTAGTGATGAAAGAATAGGAGAATCAATTCTTTCTTGCAAAATTCAAAAAATTGACTATCATAAAATTATTGTCTAAAACCAATGAATATGAAGTGCAGACTAACTTAACACCAACATACTAGAGGATAATCATGGGTTATAGTGCATGCAAAAGAGTCTATACTCCACCCAAACCCATGGCATTACACCGACCACCTGCTATGCAAGAGGGAGGTATGTGTATTGAGGGGTGGTCCACAAAGGATGTATTCAATGTAATGCCCAATCAGAGTAAATAGAAGTAGGGTTAATGAAAAAAATATTAAGGTGCCCACATAAGAAGAACAATCATGACTATATAAGGAAGGTGTGCCCTTGCTATTCTTAAAAGGGATTCGATTCCACACACCTATCAAGGTCAAAAAGTGAAACAAGGAATATTGACGAGAGGTACATTGTGAATGTGAGATATTATGAGAGGTGATAAAATCATTTTTTAAAAGAGATATATTTAATAAAGAGGATAATACTGAAATATCAAATAAGGAATATGGGCCCACAATAGTAAATGAGTTAAAAGAGATCATGCCATTCCATGATGAAGTGGAATTCAAGATGAGTTCAAGATAAGAATAAATAAATATTTTCTAATTATTATATCTTAAGAATCACTTTTTATATTTATTTTTAATTTCTTATCTTTTATCCATGAATAATCTATAAGAACTATATGTCTTGATTTTTTCTTTCGAGAATGTTCTTGCAGGAAAAATGAGATTGATTAAGATTCAAAGGGAGAAGATGGAGGATATGGTTCAATCAACCTTCGGCGATCTTTGGATGTATTGACTTAGAGGGAGTAGATTGTGTTGAGAAGGATTCTGCAATGATCAATAAATTGTAAATATTAAAGAAGACTGCCGTTTATGAATATTGTTCATAACTATTTGGGCCTACCCCCTATGTACATCATGAGGAAGTGATGACTTTCAAATGATTATCACTTGTATTTACAAAAGTTATTGAAAGGTAATGAAATTACAAAACTTAGTTTTCTATTATGATGGATATCTTATGATGTCTATGAAGATCATGATAGGTTATACTTTTCATGATGGATGTTCATATGGAAAGCATTATGAAAATGTACGTGCAGATACCTTATGAACATTTTGAGTACATTGTGAATATTATGCATATTAATGTTCAGGAGGCCATTACATAGAGTACTTGGTGAATATCAAATGAGTTAACATTCTTGAGACCATTACTTACAATACTTGGTGAATATCTTGCTACTTGACATTCAAGAGGCCATTGCTCAAAGAGTGTGTGGTAAATGTCAAACTAGTTGACATTCAAGAGGCCATTACTCCCAATATCTTTATATCACATTGAGGTAATATATGGTTGTATGTTTATCCTCCCTAGATAAGAGGGAGTGTTGATGTTTTGGTAGCTTTAGTAGGATAAACCTATGAGATCAGAGAAAAGTTATTATAATTACAACATGATATATATATATATAACTTTGATTAAGTTATCTAACATATTAATTATATTAATAGACATGTCCCATGAAGGGACATGTCTCTTATCAGTTTATTCCTCATACAAATAAAGATGATTGCATTTGGAAAACATATACCTATGCAGGAAATGCAATTACATTTGCAAGCAATCCTAGAAATCCAATAATTATGAACCCTAAAAGTTGTTTATGCTAGAATATATTATAAATTCATGAGCAAGGCATGTAATGGGGGACTTTTTGAATTTACAGACAATAGACACTTATGTTTTGATAGCAAGGAAATTTTTGGAAAGTGCATACTAATCTTCAATTTTATTATGTTCTTAGTGTTAAGAAATAAAAGAAAGTACATTTCACGTTCTCTTTTCTACAAAATTTGGATTGTTGATCTATTGATTCTTTGTAATGAGTATTTTCATGATATAGTGTGAAAATTCATGAGCCATTGAATTAGCATTGTTTTGATGATAGATTTCAAGTGTAGTTCTTGTTTGTTTTCATTAGAAGTTTACATCAATTTTAGAGAAGCATTGAAGTTGTGTGGTGCATTCATCATCAATAGTTTCCTTTCTATCTTTTAATATTGTAATTGTCTTTATTCGAAAATAAAAAATTACATCTTATGAGGGAGATGCCCCTTTAAACATATATGAAGGCCACGACTATTGGAGAAATTGATTTGCCACATATTCCATTGAGTTAAATCACATGTTTTCTAAATGGACAAATTTGTTTACCGACAAATTTTTCACAATTCTGCTAGGGAGACTAAACAAGAAAGTTGAAGAGTATGTGGCCCCTGAAGATACAGTTGAACCAACCTTTGAAAATTCTTCAATAAGATTTCTAGAGTATGAATCAGATGGGGGAAAGGTTGAATATATTAATAATCATTCTTGCAATATGTCTACACTGAATTGGTGGTAGAGACTAGAAGAGAAGTGGGGTAAAGAAGAAAAGGGCAAAACCACTGATGAGACTTCTAAGCATATATTGTCAAGTAAGCACACTCCAAAAGACCCTTTGTAAAAAAAGGATATAGATAAGGCTAAGTCTTCCCCAATTGTTGAAGATTAGAGCATATGATCAGAATTATAGGGATATTAAGACTTTAGGTGGCAACATCATAACAAGGTTGGGTCCAATATCTATTTCCATTTTATTCAACTTGTTGGTGAGGGAAGAATTCACATAAATCTCTAAAGAAGATCCTCAAGGATATTACCATCAGAATAAACGTAGGTGTTTGAATATTATTGCTATAAGTTGGCTAAACCAACCTAGGAAAGGACAGTCACAATCACCAAAGACGCTTTATAGGACACTTTTCAATGAAGAAATTTTTGATATGATCATCCTTCTCAGTAGAATAGTGGGAAATGAGACAATTGATGACTTTCAAAATTAGATATTTTGTACATCAATATCATCACCACTAAAAATAATTCATTGGTTGGGGAGAAGTGATTACTGATGCCCTTCACTATTAGTTGATTGAATTCAATATGAATCAGGGAGTCTATATGTCTTCATATCTTAGGTATGCAATTTCTAGTATGAAATCATGGCTTGGCCTCAATCCATATGGGGAATATGATGTGGCTAAACAAATATATAATTACTATCCCTAGTTGCAAGTGAAACAAAGCAATGCACACTTCCATAGGGTAAATGATACTTTCTCTATGCTTATAACCAGAGACCTATAGGGAGATATAAGGCTCCTAATTTCTCCTAAAGAAGCCATTCTCATTTGTACTTATGGTATCTTTTTCATACAATACCCCTAGTTTACCTACATCTGCATTGGAGGTTTTTAGGATTGTCCTCTTATGGTGCCTCACTTTGTAGAAGACAGGTTGGTTGTTTCAAAAGTTTGTAGGAAGATTCATTAGGTAAACAAGAAGTGAAGGAAAAAATATCAATTCCTTTCCCAATTGATATTGGACACTACAATTTTCTTTCTTCTTCAAATGCTCAAAATATTGAAAGATCCATGGTGAAGATGACTTTATATTATTTTTAGAGTCATTTCCCATTTCATGGCAGTGGGTCTATTAAAAACAATTTGACACTAGGACTTGGCTATCTCCATTTCCCTATGATGGAAGATTATTGGACGAACTATGAAAATGACTTCAAAGTGAGAAGAAGGGACTAGATGAGATTCACACTACAACAAATCATTGATTACAAGATGCGTGGGATGTGATAGGCATAAAAGAAGATGGATCAGACCTAATTGATCTTTTCTTCTTTGAGGAAATACAACTATTAGATTTTCCATACATTAATTGGTCTTTGCTAGAATTGAAAGACCTCAAGGAAATACCCTTCTTTGTGATTTAGAAAACCAAGAATTGGTTAAAGAATAAAGTCAAGGAAGCCACAAATACTAGATCAAAAGGGAAATGGAGTGCAAAGAAAAATAAGAGTCTTTAGGAATGTAATTTTATTTCAACCATTCCATCTTCTATACCTACTTCTAGTTCTTTACATAGCGCATAAGGTGGAGACAATGGTGAAAATCCAAATAAAGGAATTGACCTAGTTTCAATACATGAGCTCAATGTAGTCACTAGGAAGAGAAGATCAAAATCCAAAGAGAAGACTTCAAATCTGATCCACAAAATGATAGATGAAGCTCTCAAGATGAACAATTTACCATCATCACTCATAGATTAGATGATTCAATCCATAGCATCTCCTATGTGTTGTTCATCTCCTAAAACTGTGGAAGCAATTCAAGAGGTTCCAATTGCAAAGATTGCAAATAACCTAGATTTATCATCTATAGTCCTACAAGTTTTGTTAGTAATTGACTCATCCACCAATATCTCAACATCTTGGTTAGAAAAATTTTTGGAGAGAAAGAAGAAAAGGGTGATCCAATTAGAAGCACCAAATCTAGATGTCATAGCTGATCTAGTGCACAAAGGTATGAAAGTGAAGAAAACTATAATATATTGTAGATTGGTGGTGAATCCTACCTAAAGAAACCTATTTGTTGAGATTTCACAACCAATCATAGAGAAGAATATAGATGAGGTGGATGAAGCTTATTTTAACATAACTCAAGTGGATTTGGGTCAAACTACTCATGAGGGTAAACAGTATTACTTCTAGGTGTCAACTGTTGTCCTAATCAAACAATCAAAAAGAGACAAGAAAGTTAAAAATCAGCTCAAGCATCAAGTTCAAGCCCTTTCTTCATGCATATGACCAATGGTAGGTGATTGATTCCCAAATCCTAGTGCTTCTATAGAAATAATGGAGATCCCAAGAAGATTTTTGGTGAAGATGTCATTCAAAACATAGGAGAATGTCAGGCATATGACAAAATGGTAAAAGCATGGGTGAAACACATGAAGGAACAAGCCTCAAGCCTATTTCAGGAGGTGAAGGTTACATATGCTAAGGCAAATCACATACAAAATTTTTTTCAAAAAGAGTTAACAACTCTCAAGGAACAACACACATTCTGGAGAGAAATTGATGCTAATTTAGTAGAAATTAAAGGAATGGATAGTGACACAGTCAAATCTTTGAAATTAGTCACCAGTGAAGAAGAATAGAAAATTTACATATGGATATAGAACATCAAATAGAAGCATGATAGCATGAATCAATAGTTTTCTAAAGAAGATATGTTCTTAGATGCTTGCAAACTATTGAAAAGAAAAGCCTTGGCAAGTATAACAACAATTGTGGAAGGTATTCCTATCAGTGAACATACTTAGGATCTAGACATCTCTTCTATTTTAGAATGTGTTGAATTAAAAATTAGCACTACGATTGGTAGTAAATAGTGTTTTGATGTAGACATTATGATGAGATTGAGCTCTCTCTCAGTGGCACTAGACTCTTTTATTCAAAACTTGCCAGGTTACACCCTAGAGTTGGATGAAATTAGGAAGAGTACTGATCTAAGAAAGTTAGAAATGCAGAATGTGATCATCATAAAAAACAAAGATTTGGCACAAGTAATCAAATCATTCAAATCATATAAGGTGAATTTGAGTCAACCAACTCACAACACCTATAGATCAAAGAGCAAGTGCTAGAGATATCAGTGATCTCGATTGAAAGGTAGAAGTAGATGTGTCTAAGGTTGTCTCAAATATTTTGTTTGTCTATTTTTTGTAAAGAGGTCAAATTTAGAATCAATTTTGGTTTTGGTTGTAGACACCTAAGTCTGATTACATCAATAGGTAATCATATTTAGTCATCTCCTAAGACATCATTGATTAAATATTTACTATTTAATTAATTAATTGTCATCCCCTAGTTAATTAAATAATTAAATTAACTATAGTCCAATTGATAAAATCAATTGATCACCCAAAATCAATTTATCAATTAAATCCCTATTCCTCTATTAAATTGAATAAATTCTCAAATCTATTTAATTTAATCCCATAACCCCATTTTATCAAATAAATCATTTAACAAAATATCTAAAATCTTAAAGGCATCCCTAAACCCTATCTTAACCCCTAATCCAACCCATTCACCCATACTAACCTCACTTAGCCAACTAACTAACCCATCCCATCAAAGCTAAACCACTTACCCTCTAACCCCCTTTCTAAGCTAATCCTAATCCCCTTCCTAAACATGTGCACAACTTTAAGCAAGGGTTAAGACTTGCTAACCCAAGCCAAAGTCAACAAACTCAACCACATCTCTTACACCTCCCTTTATGACTCTTACATGCCTCTTACATACTCAACCTCTCTCTTTACTCCTTTGACCAACCCTAATCCTATCCTCTCACACTCATCCTCCTTGTGACAAGTGTCACCTCCTTATTGGCTGTAAACAAGCATAGTCCATGTGCTCTCTTTTGAGTGCACCTTGACCCTCCCTCACCATCTTACCATCCTTGCATCCTAACAATCCATCTCTCTACCCCTTTTCCTATAAATGAAACCCTCTCCCTTCACAAATATCATCCACCTTTCATGCAAAGTTATCATGCTATTTTGAGAGCCTAAAAACTACCAAAATACCATCATAATGCTGAAATCCCTCCATACCTCCATTGTTTGAAACCCTCATCCATACATACATTTGGTGAAATCCCCCATCCTTTGGAAGCTTGAGCATAATGTGAGCATACATCCCCTCCTATCAAGGACATAGCTTTGTTATCATGAGAAGCTCTTGAGGAGTTTACCATTCTTGGTCTACTTTCCTCTATATTGTCTTCTTAGGTCCTATATTAAGTGTTAGATTTGTTTAGTATTGAGAATGCTTTAATAGATTAGTATTCAATTTGCACTACTAGATAATAGGTGATACATTTTGGCACACCTGATGGGACCCCGTATTTGGGTCAATCTAATGATATTTTTGGTTTTTTTGTGATAAACTAACCAAAATAACCTTTTATACTTGTGAGTTTTTGTAGATGGTTTGCTAACATTTTTGCAGGTATAGTAGTCACTCTTTAGGAAATGCGCTCCCAACCTTTTAACTTTATCACCCAAGTTCGGGCAGTGTGTTTCTGGGGGTAGCCTGAGGTGGGAAAACTTTTCCATGATTTCAGCATGTCTGAAATAGATTCTTAAGTGGATCACATACATAACAACTATTTGGTGAGACATCATAGACCCATTTACAACTCTTTTAGTCAAAAGTATCTCACTTTTTTCCATGGTATGTTCATTCACGGTGCAAGGGAAACAACATCCCTCAAGATTACTCACCATTGTGCTCCCCTGGTAGAGGCATAAGGCCACTTGGATTTCATCTCAAAGGGTCATTGTTCCCACAGAAGGGGAACTTCCATTTGCCATGCCTTGAAGATTCTTTGATTTGTATGATTTGTTTATCGACTCTTGTATCGACTCACCTCTTTAATTAGGACATATTGCACTAGAATTAGGAGACACCAAGTTGTGGGCCGTTAAATAGCATATTACAATAAAAAAATTGATCTTAGGGATAAAGTGTGTGTTTGAACTATCTTATTTGTGCTCAACACTTGTGAAAAACATTAGTAAAACATACACAATTCTGCGGCTACTATCAAAATCCTTTTGCTAAAGAGATCATTTGTTTTTCTTTCTCAAAGTTGCTTTGTCCTTTAAGAAACTGTTTGTTCACAAAAACCCTCATATCAAAGAAATTCCACCTTTTTAATCTTAGAAGGCAGTTGTTAGCAAGTCCATTCACAACAACTTTTGTCTTGTTGGTCCAATTTTCCCTTTGTCTAAAAGCTATACTTATTCCCTCAAGAAAAAAAACAAAATCACTAAGCAAGTCCTAGTTGCAAATCTTTTCTCCTTGGTCCAAAGTTTTGTCCTTGTTCAAATATCCTTGTTACCTATCCCATTTGACCAAAAATAACACATATTTTCTTTCAAAGCATCTATCTTTTCATAGACAAACTGTTGTTAGCAAGTCCATTCATAACAACTTTTGTCTTGTTGGTCCAATTTTCCCTTTGTCTAAAAGTTTTACTTATTCTCTCAAGAAAACAAGCAAAATCACTAAGCAGGTTCTAGTTGCAAATCTTTTCTCCTTGGTCCAAATTTTTTTCCTTGTTCAAATATCCTTGTTACCTATCCCACTTGACCAAAAATTATCACATTTTGTTTTTAAAAAGCCTTATCTCTCCATATACAAATAGTTGTTAGCAAGTCCATTTGCAGCAATGTTCTACCTTCTTGGTTTATCCTTGGCTATACTTGTTATCTAAAAACCCACAAAATACCCAATAAAATCTAGTTGCAAACAATCCTTTTGCTCAAATCCAAAAAAGTGCTCCTTTCAAAATATCCTTGTTACCTATACTACTTGACCAAAAATATCACATTTTGCCCTTGACCAAAAAATTGTTAACAAATTCATTCGCAAAAAAATACTAAAGTGTAGTTTGTCCCATCACACTCAAAAATTTTTCATTGTTGGAGAAACCTTAGCTATTTCACAATTTATTTGTGTTCCCAACCCCAAGGTCCAAAAGGTATACTTAGCGTAGTTACTACCTTTAAAACCCCACAGTTGTGATCAAAATCCCTTGGAAATATCTCATGTCAGGCCAACCCAAGACTAAGTTCAAAAAGGATAAACTTCCACAAATACCAATTTACAAGGAGATAGACGCAAAACACAAAAATTTACCCCCAATCCAAGGATTTCCAAGCCAGAACAAATTGAGAAAGATGGAGTAGACATTGCATTACAAACCAAGTGGGATTACAAAATTCAGAACCTAACTCTTCAATGAGGTGTCAACCATAGCCTTATCAACAACTCTATTGTGACTCACTCCAATTAGATCTTTCTTTTTCGACACACACTTGTGCACTTATTCCCTCTTAGGTTTAGTATGTCATATAGGTACCACTCCCCATATAGGCATTTAAAATAGGATCTCCTCCGCCCATCTTTGCATCAACCTTAGGTTTTCAAAGAATCCCTCACATTGTTAAGACGTAGTGTCTTCCACCATTTACTCACATACTTAGAAACATTTAGCACCATCCATCCCACCATCATATTTATCCTTGAAACAAAAAACATTTTCTAGAAATAGGCTATCATTTGTGTCCCACATCACCTTGAGCCAAAGGTTTGGGACACACATTTCATATCACCATCACATTTCCATGATCATATTTAAGGGAAAGACAACCTCCTTCACTTAGCACCATATCATCTAGACTCTTAAATTATCATATACCCTTAGCATCATCCTTATTTAGATTTTCATCCTTAGGAAAATCATCCTTTCATGCCACCCACCACATGTTTTGGTAGGAACACATGGAAAATGAAGGACATGGATCCTAGTCATAGTAGTAACACATCTCAAGCTCAACCATACCTTGTAGTTTCCATGATCCCACCAGATCCCCCACTTCAAATCCTAGAAGAAATAGGTTCCTCCATAGATATTGATGCTTTCATGAACCAACCTTGTCATGCCACCATTGTAAATGCCATCATAGACCGAAACAAGGAAACCATCATGGCAAATTTCTTAAGGGATAATGTTGGTGCCTTTGAATTTGGGCATTCACCACCCATCGACATCTCAAATCTTACACACCCTCTGTTTGGGTGGTAAGCACCATCCACAGGGTCATTTATCCTTAATGATCCTTTCTCTTCACTCAACAAAGGGTATCAACCACCACAGACAAAATTGGAAGACCCAAATATACCCTCAACCCAGGTGCATGTTCCCATTTCACAAAACACCCATCCCATCCTCACTCAACCCTTAGTGCATACTACATCCCAACCGACCCCAAGTATATCATCTACATTTGCTTCCTCCACTCATTTTTATACTCCACAAAATCTTCCATTTACATCCAACAACACTACATTTTCACTTCCACCTCACAACTCATCTAGTCCATTTACTACTCAAATGCCACCACTAGGGTCAAACACCTCATCTTCCATTAAACCCAACATCACTATCAATCCCTTTGTTACTTGCCAAAGTATGTTAGCTTCATTTCCTCTAGGACCTTGGGGTGTTACTATGGCACAAGGACCTATCGCTAGCCTACCCTTTACCACAATATCTATGTCCGTCCCTCAAACACTTTTGTCAATCACTTCACAAAGCTATTCATTACCACCCCTTACCAATTACTTTTCTATGCCACCTTTAGGTAATAGCCAAAACACCCCACCACTATAATTCCCTATTGTGAACGTTCTCCATCAAATTAATTACTTTGCACCTATTCATAATCAATCATTTTCTCAAGTAGGATCACAACCCACATATATTAGGCAAGGCATATATTCTCAACGCTAGACACTACCATCATTATCACCCTTTCAGCTGCAATCATCATGCCAACAATATGCTTAGGTATCCACACAGAATTATCTCATAGGGCAACAACCTAGTACTAACCCTCCCTACCAACCATCTTCTCAGTAGATGTAGTAGTATGCCCAAACTACATTCCCACAACCCATATAATCCATTCCACTAGTTATGTAACCTATTTTTCCATAGATAACATATGAAAATCAAGGTTTTCCACATCAATCTTTAGAATTTGTTATGTATCCTACACTGGCAGCACCTAGATTGGGGGCATCCACTCCCCCACCTATAAACTATGAATGGGAGGAAATGAAGAATGCTCTCAAGGCCCTCAAAGATGGGACTGACTCCAAAACTTTCAAATTTGAAAATGACTGCCCATATCCATTTGACAAAACCACCACAATGACAACATTTCCTTTTTGAGATCCCCAAGTTTGATAAATTTAGGGGAAAAAGTGATCCAATCACACATGTTAAGGAATTCTATATGCATTGTCAAGAAGTGGCCTATAATGATGTATTCCTCATGTGACTTTTTTTTCGAAGAGTTTAGGAGGACCAACCCTAGTATGGTCCTGTTGTATCCCTTTGGATACCATTAAAACCTTCATTGATATTTTTGAGGCCTTTATGGCTCAATATACCCATCTTGTCAAAACTAAATTATCTATAGTAGACCTAGTTCATACCAAGCAAAAAGGAGGAGAAAGCCTTGCAGAATACCTACAACATTGGAAAATACTCACAACTAGGATCTCATGTACCATCCTAGAACGTCACCTTGTCAAAATGTTCATAAATAATGCACATCCTAGTCTTGCCCATCACATGGTTATGAACTATTTACAAATATACAAGGACATTAAGGAAAAAGGAATGGGTCTTGAACAGGGGCTCATCAAAGATGGCATTATCAAACTTTAGAAAGAAAACACCCAAGACCGAGGCCCAAACAATGACAAAATGCAGTATTGGAATAAAAACAAAAACATAATGACAAATGGTGTCACTGAAACCCGATATGTTCATATCATTGGGGAAACTACCAACACCACCACCACCACATGTTATCAACAACAACCTTATCATCAACAATCTCCTGTATATCAACAACCACCTATGTAGAACAATAAAAAGTACCTACCCATCACAATAAAACTAATGCCATCACACTTTTAGCTAGACCTAAACCACGTTTTTAGAGACAACCAAACACATACACCCCATTGGGGGAGCCTCTTGATGCAATATTTGAAATCCTAGCCAAAGATAACCTTGTTCAATATCCACAAACACAACACTTGGAACCTAATTAGTCTAGAGCATTTTGGTATAAGGATAATGAGTTCTACAAATTCCATCGTGTCAAAGGACATACCACCCTTAAGTGCATGCAACTCAAAGATTATGTCTAAGACCTTATTGACTAGAAAGAGATCACAATGGGGGCACAAGCTTCACCTAATGTAGGATTGATGATATGTAAAAACGCTTTCCCTCCTCATAACACAAACATAGGAAAAGCACCTACAAACACTCTTGTAAACAAGCCAGACAATGTTCAAACATAACAAGGTGATAATTGAGATAAGTCTCAAAACTACACCTCAGCATATTTAGACTATGGGAACCTCATCAGCTACATTTTCCAAATTGAGCCATCTATCAATGTTATAAACATCAAAGGCCCAGATACCCAATGTGCAGTTACTACTCGTAGCACTCAACTCAATATAGTTGGCCCACCTGTGCCTGCAACATCAAGACCACCTCCATCTAGAGCACCTTCATCTGGATTGTCCTCATTAGGACCATAGTATAATATCTTGGAACAACTTAGAAACACGCTAGCTTAGATTTCCATTCTCAATCTCTTATGAACAAGCCCACTATACCAAGATATCCTCGACAGTACTCTACATGAGTCACACATCCCCACTAACATAAATGCCACCGAGTTCTGCAACTTGGTTGGCCATTTTTCTGCATCATGTGCTTTATCCTTTAAAAACACTGACATCCTAGTAGTTGAACTTGATCATATCCTTCCACTTCAGATAGCTATCATGGTTTCTGACTTTGCAGTCAAATAGGTTATGATAGATAATGGATTGGCTTTGAATTTATGTACTTTAAATTCATCAAATAGGCAAGATATACTGAGGCAGATATCATTAATGAGGTAATCACCATCAATGCATATGACAACTTGGAGTGCACCACTGAAGGAACCATCTTTCTCCCTCTCAAGGTTGGCCCAGCCACTCAAGATACAGTTTGCCACATAGTTGATCTTAACCTTCTATACAACATCCTTGTCGGCTGCCCATGGATTTGTGTCATGAAGGCTATTCTGTCCACATATCATCAGTGCATCAAATTTTTGCATAATGGCATTGAGGTAACCATCCATGCAGATCCTAAACCTTTTGCTTATTGCAATGCAGTCAAAGCTTCATACACCAACCATTGTCCTGGAATCAAAATTGGCCACACCATGGCTATTTCCTCTAGCACTTGCCATGATCCAGTTACCATTTTAGCCTCCACTCTATCCACGATTAAGATCAACTACCAAGGTTGTGGTGAATATAGTCTCATAGATGCTTTTTCTATTGGCACTCTACCAATTGATCCACATACTCGATGGCGCCCCAACTATTAGATGCCAAGACCATATGCTACCCCTTAGATCAAATAGCTTGGATCTGCCACATTTCTTACCAACGATATCCTCAACAAAGAGGAAAATGCTCCTGACATAAGTACATGGTTGTACAAAGAACCACCTCCAAAAAGTAAATAACTTCTTGATCACTTCAAACAAAAATACCCATGGTCTCATTGTCTTGCTACTGAACAATGGGATTATCAAGGAGGTGGTCTAGGTCACTTGGAGTTAGGCATTAGGTAGCCTATGGAAGCATACAAAGAAGAGAAAAAGAAAGGCTTAGGCTATGGACTCCCCATGATTGGGGGCACTATGAAGGAGGGCCATGCCTTCACAAACATCCAAATAGCCTTGTTGTGTTCAAAGACATTCCTAAGGAAGTAGAAAAGAAATCCTAAGATGATATTTTCCTTGAAAAATTTATCCTAGGAGCATCTATGCTCTACCAATTATCCCTAAATCTCATAGACCTACCACTCGCTCACCCCAAACTCATTGATTGGGACCAACCAAGTGTTGTTCATGTTGATGAATTCTCTACTGAGCATGCACTCCTTAAATTCATGGGGGTAGAAACATTGCATAAACGCCTACCACCATCATCAACATATGTCTACAAATTGGATCGAATAGGTTACTTTGGGGAGGAGGAAGTCTCTAGTCACAAAATTGATTGGAAAAAAGAAACAAAAAAAAGAAAAAGAAAAAGAAAAATGTCCTTTGGTGAAAAATCTTCTAGGGCACCATTGGATGACTCAAAATGTGAAAGAAAAATAAAGGACAAATTTGACAGTGAAAACCTCTCTAAGGCACCCGAGGATGGAGACTTCATCCTTCCCCCATAGGAGCATAGGCCTCCCATATCTTCAGCCAGTCTGACTGAGATACCACATATCACATATATTGCAACATCTCTACCACCTAAGCAGGTATATCTTCTCATTGAAGTCCTTCATGAAAATGTTGGTCGCTTTGCATGGTCCTATCAAGATGTGCCAGGGTTGGACCCCAAGTTAGTAGTGCATCATTTGGCTGTGGATTTAGAGGACAAGCCTGTCAAGCAAAAGCTATATAAGATGTACCCCAAAGTTTCTTTATTAGTTAAATTAGAGCTAGAGAAAATGTTGGAGGAAAAAATCATTTGCCCAATAGATTATTCCGAATGGATTTCCAACATGGTACCCACTACCAAGCCTTTTGGTGATATCCAAATTCGCACAAATTTTAGAGATCTCAACAAAGCTTGTCTGAAGGATGACTTCCTGTTACCCAATATTGACATGATTGTTGATCTCACGACATGTCATGAGCTCTTGTCACTCATGGATGGTTTCTCTAAATATAACTAGATTCATATAGCAGAAGAAGACCAACATAAGACAACATTTAATAAACCTTGGGGAACATTATGTTATAACATGATGCCATTTGGCCTAAAGAATGTTGGAGCAACATATCAATGTGCTATGATGGTCATCTTCCATGACCTAATACATAAAAATCTTGAAGATTATGTAGATGATATTTTAGTCAAGTCTCTTAATGCCCTTGATCACTTATCTCACCTCAAGGAAGTGTTTGATTGATTGGTTAAATATCATCTCATGCTCAATCCTAAGAAGTGTGTCTTTGGCGTCACCTTGGGAAAGCTCCTAGGATTCATTATATCATGATGAGGTATTGAGATTGATCCTAAAATGGTCAAAGCCATCATGGATATGGCTCCTCCTAAGACACTCAAGCACATTCATTCTCTACAGAGGAAACTTCAATTAGTCAGACAATTCATCTCCCAGGTCATTGATAAATGCTAACCTTTTACACGTCTCCTCAAGAAGGATCAAAACTATAGATGGGACCTTGCTTGTTAGCATAACTTTGAGCTTGTCAACCAATATTTGGTTGATCTGCCTATTTTGGTTCTTCCAATTGCAAGGCATCCAATCATATTGTACATTATAGCTACTCCCATAGCATTAGGTGCTCTTCTAGCGCAACTTGATGATATAGGAAATGAAAGAGCTATTTACTACATGAGTCATACCTTAGTGGGATATGAGAGAAATGACATGCCAATGGCGAAGGCTTGCTTAGATGTGCTATTTGCCACTCAAAATTTGCCTCATTACATGTTGAGCCACACTGTGGAGCTAATATCCAAAATTGATCCATTAAAATACATGTTATCTTGCATAGTACTCATAGGATGCCTGGCTAAATGGGTCATGCTTCTTAATGAATTTGACATCCAATATGTTGACAAAAAGGCTATCAAAGGCTAGACTATTGCAGATCACTTAGCAGATGCACCCTTGGTTGTAGACCACCCTCTCATTATGGAATTCCCAGATAAAAACCTCTGTTTGATAGAAGAACAACCATCCTAGAAGTTATACTTTGATGGGTCTTACACATCTAATGGCTCTGACGTTGGCATACTCTTGGTCACACTGCAAGGAGATTACGTTCCTAAATCTTTCAAACTGCAATTTCAGTGTACCAATAACATCTCAAAGTATGAAGCCCTTGTTGCAGGGCTCAAGATAGCCATTGAATGGAATATCATAGAGCTATAGGTCTATGGTGATTCCTAGCTTATCATCAAACAAGCCTTGAATGAATATTAGACCAAGGATGACAAGCTACTATCCTACAACGAGTTGGTGGATCAATAAAGGATCATTTTACTCAACTCTAGTTCACAAATATACCTAGACTGCAAAATAAGGAAGCAAATGCCATGGCTACTATTGGTTCCCATTTGGAAATACTATGTGAGGCTACACAATATGAATTCTTGGTCGAACAGCTACACAAACCCACATATGAGAATGATGAGTCAACACGGGTATGCATCTTGGTTGGTCCCCAATCCCCATGGTACCATGAAATTCATGCTTACTTATTAAATGGTATCATATCTCCCCATCTCACATGTACCCAACACCAAAACATTATTCGTAGAGCTTCCTGTTATACTATCATCACCCAAACCCTATATTGTCATGGTTATCATGATACTCTCTCTCAATGTCTAGACCAAAATGAGGCAGCAATGGCTCTCAAGGAGGTACACATTGGACTTTGTGGTGCTTACATGAGCAGGATCATTCTAGCTAAGAAAATCCTTCGGGTTGGGTATTATTGGCCTACTCTAGAGCATGATGCATGTGAATTTGTGAAGGGATGTTTACCCTGTCAACAACATGCTAATCTGATTTGGGCCCCAGCTCAAGATCTACAACCTATAGTGCCACCATGGCCTTTTCCCTATTGGGGGTTTGATCTTGTTGGTCTTATCACACCTCTTTCTTCAGAAGGACACAAGTGGATAATCACTACCATCGATTATTTCACTAAATGGGTTGGAAGGAAAGACAAAGGAGTAATGAAAAGAAATGGAGTAAATACAAAAATATGTTTGATTTCTCAAGTGGAACCTAATAGTGCAGATGAGGCATACAATGATGATCATTATATTCAAGAAATGAAGGAGGAACTAGATTAGATTGCAGGTATCTTTACAAAGACCATTCCTAAAGATACTTTTGAGTATTTAAGAGGCATGCTTGGGGCTACATCCCTACCTACCTCTGAGTAGATGATAGAGAGATTGTATCAGTATAGTGGTATAGAGCACTATTATTTAACTTGACTAAATGTTGATGCTTCATATATGGGGAGTATCTGAGAAGAGAAAAGTCATCTAGGACTCTTGGTAACTGGTTGTGAATAGTTTCTTTGGACACTCAAGCTGATGGAAGACTTGGAGCAAATGATTGACATAATGAAACCTTTTTCATCGATGTCAATAGAGGAGACAAGTGTCATGAATTTTTTCTCTTAAGTATGTATGGGGAAGATGATCCTCTAATGGGGGAGATATTGATGTATGCGGGAGAGATTGAGATCACGTATGTATTAGAGAAAGTATTATTGAATGACATAGAATCTATGAAATATTTAGTGTGCAAAATTGATATTGATCCTAAAGAAAGAAATGTTGAACTAAGTAGTGTTACAAAATATTTTAGATTTGATTGATGAAGATGATTTGAAGAGATGAGAGTAAAAATTGCAACAGAGTGTTTTTTTGGTATTCTTGGAACTTAGATGTTGCATTTCTTTGGGGGAGTATCTTAAGCATTGGAGAGCACGTAGCATGATTGACATGTTGTATTCATGATTGTATTTTTTATTGGTGAAAATATAATATGGTTTCTATAAAGATTGGCAGAGTCATAGTCAGAGATCATGGTTCTATGGACATAGGTTTGATGTTTAGGTCAATCGTGGATAAGGACATGTCCTATACTATGTCTTGATGAGGAGGTTAATTGTGGATAAAGTAAGTCAAAGATGTACAAAAGATATGCTTGATCTATAGAGAGTAGCACAAAGATATAGTATCTGATAAGCAATTTCTAATGATTGGATTATATCTAGGTAAAAGCACAAACCTAGGTTACCCTTTTACAAAGGAAAAGGCTAACAAAAGTATAATTGTTCACCTTCAATGACATAAAACTAGTATGGTCATTTAGAATTTGAAAATGAAGCAAACTAATGAAATTTGTAGAAATGGATGAAGTTTAGGATTATAATTTTTAATAATTATTTGGAATAAGAAATGATATATTTTTCTATTTTTAAAGATAACTTTTTAGTTGCTAAAAAATGCTAAAAATCAGGGGTCTAGTTCCCACCACAAAAGTACATGTAAATATATTAATTTCCCTTTGATCTCATATTATGTTATAGGTATTATATGTAGCTAGAAAAACCAAAAATAAAAATTGGCTTTAAACTTCTATTTTCTCTTTTATAACAATTCAAATTTCAACTTATTCAAATCGATAGTTTTCATCTCCCACTGCATTTTTCAAAATAAATCTATTCTAACCAAAAGAAAACTCATAGATTCTGAAAGAGGACTCTCTCCTCTAGAACATCATATAATTTTAAAAAAAATTGATCTAATTTAATATTTTTTTCTTTCTCAAAATCAATATCTTCTTTAGTGTTAAAATATGTACTTCTAGAATTTTTTGATTACAATATACTATATCTAATTAAAACTTTATGAAATCTAGTTGTGAATATTCTTGACTTTGAGTTCTATAAAATGGTGTTTATATGTTATTAAAACACATCATAAAAAATAGTAAGATTTATTGAAATGTCAGTTTTCTAAAATATTTTAATTTCTTTAGTAATTAGATACTAACTAGTATAAAACATGCATTTACCTGGCATTTCCAATTGGAAAAGTGTGAGACCATATATAACTTAGCTAGTATACATTTATCAAGATCATATGTTTGAGAAAAATTGAATTTTAGATAGAAATATTCAAATTTAATCATTCTAATAAGTCAGTCTGAAAGGTGATAGAGCTTTGTACTTTTACCCATCTCCTAATAGAGATAGAATCAGGATATACAAAATTATACAACAACATAAGAAAGTCTAATGACGATGTCAGTGAGTGCACAAGGTCTAGAGTTGCATGCATGAGAAGTTGGAAATAATGTGAGACAAAAATGTTGTGTGATTATGAAATAATTAATTATCTAAATATGGTCCTATTATAATTATTTGGGAAAGTGTCAAGGCCGACTCAAGGAATTGTTTTGAGGACTTGATATAAAGGAAATTATTTTTCTTGGTTGAGAAGTGTATTATTAAGTGCAAAGTGTGTGAAAAAGAGAAGAGGTTTTGCTAAATGCGAGTAAGAAATCCAAGGTATTATTAGATATGAAGTTAGTGATCTGGTATCGAGATCAGAAGGACCAAAAGTTTGGTTGATAGGACAAAGGAAGAGGAAAGAAAAGTATATTTCATTTCTATTATTATGTAGGAATAACATAGAGATCATTTGGAAAGTTGGTTAATTAGTCTTTCCCTTGAAGTTGTTTCAATAATGGGTCCATCTTCCTTCTATAACTCCTAATTGTGTTCGTACACATCCTTACAGGGTTGGCACAACTCCTAATAGGGTTCGAATCTCCTAATAGGGATTCAAAGTCTCCTAATAGGGACTGATATGTACTAAATTTATTTCATAGACTCCTAATAGGGTGCATCCTCTATCAAAGCATATTTATATTAGTACAACATCTTGTGGGTACCATCCCCACCAAGGCTTTCCCTCTAACCAAGGGTTTCCCTAGTTAACATATCTAGTATTATTGTGTATCAGTATTTTTTTATGATTGACGATTATATTTCTCATATTGTTAAGAATTAATAAGGTTGATAATTGTGATAATAGTTGGATAATTGATTCACCCCCCTCTTAGTTATATTGGTGGACTTTGAATATTCTAACATGTAAATCTTAGGATTTACGATGTGATTTAATATATTCATTGTATATGTTCATCTCTATCTCTTTTCTAGAAACTTCTCATCAAATTTAATCATTAGGTATCTTGCCTAATTCTTTCCTTGAATTAAATGATCCAAAGAATCAATCCTTATCTTCAACATGATTTCCATATCCAAAGAAATCATTTAAGTCAAATGGAAATCATGATTTGTCATATGCATTCAAAGTACTATCACTCAACCATTACTAATTTTTGACAATCGGTCATCACTAAATTTCTTAGTCTCTATAATACTTCTATCTTGACAACAATACTATCATTCAATCGATACTGATGCTTAGTCAACACACAGTTTCATTGTCTTGTACTAGCACTTAGTCAACACTAGCATCCCTAGGCATAAACTTCAAAATTCCTTGATCTTTTATTATTTTTCTTAGTTAAGCTTAACATAAGTGGTCTATCTTTACTTGCATTATCAAGACTTGAACATCAACATGATTTAAATAACCACTTTGTCTTGTCAAAGTCTTACTAATCAAATGTCCATTGTAACTTTTCCTTTTCATAAAGAAACCTTTCCTCTAGTTTATTTTGTTATGAGAAAATTCTCAAATCCTCTTCATCAATCAAATATATATGACATTTAGATTAGATAGAAACATGTCTCATCAATAGATTTGGCATCAATGACAATACATTAATTGTTCCAATTATAGTTTCCAATAATCTCCCTCTTTGGTATTGATGGGAACACCTTAAAATATCTCAAGTATATGAATATAATATCCCTCATTGTTACCATTCAATCCAAAGGATTTCACTTTCACAAGTTAAAAATATCCTTAGTTTCATTTTGATTCTTATCAATACAATTTTAGAAACTTTCTCTAAGTTTGGGGTTTAGACATCCTCTTGTATACATACTCTCTAGTCCTATTCAAATCTCTCCCTCTTACATTATATATCTCTCAAATATCTTTTTAATCTCTCCCTCTTTAGTAATTCTCTCCCTCTTTGACAACAATGCCAAAGATGCTAGTTTTCTTTCTTTCATCATTTTTTGTTTTGTTTCATGCATCATGATTATCTGGAGAATTACATGTTAGGACTAAATACTATCATCTACAAATGGCTGATCTATTATGATTTCCTTCTTCTTTACTTTACTTGGCTACCTTAGGCATCTCCTAAGATAGAACTATTTTCATAAATGTGTAAGATATTATGATTATCACATTTAATGCATAACACCATCTTGCCTTAAGTTTCTTTTCTTAGGGGAATCACCCCCATTTCACCTCTATGATATTGATGATCATATTTTGGTAAGGCTTTAGTGAATATGTTAGAAATGTTTTCTTTGGTGTGTACATATTCTAACTTCACTTCTTTGTCTTGAACTAGTTCTCTCAAGTAGTAATAATTGATAGCAATGCCATTTTTTTTAGTGTGCATTACCCTATTCTTTGATATGTTGATAGAACTTGTGTTATCACAATAGATAACCATTGGATATGTAACTTATTGCTTCATTCCTTTCAGTAATTGTTTGACTCACATAATGTTTGAAGAGTGCACTATAGCTGCTAGGTAAAAGCACAAACCTATGTCACCCTTCTGTAAAGGAAAAGGCTAACAAAAGTATAACTATTCACCTTCAATGATATAAAACTATTAATATTATCTTGAATTTGAAAATGAAGTAAACTAATGAAATGTGTAGAAATGAATGAAGTTTGGGAATATAGGTTTTAATAATTATTTGGAATGAGAATTGATATATTTTCCTAATTTTTATAGATAACTTTTTAGCTATTGAAAAATGTTGAAATTTAAGTGTCTAGTTCCCACAACAAAAATATATCGAAATAAACTTATTTCCCTTTGATCTTAGACTATGTTATAGATACAATATATAGCTAGAACAATCAGAATCAAAAATCAGTTTTGGACCTATATTGTCTCTTTTATAGTGATACAAATTTCAACTCATTTGAAATTGATAGTTTTCATCTCCCACCACATTTTTCAAAACAAATCTATTTTGACCAAAAGAAAAATTATACATTTTGGAAGAGGATTCTCTCCTCTAGAACTTCATATAATTTTAAATTTTTTTATATATGATTTCATAGTTTTTCTTGCTCAAAATTAACATCTTTTCAAGTGTTAAAATATGTGCCTATAGAATTTTTTTATTATGATATACTATATCTAATGAAAATACTATAAAATCTATATGAGAATATTCTTGACTTTGAGATCTATAAAATGATGTTAATATGTTATTAAAAAAAATATCAAAAAAAGATAGTAAGAGTTGTTGAAATGCCACTTTTTTGAAATAAATTTATCTCTTTAGTAATTGGATACAAACTAGTATAAAACATGCATTTAATGGAAATTTCTAATTAGAAAAGTGTGATAACATATATAACTTACCTTAATAAATTTATCTAGATCATATGTTTGAACAAAATTGATTTTTAGAGAGAAATACTCAAATTTAATCGTTATTTTAAGTCAGCTTGAAAAGTGACACAACTTTGTATTTTTACCCTACCACATACTCATCCTTGGCTATTGATTGGGAAATATTGTTCTATTTCTCGCTTGTCCATGGAACCAATCTTTTTCCTTGAAAGAATGCACCTCTACTAGTGCTCTTTTTGTCATCAATATTTCCTGCCCAACTAGAGTTAGTGAATACCTTTAGTTCAAATATATAACTCCTTTTGTAATACAATCCACAATCTTCTATACCTTTTAGATATCTCAATATCCTTTTCACTCCCATCATGTGGTTATCTTTAGGATTTTTTTTAAATCTAGAAACTATCCCAATTGCTAATGCAATATCAAGTCTACTATGAACGATATATTACGATTTTCCAATCATTGATCTGTATAGTGTTTAGTTCACATCAACAAATTCATTATTTTTGATAAATTATGTCCTATAGACATAGGTTTTCTCATTGGTCTTGATTCTTCCATTCCAAAAATAATTAGTATCTCCTTGATATATTTGGACTGAGTAATGAAAATATCAAACTTCATTTGACATACTTGCAAACCAACATAGAATTTGATTTCACCAAACATCAACATTTCAAATTCCTTCTTCATTTCACCAGCAAATGATTTACATAATGATTCTTTTCCTAAAGATCAACAAAGATTTTAGATATCAATACCTCATTGTTCTTATCAGTATTCAAGTACAAATACTATTGTGATTTGTCCTTTCAAATCAAACCTTTACCAAGTAATTGTGGAGTCTTTCATATCATGCACTTGGAGCTTGTTTCAATCCATAAAGACCTCTGTGTAGTTTACATACCATATTCTTCTTGTTTGGGTCCACAAATCCTTTATGTTTTTCAATGTATACTTATTCCTTAAGTATATCATTAAAAATTGCAAATTTGACATCCATCTAATATACCTTGAATTTCTTGTAGGCTAAATATGCAAGTGGAGTTATGAATCCTTCTAGTCTTGTTACATGAGAAAGTTTTTCGATAGTCAACTCCTTCCAAAGTGTATCCTTTGTATGCTAGTCTACCTTTATTCCTTCTAACTTCACCTTTCTCATTCAACTTATTTGTAAAAACCCACTTTGTTCCAATAACATTTTTATCCGAGTTGGTCTGGGTACTAGGATCCAAGTATTGTTCTTCTCAATCTATTCAATTTCTTAATTCATTGCTTGAATCCAATCTTCATTACCTAGAGAATCTTTCACTAATTTGGGCTCAAAATCACAAAGAAAGCATGTATCATCTCTAAGTATTTTCCTTTTCATAACACTAGATTCAACATCCCCAATTATTTGTTCAAGTTTATGATTTCTTCTTACATACTTGGCTAGTGGAGGTGGTCTTCCTCTATATTATTGTGGTCTTCCTCTATATTATTTAATAGGTTCATCTTCAAAGATACTCTCAAACTCATTAACTCTTTCTAGTTTAAGTTCTGGTTTTGATTCTACATGCTCAAAAATTGTCTTTCTAATGTTTGATGTTTCCTATTTATAACTTGATATCTTCTATCTATTTCTCAACACCAACTACACTATCTATTTCTCGACAACCTGTCATTGCATCTCAGTGATTCCTATTTGTTGGAGAATGAAAACTATATAGTTTTGTTCACTATAAGTACTTGGAACATCATCATCCACATATATTAATGTACTTTAATATTTAGGTTCCTTTTTACATTCAACACCATTTCTTTCTACAAACTCATCAACTTTCACATTTGCACTTTCCACAATTTTATTAGTGTTAGAGTTTAAACACCTCTAAGCTTTTATCTAGTGGAATATCCTAGGAATATACCTTCATCACTCTTTGAATCAAGTTTTCCATTCGTATTATCTTTAAATATGTAACATATTCTTCCAAATATTTTGAAATATTTCACATTAGGAGCATACCCATACCATAGTTCAAAAGGTCTAGCATTTGTACCTTTCTTGACTTGCACTCTATTAATGGTATAGATAGAAGTACTGATAGTGTCTCTCTGATGTTTTTGTGATATATTCTTCTCTATCATTAGTTTTCTAGCATAGTCCATTATTGATTTATTTCTTCTTTCAACTATTCCATTCTACAGAGGGGCCATTAGTGTTGACATCTATCTCTTAATTCCCCTTCATTGAAAAATGTATTGAACTCATTGGAAATGAATTCAACACCCTTGCTAGATCTCAAACACTTAAGACTCTTCCCTATTTCTTTTTAAACTCTGACCAAAAACCACTTAAATAATTGAAAAGCATCAGATTTAGCTTTGAGAAACATCATAGTCATAATCCTAGAGTATTCATCAACAAACATAATGAAATAATTATCTTCACAATAGCTTTGAACATCAATAGGTCTACATAGGTCAATATGAACCAACTCCTAAATATCAGTGGATGTGTATGTTTTTGTCCTGAAACTAGAAAAATCTCATTGAATTCATTGATTAGGTATCTTGTCTAATCCTTTCCTAGAATTAAATGATCCAATATGTCAATCCTTATCTTTAACACACTTTCCATATCCCAAGAAATCAACTGAGTTGACTAGAAAAGATGATTTCTCATATGCATTCAAAATACTATCACTTAGCCATTACTATTTTTTTACACTTAGTCATCATTGAATTTCTTAGTCTCTGTAATACTTCTAGCTTAGTAACAATACTATCATTCGGTCGATATTGATTCTCATTCAACACTAAGTTTCACCTAGCTTGTACTAGCACTCGATCAACACTAGCATCCCTCCACATGAAATTCAAAATTCCTTGATCTTTTAATCTTTTTCTTGGTAAAGCTTAACATAAGTGGTCTATCTATACTTACACTATCAAGACTTGAACGTCAACATTATTTAAACAAACAAGAAATGGAATCTGAAAGGGCAGGGCATTGTTACTACTATGGCAAAGGGATTTCTTTCTTTTGAATTCACCTGTAAAGAGGATATGGCCAACATCTTGTGTAAAGGACCCTAGATCATTGGAAGGGCTACCCTGATGCTGCAAAAATGGTCTTCTAAATTGGATTTAAATGAATCTTTCTATCAACAAGCTCCAATATGGGTAAGACTCCCTGAGCTGCCCTTGGAATTCTAGAGTGAGGATGTTTTTATAGGTGTGGCCAATTCTTTTGGAGAGCTTCTATCCATTGACCCAACTACTGCTTCTAAGAGTAGGCTAACCTATGCAAGGATCTATATAGGTATAAGGGAAGGGGATGATATGCTTGAAGTGGTGTGCTTTCAGTCAAAACTTGGCACACATATTTAATAGTTGGATTATGAGAGTGTCCCTTTTGGATGTTTTCATTGTTTTAAGATTGGCCATAAGGCTTTACAATGCCCAAAAGTAAAGTCAGTTTAGAAGAAAAAGAATCCCTCTGCTACTTCTCTCTTTAGGGTCAAGAAAGTATGGAAAATAAAGACTACCAACCAGGGTCATAAGGGTCCTCTTTTGGTGAATCAAAAGGTAGCAGAAGCTTCAAAGAAGGAAAATCAATTACAACCCTCTAAGTCCACTCTGCCTCTGGGCACAGATGGAAAGACTATTCCTTAGGTTGAGATGTTGGAGTCAGCCCCAAACTCCTCTCTAGTCATTAGAGAGCAGCATATGATTAATGTCCAACCCCAATTGTTTGAGGGTGCTCTAGCTAAGGGAAGGTTAAAACCTCACATGACGTCAAGATTTTAGGTAGGCAAGGATGCCCCACAATAGGCTGATCAGGAGGTTGTGTTGTTAAGCTCACCACTTTCTGTGGGTAGGCTTGACCTAGCTTCCATTGAGGCAGAGAAGGATAGAGTTAATAGGGATATTATCATCTATCAAGACCTAGAGGAAAATCTTGTTTCCTCTATAGCTAGAGGGACCAGCATAGGAAAGTTGGATGTTTTGCTGAAGGAATTGGACCAGTGGGAGGATCTTCCAACCAACCCAAAGACTTCTCTTAAGGCTTTTAGGTCATTGAATTTTGTCATGGAGAGTGAAGTTCTTCTATCCCCCAAGCCTAGGAAGAAAAATGTGAGAGAACCTTCTTTGGCCTCTTCGATGGAGACAAGAAGCAGTTACAAACCAGATGTGGGCTCAGTGGCCAAAAGAGGCCGAAAATCAGAGAAGGAAGCCAGAGAGGAGGAGACCAGAAGAAGCTTGGCGAAAGGCACCAGAGAACTCTTCAGGAGTGTTCCAAGAATTAATCATGAAGATCATATCATGGAATATTAGGGGCCTTAATGGAGCCCATAAGCAAGAAATTATTAGGAACCTGATCAGAGATCAAAGACCAGACATTTTGATGATCCAAGAAATTAAGATGAAAAAGGATTTTTTGGGGAAGATTAAGTTTAGCAACTTGATGAGTGGGGAGGCTTCAGACTCCGATGGTGCCTCTGGGGGACTGCTGACCCTTTTTAACACCAAAATTTTTAGAATGGAATCTATTTATAATGAAGGCAATATTCTTTTGTGTAAAGTTTTTCATATCCCTTCCAATGATAGCTGCTTCTTGCTAAATTTATATGCTCCCAACAATAAGAGAGAAAGAAAGAATTATTGGACTAGAGCTTGGAGTTTGGTGTAGAGTAGCAATTTAAAGGAAGGAATTATTATGGGTGACTTTAATACTCCACTTTTGGATGAGGAGAAGAAGGGAGGTCTCCCTCCGGACTGGGAAAGTAAAAATGACCTTTCAAACTTCATTAATGGACTAGATTTTTTAGATATGGACATCATGGGAGGTGCCTTTACTTGGTCAAATAAATGCATTGGTTAGGAATGTATTCAAGTCAGATTGGACAGAGCTCTTATTGCTCCTAACTAGTTGTAGTCTTCCTCTTGCAAATTAGGTCTTTTGCCCAGAGTGGGTTCTGACCACTCCCCTATTTCCCTTTCGGTTATTCCTTTAGGCCCCAAAAGGCCTCCCCCTTTTCATTTTGAAAAAATGTGGACCTCCCACCCTGATCTTTAAGATAAGATTAAGCTCTACTAGAGTATTGATGTGGAAGGCACAACTATGTACAGGGTAGCCAGCAAACTAAGAAACATTAAAAGGATGGTTAAAGCTTGGAACAAGTCTAATTTTGGCCACATATTTTTTAAGAAGGAAGTCCTATCTGACAATCTTTCTTCTATCCAAGCCTCAATTCAGGAGGATGGGTATGACGAGTTAAACAGGGAGGCTAAGCTATCTATCCTTTCAGACTTGCACAATATCATCAGTAAAGAGGAGAAATTCGGGAGATAAAGATCAAGGGTAAACTGGCTCAAAGAGGGAAACCAAAATACAAAGTTTTTTCATCTTAATACTCTAAAACATCATACTAATAACAGAATCATAGGTTTAAAGATTGGTCAAGGAATGCTGACTAAGGATGAGGAAATCTCAGTTGAGGCTGTTTCTTTCTTCTCCTCCCTATTGTCTTGGGATCCTATGCTATCCAAAGTGGATCAGGATGACATCATTTCTTGCATCCCTCAGATCATCCTTTCTCACCATAATAAATTGCTTTGAGCCATTACCTCTGATTCAGAAGTTAAAGAAGCTCTCTTCTCACTACCGGTAGATAAATCTCCTAGCCCTAATGGTTTCCCTTCTTTCTTTTTCCAATTGTTTTGGCCTATTTTGATGAAGGATGTGGTGAAGGCTGCCTAGGAATTCTTTGGGGCTAGAAGCATTCTCAAGGAGATTAACTCTACTTTTTTAGTTCTCATTCCTAAAGTTCCTATAGCCAATTCCTTGGACAAGTTTAGACCAATTAGTCTTTGTAATTCTTTTTACAGGATCATTTTGAAGGTTCTTACTTCCAGGTTGCTCAAACTCCTCTCTTTGATTATTTCTCAACAATAATCTGGTTTTGTCCTGGATAGACAAATTTTAGACTCCATAATGATGGTGCATGAAGTGATTCACTCTATGGAAGCTAATCTCTCAGCTGGTTACTACTTCCTCTCTTGCTGTCTTAGTCAATGGATCCCCCTCTAATTTTTTCAAACCTTCTTGTGGGATTCATAAGGGGGATCCTCTCTTGCCTATTCTTTTCATAATCTTGGTAGAATGCATAGGCATATTTATAGAGAAGAATAAGAAGGATGAGAGCATCAAAGGTTTTAAACCTTCTTCTAAAAGTGCCCCTTTTACGCATAAGCAATTTGTTGATGATACTATTATGGGAGGGGAGGCTTTTGTTAAGGAGGCAAAGGCAATGAAGGACATCTTGGATCTCTACTCCAAAGGATCGGGACAATCCATCAACTGGGACAAGAGTTCTATTTTCTTTATCAACACTCTTGAGGATAGATAGAAGAAAATCTCCAGAATTTTGGGATGTAGTGTGGGGAAGCTCCCCTATACCTATCTTGGGCTACCTTTGGGCACAAATCCTCCTAATTCTTTTTGGAATGTCATAATGGACAAATTCAGTAAGAAGCTAGTTCGTTGGGAGGAGCCTCTCTTAGCCAAGCTAGAAAATGCCAGCTAGTTAAATCCACCCTTTAGAACTTGCCTATTTATGCTTTGAGCCTTTTTGTGATCCCTAGGAAATTTGCTGAGAGGATGGAAAAAATTTAGAGAGATTTCTTATGGATGAGGGCTGAAAGGAATAAAAGGTATCCTCTTGTTGCTTGGGAAAAAGTCTGCCTTCCCAAGAAATATGGAGGTCTAGGCATTAGGAAGCTTACTCACCTCCACAAGGCTCTTTTGGCTAAGAAAATATGGAATATGTTCAGTAGCATAGGGGAATGGAGAGACATTATGGAAAACAAGTATACAAAGAGGCCCTCTAAATAGTTTACCCTCTTCAGCAAAGATATCCCAAGAGGTTTTGCTGTTTGGAATGGTGTTTTTAAGCCAGGGACCTGGAAAATTCTAGAGTCTCTTGGAAATTGGGAAATGGGGGGCATATCCACTTCTGGTCTGATAGCTAGCTTATTCAAGGCCCTCTTATGAACAACCCCAGCTATGAGGTCTGGTTGAATGACTGCATCAACCATTTTGGGCAGAAAGTTAGTGACTATAGGAATGACTAGAGATGGATAGACCTATCCGTCATCTCTGAAGATCTTAATCCTATTATGATAATAATAAATTCTATCGCCCTAAATAACAACAAGGATGAATTGGTCTAGGGAGATAATGCCAATGGGCTATATACTATTGCCTCTGGGTATTTGGCCCTTTGGAGATTAAATGATATTCCTCCTTGGTCGAGGGCTTGACTTCCTGGCCTCATTCCAAAAATTAATATGTTCTATTGGCTGGCTCTATAGGAAAAAATCCTCACCTAGGATAACTTCATTAAAAGAGGTCATATTATGCCCAGCAGATGTGTGTTATGTAAAGATCATACAGAGACTAGCAATCATTTGTTCATTCATTGCTCTTTCTCTAGGGAGGTTTGGGTTTTCCTTACCCAAGACTTGGGTTTCAGCTGGTGTGTGCCTTTTAACCTTTTGGATTTCTTTTGTCAATGGAAATGCATGTTCAATAGGTCTAATTTGCAGGAATTAAGTTCTTGGATTTTGTCTCATTTTTGTTGGTGCATCTGGAAGGAGAGAAATAATAGAATCTTCAAAGATAAAGAGGAGCCAGCTATAGTGATAGGAAAGATAATATTTGCAAACATTAAGGAAAACTATTTAGTAAGGAAATGGGGAGATATAGAATTAGGTGGCAGAAAAAAGGAGAAGGAAAAAGATAGAAAGATGAAAAGATAGGAAGCCAAATGGCTTCTCCCCCTGGAAGGATGGGATAAAGCCAACTTCGATGGAGCGTCCAAGGGAAATCCTGGCTCCTTGGGAAGTGGAGGCATAATAAGGAATGAAAATGGTGATGGTATTGCAGCTTTTTCCCTCCCACTGAGATTTCAAACCAACCACTTTGCAGAAGCAAATGCTACGTGTAATGCTGTCAAATTGGCATTTGAAATTGAAGTTACTAACCTTTGGCTTGAACAGGATTTGAACAACATTATAAAATGTATTAATGAAAACTCTAAGCCATCATGGTCGACTGCAAATCTTACTAATGAGACTCGTGAGACTCTTTCCAAATTTGGTAGAGTCCACGTCACTCATATTTTCTAGGAAGCTAACCCAGTTGTTGATAGATTTGCTAATATAGGGGTCGGCACAAACCAAATTATGACATGGCATCCCAAAAATATTTTTTTGGTAGATGTCAAAAGCATGATCAAAATGGACAAGATCCAAGGAAGTACGAAGAAGATCAATGTGCAATTATGAGTATGAATGGATCAAGGGGAAAGGGTACTTCCCAAAAATGAAGCATGGGAAATTGTAATTGCTATAATTTATTACAGACTTCTTGACACGCTTTTTGGGTCATTTTTTGCATTTGCAATAGGAGCAATAGAAAGATTATTTCATTTTGTATTTTTCTCAACCAAAGAGGTTCCTATCAGTCACAATGCGAGGTGCATATGAGAATTGAGGATGTGTAGAGTGCAAATATGGTAGGTGAAAGGTGCAAAAAGGAGCCAATTGGTGAAATAGAGAAATGGAGGAGTAGGGAAAAATTTTAGGAGTAGTTGGATTAGGGTGAGATTACCAGATACATTGCAAAATTGCATGGTTTTGATCAAGAGGTAACCAATAGTATGGTTGGTTCATGGAAGGACAACAGAGTCAAGGTGAACAGGGTTTCATTCATGATCACTAAGGAGGTGATATTGATCATTTTTGAAATCTCGATAGAGGGTTTTAAATTTTTTAAAGACAAGAAGCTCTTGGCTAATCCTGTGCAAGGTTTTGTGAAGACAAAGGAACTGAAAGCCCTGAAGAAGATTGACATGTACTATGTTCCTGATACCATGAAGAAACTATGGAGGTATGTTCTAAGAGCTGTAATCGAGTACATTACTCTAGACCCTACATTTGATCGAGCTCATACCCACCACTTTTTTCTTTTGAATAATTTTTGGCACAATAGTAAAATTTCTTTTCCTTTTTATTTGTTAACTTCCATGAGCAAGGTAGTGGTTAGCTTCAAAAAGAAGCCCACTGATAACCCTGCTCTGCATGAGGGGCTTTTGCTGCTCATTTATGAGCACTTTAAGGCTCAAAGTATAAGTAATGCCCCCCCTCAGATTGAGAATGTGACCTCTAGAAGCTCCAGCTTCTCTTTAGACTCAGATGATATCTAGAGCTTTAGCTCTGAGGATGGCAAGATTTCTTTCGTAGATAAAATTGTCACCCTTCAGGTCAAGAATTCACCTTCTTCCATTCCCCCAAGTAGGAAAAGCCTTAGGGCTCATGGGCAGAAGAAACATGTGAAGGATGTGAAGGTTGATAGTGATGATGAGGAGGATGCAGAGACGAAAGAGGAGGAAAAGGAGATGTAAGAGGTAAATAAGGAAGATTGGGGAGGGAAGAAATGCAAGAGGGAGGGTCTGGAGGATGAGAAATTATAGCAAGAATGAGATATGTCTTCGCTGCCTCTTTCTCTTATCCATACTCAAGCCCAACCCGAGGAGCAAAAAATGGATTATGAGACTGAGGGTGGGGAGGTGCAGGTTAAAGACAGGAGGAAAGCTTGGAAAAACTTTAATGTTAGGACCTTGAAAATGGGAAATTTTAGAGAGGCCATGAACCCATAGGTCCTTGTGGATAACCAAGAAGAGGAGTGGCTTGAAGAACTCATAGACCCAAAAATTGTGGCTATTTCAAATAATGCTAGGGAATCTGGGCTGAACCTCTTGAAAAATGCCTGCAACAGTATGATTGATAACTTCAGATCAATCAAGTGGCTTTTCTATGAGATGGAAGAGGTCAAAGAGTAGGTGGGTCATATGGAGGATAATAGGAATGGAGTAGATTCTAATAACAAAGATGGCAATGGTGAGAGGCTCAGTCTGGCAAAGAGAAGGATTAACAACCTCAAAATCTACAATCATAATCTCTCAAACCAGATGATTTTTCTACTTAGCTCCATTAACAACAACATTATTTCTTTAAATGGCTAGATCAAATATAGAGTTATGAAGGAAGAAGAGGATGGAAAAGATAGGGAAAAATCTAGACTAGTGGTTGACACTGCAAAGGACAACATCAACAATTGTCAGGACTAGGAGGATCAAAGGGAGCTCCGACAAGAGGCTGAGGAGAACTAGATGGCCTATGAGGCTGCTCAGGCCATGCAAGACCTAGAGAGAAAGAAAGAGGACTAATCCACTGCTTGTTCTTTTGTCTCAATCTATTTTTTGGCTTTTGGTCAAGGCTTTTGCCTTTGTCATTTCTATGTAGTTTTTGTTCCTGGTCTTTTCTTTGATCTTTGTTTCTTGGCTGGGCTTTGGGCTTATTATCAACCTTTGAACTTGAACTCTTTTGGCTGGGCTTTTCACACTTATTATCAGCCTTGTTATTGTTTTAACTCTTGGGTTTCAAGGTCCCTATAAAACCTGTTTATCTAATCAAAAACATTATTTAAACAAACACTTTGACTTATCAAACTCTAACTAATCAAATGTCCATTATAGTTTCCTTTTCATTATTCAACCTTTCTTCTAGGTACTTTTGTTATGAGAAACTTCTAAAATCCTCTTCATCAATCAAATAGATATGACATTTAGATCATATTGAAACATGTCTCATCAATAGATTCGACATCAATAATAATATAACAATTTTTCCAATTTTAGTTTCCAACAAAGAGATCAACAACCTCCCCCTTTGACATTAGTTCAAAAAACACTCTGTCATGATTAAATAATTTTAGTACAATTAAAAAATGATAGTATCTCCCCTATGTCTATGACTTGGTTCATATAGGATTAAATTTTTTTTTACACCATACTCATATACACATTACCATATTTTACTTGACTCAAGTAGTCTACTGTAGCTTTGTCATACCTTTGATCTATCTTTTGTTGCTCATCTATTTTCTTAATGTTATCATTTTTCTATTCCTTCTTTCAAATCTGTTATATCCCCTTTTACTTTCACATTCATGTCTATTGTTAGGGTTGGGAGGATGGAATCAAACCATATTTATCAATTAATGGTTTGTGAGTTTTCATGATCATGAGAAGAGCATGATTCCAAAACTTGAATCATGATCTCCAAATTTGCAACCAAGTCAATCAAGCTATCAATAGTGGAAAGATTATGATTTGATTGTACTAAGTTCTTTTCTGAAGCTAACTCACATTTTATTACCTTCAAATGAGGTATTAACATGTATTGTATGGAGATTATTTTAGCCCTCATTCAACTATATGTTCTGTAAAGTTTGGCTAGCCTCTCTTGTGCAAATAATACTCTATTGTAATGCATTGAACTTGATCTAGTGTATTGAGAGATAGAGTTCCCTAACAATTTCAAATCAGCCTCAATCTTCTGAATACTAGCATGAGATTCATTAATGAATTTGGGAACATCACAAAGAATATTGTACAGATCTTGAGTTTTCTTCACAAGTTATTCTAGATTCTATACAAGTGTCAATAGTTCAAATTTTCTCAATGTAATAACAATAGTGACCTTTTCAAGTACTTTCTTTTCAAACTTCATTTTAAATTAGGAATTCAATTTTCATTTGTCTCTATATCTTCAATGTTTACTTTTTCAACAATTTATACTAGCCGAGAGATGATAGGAGATTGTTCATCAATGTGATGAATGTCAAATGAATAAAAAAATGTTTCTTTGATATCATGTAGTAATTGTATCTATTATTGCTCTCTTCTCATTTCTTCTTGTCTCTTCTTTCTTGCCAAGATATCTTGCAAGATGACTGTTTACTCAAATTTTTGATTCTTCATTCCCAGTCTAGTAATTCAATCACTTCATCTGAGTAATAGATTTACTTGGAGAACTTATGTTTTTTCTTCTTTCCCTTTTTACTTTTAGTTCTATTGTTGCTCAATTTAGCTAAGGCTAGAGTGGGTGAAGGGGTTTCACCACTCAATCTATCTTGTGAATTAGTACTAGAGGCGACAAAAATAGCACTTGGAATGATTTGTGCTATAATGACTTAAACCTATTCTATAAATGTGGAATCTAAAGTAGCTAGGGGTGGAGTGTAAGATCTCACACTTATCTTTGTCTAAAACAAATCAACCTTAGTTTCTTCCTACTACTTTTCTTTTGGCTCAGTATCCTTGTCTCCCTCTGATAAAGGTCCTAAAACTTGTGGTCCTTGTGACATGTAGTAGACTAATCTACCTTTGGTTTTTTTCTTTCTCTTTGTGTTATTCTAATAACTTAGTTGATTAATTGTCATTCACTAGCTCCTCGACATCTAAGTGTGGTTGGGATGATTGTTTAATTTTCTAGATTTGTGCATTAGAGTCAACTAATGAAACTAGTGTCTTTCCTATCTTAAGATATTCCATAATTTTCTACAATACTGAACTGTTAGGCGTTGTTGAATGAATAGGGGATACATTACCCTATTCCTTTGACACACATGTGTCTTCTTCATTAATATGTACATAATCTATTCTTACAATATATTTTTCATTCTCCTTGACCTTTTTTTGATAGCTTCTTCACATGTATCAAGGTCATTGAATACATCTTGCACATTACTTAGTTTTGCATCTCCAACACTCTTACCCTTATCACTATCACCCTTGTGAGCCTCTTTTCTAGGGTTTTTTCCAAAAATACTCTTCCACAACAATTCACTATGTCTTACAACATCCTTAATTTTATGTTGCAAGACCATAAATTCTCTATATTCAGGAACAAATCTATTCCTATAATTCTCCAAAAAAATTGTGATTTTCTTATTTGTTAACTTGGGCATTATATTTGTTAATGCTCCTTCTCTAATCTATCTCTCAGCCTTAATTGCATGTTACCACTTGGCATAAATTCTATTGTATAACTCATTAAGATTATTATTTCCTATCTCTATAGGTATGATCTTAAAATTTTCCATCATGTGTAACATGGCTTCTTCTAGTTTAGTCTTATCTATTGCACTCAATGTACCATACTTTATGAATTTAAAGCCAGATAAGCCTGTAGAATTCCTTATATTTTAACATACCTTATCAATTGGTTTTGGATTTGTATGTATAGCTACTCAATTATGACTAGGTTCATCAAATTTAGTCTTCTATGCATCTTCCTCATCATCATCTTTTTGTGTGATCAATCTTCTTCTCCTTAGTTGACCCTTGGTGGCTAATAGTTTTCTCTTCACCCCACTAGAACCTTCACTAGGTTTAATAATTCTTGCAAAACCATTTTTCAATGGTGGCTTGACACTTGCTATTATAGCTTCCCTAGTTCTTGGTTTGATTGGTGCACGAGGAGAGAGGGGCTTAGATATTACTTTCTTTATAGTTTCCTCACCATAGGCTCTATGATTGTGACTTTCCTTGCCTTCTTTTCTGGTGGTGGGACAAGAGATAAGGATTTACCCTTCCTCTCTTCACTTTCTTCCTCTTCCTATGTATCATCATCATCACTCTCTTTGTCTTCTCCAAGACCTTGGGTAATCATTAAACTTCCTTCACCTTCAACTTGCTTTCCTAGTTTCTCTTCTAGGTCTTTAATCATCTTCTTCCTTTTCTTGTCAGATGAAGCAATCTTAATATCTACTATTATTCTTTCCTTTTATACCTTATATTTACCAAAGGGCTTGGCCTTTGCATCAATCTCTTCAGAAAAGAATGCAATAATTATTGCACTTACATCATCAATATCAATCTCATAACCAAATGGTTTAAGCTAGGGTACCCTCAACTTAACTACTTGAAGATATGTGTAATTAGTGTCAATTAGAAAACATACATCATTATAATAATTTTATTCTAAGGATGTGTGGATCCATTTTCTTCTCCTCATCTTCTATTTGAACTCATCAAAATACCCATCTAATACATTTTCAAAATTGTCTACTAGATTTGTACTATACTCACTTATCTGTGTAGTAGTAGGTTTCCCTTGCTCCCACACAACATTACCAATATTAGGAAAATAACTTTAAATATAAAAGAAGATGCACATTATCAATGATCCAAACTTATACATTGAGATTTTTTCCTTCCTAATTGATAAAATAATCTCTGCTAGTTGCAACCATTGAAGATTAGAAAGATCAGATTCATGGTCTTTCATCACAATCTTCCAAGCTTGGTCTACTACCATACATTGCACACTATTTAGCTGAATTGAGTGATAAAAACTATGTACAATTACTCTCATAGATAAGTCTATCAATGGATTTTTAATGCTAGAATTTAATATACCACATCCATTCCACTCGGCCTTGGTGTTTGCCTCAACAACGTATTTCCTTTGGCATCACATGGTCTATTTCTTATCAAATTTGTGATACCCTATGACTACATGTATAATTTTCTTCATGATTTTCACTGGACCATTTGAATCTTGCCATAACTCCATATCATGAAATAGGCTCAATATTTATTTAATCCATTCAATTTTAAAATTTCTCAAAAAATATAGGGCAAGTGTTAACCCTTTCCTCTTTAGAAAATTGAATTAATCTCTCAATACTCCTTCATCACATAGTTTCTAATATGCCATTTGAATCTCATAGTCTCCAACTTCACTAATCTTACACCTGTAGTTGCTTTGTACATCATGTATCATAATAACCCTAGGTGATATCATTGATAATGCACCCATTAAGTCTCCTTTTATAGAAATTTCTAGAATGGCTCAGTATTTAGGTGAAGGACAAGTGTTACTCTTTACCAATTGACCATTACTAACCTCTTCACGTTGATTAATCACTACTAATGATGGTCTAGATGTCATTTCCATGCTTAGGGTTTGAGATTCTCTTCTTGAGTAACTCAATACAACTAACAATCAATGCTCAATCACTCTTCAACAAAAAATTAATTCACAATCACCTTTAGAGTCATTTCACAAATCACTCAAATCTCTCAAGCTCTCAAAATCTAAATGCAAGGTGTATAAAATTATTTCAAATTTTCACCATATACATTCTTTCACTCAAATTAGGGCACTCATAAATGCTATGTAATAAATTAAGTGCAATCTGACTATCTCGGTCAACATTACAGCTTTGTAAGTAAACTTGGTCTCCACTACATAGCTCGATCAATACAATTAACTTACCCAAAAAAATAGTTGGGTCATTGTAAGAACTTTTTTCATATTGCAATGCTCGATCAATACATATAATATTATTGATGCTTGACACTCAATAATTTTATTGATTCCATTTTTTAGTTCTTTCCACTAATCTATTCAAATGTATCTTATCTTATGTAGATATGAACTTTGCCACAATATATGTTAACTAATGGATGATATAGAATTTGAATATAAAATTCCTTACATACCTTTCTTGATCAGTTTGAGGCAGAGTGATCACCTTCTCCATTGGATTGGGTGATCTTGGCATCACTTGTTTTATAGCTTCCAACTTCTACCTTCATCTTCCAAGTTTGATTCATCTCCTTTGTTTTTTCTATGTCCACTTTTCCTTTTCTCTTGATGTGTTCATTTTTTGGTGTTGGTGCTCAGGTCTTGTAGTTCTTGCTCACATTTTAATTCTTGTAAAATCTAGAAAAAATTATGCTTCCATTCAACCATTTCTTGCAATTTACCCTGAAATGTGTTCTTATGCAATTTTTTAGAATGTGACCATACTCTCTACAATAATGACATGTGTTGTAATCCTAATTGTAACAATTACCTTTCTTTGGTGCATTTTCCCTCCTTTTAGGTGTCCATTTAGATTTTACATGTGATCTGCATTTTTATTCTCTATGTAACTATACTTTTGACAATTGTATTAGTATCCCTCAAATCTAGGTGGAGTAGGTGTATTTCTAACCTTTGATATACATTCATGTGCTTAGTGACCTTGTTTCTTGCAATTAAAATAGTTACTAATAAGTTAGGCTTAGGATTTTTCTTGACATTCTATATTTTGTAGATATTTTTGGTGTGTCCCAACTTGCAACAATGATGACATGCATGTTTTCCTTTTGGTTTTGCATTCATTTTCTCTCCACTCTAGGATTATTCTCCTTCTTTAGCAATTGTGTACTGCTTGATATGTCTTAATCCAAAGCTATCACTGGATGTTCTTGGTGATCTCATCAATTCATCAAAGTATCTTACAACTTCATTAGGTTTGTTCATCCTTTCCAAGATTGACTTCCTAGTTCTGAAATCATTCTTAAGTTGGCCACTTTGTGATCTCGGATTTGTAATCTCTATTTCTTTTATGTTCAGCTCCTGATTTAAAAGTTGTATTTTATTCATCATGTCTAACTGAGTGTTTGTTATCTTTTTCATATTTGATGTCCTTTCTTCAAGTCTAATAGTCATTTTTCTTCTATATTCTTTTTATATTCAGTCACCTCACATAGCCTTACTGATTGAATTTCATGTTCTCTCTTTAATCCTCCAACTTCTTCATTCAGAATGTTGTTCTTCTCCAATAGATCTGCTATAGCTTCATCACTTTCACTAGAATTTCCATTGTCAAACATTCCTTTGGCATCTAGTTTGTGGTAGAATGCATCATTTTGTTGAATGGCCATATCCTTTCTTTTCCTTAAGGACTTCCTTAGCTCCTTTCTTGCTACTTCAAGTTTCTATAGTATGATCTAGATGTCAATCATTTGGTTCTCAATACTCTTCCTCAATTTGTAAGCCCCCATATCCAAGATCTCAACTCTCAATTGGTTAAACTTATTTTAAGAGAAGAAGTCTTTGATAGAAATTTTTGGAAGTTTATCAAGAAGACTAGATACTAAGAGGGGTGGGGGTGGTGAATCAGGATAACCAAAACTTCTATCCTTCAAAACAACTTAATTTTATTCACCACATAATCCATCTCATATCTAGATTGAATGCATAACATAACCTTAAACTTGAAATGCTGAAAATAAATCTAACTATTGATCACATCCATAATCTTAAAGATAAACACATAACATAAAAATATTTCAAGGTTACCCAAAAACCCTCCAAGGCGAAGGTAAAACTAGGGTGGGGATGAAACCCAATAATCTTCACTACTACAGTAACAATTTTTTCTTGTTAGGGCTATAAGTGTGATCACTTTTTATGATCTACCTTATGAGGGGCCTTCCCTATTAAGATCTTTAAAAGACTATTAGGTTTACCTTGATTAAAGTATTTAAAATATAGATTTACTTAGTCCTATTAGGACCACTCTATTAAGATATTTACCCTAATTCACTTTCCACAATCTATCAGTACATGATCCTTTGGTTTTCACTTATAATATTGATTATGGATCTTCTCTTTCCACTCTCAAATCTAATCTCCTATCCAATAAATCTGTACTTTGTTCTTCACTACTTCACTCGGTCCCTATACTCTTTTACTTCACAAGTTCACTTATAGCCTCCAAAACACAACTCCTCTGCATAAGCTTTCACAACACTTTGTATCCTTGCTAAATAAGTTTTTGGATCTGCCCTTAAATAGAAATTTGTAGAGTCTTCTAGAATAAAATCAATGATCTGCGTGCTTCCCTTTGGCCTCTTAATTTGATTGGTTAACTTTCATTCATAGGAATTCATGATCCATGTCAAAATGCATAACAAACATTGTAACAAACTCTACAATCATTAAATGAAATTTATATGTTGGCAAAGAATGGTTTGCCTCAATTTTTGTGCCATTACAGATATTCTTGTTCAAATATTGTTACTTGCCACATATCATCATTGATGCTTGGTCATAACTATTCTACCTAGTGATGCTTGGCCTCACCTAGCTTGACTCCTTCGACTTGACATCAAATTTTTCTGTTTCACTCAGTATTCACTAAACTTGGCTTGCATAGGTATACTTGGTGATCATAGACTTTCTCAACTCCTATAGAGCTTGGTATATATAAGATTATTTACAACTCCATCAAATACAACTCAACCTATATAGAGTGGTCTGGTCATAGTGATGACTAACCAACTCTACCTTCTATATGACTAAGTGTTTGACACTAATAGAAAAAAAACTAGAGAGATCAACAATATAGACACTCCTTTGTTTAGCTTTCTTTTAAGATTCTCCTTTCTCAGTAGTAGAATGCTCAGTATATTCTTGTCTATATGTCTCTTGGTCACTATTTTCCTCTAAATTGTTCATCCAATATTCTTATACTTTCCTCTGATCTCTTCATCCTCTCATTTGTTTTTTTCTTTGATGTTAGTTCTTATTTCATCTTTTCATTCTCCATTCTTTATTCCACAATTTCTTCCATCTTTTGCTGATCTCATGATTTACATCGAGTAATTGATTCAACATATCATAATGGTTCTAAGTCAACCTTGTGATTTCTTTATCCTTAGCATCAACTTTTCCAAGGATTTGTCTATTATTTTCTTCAATCATTCTTTTCTCATTTTTAGATTTCCTTGATAACGTTAGATTCATCAAATATGTTTCCATTAGATAGTTCTTCAATCACCTCTTCCTAATATGTAGTTTTATTCATTTGTTGGGAAATTTCCTTTCTTTTATTCAAGGACTAATTCACTTTGTCTTTCATCTCATTGTTTTGATTCACGACCATCCTTAAGTCTACCTATTGATTCTCAATGGTCCTTTTCATGATTGTACCTCTCCATGATTTGGATATTTTCTCTTAGGTGGTAAAACCCTCAATGAGAGAACTATACTATGATACCAATTGTTCAAATATTAGAAATGGTAGGATGCTGAGAAGGGGGGAGGGGGTTAGTATCCTCTAAAACTTTAACCTTAGATAAATTTTGTGATACCCTTATCCTTTTCATAACTTGGTAATCTCTTATCACTAACCACAATATTTCTAAATGAAATAAATTTATTTATTCTAATTTACACCAACCATGTAAACATAACAATAAATCATAACACATAACACAAGTATTTGGTCATTCAAAAATCCTTGGTTAGAGGGAAAACTATGGTGGGGATAGTACCCACAAATCCATTACTACTAAAGTAAGAAGGTGCCTTGTTAGGGATACAAAATTTTTGTCACTTCTAGTGACTTACTCTATTAAGACTGTATAATCTGATATACTAATATCTACCCTCTTTAGAGATTTTGAAACATTACGCTAAGTGTATACTTGGTTAAGACATATTACATAAGGTTGTTAAGTCTACCTTGTAAAAGGATTTAGTTTGCTACAATGATTAGAAAATATGAGTAAACTAATCTATATAATGTAACTTACTTTCCCAATTAGATCTCTCTTGTGCAAAACTATATATCACCTTGTTATGACCAATCTTCAATACCTTTCAACTCTACTTGAATATATGATCTCTAATATACTCAATGCTTTACTCTTTTGAAATAAAAATGTTCTTAGAAACAACAATACCCCTCTTTTCCAATTCAACAACAACTTTTGACTTTTTTTCCTTATAGTTCCTTTTATAGTTTTCTTTTTCCTCTTAGATATCTAACCTAATTATGGCTTACAAATTCTCTAGAATGTATCACTAATCAAAATCAACAATAAAAAATAATTTTTATTCCTTACTTTTCCTATCTATATTTTCATTGGCCCTTTTCTACCTTCAAATCATACAACAATCAATACACTCTTACCAATAAATCTTTTCAAATTTTTGTCTCGATCTATGGGAATATTGTTTCCTACTTTGTATGATAATTATACATAGTTTTTTGTGCCAATTCAAATATTTGAGTAGCCTTTATTTCATTTGGTAGATATACTATTCCTGCTTAGTACAAATGTTGTTGCTCGCTGATAACTCTACTTAGTTACAATTGAATTACTCAGTAATGACTCTTCTTGAAAAATATAGACTTACTCAATAAGTAATAAGCTTTGGTATAAATATAAAATCATTCATCTCCTTTTTCATTTCTTGTGTGTTATAGGGATTTTGTTACTATGCTCATCAACTAACATATATTCACTTCTTCTTCATTGTTATAGACACTAATTGGAAACATGAAATTTATGGGAGTAAAAAATGGTTGAGTCCTAGAGTAATATCTTGAAAAAGTATGTTTAGACTATTAAGTTTCCTAACATCATTATCAGAATCCATATTTATGTCTTGAGAACGTAACTCATTAGACCTACTACTGAATACTTCACGTACTTTGATTTGACAAGAGTATCGATGTACACCATCTATATCTTTGTTAGTAGTTGATTTATATAGTAAATCTCATTCATACAGGATAATCTCCCACAAAAAAGAATAAAAGATGAAACAAATTCAAACTTTATTTCTAGATTCACAAAAATATAGTAATTTTTTTTCCAATTCTTTTGTTGTTTTCGACTACAAACTATGTAGATCATGAAGATCAAACCCTAAAATTTTCAAAAAAATCCATGATGTTTTCAATCTTTTGAAAATTAGTCAACTATAAATTTTTTGTGGGAGGATAGCCTCATCCACATCCATTCATATTCATGAATTTCTATTAGATTATCAATAAAATATCTAAAATATTCTGCTCCAGTCATGGGTGCCCATTCTCCTTATCCTCCTTCATTATTTTTCTCTTGAGGTTGTTCAATGTTTGATGAGATTTGTGTCCTTCATTATTCTCATTGTTTTGTCATTTAACATGATTTTGTACTTGTTCTTGATCATATTCTTCTTGTAAAAATGGGTTTTTTTCATTTTATTTCTTTCATTTCAAAGTATTTTTTTTCTATAGAGTTCTCTTTGGCATTCAAGATTTATTGTTTGGATGTGTAACAAATTTTCATGTGTTGGAAATGATATTTCAACTTCTTCTCTAGATTCACTTTTCTCTTCAAGAATATTTTCTTATGGATTATGTTCTCTATCATCTTCAAGGAAATAAGAATACTTCAATAGGAATAGTGTAAGGAAATACATCCTCATATTCAGAACCATTGTTCTCCTAGATATGCGCATTATCACGACTAGTTGTAATCTTGTTTCCCTTTAATGAAATTCTATTGTTTCAAAGCCTAGATAGGTTTTATCTTTAGTATCCTTGAATTCCAAATGGATTGGTTAAATTAAGCCTTTATCATTTGTTCATCTAAGTCCTTTTCCTTTTCATTTGTATCTCATGTGTTTCATTAGGTCATACCCTTTACCATATTATTCAACATTAGTCTCACAATGATTTAGAACTTTATCTTCATCCTTTTATCTATCTATCCATGTAAGAATAATTTTACATTCATTCTCATCCTCTAGAGGTACAATTAATTGGTTAGAAGTACTATAATGAATAACAAGCTATCTTGTGGCTATGGTGATTTCATATCTTTAGAAGGTTTCACATAACTTTGATCTCTATGGTAGACACCATACATGTGTGTGTGTGAATTTTTTACCTATTAGTATATGAAACCACAAACACTTGAATAGATAATTAGATGCATGGTCAGTCAAATGATATCATATAACCATAAAATATTAATCTATTTCCTTCAACATGATGCAAGTATGGCCCTCTTACATTGTTTGAGCTATATCAGTGACTTGACTACATTGTGATGAAGGGTTTCTATATAAATGAAATATTAAGCTATGTTTTTGTTTTTGTATTTTTCAATGCAAATAAGATATGAGATTAATCTAGATGAAAGCTAAAAGTGATTCAACATATTCATATAAAAGAGAAAATATATCCATGCTAACATGATATGAAAATTAAGATAATATGACCAATAAGAAAGAAACATGATTCTTGATGCACAATGTTGCTAGAGAAAATCCAATATGATAACAACACTCTTCAACTACACATGAGAAATAAGGAAAGGATCCCTAGTTTTATAGAAAAACATAATCAATGGTCAAAATTAATTGAGATGAATAGTCAACATTAAATTTAAGATGAGTTTAAAGCATGCATGATGAGTTGATCAAACACTTTGAGAGGTCATTGGAGATATTAGAGATAAAAATGATTGATCTAATCTGCATGCTCAAGTTAACAACTTTATCTTTTTTAAAACAAAAATTATGCATAGTTTAGTTAACTAATTCTCATTTTTCTGATTTGTAAAATTATGTAATTGAATTTTTTAACTCAAACTCTAATTTATCTTCATTTTATCAATTTTGAGGATAATCCATTATTTTTCCTTTTTTTTTTTTATTGGTAAATAATATTTCCTTAATTTTCCTTTTGCCAAATTTACACTTTTTTATTTCAAATTAATTCTTTTTTATGTTTAAATGGAAAATGGTTTCAACTTATTTAATGTCCTAGGAGATGGATATTCAATTAATTAATTTTGATGATTTGATGAATCAAACAATTTTGATAATTAAATTAGATTAATAATCAAAATTGAATCTCCCTTTTAGTTAAGAATTTTATGATTATGATCAACAATTCAAATTAGGGATTCATGGTCTAGGAGACCAATTTTGGGTGACTGCAATAGAAAAATGAAGACCTATGTGGTAAAAGGCATTATAGAAGCTAAATAAATTGAAACAACTAACAAAGTAGTGTAGATCTGGAATCTTGTTTGTCAAACATTAGAGCCAATTGTGATTCATAGAAATAATAAAAATTGTGTGAGAACTTTGTTAATCTTGTGTTTCATGATTGAGGAAAACATGTGGAGATCAAATATCATTACATCAGAGATATGATTTTGAGAGAGGTACTTCAACTAAAGTATGTTTCAACTGATGACCAAATAATTGGCATTCTCACAAATTCCCTTGCTAGTCAAATTCACATATTTTTGAGACAAGATTGTCGTTTTTGGGAATGCTTCTCATGCTAAGAGGGGTTCTTAACATTAGTGAGCATTAGTATGTGCTAAACTACATAATTATCTAAGATAAAAAAAATACGAGGTTAAATCTCTTGAGATGTGTTTCTCTTTCCACGCATGGGAGTAGCCATAGAAGATATCATGTTAAGAGACTCCATAATGACATCATGTTGAGTGACTCTATGATGAATTTTTTTTCATATGCTTCTTTCCACATATGGGATCAACAATGACAACTTACAAAATATCTCTATCATTGTCTCTTGCCAACAATTATTACATTACATTCTAGAATAGGGGTTAGTTTTTATAGGATTTGGATCCACTATTTAGAGGACCACATTATCATACCCTAGTAAGGTATTCTTATAGTTCTATAAATATTGGAAAAGGTAAGATTGTTAATCATTTTATTATATTAAACAACAAAGACAACTATGTTTAGTGTCACCTTGGAGGCCTTAGATATTTTTTCCTATAGTTGGGGTTCTTCCTTAGTCTAGACCTAGGGATTAATTATTGCTATTTAATTAATTAATTTGGTTTTTTCACTAAATTACCAACTCAACATTGGATGAGAAAGATGATAAATCATCTATTTTCCCCTTATGGTATGGTTTTAATCTACCTTATCAAGAAATGGAATCAATGCCATTCTTTCCTCATCACTCTTAGCATGGTTTTTGTCTATATTGTTAGTGAAGTATTTGTTAGGATTATTTAGAAAAAAACATAATAGTTAAATGAAATATAACCACTAAAAAGGAATAAAGGACACATAAATGGAACAAAGACACAAAAATTTAATATGATTCAACCAATCTTGCACTACACCCACTAAACATAGAGCTCAATATTATTATCTAGCAAATTCAACTTGTTACAATTTGCAATCCCTCTTATAGCTCAATACTATTGTAAGATGCCATATATTTTAGCTTAACAAGTTAACCCTAAACATACTTGATGAATCAATGTAGATAAATTATTGATGATTCAAATTGAAAATATTCTTGACTAGTTAACTTTGAACCCCACCCCTAATAAAAAGTGTATAGTACTTGCCTTATTAGTCACCATAGAATAGCAATGTTTTCAATTATCCAATATGATTCACATCCAATACCCACCTCAAACAAGAAAAAACATCTTTACTTTCTACCAAGTCTACAAAACAATTCCTTGAGTTAACCTGGAGGCTTTTTCAATTAATTATAATAGAACCACATTAAGATAATTAATTATTTCAGAATCACATAATATTGTATGCTCACAATCTTAATAACTTCTCACACATGTAACTCCAGATCTTGTGCAATCTTTGACATTATCATCAGGCTATCCTTTTTCACTATCTAACTTTACATAACCTAGTTCTATTTCTATTAGGAGATATAATTCATTCATAAAAAATTGCTTTTTAGGTACTCTATCTCTATATCACTCTCTTTAAATCTCACATATCTTCTGCATGACTTTCACTTACTTCACATGCACTTAACCTCATCATTAGGACATAACATAGAACACATCCTTAACCACACTTCACCTAAACATCAAAACTTTGTCTGTACGACCTTGATCTTTGTCTGCCACTCTACCAGTCTTCACAAAAACAATACTATGTTGTCATCAATGACAAACAAAGTCATGAATACAACATATCAACTATGCTACATGCTCACCAATGCTTAGGAGACTCCTACAAAAGAATACCATCAATGCTGACACAAGATTAATCTAAAGATGAGTTTAAAGCATGCATGATGAGTTGATTAGATGCTTTAATAGACTTGATTGGAGATATTAGAGATATAAAATATTGATCTAATTTGCATGCTCAAGTTAACAACTCTCTCTCTCTCTCTCTCTCTCTCTCTCTCTCTCTCTCTCTCTCTCTCTCAATATATGTGTAGTTTAGTTAACTAATTCTCATTTTTCTTATTTATAAAATTATGCAACTGATTTTTCTAACTCAAACTCGGATTTAATCTCATTTTATCAATTTTGAGGATAATTTATTATTTTTTGATCAGTAATTAGTTTTTCTTAATTATTCCTTTTGCCAAGTTTTGATTTTTTTAATTCAAATTAATTCCTTCTTATGTGTAAATGGAAAATGGGTTCATATTTAATGTTTGAGAAACATAGATATTAAATAAAATAATTTAGAGTGATTTAAAATTAAAAAAATTTATGTCAATGTTTAACAATTAATTAATTTTTATGAGGGTATGTGCAAGATCATGGTGTGCCAAAAAGTGGTGATCTAAAAAATATGTAGTTTTCAAATGCGTCAAAGCATTTCGAAATCTATTCCAAATTTTTTCATGTGCATCTTGATACCAAACCAAGAAATTAATACCTTATAAGGCCTACTATATCTATGGATAGCAACCCTAGATGGTCAACTCTAAAAACATTTTGAAAATGTGTTTTTGGCCTATTCTTGTGTGTTTCTTACTTGAAACATGTATTTGATGACTTTTTTTCACCTAATTTTGATGAAGTGAAAAGGGTTTCTTAAGAATGTTCTTATATTTTCATAAATGTAATGTTTATCAAATTATGATTTTCGTCAGTAATTATTACTTATTTTCTAATGGAGTTACATTTAAAGTGTTAATTGACACAATGATTGAAAAAAAAAAAAACCTTTCAAATGGTACAACATTTTTGAAATCCAAAAAATGGATCACGTTCTATACATCTTCTACTATAAGGGATTTTTTAATAAAAAAATTACAAAGTTTTGAATTAGTTAAGGTGGCTAGACATGAGTCTTTTTATTCTGAAAATACTATAGTAGAAAATTCATAAGTAATTATTTATGTAGAATAAAAATACCCAAAAATAGGTGTCACATCTAGGCATGAGGCTACTTATTATATCTAGAATCTTATTAAAAATTACTATCATTTGATTTTGATTAAGGTGGCTAGACATACATCTACTTCTTAATTTTGTCTTGAAATTTTTGTACTATTACATTAAAACTCCAATTTTTGACCAATCAAATGTTATTTTTTTCCGATAAGGCCTAGTAGTTTAGAAACTAAATTCAATTTCTTATAGATTTTCAACATTTTTATAGAAAGTTCATGATAAGTTAAAAATTTCACGTCAAGCTCACATAACACTGATTTGCTAATTTTTCATTGCCACTTAAAGGCATAGTTTGGTTGACCATGATCCTGCACATACCCATGATTTTTGCAAATTTGATGAATCATGTGATTTTGATGATTAGATCAGATTAATAATTGGAATTGAATTCCATTTTTGGTTAGGAGTTTTATGGTTATGATCAATACTTTAAATTAGGGACCCATGGTCTAGGAAACCAACTTTGGGTGATTGCCATAGCAAGATAAAGACTTGTGTTTAAGACAATGTAGAAGCTAAATACATTGCAACAACTAACGAAGTAGAGCAGACTTGGAATATTCTTGTAGGTTTGTTTGGTCAAATATTGGAGCCAATTTTGATTCATAGTAATAATAAAAATTATGTGAACTCTCTGTTAATCGAGTGCTTCATGATTCGGTAAAATATGTTCAGATCAAATATCATTACATCAGAGATATCATGTTGAAAAAGGTAATTCAACTCAAGTATGTTTGAACTAATGAACAAATAATTTGATTTTACACCAATCCTCTCTTTGGTGAATTCACACATTCTTGAGACAAGATTGTGGCTAGTGGAAATGATTCTCACACTAAGAGGGGGTCTTAACATTAGTGACCGTTAGTATGTTTTAAAATGCATACTTATCTAAGATAAAGAAATATGAAGTTAAAGCTCTTGAGAGGTGTTTCTCTTTTTAGTCATGGGAGTTGTCATGGAAAATATCATGTTGAGTGACTCTATGATGGAAACGTGTGCATATGCTTCTTTCCACACATGGGATCAATAATGACAACATACAAAATTCCTCTAGCATTGTCTCTTGCCAAATATTATTTCATTACATTCTAGAATAGGGGTCAATTTTTTTAGGATTTGGATCAACTCCTTAGAAGACCACATTATCACACCCTAGTAAAGTATTCTTCTCATTCTAGAAAAATAGAAAAATATTAAGATCATTAATCATGTTATTATATCAAACAACAAAGACAACTATGTCCAGCTAGTTCACCTTGGAGGTCTTAGAATTTTTTTCCTATAGTTGGGGCTCTTTCATAGTCTAGACTTAGGGATTAAGTATTCCTATTTTAATAATTAATTTGGCTTTTTGACTAAACCACCAAATCAACATTGGATGAGGAAGCTGATAAATTATCCAATTTTTTCCTTATGATATGGGTTTATTCTACCTTATCAAGCAATCAAATCCATACAATTCCTTCCTCATCACTCTTAGAATGGTTCTTGTCTATATTATTAGTGAAGTGTTTGTTAGGATAATTTAGACAAGAAAACATAGCATTTAAATGCAAATATAACCAATAAAAAAGGAATAAAGTGTTGGGATTTACAAGTGGGAAGATTTACTTCTAAGAAGGGGGGGGTGGGTGAATCAGAAGTAACTAACTTTAACGTTTACAAAACCTTTTTGCTGAAATCATTCACATGCATCTAATTCATCTAATAAACATAAAAGTAAAGATATGTATGAAAATAGATAACACAAGATTTTGGTAATCTAGAAACCCTCCAAAATGAGAAGGTAAAACTAGGGTGGGGATGACACCCACAAAGTATCATTGCAACAATATGTAATTGTTTAAGGTTACAAAGTTTGACCACTTCCAATGGTCTACCCTATTAAAAACCTATCCTATTAAAGACTTTACACCCTATTAAAAGCGACCTAGTTAAAGGATTTAGAAACACTCACTCAGAATGTTACCCTGTTAAAGGATTTAACACCTTGTTGAAAGGCTTACAACATGGCTATTAAACCAGCCTATCATCATAGTATTTTCATTCCTAATACAATTTCTAGAGAGTACTAGAAAGTCTTGACTTGATGACTTACAATCCTTAATTGTTGATTCCAAATCCTCTTTCTGCTTTGTCTATTCTGATCCTTGCTTGATCTGATATGTCTCTCTTTGAAACTCTAATACTCTATTCTTGATCAACTAAATTTTGCAATTTTGTTATGTTCTTTCTAAGTCTTTACACCCCTTTGCACTTTGCTATAATTCCCCCATACACTTCTTACTCATGCGCACACATAATGGGGTTTTCTCCTCCTTTTAAAAGCTTCGAATACCTAGGGTTAGGTATGAATCTATGATCAATAGTCATTTCTCTTTTCCTACTCAATTCTTTCACTTTTCCTATTGGTTTCATGCCTTCTCCATTTTTCTTATTGGTTGCATGTTGATTACATAGGTAATGCAAAATATTCAATCTTATCTTCAAGATCCTTCGAGATTCATCCTAAGTCAGCTCAAAAAATGGTTTACATCTAAGTTTGTTAAGGCACTAACTCGTATGTTGATTCTGTGTTACTTGGTACTTACTAATTGCTAATGCTCGACACATATAGGAATTTTGTCTCACTCGGCTCCTATAGTGATTCTATTTCGCTCATCATCTATACTTTGCTCAACACCTATAATGACTTGGCATCACTTATGACTCAACACCTAAACTTCACTTAGCACCTAAAGTTCACATGGTACACACTATAGCTCGGCTTCTATATTATACTCGGCATCAACTTAAGAATTGGTTTAATTGTGTTCACACTCAATTGTCAAAACCAATCCAAGACCAACAATCTCCCCCTTTCATATGTGTGGCAAAAACACTTAACTAAGCATTATGACTTTGATCTCTATAATTATACTATAAATTTTGTTCGGAATATGTACAAGACTTCAAAAACTTGTTCAAAATTTTGTACAAGACTATATATCTCAAAAACTTATAACTTCCCCTGAGATGATGTGCCAATTTTGTAACCAAAAATTCCACTCTTGCAACCAAAGACTCTTGTGCTAAATTTGTCTCATGCTAATGTGTCTAATACTCTTTGCCTTGTCTGTACTCTGCATCTATTTATTTGTAGTCTCCCTTTGTTTCTGCTCCCCTTTTCACATCTTCTTGCAGTTTTTGCATCCTTTTGGCTATATCTCCTTATTTCTTTTGCAAAATTTGAATATCTCCCCCTTTGGATATTCTTTATTACCTCCATCAAAGAATGTATTATCACCCCCATTCTTATTATATGAATATCTTCAAAAATGTAAATTCTCCTCCTTTTTGACACTTATGTCAAAGGGTTCTAAGAATGAATATAACATTTAGCCAAAAATGTTTTATTTACCTCCATTATCATCTTCAGAGAAGCATCCCAATTGTCTAAGGCTCTTTCCAATGATTTGTGCTAAATGGTTGTCTTTGCTACAAGATGTACTAAGCCTTCTAGGGTAGAAAGATTGGGGTATTTCTTTAAGACATTTTCTACATAGGCCATTTCCTTATGTAGTGCTTCTAGGTGTGGGGTAATAGTAGACTGTATTTGTTTCAATTTGGCCTTGACATTGGCCTCTTTTGCTATCAATATAGCTAACTCCTTTTGAGTGTGAAGCATTGTTGCAAAATGCTTCTCACTTTGAGATGGATCTTTATGTAGTTGTGTGTTAGATATCTTAAGATTGCGTTCCAAGCTCAGTATCCTCTGGCTAGTTTCTTGTGTGAAGTATGATGAGTCACACAATTTGGAGTATAATGAGAATATATTCTCAAGTACTATTTTCACTTTTTCAACCTTCTTAGCCAGTTCCACTTGCAAAAGTGCTATCTCACTAGATATCTTCTCATTAACTTTCATTTGAAATTTCTTTTCAGACCATTCTAATAATTTAACATTAGTATCAAGGTCTTCATTTTGTACCTAGTCCACTATGTTGGACAATTGCTCCATGATGGGCTTTGTTTCATTAGGTACATGCAAGATGAATGCATCAAGGAATATGTCTTTGATTTCCACTAAAGCTTTTTTTTGACTATACTCATTTCTATCTCCTACTTCTTCTTCCTCTCTAGTGCCTCTTGCACTTCATTTATCTGTGCCAGATTCATTGTTTTGTAGTCATAATTTGGTATGACTATTTTCTCATCAAGTGCAGGGTCTCCATAGTGAAGTGCCCTTGCTATCTTGGTGGAGCTCAAGCTTGGTGCTAGAATTTGTAGTGGTATTGCATTAGTGCTCAGCTATTTGGTAGGAGTTCCCATAGTAGGCAAGTTCACCAGTGTCTGTATTGCCTCTTGCTCTCTATCCTTAGGGGTTTCTCATCTTCTTGGTCTTCTTCTCAAATTCCCTAATCAATAACAATGATTTGAGGAGGTGCACCTTGGCTTTGTGCTATAGGAACATCTTGTCATGTCTGCTCCTTGGCTGGCTCCTTAGCAATTGTTGTTGCTATGATTGTGGGATCAACCTTAGCAGTTGTATCTTGTGTTGCTTTCTCTTTTGGTTAATCTTTTGTAGCTATGGGAGGTTGTCAAGGTGGTTCTTATGTGTTTAAATTCTCCCTAGTAATCTCTGCTACAAATTTTTACAATTCTTCCATATTCACCAAAATAGATTTGTGTACAATTGTGATTGCAACGTGGTTTGGTGAAGGATCTTTTTGAGATCCTCTATAGTCAATGGATTGATGTTTTGACCTAAGGTGTCAAGAACATCCTTGACAATTATAGTCTCTATAGGTGTTGTATGTGGAGGACTTGGTGGTGGCAATTGGGTGTCTTAGACACTCTATTCTGGCTGCTACTCCTCAATTGTTGCCTCTTCACCTTGTTGTATCTTCTCCACTATTCCCTCTTCTTTCTCTTTCTCTCCTTCCTCATCCTTTTCATTCTCCTCTTCTTCCTCATCATTTCTTCCCTCAAAGGGATCTTCCTATCCTTCCTTGATAGTAGTCAATCCATAAATCAATTTCCACATTTGTGTGGATCTGTTGACAACATCCTCTATTTTATTCTATAATATGCTAAAGGCTATGTATTTAGGTGCAAATTTTCTCCCATGTTTCTTACTAGCCTTAGTTATTTGACCTTTTTTAAGGTGTGGCATCACATGAGCCATTGTAGACTCCCTTATTTCTTTCTCCATATTAATATAGTAATGCCATTTATTCTCTACAATGGAGCTTAACTCCTTAGGCATAGAATTGTCAAGTTCAAGTGGGGTAGTTTTGAACTTGGCCATCATAGTGTAGATGGACTCTTCCACTATGTTTTGTTCTTCTCTTGACAATTTATTAAAATCAATGGTCTTTAAACTAGTTAAATTTGCATTGTCCCTAATGTTATCACAAATACTTTCCAAATTAGGTAGAATGTCTTACCAATAAGAATTGATCATTGTCAAATTCTGTCTTTTCTTCATCTAACTCTAGGGGTGCAACATATTTTTTTCTATTCTTTTGGTCTATAGGCCCTCCTTTCTCAGTGGCCTTTTGCTTTCCCTATTCCTTTGCCATTTGTATTTTTGCCCTTGTGTCTACCCTTTTAGTTGGCTTGGCTGGGCTCAACTTTGTTGCTTTCTTTTTCCCCATGGGTTGTGTAGCTGGCTATTTCTATGCTTTTCTTTTCTTTGGTTCAACCTTAGGTGCTTCCTACTCAGCACCTTCCTCTTATTCTGCATCCTCACCCATTCCTTGGGTCAAAGCAAGTGTTTCTTGTCCTTTTCATCTTCATCATCCTCAACTTCTTCACCTTCTTCTTCTTCTTCTGCAGTGCCCTCACCAAATTTGGCCTTTAGTTTCTTCACAAGTTTGTCTTTCTTCTTCATTTTGGAGGTTTTCTTCAACTCCATATCCACCTTTGACCTTACCCCATCATAGGTTCCAAAATGTGGTGCACTTTTGTCTACTTCCTCAGCTAGTAGTGTAGTTATAGTTGTTGATGCCTCATCTATATTTATTTCATAGCCAAGAGGTCTTAACCATCTAACCCTTGGTGTAGCATCTTGAATATAAGTGTAGTCAATATCTACAAGAAAACATACATCATTTACATGCTTCTCCACCAATGAAACTGGTATCCTTAGCCTTTGCTTTATGGTCTTCTTGAAGTCTTCAAAATAACTAGTCATAAGGGTCTCAAAATTAGCTCCCATTTGTTCTATATATTCATTAACTTGAGCTATGATACACCTACTTTCTTTCTAGACAACTTTACGAAAAGAAGAAAATTCATTCTGTATATGGAAGAATATGCAAATCAAAATAGCACCAAACTTGCATTAGGCTCCCTTGGTTCTCCTTATTGCTGCTAAATTTTCATTAATTTGTTGCAGTTGTAGTTCTACAAGATCATAAGTATGATCCTTTTTCACTAATTTGTAACCCACATCGACTGCAATGCAAGGCACACTATTAACTCTACTAGATTGGTAGAATTTGTGTGCAATAACCCTCACAAAAAAATCAACAAGAGAGTCTTGGATGGTGTCTTTTGTCATTCCTCTCTTGTTCCACTTGGCACCAGTGTTCTTTTCAATTGCTTCCTTAGAATCAATCCTAAGGGTCTTTGGCTGATCTAGGGTTGGGTACCTTGTCACTCTATGTGCAACCCTTTTTGTAATCTTTACTGGACCATCCTCCAAACATAAACTTCCATCATGTATCCTACTGAGCACTAGCATAATCCATTTAGTTTTGAAAATTATAGGGAATTCTAGGGCACACATCAAACCCTTCTTCTCAAAAATTTGATACTCTTCCTTTAAAACTCATTTTTCACACAACTTATCATAAGCTTCCCTCATCTCCATGTCACCTATGGCTCCAATTTTACAATTTTAACATCTTCTAACATCTTGAACTGTAACTACCTTAGGGGGTATGATAGATAGGGCTCTGATTGGGTCATTTTTATATGCCACTTCAAGGATTGATTGGAAATTTGGTTGTTTTACTTCATTGGACGCTAGCTAGTCCTCAAACGGTTCTTTCTCTTGTGTTTTCCTAGAGCTAGAAGACATTTGTGTGATCTAGGGTTTGAACACGAAGAAAATGTGAAACTGTGTAACTCGACAAAAATGTAAATACCTTGAATTCGATGAAATCATGTTGAATCACTATTGAAATTGGCTCAAATGCTAGATTCTCCACTTTGAAGTCACTCTACACTCTTCTTCATCTTTTCTCTTTGTTCATGATGAAGAAAAATGATTGAAAACATGATAATATACCCTATTTTCATAGCATTTAATGTTTAGTGCATTTACAACTGTCCACTCGACTTCTTAAGGATTTCTGCATTACTCAACTTCCATTGCCTTTTTACCACTCGACATCCACAGGAGTATCACTCACTTGACCTCAACTGAGATTTCTCTTTACTCGGCTTCCACTACCAACTCAACTGCAACTAATTATTTAGCTTCTACTAATTTTTACAATCAACTCGGCATGTATTGGAATTTTACACAGCATCTGAGGGCAACTTGGCAACACTTATGAAATCTTGAAGTTTTAACTTTGCATGTAACACCCCGCCAAGGGATCCAAGAGAATTAACCTAAAGTTTTACTAAGTTTTCCAAGCATTTTTTTTTTGAAACATGAAAGATTAACATACACCTCAAACACATTGTAGCAGAAGCAATAACATACATTCAACTGAAAGCATACATAACAGGTTACATCCCTTAAGGATCCCAAGATGTTGTTTTCACATTTAATTTAACATAAACTATCTAAAAACTACCACATCCACATGAAAGAATAATTAAAGGTCCAAAGTCCATAATATACATTTTTTCCAAATGCCTCTTGGCAAATAAAATTTGGAATGCTCAATCGTCCATTGTACATGTCACAAGGTATGTAAGACTTAAAAGAATATACATATGTAAAAATAAAGATACATCATCCTCATTGAATCCATGATACAAGTGCAATAAAGTAAATGAAACTATTAACATACATGATACATCCATCCATCATAAAACACAACTAAGTAAGTGTGCGGTACCTCCCAACCACTCCCATCCATCATAAAACACAACTAACTAAGTGTGTAGTACCTTCGAACCATCAATAGCATCATTAGACCATCAAGGGCCCTAGCCATCCCCTATGCATAACATCCCAAGCCACTGATTAGATCATTGGTACTATTGTAATAGGGACATCACTCCTAAAACATGCTACAACATATGCATAAAGAAACCTAACATGCTAGAATAAAGCATAAGATGATCCTACAAAGTAAATAACATCATCTATCACATGCTAATCATCAATATAAAGAAATGTGTCAATAAATAATATCCATCATAATGATGCAAGAATAGAATGAAGGTAAATGCCAACAAAGAATGCTCCAGCCACAACGACTATGGATAGATCGCAATGGTAAGAGTGAAAAAGCACTACCACCCCACCACGTGGAACCTAAATGGCCCACTTCCACCATGCTGAGGAGATAATCTCAAGTCCCAAATAGGATATCAAATCACATAACACAATTAGTCTCTAAGTCCAGGAAATCTTAAAAGTATTCTAACTCAAAGGTTCCAACATAGATCAACATCTAGAACCAGAGGCACACAAAGACACATAGAAATCTACTATGTAAGTAGGCAAGTGTCATCACACGAATCATGTTCGGAGTTACCAGAGGAATCCCTTAGGAATCTCGGGTCCCTAGTGATCCCTGCGGCCACTAGTATCCTCTTGTACTGATGAGGCATACTATGGAATGCAAGCTCATAAACAAGTGTTCTCTCTACTCCCATCCTAGTCTATACTATCACTCAAGGCATGGGCAAGAACATACAATTAATTTTGTTAGGTTCATTTTACTCTCATTTAGTGTAAATGTTTTCACTTATTAAAACAACTTACAATGAGTTACCTTGCTAGCCTCTTAGGGCCTTGACCCCCATTGCAAGCCACTTCTTGACACTACATATAGATAACCTACCCTAAGCTCATGAAACCACAAATCATAAAATCACCTCAGTCCTATACAAGTGATTGGAAAGTATCATAGAGACAATCATAATAATCACATTAGTTCTCCACGAGCAACTGAAGGCATCAATGATAAATTACAATATCCAACAGTTCTCAATGAGAAAGTGGAATAAATCACACTGTCTATCGGTTCTCAATGAGCAACTGTTTGGGTATGTGCGAGATCATGGTGTGCCAAAAAGTGGCGATCTGAAAAATTTGTAGTTCTAAAATATCTCAAACCATTTCAAAATCTATTCCAAATTTTTTTCCACCCACCCTGATACTAAATGAAATCAATTAATATCTTTATAAGGTCTGCTATATCTTTTGATACCAAACTTATTAGGTCAACTTTAAAAACATCCTAAAAATGTGCTTTTGGCCTATTTTAATGTGATTTTTACTTCAAACATGTAGCTGATGACTTTTTTTCACCAAAATTTGATGAAATGAAAAGGGTTTCTTAAGAATGTTCTTATGTTTCCATAAATGTAAGGTTTGTCAAATTATGAGTTTAGTAAATAATTATTACTTATTTTCTAATGGAGTTACATATAAAATGTTCACTGACACACTACTTGAAAAATAACTATAACTTTCAAATGACACAACATTTTTTAAATCCAAAAGATGCATCACATTCTATGTTTCTTCTACTATAAGTAAAAAAAATGAAAAATTGAATTTTGCAAAGTTTTGAATTAGTTAAGGTGGTCAGACACGAGAGTTTTTTTATTCCAAAAATAATAAAGTCAAAAATTAATTAATTATTATTTATTCAGAATAAAAATACCCAAAAATATGTGTCACATCCAAGGATGAGTCTACTACTTATATCCAGAATATTATTAAAAAATATTATCATTTGATTTTGATTAAGTTGGTTAGAGATATGTCTACTTCTTATTTTTGTTCTAAAATTTTCTAATATTGCATTCAAATTCAAAATTTTGACCAATCAACTTTTATTTTTTTGAGATTCAATTTGCTAGAGATTCTTTTCTCTCAAATTTTTGATATAAAGTTAATAACACATAGAAAATTGCACGTCAAGTTAACATAACCCTGATTTTTTGATTTTTTATTGCCACTTAAGAGCATAGTTTGGTTGACCATGATTCTGCAAATACCCTAGATAGTATCCCAAAGTAAATCACAATACCCATCAGTTCTCAATGAGAAACTGGAAAGTATCCCAAAATAATACTGATCGAAGACTCCAAAATGGTCAAGTCAAACATGTCACAACATGATATCATCAAGATTAAAACAAACACTTAAGTCCCATCAAGGTGACTGGAAAGTAATCCAAATATAACTGATCAATGACTAAAAAATGGTTAAGTCAAGTATCTCATATACATACACCTTAGCTTCACACAGGAAGACTGGAAAGCAATAACAATCAATAACCCACACACATCATAGAGCATGCCATTGCATTACCATGGTTGGGTTTTAAAAAGATCGAGATCAAATAACATCAGCATGATATCACATCTCATAACCCTTGAGCCTTTGGTAGACGTCCTATAACTGGTCAACAATCTAGCCAAACCCAAAACCCCAAACATAAACATCACACAGAAGACAAGATGTAATTTCATGTTTTGGTTTTGTTTTGAATCACATGGTTGGGTTAAATGTGGAGTTTCAATTTCCATTTCATTGTGAGTTTTCAAATTTAAAGAGGTACATCTTACTCGATATAGTTGAACCCATGTATCTTGTTTGAATCACAATTAAGATTTACCCCTCCCGTAATAATTTTTTGAAATCAATTTCCCTAAAATACTCTATGGGTAAATATTTTGAATTACGTAAATCATTAAGATTATAACTAATGATCTCTTAACGAATTAATTCCGATTTAGTAGAACTCATTATCATTATAAAATGAATTAATTTCCAATAAATACTTCCCTTTTAATTCACCCTCAATTAAATTCCATTTACTTAAATTGATTAATAATCAATTACACTCCTTTAATTATTAACTAATCTTAATTAAATTAAATTAAATTAGATTAGTTAATATGTCATATAAAACTAATGCATAATAATAAGGTTCCATTTTTAGTATGAGCTTTTGAGTAGATATGAATCACAATTTTATCCTTGCAATTAAACTCCTTCTCATTTATAAAATCATACCATGACTTAAACGTAATCATTTATTAAAATAATAATAATTGATTGCTAAATAAAAATAAACCAAAACCCACTAAAAAAAATTGAATTTCTTAATGATAAATATAATTAACCTTATTAAATGATATTTATCATTAATTCAAATTAGTTTCAATATTCATTTACATTTCCAAATTAATAATTAATAATTAATAATTAATTAATCAACAACCATTAACAAATTCTTTAATAAACAATATATATATTTATATCATTAATTAACTTAATTAATTAATAACTAAAACTTTGAGTTAAATCCTTTTTTTTATAAATATTATAAAACTTATTACAAAAATAATAATAAAGTTATTACAATAAAATTTATTAATAAAATTATAAATAATATTAAAATTTATATAAAATAAATATAAATTAATTTATAATTAAAAATTTATAAAAAGTAACTAATGCATAACATAATAGTAATCTTAAAGGCCGATGATTTTTATAGCCGTGGGACCTTTCTTAAAAAGGTCGTCGGCATTATGCTGCCTACAGCTGATGCAAGAACAATACCCTCATGCGATGCATGACAATAAATAGGTAAGTGGTAAGTGGGGGTAGGGTAAGTTGTAATTTTTTAAAAATTTAATTTGTTTTAGTAATATATATATATATATATATATATATATATATATATATATATATATATATATATAACTTATTTTATATCAAATTTTATATAACAAATTTCTCTCTCCCCCCCCCTCCCCCCCTCATTTAATTAAAATAATAATTTAAATTTAAATTTAATTTAATTTTTACAAAGGTTTACAAATATAGCCTTATAGAGAAAATATCTTTAACCATTCAAATTTTCAATTTAAAAGTTATTCCATTTTCAAATTCAAACCCTTGTCAAATTAAAATTTTCAAATCTATTTTAATCCAAACCCAGATCCCGATTTAATTTCCAAATCTTGATTCTACTAAGGGAAGGTTGTAAAGAAACAATATGCATGCCCAAATTCCAAATTACAAGATTGAAGATTCATTCACGAAGAATTATTCAGACAAACATTAGCAGGCACAATGAAGACAGGAAAGAGAAAGAGCATAATGGAATATGCAAAAATCATGAGTATCTACCTGGGCACTGATGCTAATTCACTAATCCTCATAATCTGTAGAGAAAAGTCTCTTCCTTCTCCAACATTCACAGTCCCTCCAAAATGAACCGAACCCCCAAGTGACTAGGAGTGCCTGAAGATAAAGACCTCTCAGGAAGCACCTAGAATGTCTCTAGAAACAACTAGGAGATAAGATAAGCATTGATAACTAAGCACAAGCCTTATCCAACCTTCTAGATGAATGGACAAGAATGATAAGGTTGTAGACACCATTTTCTTAATTACTGCGCTAACTCCTGTGTTGTAGACAACACATGCATAAAAGAGGTGCACATACTCCTAGGTGAATAAGTATTAAAATAATGCACAAATTTACTTTATTTAATATTCACTTGACCTTTAAAAAAAAAATATTTATTAATTTTAAATCTCATGCACTTATCATGTGATCATGCAATTTGAAATAAATTAATTTCTTTTCCACTTCTAAATTTATTTTTGAAACTTAATTGATAAAATATTTATTAACTTAAACAATAATATTGTTTAGCATTTATTTAAAAATGAACTCTAAATATATTATTATTAAATTAAATTAATATTATCACATTCCAAATTTAAAATTATAACTTTTATCTTCAAATTTAATTCTTTTTATTTAATTAATTTCCTAATTAATTAAATAAAATAAAATATTAAAATATCGTATTAATTTTCCATTAAATTAACTCATTAATTAAATCTTTTAATTAGACTTAATTAATAGAAAATTCATCAAAGACTCCTAAAGTAAAATACGAAAACCCATCATAGCAAAACACATACAAAATCAAACTAAATAGATATAATCATGAATTAATGTCATTCGACACATTTGGAGGGTACTCAACTCAGATACTTGTCCTAATTTTCAATCATGACAAGTGGCTTAAAGGGTTTAGGATTTGGACTTAAGGATTTATCTCCCCTCCCTTACCATTGAGATAATGCGATAGGGTATGCTCATCTTGGCAATTTAGGGAAGGTGATACTCAATACCTGCAACCTGCATAAAATCCATGCATGTACATACACAATATATACTAAGTTAAACAAGCAATGGCAAGAAGTGGTGCATTGTGTAGATCCCAACTAGCAGGTGACTATGACTCCCTTCCTTAACCACATCAAAAATGCCATAAATAAAGAAAACAAACATGCACACCATACACATGCAGTATGGGGTAAGTATCCATAAGAAGACACATAATGATCCATCTAACTAATCATCATCAATAACTGAAATTACTAAATAATCATCATGCATACATGAAATATAGAGTAATAAGTAATCTCATCATATAATCAACTAAATCTGAAACAATATCTGATAAACTCAAAACAATACTGCTAATCATAAGCATTAAAACTAGCCTAAAAGAGTTAGACAATAAAAGTGAAAATGCAAACTAGGGGCAGACACTACATTGCATCTCTATTCATGCTAATCTCTTCTTTTCAGTGCTTACTTGTTTAGGAACTAATGTATGATAAAGCTTTGTAAATCAGTCCCTCATGCCTTCTCTTTTCTTAGTTTGATGAAGTGTGACCGCTTGACCTTTTAGGTGAAGTGATCCCTTCATTTGATGTGCTACTCCCATCTTTCATTTTCCAAGTCTTATTCATTTCTCTTCTGATGTGTTCAACATCTACCTTCTCTTTACCTTTGTTGTACTTTAAATCGGGTGCCTTGGACCTCATTGGGCAATTCCTACTAATATGACCAGTCTTCAAACAACTAAAACATGTGGTTTGACTCAACCATCTATTGTAGTTCCACTAAAATGTGTCCTTATGTAACTTTTAGGAATGTGTCCATATTCCTGATAGTAATGAAAACTATACCTGGTGTTATAGTCCCAATTGTAGTGATGTCCATGGTTATTTTCCCTTGCTAGCTGATTAGGTGTCCACATAGGCTTTGATCTACACTCAAAATCTCTATGTCCATACTTCTTGAAATTGTAGCAGTGATGTTCAAATCTTGGTATTCTAGTAGTCCTAGTCGTGCAATCATGTGCTTGATGTCCCTGCCTTTTGCACTTATGACAGTGACCCACATTCTTAAGTTTTTCATGCCAATGAGCATTCTTTCTCTTGCATACATTAGAGGTATGTCCCTTTTTACTACAGAAATGAAAAGTAGGTTTAGTGTTCTTACCTTTGTTACTCCTTTCTTCTGCAGCCTTGGATGACTCTCCTTGTTCAGTGCTGGTGTATCCTTGTCCTAAAGTATTATTGCTAGCCCTTGGTGATTTTAGTAGCTACTCAAAGTACTTGATGGCCTCATTGGGTTTGTTGAAGCTTTCTGTAATCTATTTTTCTCTTTTTGGGCCATTTTACAGTTGTTTATTTTGCATCTTCAGTGTAGAGATTTCAATGTCCTTGACATTTAGTTCATGGTGTGCATTCATCATCTGACTTAGGGTGTCTAACTGCATGTTTGAAATTCTTGCAAGTTCAATTGACTTTTCTTCCAATTTGTTGACAAGGTTTCTCTTTTCTTCTTCTAGCATAGCCTTATCTTCAATGGGTCTTTTCTTCTATTTAGTTACCTCATAAAGCATCATGGCTTGTGATTCTTGTTCAATCTTGAGAGTTCTGATTTCTTCTGATTGGGCTCTTTCTTCTCCATTAGGTCTGCTATTACTGCATCAAACTCTTTGGAATCTGCATTTGCAAACAGTTTTGAGGTGTCAATCTCCTTGTATTGTGTATCATTCTTAGCTATGGAAATCTCTCTTCTTCTCTTTAAGGATTTTCTTAGTCCCTCCCTGGCTTCTTCAAAAGTGTGTAGAGAAAGGTGTATATCAATTGCTTGATTCTCTATGATCTTCCCAATTTTGTAGACTTCCATTTCTAGATCTTTTCTCCAAGGTGCAAGGCTCCTCCTTGAGAGAACTTAGTTCTAATACCAATTGTTGGAATTTACAAGTGAGAAGATTTGCTTCTGAGAGGGGGGGCGGGGAGGGGGGTGAATCAAAAGTAACTAACTTTAACCTTTACAAAACCTTTTTGCTGAAATCATTCACATGCATCTAATTCATCTAATAAACGTAAAAAAAAAGACATGCATGAGAACAGATAACACAAGATTTTGGTAACCCAGAAACCTTCCAAAATGAGAACGTAAAACTGGAGTGGGGATGACACCTACAAAGTATCACTGCAACAATATCTAACTGTTTAAAGCTACAAAGTTTAACCACTTCCAATGGTCTACCTTGTGAAAGGCCTGTCCTATTAAAGACTTTACACCTTATTAAAAGTGACCTGGTTAAAGGATTTACAAACACTCACTTGGAATGTTACCCTATTAAAGGATTTAGCACCTTGTTGAAAGGCTTACAACATGGATATTAAACCAATCTATCATCATAGGATTTTTATTCCTAATATAATTGTTAGAGAGTATTAGAAAGTCTTGACCTGATGACTTGCAATCCTTAATTGCTAATTCCAGATCCTCATTCTGCTTTGTTTGTTCTGATCCTTGCTTGACCTGATATATCTCTCTTTGAAACTTTGATACTTCTTTCTTGATCAACTAAGTTCTGCAATGCTATTCTATTCTTTCTGAGTCTTTACACCCCTCTACACTTCGCTATAATTCACCCATACACTTCTTACTCATGCGCACACATAATGGGGTTTCTGCCTCCTTTTAAAGGCTTCGAAGACTTAGGGTCAAGTATGAATCTACGATCAATATTCATTTCTCTTTTCCCGCTCAATTATTTCACTTTTCCTATTGGTTGCATGCCTTCTCCATTTTTCTTATTGGTTGCATGCCTTCTCCATTTTTCTTATTGGTTGCATGTTGATTACATAGGTAATGTAAAAGATTTTATCTTATCTTCAAGATCCTTCAAGATTCATCCTAAGTCAGCTCAAAAAATGGTTTACATCTGAGTTTGTGAAGGCACTAACTCGTATACTGATTCTGTGTTACTCAACACTTACTAATTGTTGATGCTTGACACATGTAGGAATTTTGTCTCACTCAGCTCCTATATTGATTTTGTTTCGCTCGGCATCTATACTTTTCTTGGCACCTATAGTGACTTGGCATCACTTATCACTCGGCACCTGAACTTCACTCAACACCTTAAGTTTACTCAGCACCTATTGAATCTCTAGCTCAACACACACTATAGCTCAGCTTCTTTATTATACTCAGCATCAACTTAAGAATTGGTTAAGCGTATTGACACTCAATTGTCAAAACCAATCTAAGACCAACATAAAGCATCCATAAATAGAAAAAGACACAAAGATTTAATATGATTCAACTAATCTTGGGCTACACCCACTAAAAAAAGAGCTCAATACTATTACAAGAAGCTATACAAATTATCTTTAGAAAACCCTAACCTTAAACCAATATTACATGATTTATGATAGCTTAACAAGTTAACCCTAAACATACTTCATGAATCAACATGGAGAAATTCTTGATGAGTCAAATTGAAAATATTCTTGACTATTTAACTCCGAACCCCACCACTAATGAAAAGTGTATAGTACTTTCCTATTTAGTCACAATAGACCAACCATGTTAATTTTTGGATAATTGAAGCTTGTACAAACATTACTAAGATTTTCATTTTTTGCAAATCTAATAGTAAGATTTATCATTTTCATATTTTGTGTTTTGGTTCCATGCTCTAAAATGATGTTGAAGAGTGACAAAAGAAAAGAGTAAGGGGTGAACCACCATGTTAGCATAAATTCTAGTAGATGTGAATCTAGATCTTTGATGTGTTATCCTATCCATAGTTAGCAGGCTGCTTAAGGAATTAGCAATGGCTTTAAGAACTCCATAGTTTAAATATTATAAGGGCAATCTAGAGAGGTAGAGCTAGGAAAAAGAAACCAGCCCTAAGTACTTTTGAGGTTTAAATAATAGCTTCAACTTATAAAGAGACAAAATAGTTCAAAATTTCTCGCATATGTCTAGGGTCCTCCAATATTTTTCAAGACTAAGTCTACCAAATTGAAAAACCTAAATACAAAAATACCATTGGACATAATACCAATCTTCACAATTCCTTTATCTTTCCACTATGAAGATACCCATTTCCCAAACTAATCAATATTATGATGAAATATAGGAATTCACTTACAAGAGACAAATTAAGTCCAATAATGGTGTCATCCTTCAACTTGTCCATAATATTGTTGGGCTTCTTTTGTACAACTAAAGATGTTTCATTATCCATTTTGATAGTGATGACATACAAAAGCTTATCAACATATGAAGTAGGCTCTTCTTCTGACAAAAATGACCCCAGATGAAGAGGGTAAGATCTAAAGGACAAGTCATGAGCTTTCTATCCAAAGGAACCAAAGTTTGTATCTTTCTAGTTGAGGATATCTAGGCTTATGTGAATATGTCTCATACTAGGAGAGGGGAAGATGGAGATACTCTATTGGGGGGGCCATCCTTGAAGCCCATCGGAGATGATTGACAAACAACACCAATAGAAAATAGCATTGAAACTCTAACACAACAACATTTACACTCATGACTCACAATTATCATGCATTTTGAAATATTTAATATCTTCTAATTATATAAAACATTGATCATTTTATTAGAAAAGTGAGAGTTATTTATGTCATTTTTTATGCAACATATATTTATTTATACATAACTAGTAGTTTTTTAATCCAAATTTTCTAGGATCTATGTAAATGTAATAATTGATATTTTATTTTTCAAACAATAAGTGATTTTAGAAAACTCAAAAACAAATTCATACAAACTTTAAATCAAGACAATACTATATAATTAACACATATTAAAATAATGTAAAATATATTAATTGAAGACATATTTTGACTTTTAGCTTATATATCACAATACTACACATTTAACATTTTCTCCATCTAACAACTCAAACACAAACCCATTATAACAAAGCATTCCCACTATTCTCAAACATCCTCTATTTTCCTAAAGTAACCTAAAAGGATATCTCTAAATTTTCCCCTAAACTCCTTAGACCCCTTCTTTTTATATGATTGATGGATTTCCATACCCCATGCCCAAGCATCACTTTCACCAGCGTCGTAGTAGATGGAGCTTTCCTTTTATCTTTCCAATTCTAATTCTCCTCATTGTAAGGCCATGTTAATAGTACATGGAATTTTTGGACCCTTAATTTTCTTGTTTTTCCTACTCATCCTTGTTCTTTCCCAGACTTTGATTTCATTTATTAGAGAGTATATTTGTTGTAGTTCTATTTGTGGAGTATTGGTCAGCAGTCAACATAGTATTTGTAAAAAGATTTGTGTCAGTTCGAGGGAGGCGTCCACATGGGACTCTCTGACTATAGAAGACTTTGAAAAGTGCAACCTGAAAAATTCTCCGAAGCCGCGGAATCTTAAGCATTACTTCCTTTGAATTTGTTGACGTGTGATCAATGCTGTTGACATTAGACTTGTTCTGTTTTTTCAATTTTAGTAGGGAAGTCAAAAGACTCACTGTTTAAACATCAATAATTAAAACTTTATTTCTAAGTGAAAAGATTTATATGAACAAAGTTGATTTGTGTAATGTTTAAGAGTGGTGGGGAAGAGATCTATTAGTCGCTTAGACTAACTTAACATATCTAGGATTCCTATACGGTTAGTCAGACTTTGTTAATTTTTTCGGTATATTTTTTTAATTGAGTGTAAAACTTAAATTTAAGGATTAAGGATTCAGTTTTTGAGTATTCATGGATCAATCTCTTTGTTCATGGATCAATCACTTTGTACGGAGTGCAAGGTGATCTAATTCATACACCAATAATAGCTCACTCAAAAAATATCAGTGCTTGTGGTTAAATGTCTCAGTAGTTTTTGTGAAATGTCTTAATAATGGTGCACAAATAGGTGGATCACCAACCAAAAAAATTTAAAAATGACTCATTATTAGTATATGTGTGATCGACTATTAGTACATGTATTTTCATTTTTTGAAACTCTTTTAAGAATTTTAATTGAAAGTATTTATAGCAAAACTTTCACAATTATTAGATCTCCTGTTAATTACTGATCTCTTCACCTATAGAATAAAGCATATTTCATCATACAACAAAAACATATTTATTATATCATAGAATACATATTTGGAAAATTGGTCAACAGTAATCGTGGTATTTATAGGAAAAGACTCGCCAAAGTGTGATGGAAATTGGGAATATGGAGGACAGTTTTGTGGAAGTTTGATGGAGGGCACTAAAGTTCTGCTTGACAGTTGATTTGAAGACGTATCGCAGTTGGAGTCAACTAGAAAACTCCGAAGAAACTCGAAGCATTTAACTCCAAAATCTGGACAGAAAATGTTGCATTAACATGAATGATTTGGAAAATCCTTGTAAACATGAGTGGCCTTTCAAAAACCGTTGTTTTTCTAGCAGTTTTTGTTTCAGATTGGTTTTTCACTTCAACTTTGGCTTCAACACGCAAACCCCTTAGTTGTTCCACTTCATCTGTCCGCAGTTGTGATGCTTACATTTATCTCCGTAATGTCACTGAGCCCATCAATTCTGTTGCATCCAGATTCAACATTTCTACCCTGAAAATATCTCACTTTACTGGACCTAATTATTTGGCCAAAATTAACTGCTCTTGCTCAGAGTTCTTAGGAGTTGAGGGATTCTTCTACAGGGTGAATTACACAGTACAACCATCTGATGTGGGTTTGTATGAAAGAGAGATTTCTGACAAGTATTTTAGCTATACTGCATGGACACAAAAACAATTTAGCACATACAGAGCAGGTGATAATTTAGAGCTTGCATTGGGTTGTGGGTGCCCTATTTCTGGATGGAGGTCAATTATTTCTTATGCAGATCCCCCGGATGGTACGCTCTCGAAGATAACAAGACAATTTCAGTCCAACATGGGCGAGATAGTAAACCTCAACAACATCTCCAACCCGGACCTTATAAGGACCGACAGGGTATACTTTATTCCTTATCAATCGGGTATGTTACCTTACCTTACCTTCCTTTTAATTAAATTGGTTTTAGAATTCTGTACATGTAACACTTGTGACATAGAACCAACCATGTTGATAGTCTTGTGGCAAGGATATAAATAGTGTTAGAATGTTAAATTAATTATCAGAACTGCATATGGTCGGCACAGACCAACCGCCCAATAGCAACACAGTCAGCTTTCTTCCACCGTCTATTTCAACTATCCTCTACCGTCCATCTCCACTATCTATTATTAATGTCACATTTCCATCTCCACTATCTATTATTAATGTCACATTTAATTCTATGCTAGAGTATAGTTAGCATTTAATATGTATTTCTATATCAATATAATGGACGGGGTCTGTGATCTACAGGGTCCATGTTTGGTTTTCTCCTCTACTTGCTCTGTTTTGTTTTTCAACTTGGTATTAGAGGTGTTTATTAACTTGATACAAAACACGGGTTTCTCTCTTCTGTTGTACTATGTTTTTCAACTTGGTATCAGAGTGTGTTTATTAACATGATATCAGAGCAATTGTGGTTTTCAACTAATAGTTCGGTATTTCCATGTCCTTTCATTCAACCCAGTTTAATTTTTCACAATAGTTTTAGTTGATAGACTTCTTTATGTGAACTTTCAACCAATTTTTTAGGGGTATATATATATAAACATCTTTGTATTTTTAGCTCTTAACTGAAGAGGTTCTCTGAACCTCCAACAAAGCATTAACAGTTCCAGAACAAAATAGCATTATTGTTTATAAATTATAATTAAAATGTACTGATTTTCTATTAAGTTATTTTTATAGATCAATTACAATAGGATCTTTCATTTTCTCCTAGGATTCTACTATCAAACTGTTGAGCAATATAATTAACCCATCTTTCAATAATAACACTGATTTTCACCACTCTTTAGCCCATTCAGTATAATACTTATAGCCTAACCTGATGTCATATAGATTTAGACAAAACAAACATGTTTGTGTTTTTATCTCTTAACTGAAGAGGTTCTCTGAACCTCCAACAAAACATTAACAATTGCAGCTGCTAAGCTCAACTTCAACCAGAACAAATTAACATTATTGTTTATAAATTATCGTTAAAATGTACTAATTTTTTATTATATTTTTTTATAAATCAATTACAATAAGATCTTTCATTTTCTTCAATTCTACTACCAAACTATTGAACAATATAGTTAACCCATCCTTCCATAATATAACTTATTTTCAACACCCTTTAGCCCAGTCAGTATAATACTTACTTAGCCTTACCTGATTCCATATTGAACTTTTCATGAATCAAGAGTAGCCTTCTCAATAAAAAGATTGTTTAGTCAAAAAACCCAAAATTCTTATTTAAGAAGATTTATTTCTATAATTGGATAGAGCCTCCGTCCTATTTCAGGTAAATAGACATCAACCTTTGTTTAACAGGTTTTGAAAATATTCGCGAGAGAAACTTTAGCAAACTTCATACTTGTAAAAAATCACCCATTCTGTTGCTCAACGTTTAACTCGACTAAATTGTATAACATAAAGGCCTAATGCAATTTCTTCCTATTCCTACTTATTGGTTCTTGGAACTAATTGAGTTTTATCATATTTGAAGTGTTAGGTACACTAAAGAACCAGCACAAAGGCAACAGCAGACAAATTAAATTGGAAGTTTCTATTTCGATTGGTAAGGATCCAAACTATTTTCAGTCTCCGAGTTGGATTATTTTTATGTAGTGACCACTTGGTGTTTCATTTACCTTTTCAGCTGGTGCAATCCTCCTTCTTATGCTGTCAATATTTATCTTTTACTATATTGGCTGCTGCAAAAGGCATTCCTCTTCTTCAAATATTTCTACAGCTACTGAAACTGGGCAAAATGAAAATAGGGTAGCATCAAAGTCAGAAACTGTAACCCTAAATGGAACAGAGCAGAAGCAGGAAGAACAGGAGAGATTGGATCAAGGGCTTTCACTGCCCATCTTGACAAACCTTTCACATGATGAGATAATTCAAATGAAAAGCTATTGTACCGACCATTACGAAATTGGGGAAGGAAGCTTTGGGAGAGTGTACTTGGGCAATTTGAAAGATAAAGATGTGGCTATAAAGCAATTAAAATCCACAGGGAGAGATAGCAAGAAATTGGTTGTAAATGAAGTCAGACTTTTGGAAGGTAAGGAGCATAAAAATATAGTCTCTCTAATTGCATGGTGCATTGAAGACAACACATTCTATTTGGTATATGAATATGTTAAGGGGTGCACTCTAGATGAATACTTGAGAGGAAGTTTGACACAGTTTTCTCTGAACTGGAAGCAATGCCTCAGGATAATATCAAGTATAGCTCAAGGGATGGAATTCTTGCATCTCAATAATATCATACATCTTGATATCAAACCTCAGAATCTTATGGTGGACATTAGAGATAAGGAGGTAAAACTTATAGACTTTGGGCTCTCAAGGCATGTGGATTGGGAGGGAACCCACAGATCAACAGACAGAATAGCAGGAACAAGAGGGTATTGGGCTCCAGAGTATTGTCTAAGCCACAAGCTCTCATACAAGCATGATGTTTACAGTTTTGGTATTGTGGTGTTGGAGGTGATAACTGGACAGAAGCATGTTGACGATGCGCGAGGCTCAAGCCAATTTCACATTCCAGACTATGTACGTTATATGATGGCTTCTAATCGCTTAGAGGAAGCTTTGGACGACAGGCTCAAAGCGGAAGGGTTTGATGAGGTTGATCTCATGGATGCCTCGGCTGTGTCATGTCCCCAATTTTCTGGTGACAGTTCGATTTAATTAATTTAATTAATGGTTGTCCAAGGACGACTAATTAGTTATTTTAATTAAATAAATAAATATTAAAAGATGACCTTGTATTTAATAAAGTGACTTTAGTATTTAATAAAGTGACTTGGAAAATATTTAATAAAGTCACTTGAGAGATAAGATCAAAAAAGGTTCTAGAAGTCTCTGGAGAGGATGGAGAAAAAGAATAAATAGGCACCCCGGGGCTCCATTCAAATCAAGCAGTTGATTATCTCTCTCTTTGTTTTTAGATTGTGATTCAGTCACGGGTGCATTGTGGAAACCTAGGGTTTTTGGCAATTGTCACAGTTGGCCATTGAGAATGATAACTCTCAATTGGTACGCGATTTTGAGGGTGTGAAATATCATCCGAATTATTGCAGATTGGAGGTGACATTCAGTCATTTCATCGGGGCGGAATTTGTGGCCTAAGGCCAAATTCGAAGGATTGATATTTGAAGATTTTAGTTTGCAAGCATCACGATATTCCATTGAGATCATTCTCGAGAAGCATCGGAGAACCAGATCAAAATTCGCAGATCACAGTCCAGCACTTCCGTATAAGGTTTGGGCCGAATTCCATTGTTTGATCGTTACGGAAAGGTTGTTGACATCTTTATTCCAAGAGACAGGAGGACTGGGGATTCAAGAGGATTTGCTTTTGTTCGTTACAAATATGCAGATGAGGCTGAAAAGGCAATTGAGAGGCTGGATGGAAGGAATGTTGATGGACGGGATATTGTTGTGCAGTTTGCAAAATATGGTCCAAATGCAGAAGTAATTCATAAAGGAAGGCTAAGTGCAGAGCCTCCTAGCTCGAGAAGATACAGGAGTCGCAGTCCTTGGCTTTCCAGGAGAAGATATGAACGACATAGATATCATGAAAGAGATCGAGAATATCGACGTCGAAGCCGGAGCCAGAGCCTGAGTCATAGCCGGAGCCAGACTCACAGCCAGAGCCGGAGTCAGAGTCGCAGCCGGGGCCGCAGTATCAGCCCTCGCAACCGTAGCAGGAGTCTAAGTTGGGAGAAAACAAGTGAGAGAAGGAAAAGATCTCTCAGTCCTATTGATAGTTCTCCTGTGCGCCGCAGTCGATCTCCACAGCGTCGAAGCCAAGATCAATCTAGCCCACCTGCTAGGTCTCCTGCCCGTACAAGTTTGTCGCCAAAGGCTCAAAGTGAATCTCCAATACCTAGTAATTCAGGATAATCATATAACTTGCAAAGCTGCTGTAGATCCACGTAGCATCATATGGCAGTGGTGTTCCAACTAGAAAAGTCTCGAGTACATCTGGAGTTAAACATGAGTGACGCATTGGTTGTTCATTATGTTCGAGGAGTCTTTGTTAGATGGTTAGTCTGATCACTTGAATTTTATTTCATTAATCTATAATTTTCAGTATTAGTGGGTTGGTTTTTTGGAGAGATGGCACCACATCCTGTCCATTGGGTGATGACTCTGAATCGAATCCGGTTATCCGATTACCAATAATAAAGAGTTATTAATCCTGACGGGGTTATTTCAGTGGTATCAGAGCCTGTTTGCCAACTATTTGACAAATTGCCACAGTTCAGTATTGGTTTTTAGTGACCTTTATAGCTAGGGTCATCTCAGTGGTATCAGAGCGGTTTTCTTGCCATCCTGTGGGGTGAGAACGAATTACATAGGTGATCAGCGCTTTACTTCAACCAAGATGGACAGGTACAACACAAAGTCTCCAAGGACACAATCTCGGACAAGTAATAGACACAGTATTCAGATTCGGAATTGTGGAAAGGAGGACTATTCAGGTATTCAGGACAAGCTCAGAAAGATCAAACATAACATGTCTGAACTATTGGTTAAACAGCACCGTATGCTTGATAGGTTGTCCGTCCCAGCTAAGGTGAGTAAATCAACTGGATTTCGTTTTGGCGAATCTTCTCACGAAGCGTTGACAGATACAATGAGAGATGTTACGAAGAACCTTAATGAGGAGTTCGAGAAACAAATGTGCAACCGGTCAGAGGTTTCAGTTCGATCACAGGAAGAAGCAGTGAAGGACACTACGCTGATAGATAGTAACTGTCAACTTGACACTCAAGTTGAGACAGTTGAATACGAGCTTTTCGAAGGTGATGTCTCAGGTACTCAAGGTAGTTTGGTTCCGACAAGCAATGATTACAGTAAGGTGAGTTCAGATGATGATGAAGATGTCATTGTGCATGGTGATGAGATACCTGGTGAAAATGAGCAGACATCGAGCATTCATGATTTTGCTGAGAGAGAGTACCAGGCTCAGTTAGATGCTTCAGCACATGAGGATGAGAATGGCAGTACTTCACATGATTTGTCCAGCCAGCTGAAGGTAAGCAAAGATAGTATTGTGGCTTCTTTATCTCATCATGACAGGATGCGGGAGATGTTAGAAGAGCACATCCAGATGATTCAGTTACAAGGAAGACATAAGGGAGTTCAGGCAAATTCTTCTTGCTGTGACTTACATGCAATTGATGAAGGAATGGGAACGACGAAGTTAAGCTATTTACATCTTCTATCAGATCGTGACCTTCTTCTAAGCCTCGCCAAAGACTATTCAGATGCCTTGAGGAGGAAGGAAGAAGAAGTTGTCAAGCTTTCTTGCGAGCTTGAGGACACTCGAGCAACTTTGGCGTTACAGGACTGGGAGAGACATAGGAATGAGCACGACATGGAGCTGAGCTTAAGTTCATCTCGCACTCAGTTTTTGACCGAAGAAGGATCATGTGAGGTTGCTGATAATGCTATGAGTTCATCTTGCATTCACATCCAGAATACAAGGACAATGGCAGACAGGTATGTGAAGTTAATTGGTATTGGTCACATTACTCAGGTAAGTAGTTTGCTTGAGTTACCAGCTGTTCCTTGTTTACGGATATGGACTCAAGAATGTTTTAGCAACGTCTGGGATTCAATTGACTGGAAAACACTTAATGGTAGTGATGATTGTTTAAATACTATCATGGACTGGATTAGCAGAACACCCGGTGTTGTCTTTCTTTGTGCCAGCAGCCTGACCGATGTTGGTATTAGTTTTTATGCACCGTTGTCGGGTTTGGTTCATATTTCCAGTCGACCATCCTTGCTGAAAGGTGTTGAAGATTTTTCATATTCGCCAGTGTGTACGGATGAGTCCCAGGATCGTTTTGACCTTGATGACATCCAGGAGGATGAAGTGGATAGTTTTGAAGATTCAGTTTCCTTGACAGATTCTTTGGGTACAGAAGAGTTTGATAGCAGAATTACAGATTTTGACACTCTGGATGTTGATATGAGTTTTGAAGTTGATTCAGAAAATATGGATAATAATAATCCAGAGACTAGTGTCTTTGAAGACATTCCCCCAGACAATGTGTCAGAAGGAGTTTATAGAAGACAGTCTAGCCAGAACCATCATGTGGTTAGCCAGTTGAAAGTTAGTGAGCGAGACATTGCTATCGCTTGTGAGCATTTTGATACTGCTCGTCAGTTGTTGGCTATTACTGGTTGGGGTTCTTCTATGACAGATGAGTCCAGCGGTGGTTACTTTTCTTTGGCAGAGATTCATGCCTTGCGTGAAGCTGTTCGGATTTTAAAGCAAGATTATTTACGATTGGTAGCCGACCGTGATCACTTGGTTGAGTGGGGAAGTACAGCCTATGAGGCACTCTTGGATCGTGAAGAGGAGGTGAGTGAGCTTTCCCAAGAGCTCATAGCGACTACTGAGGCATTAGAGGACACACAGCGAGATCTACAAAAGTCGCAGTTTCAGTTGAAGGAGGTGACCGTGGAGTTGGAGCATTTGCAGTCAAAACCGGCCCCAACACCAGTTCATTTGATTACTGAGGTGGATGATGGTAAGTACACTTCCGCAGTTACTACTAAGGAGCATATTGTTGAGGCTGACACACATATTCAGGATTTGGTAGTAGCTGGTCCTAATGAGTTTGGGATACCAGTAGAGTCAAGTCTCCAGATTGATTCTACTCAGATAGTTGATAGTGTGGTACAGTTGAGTACGCCACCCTTACAGGAGGACCCGATGTGGTGTAAAGGGGAGTATGTAAATGTTTCCTCATATAATTTTTACTGCACTGAACCGTTCATGAAGTATCTACTGAATAATGCATGTGTTCATTCAGACTCACATAAGGTGACAGAAGGTGTTCTCATCCGAGATACTAGTGTTATTCGCGGATTGGTTGAGAAGATTATAGGGGTCCTTTCTACTATGCTACCTCACAGGGATCTTGAGGAGGGGTTTGTTGAGCAGAATGCACGAGATCCTGTCCAGCCTACAGTCACCCGGAGTCAGAGATTGGAGCCATATGTTGATTACCAGTTCAGTGATGATGAGCTAGCAGCAGAATTTGGAGGTTCTTACTGGCATTATACGGTAGGGTACGCTCATCATTTCTCTTTTGACACAGAGATAGAAGATTTTATTTCACGCAGATGTAGATTGGCTCCAGTTTCTTATCATCCATTAGGGAATAGATTGGCACCATCTTTTGAAAATAAAATTTGTAGTAGCAAGTTACTCAGCCTGCAGCATCGACACACTCGGAGCAGTTTTTCAGAAATTGGATTTGATGGCAGTAATTCAGGTACCTATGGCTATTGTCATATCTACAATGCAGTTGGGTGCAGGTGTCTTTTTGACAGGAGCTTGAGTTTTGATAGAGTTGATGTTTCAGTTGGCTTGAGTTCCGCAGAATGGGTTCTTCTACTGACATCTACAGTTGGTTTTCAGACGATTTCATCAGAGTTGTCAGTTGTTTAGATGTTGAGTACAGTTTCTCAGTTACTGGTATTGATGATTGTTCCACGGGAGTATGATGTGGATTGGGATGATACACAGGTTTACATTTGGGACCCAGGCATACTGATTGGTTCATGGTTCAGCCATTGCTTGGGGACAAGCAATTTCAGGAAGGGCGGACTGTCATGTCCCCAATTTTCTGGTGACAGTTCGATTTAATTAATTTAATTAATGGTTGTCCAAGGACGACTAATTAGTTATTTTAATTAAATAAATAAATATTAAAAGATGACCTTGTATTTAATAAAGTGACTTTAGTATTTAATAAAGTGACTTTAGTATTTAATAAAGTGACTTGGAAAATATTTAATAAAGTCACTTGAGAGATAAGATCAAAAAAGGTTCTAGAAGTCTCTGGAGAGGATGGAGAAAAAGAATAAATAGGCACCCCGGGGCTCCATTCAAATCAAGCAGTTGATTATCTCTCTCTTTGTTTTCAGATTGTGATTCAGTCACGGGTGCATTGTGGAAACCTAGGGTTTTCGGCAATTGTCACAGTTGGCCATTGAGAACGATAACTCTCAATTGGTACGCGATTTTGAGGGTGTGAAATATCATCCGAATTATTGCAGATTGGAGGTGACATTTAGTCATTTCATCGGGGCAGAATTTGTGGCCTAAGGCCAAATTCGAAGGATTGATATTTGAAGATTTTAGTTTGCAAGCGTCACGATATTCCATTGAGATCATTCTCGAGAAGCATCGGAGAACCAGATCAAAATTCGCAGATCACAGTCCAGCACTTCCGTATAAGGTTTGGGCCGAATTCCATTGTTTGATCGTTACGGAAAGGTTGTTGACATCTTTATTCCAAGAGACAGGAGGACTGGGGATTCAAGAGGATTTTCTTTTGTTCGTTACAAATATGCAGATGAGGCTGAAAAGGCAATTGAGAGGCTGGATGGAAGGAATGTTGATGGACGGGATATTGTTGTGCAATTTGCAAAATATGGTCCAAATGCAGAAGTAATTCATAAAGGAAGGCTAAGTGCAGAGCCTCCTAGCTCGAGAAGATACAGGAGTCGCAGTCCTCGGCTTTCCAGGAGAAGATATGAACGACATAGATATCACGAAAGAGATCAGGAATATCGACGTCGAAGCCGGAGCTAGAGCCTGAGTCATAGCCGGAGCCGGACTCACAGCCAGAGCCGGAGTCGGAGTCGCAGCCGGGGCCGCAGTATCAGCCCTCGCAACCGTAGCAGGAGTCTAAGTTGGGAGAAAACAAGTGAGAGAAGGAAAAGATCTCTCAGTCCTATTGATAGTTCTCCTGTGCGCCGCAGTCGATCTCCACAGCGTCGAAGCCAAGATCAATCTAGCCCACCTGCTAGGTCTCCTGCCCATACAAGTTTGTCGCCAAAGGCTCAAAGTGAATCTCCAATACCTAGTAATTCAGGATAATCATATAACTTGCAAAGCTGCTGTAGATCCACGTAGCATCATATGGCAGTGGTGTTCCAACTAGAAAAGTCTCGAGTACATCTGGAGTTAAACATGAGTGACGCATTGGTTGTTCATTATGTTCGAGGAGTCTTTGTTAGATGGTTAGTCTGATCACTTGAATTTTATTTCATTAATCTATAATTTTCAGTATTAGTGGGTTGGTTTTTTGGAGAGACGGCACCACATCCTATCCATTGGGTGATGACTCTGAATCGAATCCGGTTATCCGATTACCAGGAATAAAGAGTTATTAATCTTGACGGGGTTATTTCAGTGGTATCAGAGCCTGTTTGCCAACTATTTGACAAATTGCCACAGTTCAGTATTGGTTTTTAGTGACCTTTATAGCTAGGGTCATCTCAGGCTGTGGCAAAATTAGCCCTAAAATGTGCAGAAACAAAAAAGGAAGAGAGACCTGATATGAGCTATGTTGTTAGGTTACTCAGTACCATGAGCAAAGAAAACTCTGAAGTAAGCTCATCTGAGATAGGCAATTGATCGTAGTAACATAATTTTTATTTTTGTGTAGAGTAGATTTTAACTTTTGAATTTTTGACTATTTTTTGTGCAAATTATTTATGGTACTAATAGTACTATTGTATTCACTTTTTCCAATCTCTTTTTGGAGGTTGGGTCTCACTATTTTAAAAGATGTTTAATAAGAAAATTAATATTATTATTAAATCAAAATTTTAAAAATCATTATAAAAATATATATTATATTTATATAAACAAATAATCTCACCTACATATATAATTTTACTAACATTATTATTTTAATGACTTAACTGAAATAAATAATTTAAGTTAAAACATTACTCTCTATTATATTTTATCAATTATATTTTTTGACAATATATACAAACTTTTACAATTTTATTAAAATTGGTAAAAATATATTTTTAAAATTGAAATAAAACTGTAACAACTTTTTTCTAAACTATTTACTATAACTAAATGGCAAGTACATGTCATTATGTGGCACTTGTTTTTAAATTTGAACTTTTGAAATTGATTGTGTAACATTTGACAAAAAATAATATAATAGTTTTCCTCAACAAATATTCTTTTTTTAAGACATAGAGTGGACTTCAACCACCTAGGCTATGCTTATGGTATTAATATTTCTTGAAGTGCATAATATTCTATAGACTTCTCATTGTTTCTATATTGGTAATTTTCTAATCGTAGCTTTTAACAAATATTCAAAGTGAAATTAATGGTCAACAAGTGCCACATAGTGGCCTACACTTGCCTTATTTGTAATTATTTGTATTTATAAATATCAAATACAAATTATAATTTTTTAAAATAAATTTAAATTTAATCTATTTCAATAAAAAATATTGTGAAAAGTGGAAAAAAGTTTATAATTCATAAATTCTTAAGTATAATTATAAATGAATAAATAGAATAGTGTAAAAAAATTATTATATTCACATTACCTCATTGGTTAACTACAAGTTCATCTGTACTATTTCACTTATATATACTTATAAAATAACCTTTACAAGGTAAAAAAATTGTCCATATTATTAAATTTATTAAGTATCAAACATTTGTTATAGTATTTGATTTTGTACATTAACCAAAACATATTGAGGGAAAAACTCAAACTTGCATTAACCTTGAATCTAACTGAAAATATTGCATTATGAAGACCCTCCAAAAAAAGGGCTCCTATAGCACAAAGTTCACCAAATCATATAATTTGTATGAAATATTAAATTTGTAAATGAATAAATAAACTTTAGAAAAAATTTAATTATTCAAAAATCATTACTTGTGATTGGTAGATACATTTTGAACTAATTGAGTAATTTTGCAAACTGAATACAATAGTACGTTGCCTACGAAAAGTACAATAATATAAAATATTAATAATGTGCATTTTAGAATAAATCAATGCTTATAAGGGAAAGCTTGTCAAATAATACTATTATCAATTTTAAATTAAGATAATTACTGATTAGTTTTGTATTTGAATGAAATGCATGATAAAATTATGGTACTTTCTAATTTTTAGATTTGTTTATGTTATTAATACTTCAACCAAATAATTGTTGAAGATCAAGTCTTTTATTACTCATAAAGTACAAAGTAGTATTCTACAAGTTTTATAAAAAGTTTACTTTCTTTCAATTGAATAAATGTTGTACACATTTCATTTTTAATAGTTAGGCAAAATCACATTTACAAATTGATTAGAATACTTATGAGCTTACATTATCCTATTTTTTTAGCATTATTCTAATCACCAAGAATGAACAAGAATAACTTAAACACTATGTAGACATATGTATGTGCATATGCATGCATGAATGATTTAAAAAACTAGAGTAATGTAAGCTGATGTAACTATGTATATATTAATCTAATTCTGAAGATAATTTGATTATGAAAATATCTAGAATTAAGAGAGGACATAGTAGCATCCTATTACTATGATGATAAAAATAAAATTAACCATTCTTCTTGATTATTTGTTCAATAATCTCTTGAACTATCTCACATTAAGATTTCCTAACCCAAGTGAAACTTTTTGATGTAGAACCTTGGGGAAGCAATACTTGTCCACACACAAACCACTCAAAGGATTCACCAAACAACTACTCTTTAAGACATCAAATGCTTCACTCCCTTTGGTAAAAATTCTCACATCAAATGTCTTATTATACGCACATGTCAAGTCACAACTTCAAATCACTCCTTACTACTATTGGTTCACTTTGACACTTTAACCCAACTTTTCATCTTGATACAACTACTCACATAAAATGTATTTATGGAAGCCACTATACATTCCAGGCTTAAACCTTGATATATAGTGTATACCTACTCCAATCTTCAAGGAAATGGATTAGAATTTACCAAACATTGTATTATGACATGTTAGGGTACTAACATGATACCAAAAATCCACCAATTAGATCTCACCAAAGTTCCAAGGATAAAATACCTAGTAGATGCCTATTTTGCTACTAGCCTTACTTCAGAGGTTTTTGACTCACAATTCTAAAAACTTCCAAGAAAACCACAAAAAAAATGTAGTTTGGAATATCCTTTTACACATAACATACATCAAAATGGGATTTTGAATGCTCGATATAGGGTCCAAGATATTGATCAATTGCATAGACATACTAGGTCAATTATGACACTTTTAAAAGGAACTCTTTTGTTTTAGACTGACAATTCAAAACCAATCATTGGAGTACCTCTTTGCATACACAAACCTATCAAGACATTTCATACTTATTTTTTGCCCAGAGACATATTATCCTTTTTAAAATCCAAGGGGTGGACTGTGCTCATTTTAGCTATTTTTTTTAATTTGAAAGAAGCATTGGAAAAATTTTCTTGAGCCTTATCCAAATTCTTTATTATTTTCATCATTATTTCTCAAAGGTACATGTGTTTCTCAAACTAAATCCATTTTTTATCTCTTCTTACTTAGGCATTCCTACTAGAAGTTAGGGTTCAATTTTTTGCATTGTGGGACATGTTTTATATATATATATATTATAACATTTTTTTTACATCAGTAAACAAGAACTTTTTCAAAAAAAAATTCAACACCTTTTAAAATAATGGCCAAGATCTCTTCTTGTCTAGAACTTCTGAACCGTCATAACTATCACACATGGAAGATGTTGATGACATGACTTCTCCAGTCAATAGAGTTGTGGTCTTGTTTAGATGTAATGCAACTTGTTTTACATAAGCCTTTTGAGGTCATGCAACATAGGAACAAGATGGGTTAAGCAATGGGCTTGATTTCTTTATAGGTATCCAATAGTCTACAGTTTCATCTTGATGGGTGCAATACCCCTCTAGAAATGTGGATCAAGCTTGATGGCTTCTTTGGTATAGTAAATGACTTTAGGGAACTTCAGACCAAGGCAGAGCTTACCTCTCTTATATTAGATTCTTTTCATTCTATTGAGGACTTCTTGATGAAGTTCAAACAACATAGCTTTATTGTAGGGTTATGGGAAAACTGAGACTAACAATGAGTGCATTTACTTGATTCTTTCTAAGCTTCATGGAAACTTGTAGATTTTTGCTTCTACCTTCTATTCCACCAAAGATTCTTTGGGTAGTAGATTGACCATGCCATCCTTTGAGGATTTTTTTGATCATTTGACTCAAGAGAAAGCGAAGCTCTCTCAGTTGGATTCTCTCATAGGCTCATAGACTTATGCATTGGTAGCCTGACCATCTTCTAGGATGAAGGAGAAGACATAGAAATAACATTCTATAGAATCTCAGATTGATTCTAGCCCTCACAGTTCATCAGGGCCACCTCCTTCTAAAGGGGGTAAACCAAATCCAAAAAGACTGAAGTTTTCTTATCATAATAAACTTAATCATGATGAGTTACATTTGTACGAGAAGAATTTAGATGGCTATGCCAAATAGGTTTCAAATTTGACTACTCTCCTTTAGAAAAGCAACATTGATATTCCTTCTACTTCTCATAGATCATCTTTATTGTCATCATTTTAGTTAGATGGTAAAGATATAGGAAAGGATCATGCATTATGTACAACTACTACTCCAAATTCTTCTATATGGTTACTAGATTCAGATACTTCATACCATATGGCATCTTTTAAGGATTTGTTCTCTTCTTTTGAGGCTTCTCCTACTCCACACATTTTGATGAGGAAAAACACTGTTATAATTGTATGAGGGAAATGATATATTGACATTGATGATATTACATTTCATGATGTACTTTGTGTTCCATCTTTATCCTCTAACCTTCTCTGTATTTATCAAATTACACATATTGGGATAGGGAAGATAGTTGAGTTTGCATGTAAGATTTAGTGCACATCAGGTATAGTGAGATAGGAAATATTGTTACTATAGGGATTGTTAATCACTCTTCCCACCTATACTCTTTCCCTAATATTGGTCCACCATCTCCACTATCGGGGACTCACTATATCTCTTCATGAGAGACAACTAAGGTGAAGTCAAGTTGCTTGAACTTATGTGTTGTTCCTTAGACTAGTGTTGTGACTTCCACACCTTCACCTCATGTTCAAATTCCATCTATCACACATGATTACTCTTCAACATTGCTTATATTTATAGCTTGATTCATCAATCCACCTACTACAATTGTTGGGGATATATCAGAGGACACACATCTCTTCTTAGATGATAGATTCAACAGATTCCTTATCCCACCTCCATTAGAGATTCCATTTTAGGGTTCTCATGCATTCTCCTTTGAGCATCAACTAGGATTTCTATCTTCATCTTACATTCAAGGGTTTTACCCTCCTTGCTCACTACTTTTGTTTCTTTTAGATTGGAGCCACATTGGTATGTTCATTGACATAGGAGTACTATCATTCTAGGGGGGCTATGAAGTCTCAAGATTCTATCATAGGGGCTTTTATTGTATTTATTGTCTTTGAGAGAGCCTCTTGAGATACTTCATTTTTTCATCCTTTTCTATCTCTTTTTAGAGTAGATTTTTTCCCACTGGGTTTTCTCTATTTCTCCATTTCATAGAGATTTGGTTGTGATTGGGTTACCTCATCAAGCATTGCTACCAACACCTAAGTTTTCTTTCAGTATTGTGTTGTTTCTTTTCTTTTTCTGCATTGTTTGTAGCTAAACGGTTTCTCATGTTGGGGGAGGGGTGTTAAAGTAAAGCATTAATTTAATTTAATTTATTAAATTACCTTTACTCCCTTCTTAAGATTTCACTTTATGAACTTTGCATTTCTGTTAAATAATTAATTAGTAATCATTAAATGTTATTTACCTATTAGGGTTTCCCTTTTAGGTTTTCTACCTCCTTCTACAAGGATTGATCTTTTGTAATTATCTCTCATCTTTTCAATTTGATAATTTATAGTTCTCATATTTTTAGAGAAAAACCTTTTCGTCTTCTTTACTTTTTCTTCTTTATGAAAGGTTCTTACATGCAAGTGTTCTTTGGGTTTTGTGGATTTGTATTGCTCAAATCCTTTAGTTCTATCATTGTGATTAGTTAGGACACCCTACATATAGGTGCTCAAAAAAGGCTCAACTTCCAAAGGAAGCACAAAAATGGTCAACTATGTGCAAGAAGAATCTAGTAGTAATAACAAACCCTTTGAGTTACCCCTAGAATCAAAAGAAGGGGGAAACCTAATGATCAAGAGGACCTTGATCAAGGAATCCATAAGGGAAGAACCAAGTCAAAGAAGGAAACTCTTTAGAATCAGATGTAAAATCATGGGGAAGGTCTATAGAATCATCATTGACTCAATATCAACAAATAACATAATCAATGAAGTGTTAGCAAATTGAAGTTAAAAAGAATCCCACATGTCAACCCATATAAGGTCACATGGCTCAACAATGGAAAAAATATATTGGTTGGAGATGAAGCATGGGTAGAGTTCACGATAGGGAGGTACAAGGATATAGAGCTATGTCATATTCTTCCCATGGATGTATACCACCTTCTACTTGCAAGGCCATGCAAATTTGATAACCAAGCCATATGTGATGGAACCAAAAATTCCTACTCATTTAAGAAGAATGGGATTAATTTCAGGATTCAATCCTTAATAGAAGAAGGAGAGATGATTACCTCAAGTCCAAGTGCACTCATGGTTGGTGGGAAAGAGTTCTTAAATACCCTAGATGAAGGAGATTGATTTGGGGTTTCCTTGGTTTTGAAACCTAAAGATGAAGCTACTATCAAGAAAACAAATATACTAAGGGAAGTACAAGAATTTCTTAAAGAGTACAAATCTATTGTTAGTGATGGAAAACCGCACCTCCTAAGAGACTTGTTAGCTACCAAATAGACTTTATTCTAGGTGCTACCTTACCCAACAAGGTTTCCTATAAGATGACTCCTCAACAAAGTGTGGAAATTGAAAAGCAAATTTAAGAGCTCCTACAAAAAGGACTAATTAGGAAAAACATTAGCTCATGTGTGGTCCCTACTATTTTAGCACCCAAGAAAGGAGGAACTTGGGGGCTTTGTACTAATTCTAGAGCCATTAATAGAATCACCACTAGGTATATGATCCCAATACCTAGAATTGAAGATCTAATGGACTATTTATGGGGAGTAGAATATTTCACCAAGATAGACTTGAAAAGTGGCTACCACCAAATTAGAATAAATGAAAGGGATGAGTGGAAAACATCCTTCGAAACTACATAAGGTTTGTATGAATGGCTTGTAATGCCATTTTTCTTATCCAATGCTCCATCTACTTTTATGAAGCTAATGAATGAGGTCTTGGAAAATTACATTGGTAAGATGACATATTAATTTTTAAAAAAATAAAAGAGTAGAATATTAAGCATTTACAAATTACTTTTATGAAATTGCATGAAGAAACGAAAATGATAAACTTGGAGAAATATGACCTTATGAAATACGAGCTAGTCTAACTTGGATTTTCTTTGTCTCAAGGTAATCTCCAAATGGATCAAGACAAGGTGGATGCTATTCTAAGTTGGCCTGCTTCCAAAACTGCATTAGATGTAAGAAGCTTCGATTGTTTGGCCCAGTATTATAGAAATTTTATCAAGAATTTTAATGGCATATGTGCTCCTATGTTGGATACAATCAAGGATAGAATGAAAATAAAGTTTCATTGGACCCCATGAGATGATCATGGTTTTGAGACACTCAAAAAGAAGATAGTAGAACTGTCTACACTAGTGCTTCCTAGTTTTGAGAAACTTTTCCAATTAGAGTGTGATGCCAGTAATGTAGCCATTGGGGTTTTTCTAACCTGAGAAGGAAGGCCAATAGCTTTTCATAGTGAGAATATAAATGATGCAAAGATGAAGTACTCTTCCTATGACATAGAGTTATATGCTCTAGTCAAAACTCTAAGGAAGTAGAGGCACTATTTTCTCCCAAATGAATTTTTTGTGTACTTAGATAACTGAGCCCTAAAATTCCTTAACTCCCAAGATAAGCTCAGCAAAAAGCATATGAAATGGGTAGAATACCTAGAAGCCTACACATTTACCATAAAACATAAGAAGGGGGTACAGAAAAAGGTTTTTGATGCATTGAGTAGAAGACTCCTTATAGTCCAAGAGATTCAACACAAAAGCATATTCATTGATAGATTCAAAGACCTATATGTTGATGATGAAGATGTTACCCACATCTACAAAGTAACAAGGTGTTTAAGAACATTTTTCATGGTATGTTTTCTAATTATACATTGCAAAATGATTTATTGTTTAAGGAGAGTCATCTTTGTGTTCTTATAGGGTACATGAGGGAAAATTTGATCCAAGAAAAGCATAATGGGGCACTTAGTGGTCATTTTGGGGTCAACAAAACTCAAGAACTTGTTAATAGGTTCTACTTTTGGCCTAAGATAAATAGGGAAATTAGAAATTATATTGAAAGTTGTATATTGTGTCAAAAGGAAAATGAAACATCCACCAATGTTGGTCATTATCAACCACTCCCAATTCCTAGAAGACCATAGGAGTGAATAAGTATGGATTTTGTAGTTGGCTTACCAAAGACAAGACAAGGTTATGATAGCATTTATGTGATTGTGGGTAGATTTAGTAAGATGCCCCATTTTGTCCCTTGCAAGACCATACATGATGCTTATCAAATTTCTCACTTTTTTTTTCTAAGAGCTGGTTACGATCCAAGGATGCCTATGAGAATTTTTTCAAATAGGGACACCAAGTTCATGAGTAACTTTTGGAAGACAGTGTGGAGAAAGCTTTGAACTAATTTTTCTTTTGGCTTTGCCTATCACCCATACATAGCTGGCCAAAAAGAGGTGGCTAATAGAAGTCTTGGAAACTTTATGAGTGTCTCACAAATGGGTATGGCTAGACATGGGACCAACTCATTGGACAGGATGAATATGCCTATAATGACATAGTGAATAGATCAACTAGTAACAGTCTTTTTGAAATTGTTTATGGTTTACATCCTAGAGGATATATTTGAGTTAAGAGAGTTGAAGGATGGAACACATGGTAGTGGCTATGCTGAGGACTATGCTATGGTATGGAACACATGGTAGTGGCTATGGTAGTGTCTCACAAAGGGGTATGGCTAGACATGGGACCAACTCATTGGACAGGATGAATATGCCTATAATGACATAGTGAATAAATCAACTAGTAACAGTCTTTTTGAAATTGTTTATGGTTTACATCCTAGAGGATATATTTGAGTTAAGAGAGTTGAAGGATGGAACACATGGTAGTGGCTATGCTGAGGACTTTTCCCAATCCATGGGGGAGTTCATGAAAATGTAAGGAAGACAATAACTAAAAATACTCACAAACTAAAGAAAAAGTTGGATGCATAAAAAATGAATGTTCAATTTCAAATAGAAGATCTTGTGATGGTGTTTCTAAACAAAGAAAGGCTGTTAAAGGGGTTACCACATATGTTATAGATGAGAAGAATGTTTCCTTGTAAAATACTTGCAATGTATGGTAATAATGCCAATAAAGTTAAGCTCTTTGAAGACATAGGATTTTCACCCATTTTCAATGTTGCAAATTTGATTTCATAAAAAAGACCTCTTAAAGATGCTGATCATAACCTTCAAGAGATTACACAAGATGTAGTAGACTTGAGTCTAACTCATGCTCCACCTCTAACAATAGCTCAAATCCTAGATTCAAGGGTCTACAAGAAGACTAGGAAGAAGGACTACCTAGAACATCTGACCAAATGGCTTGGTAAGGATGATGTTGATATTTCTTGCATAATTGAAGAAGACTTCAAAATGTTGGGCATTGACCTAAACCACCTCAATCCAAGGATGGGATCACTTTTTTATTTGTTTTGGGGAGTATGGTACAAGAGCACCTAGTTAAAGCTCCTTGTTTTGATTTCTAATTTTTATTTTGGCATGTAATAACTCTATCCAAGTCAAGAGTGTGAGTTTTTTCCTTTCAACATAATGTTTTAGTTTATTCCTAGGTGGAGTTAGCTAGGTTCAATCCATTCTAGGACGTTTTGGTTTGCTTGCTTTTCGTTGCTTGTGTTAAGAGTTATGGGTCTAGGACTATAATAGCATGAGGTTGATATGGTTTTAACTTTTCTTTTCCTCCATGATGTTTTTCTATTCCCTTGCATGGTTTGGAGAGCCTACATACAATGTGGAGCAAAAGATGAGAAAATTGTCAAAAAGATGTCAAATCTTGAAAAAGTTTTCAAATGGGGAAAAGTGGTCAAAAAATTGTGGATTAATCCTATAAAGGCCAAATAATGTGTAGAAATAATAAATGGACCATGCTAGACCTACTTGGAAGGTTCTAAGTGATAAATGTTTAAGAAGTGCAAAAATGCAAAAGTTGTTAGCAATTTTGAAAAGTTGCTTGACAACATTTGAGCAAGAAATGAGCATGTCATGGATTTAGGATTGATAGTTAATATAAGTATCTAAAACCTCTTGGTAAAAATTTAAAACCATTAAATACACTCAATTTAGAGATTGGAGATTGTAAAAAAGAAGTTTTGATATTCGAATCCATGAATTTTGCTCCAATTTTGACATTACTTATTTTAGATTACATGATCACAATTATGGATTGACGTTCAAGTTTTTGAATTGGATTATTGATTTTTATTCTGGTGCAATTTTTTATTATTATAGATTACTAGGTTGTAGAAATTCATTTGATCATCTTGTGGAAATCTTTTGTAAACAGACCATGTGTTGTTCCAATCTTTGCAATTTTTATAAAAATGGCTCCCCCATGAGTTCCCACCATGGATTCATCATAGCCTTAAGGGGAATGTAAGTGAAGCCTATGTATGTATATATATATTATGGTTCCCTAGAGTGTTGGTTAATCAATTTTAATGTGATGCTTTAGGGAAGTCACGTACACTTGGTTAGGCAATCACAACGTTGGCAAGAATCTTTTGAAGGTTTGAATGTGTTAGATAATTCAAACCATGAATTGAAAAATGGAGAGGGGTGAGTGATGATTTCATATGCAAGAGGGAAAAGTTTCAAAGAAATTTTTATTAGGGGTATGAGCAAATTCTAGTTAGCATTGTTACTTTCAATGTGAAACCCTTCATTACAGGCATAAAAATTTCTTCCATGTGTATGGATGACTTGTGAACCTGAGACCCACAAAATCCTTTAGGTTTCCTAGAAGGTTAATCAAATCCATAGTTTTTTTCTCACCTTCTTGAGATAAATTTAGAGCTATGGTCGAAAAACCCAAGCAAGGGGGCTAATTCAATTAGGCCTATTTTTACAATTTTTGTGTAGATGAAAATAACTTTAGAGAAATTTGTTTGATTTGAGTTTAGTATCCCAGGAGAAGTCTAAAATCTCATGTTTGAGCCACTCACTCCATGTACTTGTGGAAATGAACAAGATGAATCAAGAATTGAAGTTGGCAAGTTAGTTTGCAAAGGCATTTGGTGAAGAAAAAAGAAAAAATCCTTTGTCTAAGTAGGTAGTGAGTACTTAGTTGATAGGATTGAGATCCTCTAGAGTTTAGTGTATTAAATTGAACCCTAATAGACTAAAGGAAATCTTGAGAAAGCCCTAGAGAAGATAAGGACTAAGTAAGAAAACTATCTAATCTTACAACATGGAAAATGATGCAAGAGCATCCAGTGGTGTAAGGGCAATCTTGTATCACCCAAAAATATGCTTAGTGTTAGTTTTTGTTTAAAGTGTTTTCATTTCTGGATACCCATTTGGGTCAAATAAAGATTCCAACTCTCATAGTTCCACTATTGGTTTTCTAGGTTAGAGTTTTTGAGCACCTTGGAATATGTGCCAGTGTAGAAAATGGGTTATTTTGTAATTGAGCCATAATTATGACAAGTTAGAGGATTTAAGTTGGAGGGATGATTATATTTGTAATTTAAAACACACCAAAAAAAGAATCAGGTCAAAAGGCTTTACGGTTTGAAAGTTATTGTAGTTTTAAGTTGCCTAAAGGCCTCCTAAGAGTGCTTTTGAGTCAAGTTTGAAGCATTAAATAACCTTTTATAGGCCCATAAAATGGAGAACAAGATAACCTATTCCATAGGGCTTTAGAGCACTTTGATATCTTTTTAAAAATGTAACTGGTTCGTCAATCAGAACCCCAGATCAAAAGTTATGCCTCTTGAAAGTTGGACTACCATTTCTGGATTATTCTAATTTTACAATGGCTTCTAACATGATTTCTAGAACCTTTGTTTTGGTGATGGATGTGAAGTGGCATATTTTGGAATGTATTCCTAACCCTAAACCTAATTGCAATTTATTTAAGAACATTTCTGGCATTGTAAAGGTAGTTCTTGGTGGAGTTTGAGAGAAGGTACTATGAGGAGGATTTTTTCACCAAGCTTTGACCATTGTAAGCCCATAGGGCATGTCTTTGGGTGTGTTTACATGCACTGAATGTAGTAGCATATTTTACTGATAATAATATTCCCCTTTCCCTTGTTGCATTCATTCTAGTTGTGGTTTGTGTCTTTATCAAGTGGTATTAGAGCAGGTTTTCCTAAGTGTGTAGTCAGAGTGCCGATTATGAGGCAGTTTGCACCAGGACTGTGGTTGTGGGTTTGAGACAAGAAGATGCCTCCACAAAGGTAGTGTGGTGGAAGGGCTAGAGTTATTACTCCTGAGGCTCGAGCCCTCTAGAGACAATTCCAAGCATTATAGGAGGAGATCCATAGAGGGATGAATGTTGCCATAGGCGATGAAAGTGAGGAAGAAAATGAAGAAGAAGGAAATATTGGGCTAGAAGGGGAAGAAGAAAAAGAAGTCCTAAACTAGGTAGAGGAGAGGATTTTTAGGGCCATTGCTAAGCTTGGAAAAATACCTAAAATTGACATGGGTATGTTTTCAAAAACTCTAAACCTGAATGAGTTGATTGACTAGATTAATGAACTAGAGGAATATTTTGAGTATGAGGATATTGAGGACCTAGATAGGGTTAAGTTTGTAAAGGCCAAAATGAAAGGTCATGCCAAAATTTGGTGGCAAGAGGTTCAGTTGGAAAGAAATAGAAGAGGAAAAAAGAAAATCACAAGATGGGATCACATGGTGGACAAACTAAAGAAGCAATTCATTCCTATTGATTATGAGCTTGATTTGTTCAAGAAAATGCAAGGGTTAAAGCAAACAGAAAAATTTGTCCAGAAATATATAGAGGAATTTTACCAAGTTCTTATTAGGGTAGGGCATGTAGAAGCAAACAAGGAGAAGGTTGCTCGTTACCTTAGTGGGTTAAGACCTAGCATTCAAGAGGAGTTAAGTCTGGTTAGAATGACTAGCATTGAAGAGGCATACCAATTTGCCTTGCGAGTTGAGGAGAAGCTAAAAAAAAGGTCTGATGGAAGGGAAAGAGGGTGTGGTCAAGGAGGAAGGGGGTTGGTAGGTCATTTGGAGGCCGAAATGAGAACTAGAGAAAAAATTAGGATGTGGGTACTAGCTAAAACTAGAGGAATGAGGGTTTCAACCACTCCAATGATCAAAAATTTGGAGATCAAAGAGGAAGAGGTAGAGGACATGGACAAGGTTCGAGATTGTAATGAAGAAGGTCATTGTGCCTTTGAATGCCCTCAACACCAAGGAAGTACAAATAGGAGAGCTAATGGACAAACAAGGGTTGCTCATATGGATGAGGATGCACAATCATCACATTTAGAGGATGCAGAAAGAGGACAGGTTCTAGTAAATGAAAGGTTCTTACTAAGAAGTGAGATTGAACCTAAGAAAAGGAGGAGTTTGTTTTGTATGAAATGCAAGTGCGAGGGTAAATGTTGTGATGTGATTTTTGATGGTGGAAACACTAATAACTTGGTGTTAGAAGAGATGGTCTAAAAGCTAAAGCTAAAGAGGGAGAAACACCCCCAACCCTATCAGATTGCTTGGGTGAAGGATGATCATAATGTCCTGGTTAGTGAACAATGTCTGTTGAAGTTCAAGATTGGAAGTTACCATCATGAGGTTCTCTATGAAATCATTCCAATGGATTTTTTCCATTTATTATTAGGAAGGTTGTGGTAGTTTGATAGGCATGTTGTACATGATGGTCATGCAAATACACTCTCTAATAAAGGATGGAGTTCATCACAAACTAAAGCCTTTGATAAAGAAAGATGAAAAGCTATGGAGTAGCGCTAGGGTACATCTTGTTGATGGAAGAATTTTTTTGGATGGCATGAAACATCAACGTATGTGTTATGCTTTGATTCCTAGAAAAGATAAGGAAGGAAGTAGTGAAATTCCACTTGAAGTTTCATTCCTATTAAGTGAGTATGGAGATGTCATCTCTGATAATGTATCAGAATGGTTGCCACTAGTAAGAAAAATTAGTCATTAAATAGATTTAATCCCTAGAGCTAGTTTGCCAATTAAGGCTGCTCATAGGATGACTCCTACTAAAACTAAGGAGCTAAATAGACAAGTTCAAGAGCTATTGAGGAAAGGTTTGATTCGAGAGAGCCTAAGTCCATGTGTAATACCTGTTGTGATGGCACCAAAGAAGGATGGAGAGTGGAGAATGTGTACAAACTCTCAGGCTATAAATAGAATAACCATCAAGTATTAGTTCCCTTTGCCAAGAATGGATGATCTTATGGGCTGTTTGAGTGGAGCTCAGTACTTTGCAAAGACAGATCTCAAGAGTGGCTATCACCAAATATGAATACAAGAGGGAGATGATTGGAAGACTACATTCAAGACCAAGGAGGGTCTATATGAGTGTTTAGTTATGCCCTTTGGACTGACCAATGTGCCAAGCACCTTCATGCAGCTTATGAATGAGGTACTAAAGAAAATCTTAGGAAAATTTATTATTGTATATCTAGATGATATTTAATTTTTAGAAATTATTTGGATGAAAATTTATTGCACATTCATAGTGTCCTTGAAAGGTTGAGAGAAGAAATTTTTTTGATTAATGTGAAGAAGTCTACCTTTGTCAAAAAGGTGTTAGTCTATTTGGGGTTTGTTGTATCAGTTGAGGGTCTCAAAATGGATTCGGAGAAGGTAAAGGCCATCTTGGAATGGCCTACTCCAAGGTCTAGTATTGAGGTAAGGTCATTCCATGGTCTAGTTCATTTTTACAGGAGGTTCATTAGAAATTTCAATGGCATATGTGCACCCCTAACTGCAACAATGAGGGGGAATAGAAAAGAGTTCAAGTGGACTATAGGAGCTGCAAGGAGTTTTGAATTGTTGAAGAAGAAGGTGACAGAACGACCTATGTTGGCACTTCCTTATGTCAATAAAGTGTTTTGGTTGGATTGTGATGCTAGTGGCAGTGCTATTGGGGTTATATTGAGCCAAGAAGGTAAGCCTATTGCCTATTTTAGTGAAAAATTGAATGATACAAAGAAGAAGTATACTGTTTATAATCAAGAGTTCTATGCAATAGTTCAAGCCTTAAAGAAATGGAGGCATTATTTATTTCCAAAAGAATTTGTCTTGTATATTGGTCACTAGGCATTGTAGTACCTTAATAGCCAATGTAAATTGAATCAGAGACATTTGAAATAGGTAGAGTTCATGCAAAGCTATACATTTATGTTGAAATGTTGAAGATCTAATAGGTTAGTAGATGCATTGAGTAGGAGACAATTTTTGTTGATAGTAATATAGGTTGAAGTGTTTGGGTTTGATGAACTCAAGAATCAATACCCCGAGGATCTTGATTTTGCTAAACCATGGAACGCTTGTAAAGAACCTGTTACTCTAGACAAGACCAAGTGGATAGATTATTTAATTTAGAATGGTATGTTGTTCAAGGGTAGTCAATTATGTATTCCAAGGAGTTCTATGAGGGAGAATTTGATCAAGGAGAAACATAGTGGAGGAATCGAAGGACACTTTGGTCAAGATAAGACTATTGCCATTATTAGAGAACATTAATTTTGGCCTCAAATGTCACATGATATGAAGAACTTTGTGCAAAGTTGTCAAGTATGTCAAGCAGCCAAAGGTTTTAGTCACAATACTAGAGTTTATTAGCCATTTCTTATTCCATCAAAGCCTTAGGAGGACATAAGGCTAGGGAAAATCAAAAGAAAAGACATACGGAGTTCCAAGTAGGGGATCTAGTTATGGTATACTCGAGGAAGGAAAATTTCTAGTGGGTACATACAATAAGCTAAAGATGAAGAAATTTGGTCCCTACAAAATTTTGAAGAAACATGACTTAGGAAATGCATTTGAGGTGGAGTTGCTAGACAAGATTCACATTTCTGCTATCTCCAATATTGTAGACTTAACAGAATGTCATGATGATGGTGCAAATGAGGGGTTGATGCTAGAGCCATGTACAATTCCTACTTCCATGAAGGAAGAGATTGAAGACATTCTGGATAGTCGTGTGGGCTAGAGTACCAAAAATAGGTAGTATGAAGAATAGTTGGTGATGTGGAAAGGAAAACCAATAGAAGACTTAACTTGGATATCCACAATGGAGTTTTCCCATTTGGGTTTTCCTCTACCAGCTATGAAGTGATAGGGTCACTTTTCAATCTACTCTCAGTGTCTAATGCAAGAGCATCCAATGGTGTAAGGGCAATCTTGTATCACCCAAAGATATGCTTAGTGTTAGTTTTTGTTTCAAGTTTTTTCATTTCTAGATACCCATTTAGGTCAAATAAAGATTCCAACTCTATGGTTCTACTATTGGTTTTCAAGGTGAGAGTTTTTGAGCACCTTGGGATATGTGTTAATGTAGAAAATGGGTTATTTTGTAATTGATCCATAAGTATGATGAGTTAGAGGGTGTAAATTGGAGGGATGATTATATTTTTTATTTAAAACACTCCAAAAAAAGAATCAAGTCATAAGGCTTTATGGTTTGAAAGTTATTGCAGTTTTAATTTTCTTACAGACCTGCTAAGAGTGCTTCTGAGTTAGATTTGAGACATTAAATGGCCTTGTAAGGGCTAAAAAAATGGGGGACAAGAAAAGTTGGTCTATAGGGCTATAGAGTGCTTTGATAGCTTTCCAAAAATGTAAACAATTTGTCATTTGGAGTCCCAGATCAAAAGTTATGCCTCCCAGAAGTTGGATTACCATTTCTGGATTTTTCTAATTTTATACTGGCTTCTAACGTGATTTCTAGAACCTTCTGTTTTGGCAATGGATGCCAAGTGGCATATTCTAGAATCTATTCCTAACCCTAAACGTAATTGGGGTTTATTTAAGAATATTTATGGCATTGTAAAGGCAGTTCTTGGTGGAGTTTGAGAGAAGGTATTGTGAGGAGGATTTTTCTCTATGATCTGACCATTGTAAGCCCATAGGGCATGTCTTTGGGTTTGTTTACATGTATTGAATGTAGTAGCATATTTTACTGATAATAATATTCCCCTTTTCCCCTATTGCATTCATTCTAGTTATGGTTTGTGTCTTCATGAGAAAAATGCAAAAAGCAGAATATTGGGTTGTATTAGTCATTACCTATAGTAGAGAAGCCATGGGAAAATGTTAGCATGGATTTTGTTCTTGGTTTACCAAGGACTCAACATGGGCATGTTTCCATATTTTTAGTTGTTGATAGATTTTTAGAAATGATAGATTTTATCTAGTGATGTTTTGTATGTAATGGAGTTGTTCTTTAGAGAAGTGGTATGCTTACATGGTCTTAAAAAGATTATATTTTTTGATCAAGATACCAAGTTTTTTGGGCATTTTTGGCAAACATTTTGTAAGAATTTGAAGAAAAGTTTAAGTTTAGTTCATCACATCATTCGCACATTGATGAACAAATAGAATTTGTCAATAGGAGTGAACATTGCTCTTACACAGAGTACAAAGATAAGGTAGATGTGAAAAAGAGATATATGGAATTTTAGATTGGATGTGAAGTCATTTTTCATTTGAGAAAGGAGCATGTTTAAGTGGGTACATATAATAATAAAAAAATGAAGAAGTTTGGACTGTGCAAGATAGTGAAGGGTATGTGCAGGATCACGCTCAACCAAACTATGGACTTAAGTGGCAGTGAAAAACTAGCAAATTAGGGTTATGTCAATTTGACACATAATTTTAAAGTGGTTTTGTACTCTATATCAAAAATTTGTAAGAAAATAATCTATAGGAAATTGAATGTAGTTTCTAAACTACTAGGCCTTATTTGGAGAAAAAAAATTAATTGGTCAAAAGTTTGGATTTTAATGCAATACTACGAAAATTTTAGGGCAAAAATAAAAAGTAGGTGTATGTCTGACTACCTTAATCAAAATCAAATGATAATATTTTTTAATGTAATTATAGATATAAAAAGTAGACTCATGCCCAGATGTGATACATATTTTTGGGTATTTTATTTCCAAATAAATAGTTAAATATAAATTTTCTACTAAAACCTTTTTGTAAAATTTACCAAATTTAATTTTTATTCTTTTTCTTTTACTAAGTGAAGAATAGAATGTGACACAACTTTTGTATTTAAAAAATGTTATACCATTTGAAAGTTCTAGCAATTTTCCAATTAGTATGTCAATCAACACTTTACAATCATCTTCATTGAAAATTAACTAATAAATACTTATCGAACTTAGAATTTGACAACCATTATATTGATGGAATCTCGAGAGTGTTATAAAAAAATCCTTTTCATTTCATTCAATTTTGATGAAAATAAAATTGTTAGATGACTACCCAAAGCCTGAGTGTTAGTGACACCCTTCTCAAACACATTTTTTGGGTTGACCAAATAGGCTTGGTAAATATCGAGCCTAATTAGATAACCAAAATCAAATTGGGTATCTGACTTCAAATCAGATATTTAATCAAGTACGTGATTTTTCAATTGAAATTTTAGAGGAAAATTTGAGAGGAAAGATTTTCCAATTGCAATTTTGGAGGGAGTGAAATTTGAGAGGAAATAAATTTGAGAGGGAAACTTTAGAGTTCTTTAGAGGGAAATTTATTTGAGGGAAGTGCGAAAATTGATATTATTATTATTATCTATTATTATTATATGTGATTATGATTATGATTATATTATAGTAATATGTGTGATTATTATTATTAAACATAATATAGTAATATATATGATACATATTATTATTATTTAATATATATAGTAATATTATATGACTATTATTATACATAATAATATATATGGTTATTATTATTAAATATAATACTATCATAAAATGCATCGAAAGGGGTTATAGGTTAACCTCTAACTGCTTTCAACGCATTCCCAATAGCTCCTTAGGGGTCCTAGGGCTCCTAGGGACATGCATTGTCATGAAATGCATTGAGAGGGGTCATAGATTAACCTATGACTCCTCTAGATGCATTGGAACCAACCAAATACATCCCTAAGGGCCCTAGGAACCCTAAGGACATAGGTTGTTATGAAATGCATTGAGGGGTCATAGTTTAATCTATTACCCCTCTTGATGCATTGGAAAAAATCACATGCATCCCTAGGGGTCCTAAGGCCCCTAGGGACATAGGTTGTCATGAAATGCATCGAGAGGGGTCATAGGTTAATCTATGACACCTCTCAACACATTAGAACCAACCATATGCATCCCTAAGGGTCTTAGGGCCACTAGGGACATGTGTTGTCATGAAATACCTTGAGAGGGCTCACAAGATAACCTATGATACCTCTCGACGCATTAGAACCAACCACATGCATCCTTAGGGGTCCTATGGCCCCTAGGGACATACGTTGTCATGAAATGTGTCAAGAGGGGTCATAAGTTAATCTATGACCCCTCTTGACAAATTATTTCCAACCAAATTTGTCCCTAGGGGTCGTAGGGCCTGTAGGAACATGTGTTATCATGAAATGCATCAATCAGGGTCATAGGTTAATCTATGACACCTCTCAATTCATTATCATCAAACAAAAGTGTCCCTAGGGATCCTAGGGCCCCTAGGGACATACATTGTCATAAAATGCATCGATCAGGATCATAGGTTAACCTATGAACCCTCTATATGCATTGGAACCAACAAAGTGCATCCCTAGGGGCCCTAGGACCCCTAGGGACATAGGTTGTCATCAAATGCATCAAGAGGGATCATAGGTTAACATATAACCACTCTTAATGCATTAAAACCAACCACATGCATCCCTAAGGGTCTTAGGGCCCATAGGGACATATGTTGTCATAAAATGTATCGAGAGGGGTCATAGGTTAACCTATGACCTCTCTTGAGGCATTGGAACCAAACACATGACTCACTAGAGGTCCTAGGGCCCCTAGGGACATAGGTTGTCATGAAATGCGTCGAGAGGGGTCATAGGTTAACCTATGACCCCTCTTGATGCATTAGAACCAACCACATGAGTCCCTAAGGGTCCTTGGAACCCTAGGGACATAGGTTGTCATGAAATGCATCGAGAGAGGTCATATATTAAGCTATGATCCCTCTTGATCCATTAGAACCAACCACATGTGTCCCTAGGGGTCCTAGGGCCACTCGGGACATAGGTTGACATGAAATGAGTTGAGAGGGGTCATAGGTTAAGTTATGACCCCTCTCGATGCATTAGAACCAACCACATGCACTTCTAGGGGTCCTAGGGCCCTTAGGGACATAGGTTGTCATGAAATGCATCGAGAGGGGTTTTATGTTAACCAATGATGCCTCTCCAAATATTATAACCAACCACATTCATCCTTAGATATCCAAGTGCCCCTAGGGATATATGTTGTCATGAAATGTATCGAGAGGTGTCATAGGTTAACCTATGCACCCTTTTGATACATTGGAGCCAACCAAATGAGTTGCTACGGGTCTTAGGGCCTGTAGAGACATACGTTGTCATGAAATACCTTGAGAGGGGTCATAAGTTATCCTATGATGCCTCTCGACACATTAGAACCAACAACATGCATCTCTACAGGTCCTAGGGCCCCTAGGGATATATGTTCTCAGGAAATGCGTCGAGAGTGGTCATAAGTTAACCAATGACCCCTATCAAAGTATTATAATCAACCAAACATGTCGCTAGGATTCCTAGGGTCCCTAGGGACATACATTGTCATGAAATATGTCAATCAAGATGATACATTAACTTATGGCCCCTATATACATATTGAAACCAACCAAATGTGTCCCTAGGGTCCCTATGACCCCTAGGGACATAGGTTGTCATGAAATGCATCGAGAGGGGTCATAGGTTAACCTATAACCCCTCTCAATGCATTATAACCAACCACATGCATCCCTAGGGGTCCTAGGACCCCTAGCGACATACATTGTCATGAAATGTATCAAGAGCAGTCATAGGTTAACACATTAGAACAAACAACATGAGTCCCTAGGGGTCCTAGGGCCCCTAGGGACATAGGTTGTCATGAAATGCATCGAGAGGGGTCATAGGTTAACCTGTAACCCCTCTCGATGCATTGTAATCAACCACATGTGTTCTTAGGGGCCTAGGACCCCTAGGGACATAGGTTGTCATTAAATGCATCAAGAGGGGTCAGTGACACCTATCGAGACATTAGAACCAACAAAATGCATCCCTATAGGTCCTAAGGCCCCTAGGGACATATGATGTAATGAAATGCATTGAGAGCAGCCATAGGTTATACTATGACCCATCTTAAAGAGTTATATCCAACCAAATGTGTCGCTAGGGGTCCTAGGGTCCATAGGGACATATTTTATCATGAAATGCATTGATCGGGGTCAAATGTTAACCTATGACCCCTCTCAACACATTGTAACCAACCAAAGGTATCCCTAGGGGTCCTAGGTCCCCTAGGAATATATATTATCATGAAATACATTGATCAGGATCATACATTAACCTATGGCCCCTCTATATGCATTGGAACCAACCAAATGTGTCCCTAGGGGCCCTACAAATCTTAGGGACATAGGTTGTCATGAAATGCATCAAGAGGGGTCATACGTTAACCTATAACCCCTCTCGATGCATTAGAACCAACCACATGCATCCTTACGGGTCCTAGGGCCCCTAGAAACATACATTGTCATGAATTGTGTTGAGAGGGGTCATAGGTGTTAACCTATGACCCCTCTCAACACATTGGAAACAACCACATGATTCCCTAGGGGTCCTAAGGCCCCTAGAGACATAGGTTGTCATGAAATGTGTCGAGAGGGGTCATAGGTTAACCTATGACTCCTCTTGATGAATTAGGACCAGCCACATACATCCCTAGGGGTTCTAGGACCCCTAGGGACATAAGTTGTCATGAAATGTGTCGAGAGATGTCATAGGTTAACCTATGACCCCTCTCAACACATTGGAACCAACCACATGTGTCCTTAGGGGTTCTAGGACCCCTGGGGACATAGGTTGTTATGAAATGCATTAACAAGGGTCATAGGTTAACCTATGACACCTCTCGATGCATTAGAACCAACCATATGCATCTCTAGGGGTCTTAGGGCCCCTAGGGACATATGTTGTGATGAAATGCATTGAGAAGGGTCATAGGTTATCCTATGATGCCTCTTGATGCATTGGAACCAACCACATGTGTCCCTAGGGGTCCTAGTGCCCCTAGGGACATAGGTTATCATGAAATGCATTGAGAGGGGTCATAGGTTAACCTATGACCCCTCTCAATGTATTGGAACCAACCACATGCATCCCTAAGGGTCCTAGGGCCCCTAGGGACATACCTTGTCATGAAATGTGTCAAGAGGGGTCATAGGTTAACTGATGATGCCTTTCGATGCATTAAAACCAACCACATGCATCCCTAGGGGTCCTAGGGCCCCTAGGGACATACATTATCATGAAATGCCTTGAGAGGGGTGATACATTAACCTGTGACCCCTATCAATGCATTGGAACCAACCACATGAGCCCTTAGGTGTCCTAGGACCCCTAGGGATATATGTTATCATGAAATGCATTAAGAGGGGTCATAGGTTAATCTATGACACCTCTCGATGCATTATAACTAACTACAAGGATCCCTAGGGGTCTTAGGGCCCCTAGGGACATAGGTTTTCATGAAATACATTGAGAGGGGTCGTAGGTTAACCTATGACCCCTCTACATGCATTGAAACAAACCAAATGCCTCCCTAGGGGCCCTAGGGTCCATAAGGACATAGGTTGTCATGAAATGTGTCAATCGGGGTCATAGGTTAACCTATGACGCCTCTTGATATATTAGAACCAACTACATGCATCCCTAGGGGTCCTAGGGCCCCTAGGGAAATACATTTTCATGAAATGCATTGAGAGGGGTCATAGGTTAACCTATGACCCCTCTCAATGCATTGTAACCAATCATATGAGTCCCTAGGGGTCCTAGGGCACGTAGGGACATAACTTGTCATGAAATGCATTGAGAGGGGTCATAGGTTGACCTATGATGCCTCTCGATGCATTAGAACCAACCACATGAGTCCTTAGGGGTCCAAGGGCCCCTAGGGACATAGGTTGTTATGAAATACATCAAGAGGGGTCATAGGTTAACCTATGAGCCCTCTTGACACATTGGAACCAATCACATCTGTCACTAGGGGTTATAGTGCCCCTAGGGACATAGGTTGTTATGAAATGCATCAAGAGGGGTCATAGGTTATTTGACACATTAGAACCAACCACATGCATCCCTAGGGGTCCTAGGGCCCTTAGGGACATAGGTTGTCATGAAATGCGTTGAGAGGTGTCATAGGTTAACCTATGACACGCCTACATGCATTGGAACCAACCAAATGCCTCCCTAGGGGCCCTAGGGCCTCTAGGGACATAGTTTGTCATGAAATGCATCGAGAGGGGTCATAGGTTAACCTATGATGCCTCTCGACACATTAGAACCAACCACATGTGTCCCTAGGGGTCCTAGGCCCCATAGGGACATATGTTGTCATGAAATATGTCAAGAGGGGTCATATGTTAACCTATTATGCCTCTCGATGCATTAGAACTAACGACGTGCATCCCTAGGTTGTATTCCTAGGGCTCCTAGGTCTCCTAGGGACATAGGTTGTCTTGAAATGCATCGAGAGGGGTCATAGGTTAACCTATGATCCCTCTAGATGCATTGAAACCAACCAAATGCATCCCTAGGGGTCATAGGACACCTAGAGACATATGTTGCCATATATATATATATATAGGTTGTCATATATATATATATAAAATATATATATTTATAGATTATAATAATAATAATAATAATATAATATAATAATAATAATATAATATAATAATACTTATAATTTAATACATAACTCATAACTTATTATACATTTAACTCATTATATATTAATAGCATATATAATATATTATGTTATTATATTTAATAATAATATAGTAAAAATAATAATATAATATAATCTTCATATATATATATATATATATATATATATTAATATAGATTATATTTATAGATTATAATAATAATAACATAATATATTATTATATATTAATAGTTAACATAGGTCATAATAATAATAACATATATTATTATATTTAATAATAATATAATATAATAATACATTATAATCTAATACATAACTCATAACTCATTATACATAATATAATATAATATACTCATAGCCCATTATACATTTAACTCATTATATACATTATAATCTTAATCTTAATTTTTATTTCCCTCCAATATTTTGAACTCAATATTGAATATCTGATTTGATATTGAGTATTCGATCTTAGATCGGATACTTGATTTTATTGGCATGATTTTTCCAAAATATTCCCTATGACTGCAGACCCAACAATATCACTTTTTGTGTGCCATTTTCACAGGTTTTGGGGGCCAAACTATCAAAAAAAGTTTGATTATATATCCCTAGGTGTGATATTGTCATTTGAATGGGAAGTAGCAGTCATCAAAAGGCTAAATGCAAAAGGAAGGTATCCAATGATAACATTGCAGCATATAGGGAAAGGGACAAAGTAAATCACCAAAGGAAAAGGCAAGGTATGTTAAATGTGAGTCATGTTGACGATGAATTAGTTGAAGGTGAAATCATAGAGTTAGATAATGAATATGTGCAGTTGGGGAATGAAAATGTTCCAATCGAAAACTATAATGCCGAGATTGAAAATTTAGAGAATGAAAATTTGGAGGATGAAATACTACCAGTTCATAATGTAAATTGCATGATTGATCATGCTAAACATGATAATGTGTAGGAACCTAATGCATAGGAACCTTACATATCTCCTAATTATAATCAACATGAAGGTTCCAGAACACCAAAATAGATAATTGAAATTAATGAAATGATTATTACCGATTTGGAAGTGAAAAAATTAAAAAGAACCATTCAGTTATGGGCTTCAAGACTATATAAGATGTTTTTTGGCAACAAGACAATGGTGGAGCAATGTCAGCTTTTTATGCACTTATTAAAGATGCAAAATGTGAGACCTATACTTTCCAAATTGAAGATTCATGTCAATAAAAAATTGGAAAGAAATGCCATTATTGTGAAGAATCTTTTTAGTGCTCTCAATAGCATGGGGGAGAATAGTAGGGAGAAGGATAAGAAAGCTACTTGAAGGGTTATTACAACCTCTTTGGTAAGTCATCATTTGAGAAAGGGTAGATATATGAGACAAACTTGTATTGACTTGAACTTAAATCATACTACTTTGAGAAGAACACTTAGTAGACGAGAGAGAATTGATGATCCTTTTCAAAATGAAACATGAGCTTTTGGTGGGAAACTTCCATGTTTTGATAAGAAGCTATCCGATGATGTGAAGGAAGAAATTACACAATTTTGGCACTCTAGCTCACGAGTATCACCCAATGCTAAAGACATGTTAAAGTTGAGAATTAGCATCAGAGACCACACACCACATCCGAAACACTATTTGTAGGTAAGTCAAACTATGTTATTCAAAAAATTTAGAGAGAGTCATCCAAGTCTTCATATATCACAAAGGTCTTTTGAATCTTTAAAGTCATTTTATTGTGTGCCACTTAAAATTTGAAATACATTTTGTTGCAAATATCATATCGAGTTTTCTATGCACTATGAACTATTATACTCCATCCATTCTACTTTGCATAGTAAATAAATGTTGGAGAATTGTGGTGCTAGTGGGCTTCCAAAATCATCAAGAGACTTTCTAGATCAATTTTAATATCGTAGAGTTGATGGTTTTTGCTTATATAGAAATGCTTGCTTAAATGAGAAGTGTTCAAAATGTGGTGGGTTATCCAAGTTTGATAAATGTTTCCGTGAGGGGTGAAAACTAGATCTTGGAAAGACAATGGTAAAAATAAAGGTATATGAAATGGTAAAATACACATTGAAGAGGGGGGGTGAGGGCTCTAGATGTGAATTGGTTGCAAAAGAAATCAGTGTGGCTAGTTTTATTTCAGATTTCAAGGCAAATCTTTTCTACAAGTATGCAAGACATAGTCACAGGTCTCAGTGGTTGGATCAACAATGTAGAATGTGTAATGAGACTTTTTCCATTGGCACTATTATATCAGTTGTTGATCTTGCTGAGAACTACACATTGCAACCTCAAAATGAGACACAATCTCAATATTACAACTCCATTCAGATTGCTATTTTTGTCCACATAACATATAGACATGCCCCTTATAGCACAAAAAATAATCGAAAGATTATTAGAGAGTATCATTTTTATATGAGTGATGATAGATCTCACTCTCATGAGTTTGTGCAACATTGTTTCAAGAATTATTTTGATTTCTTATAGGAGCATGCAATGCTATGGATAGACATATCATTTGGTCAGATAACTGTACAGGTCAATTCAAGAATTCTCACATGTTTTATTGGTTGTGTAGGATGCACATAGAGAGGGGGGTGCCTTATATTTGGAATTTTTTTGAGTTCAACAATGGAAAAGGGGAACATGATGGAGCAGGGGCGTGTGTGAAGAGAGTTCTAGTTAAGGAGAAATTGAAGATTTTAGTAGCAGAGCTTCTTGATGCTCATGCAATTGTTGATTGGTGTAGTTTAGCATTATCACAGGGCGGGACTCTTGATTTAGTAGTACACAGGTTCTTTTGGTTGGTTGAGGAAGAGTCCATAGGTGATAGATCAGATTGTGCTACAGTAAGAGACTCATAAAAAATACATTCATTCTAGAGCTCTAATTCTAGTACATGGACCATTTGGACATAACAACTAGCTTGCTTTTGTCCTAGTTGTTTTAAGTGTGACTAGGATCACTATGAGTTGAGTGAGTGGGTGGACACATGGGCTTGACATTATCTTACTCCATTTTCTATCATACCCTCTATCAAAAATGATGACATGGAAAGTTCACTTGAGCATAACCATCTATCAGATCTTCTTCATCTAGGACATGTCTTTGCATTGGTTGCACCATAGGGGAATGATGAGGAATCTAACTATTGGTTAGCATGTTGTGTAAGAGGTAAACAAAAGCTTGCACAAATGATCACAGATGATGATGGTTTCACATATCCTATTGGTTTAGTGGTTGTCGCTGGAACATGGCTGCAAACATACATGCTTAGAAAGAATGGAATTCCTACATTCAAAGACTATCAAAAGCACAAAATAATTCTCATATATTCACATCTTATTATAGAAAAAAATGTAAAGTTGTTGAAGCATCAAGGAAGACCAAAAGTAAAAGAACTTTTTACTATTACTAATGTTGATCATGAAGCCTTGTTGGAGACCCTAAAATAGAGAGAGGACCCTACTGAAACACTCAACTAGGTATATTTACTCCTTATGTTATTTTCTTCATAATGATTCAGTGAACCAATGATTATCTTGTTTAATACAATAAGTTACTAATATTTTTTATGATATTGGAATGTAGGTACATCATGAAGAGTAGGGGGGGGGGGGGGGAGAGTGGGTGTGTTGGGGAGAATTCGTAAGATTTATGATATATTATGATGTAAAATGTGAAGTTTTTTCGTATATGGTTTTTGTAATAATGAAAAAGACAAGTTAAATTAATTACATATCCTAATTTGTTTTTTGGTAGGATCTTTGTAAGGAATTATAAGAGGAAGATATTGAACAATTTCTTGCAAATCATATTTGCATGTGATACAAAGCTATAAGGACAATTTAAAGAGCATTTGTAGCTATATGAGTATTGAAGCAAGGAGAAATGAAAGATAATTGCTTGCAGATATCTTATTACAAGTTTGGCTTTTTTCTTATTTGACATAGATTTGACATTATGATTAATAAAATCATTTTTATCAAACTAATCAAATAAGACAAATACTTGTGTGCTTTGCTACATTTATCTAATCTATTTGTACTCAAAGTATTGTTGTCCATATATATCCTAGTTTATGTATTAATTAAAAATAAATAAAATTAACATTTAAATCAAAGTTGTTATATTGAACTAATATTATATTCAAATAAGATAAAATAAATAAAATAAGTAAATTTCATTTATTATTTTCTTATTTTGTTGTTGTTATTTTCAACATTAGACATACCTCTTTTTATTTTCATATAGAGAGAAATGAATGAAACTTTTATAATCTAGAATAATTTTATTAAATTTGAAATTATGACCTCTTATTCAAAAACCAAATTCTCCACCTTTTGAAAAACTTAATGTATGAAACTTTCAAAAGACAAGAGATAATTCATCATTCATTAATTCCTTATGAAACTCTTAAAGCCTATTAGAACCCAATTTGTAAATTCAAAATGATGCTTCATATCTAAGAATGAAATTTCTTAAAAGTTTTTAAAGCATACTTAAAAAGTTCCATTCATGCACATCTGACCATGGAGACCCTCCATCGTTTGCGGCCACCCTGTACCAAGTAGTCTCCAAGGTGCTCATAGTGCATTTCAAGGTCAATCTTCCAAGGGTCATAACTCAAAGCTCGTAAGGGCTATTGATGAAATGTCAAATTCTACAGGATGGTGATGTTGAGGCCTAAAATAACCTACCTCATTTTTGAGAGATCACATTCCATTTGGATTTGGTAGAACAATCTTGCTTGATGCCAAAACTCACAGTGTGCCTCAGTTCATAAGTGTACCACAACATAACTTTCAATCCGCTGATGTTGGCACCAAATCATTAGCTCCATTATCTCTAGATGGATAGGTGAACCCTAGTAACACCCTTATTTTGATCATGGAAACCCTCCATCATCCACGACCACCCCATACCAAGTAGTCTCCAAGGTGCTCTAAGTGCATTTCGAGGTTGATCTTTCGAGGGTCGTAACTCAACGCTTGTGAAGGCTATCGATGAAACATAAAATTCTACAAGACAATGATGCCAAGGCCTAAAATAAGAAATCTCATTTTTGAGAGATCACATTCTATTTGGATTCGGCACAACGATCTCGCTTGATGCCAAAATTCGCAATGTGATTAAGTTCATAGGTTCACCATAGCATAACTTTGAAACCATCGATCTTGGCATCAAATTGTCAGTGCCATTAGCTTTGAATGGGAGAGTAAACCCTAGTAACACCCTTGTTCCATCCATAGAGGCCCTCCATCATCCGCAGCCACCCTGTACTGAGTAGTCTCCAAGGTGCTCTAAGTGCATTTCAAGGTAGATCTTCCAAGGGTTGTAACTTGGAGCTCATGAGGGCTATCGATGAAATGTGAAATTCTACAAGATGGTGATGCTAAGGCCTAAAATAACTTATATCATATTCAAGAGATCACATTTCATTTGGATTCGATACAACGATCTTGCTCGATGTCAAAACTCACAGTGTGCCTTAGTTCATAAGTGCACCACAGAGTAACTTTGAAACTGCTGATCTTGGCATCGAATTGTCAGTGCCATTAGCTCTAGATGGGCAGGTGAACCTTAGTAGTACCCTTTTTCTAGCCACAAAGACCCTCCATCATCTGTGGCCACCCTGTACTGAGTAGTCTCCAAGGTGCTCTAAGTGCATTTCGAGGTCAATCTTTCTAGAGTCATAACTCAGAGATCATGAGGGCTATCGATGAAATGTCAAATTCTACAAGACAGTGATGCTGAGGCCTAAAATAATCTATCTCATTTTTGAGAGATCACATTCTATTTGGATTCAACACAATGATCTCGCTCGATGCCAAAGCTCTTACTGTGCCTCAGTTCATAGGTGCACCACAACATAACTTTGAAACCATTGATCATGGCATCGAATCGTCAATGCCATTAGCTTTGGATGTGTGGGTGAACCCTAGTAACACCCTTGTTCCAGCCATGGAGGCCCTCCATTGTTTGTGACCACCCTGTACTAAGTAGTATCCAAGGTGCTCTAAGTCACTAGTACATTTGACCCCATTTTTTGACCAAAAATCTTGACCATTACTAAAATGGGGTCAAATTGGTCGAAATATGCAATGAAAAATATGTTTTTTTCTTTTTACATCTTTGCCCATGTTGGTCGAAATTTTGACCAACACGGGCAAAGATGTAAAAAAAAACATATTTTTCATTGCATATCTCATTTCATTTTTTTAAATATGAATTTGAAGACATTTTTTGACCTTTGTAGATAGACATACATGCACATCATTGTGGCTTAATATATTATTATGTTGAAGAAAATTCTTAGAAGATCTATCTCAGCACATAGGTAATATTAAAAATTTACTTTATATCAAAAAAAAATTTACATTATTTTTTACATGCATTTTGAAATTCATATCAAAAGAAAAAATGAATGGTATCTTTGAAAATTTTAGAATTGGTTTGTTGTTATATGTCATTAAAAAAAACTTCTTCTTTGTAACATATTTTGTGGTTGGTATTTGATCTTAGATTACAATTTTTATCACTCCTATATTAGGTTGGTATGTTGTTCTAATGCACATAATTAGAATAAACTTGCACCAATTAGCTATAACTAAATTTTCACAATTTAAATATTTATAAAGTTTAGCTATTTACTTATAAATTAATAATATTTAATTAAAACTTGTTAAATTGATTGACCAATGTATCTATAGTTAACTTTTCCGAAAATTTTAGAATTGGTAGTCTTATAGGAGCCCTTATTTCAAAGTTTCACTCCTAATACTTTGTGACATGAATGACTAATATTATAAAAATAAATATATATTTACTATCATGCTTAGCAATTAAAAAATAATTTATATCAATACAATAGACTTCAAGTAGAAAATCATTTCCTATTATTTAAATATGATTAAAAAATAGTACAAATACATATGTATTAAATTTTGATAAATTCTTATCTAAAAAATTACAATTATTTATATATTGTCCTAATATTTTTTTTTTGAAAAGCCATGTTAATTTTTTATTTTTTATTGTCAATAATATCATAAATCATAATACAAAGAAACAAAACTATTAAATAATAAAAAATAATTACAAAAGTATTTATAATTTAAGGATTTAAATTTAAATTTAATAATAAAGTTATATGCTATTGTGTTTGTAGGATTTATTTAAAAGAGTTAAAAATACAAAAGTATACAAAAACAATAATAATATTTAATAAAAACTTGTTAAAAGAAAAATAAGAGATATTTATTTGATATTTATAATGTTTACAAAAAATGTTTATATTAGAGTTGATTTTTCATATATTATCTAGCAATTTTCATATAATGTTTACATGACCTAATTAATGTATGACCTAATTAATGTACTTAGCCTCTCTCTTAAGTTGAGTAAATGTATTCTTATGGTTTACTATGTCCTCAGCTCCGTGTTGAATACAGACCTAATTATTGTGAATATGCACGCACTCGATTATATGATTGTTTCTCTCAAACCCATGGTTCATGGATGCCTGTTGTTGAGTGCTGAGGGTGGTTGAAGACTCATGACCACAAGGATTCACATCTTTTTTTTTTTTGTCGAGTGCTGATAGTTGTTGAAGACTCATGACCACAAGGATTCACATCTTGTTTCATTAATCTTGTGTGAGTGATAGTCTCTGTGGTAGTCTTGTAACATGACTGCTCTCATAGCACATGGCTTGGTATTTTAGATTTCTTGGGCTATTTATATGATCTTGAAGGGACACACGAGCAAAGACTTAGGATGAGTGCTTGGTGAATGCCTGGTGAGGAGGATGAGTGCTATTTTGTAAATGGAGATTTTCCATAGGGTTTGGATTAGTGTCAAGGTCTTTTGGTAATTTTTAGGCATCCCATGTTTAACCCCATTTTAGGGTTTATTTTATTTTGAGGGTTTTAGATTTATAAAATTGTTGTAACCATTCATAAGTTTTTTAGGGTAGAGCTTGTAGAGTAAAAGATGACTATATAGTGTGCTTATTGTAGCTGCCAATATCTTGTGTTTTTGTTTTTGTGCCATGCCTTCTGCATACTTGTAACCCTAACACATAATGTGTAGTTTTTTTAGCACAATTCTTACTTGTAACCCTTAGATAGAGACATTAAAATTGAGCTCATCTTTTCATACCTTTAGAATTTAGTGGAACCATGGTAGGGATGAGAAGAAAACACTACAGATTGACTGATATGTTAAAGATCACAAAAAACTAAGGTATCTACTATTCCGACTAAGTTTCTTTTAGACTAGAAAGATATATGGGTTGTTTAATTTTACTGAATTGAGAGTTTTGGTTGCTCTTATTTATGCTACTTTAGCTTTTGTTTTCAGTTTCATTAATCGTATTATTGATTTCTTTTCAATACTTTTTATGGTACAAGTAGTTGTGAAATTTTGTGTATATTGATAGAATGTGTTGAATTTAATGGCATTAGGAAAGCTTAGGTTTTTGCTCCACCTAATTATGAATTTATGTTGAAATTTCTAGGATACTAGCTAACCACTATATGGCAGGTTAGGTTCTAGAATTATGAGTAAAATTAGATTCTATGACCACCCAATCTAAGTCACTAGATATGTACTAGTATTTTGTCTCTCTTCCAGTTTGAAATCTACATGTACATAGTTAGTTCAGTAGTCTTATTGAAATACAGCTGTGACTTGCTGGTGAACCTGCTGCAAGTTTAAATTTTTGATTATAACACATGCCTCAGTTCATTTTAATGTCTTTTGATGCCACTCAATTCAAGAAATTCAGATTTTCTATGGATTTATGTTTTTTGTTGATAAAAATGGGCTAGGAATAGTGTTTCTCCAAGATTTATTTAAATTCAGAATTATTATTGATCTATGTTGGCTTTGATGAAAATAATCCAATATCTTGATTTTTCAATTCAGTATACTATAGAGCTGAAACTCAATTCAGCACCTCATTCTCTTGTATGCAATTTTTTCATTACACTGATATATTTTAGAAGAATTTTAATATTTCCAAGGTTAACATAGTTTTTAGAATTAAAAAATTCATGTAAAACAACATACCTCTTCTTCTTTTTTTAGCATCATTGGACAACAAACTATGTTGTTCAGTATTAGCATCTCATTCATATGGGCATACAAGATATCTCTAAATACGACTTTGGCTCACTTATGTTATAGTACTATATTATTTTTTCTACTTTGCTTTCTTATGATTTACTAGATTTTTCTCTTTTTTCTTATTTATGTAATATTAGAATACTATTTTTTCTTGTTTGTTGATTACATTGACATGTTATAACAGAGTAGGACAAAAAGTTAACATTCACAAGAACAAAAATAGTCTATAGCATCAAAGATGCCCTCTAAAATACTATAATTTTTAAAAATATTTAAAGATGGTCTATAAAACCATAGTCCTCGGTCCTACTCTAATAAAGAAATTATGAAAATAAAAAATAGTCTATGACACAATAGCCTCTTTTTTTAATGATGACAAAGACAAAGTAGCTTATGAAGTAGAAGACCCCCTTTTTTCAAGCTATCTTTTTCATCGGAGAGATTGGATTTCTACAATTCATTACAATTATAGAAATTAGCTTTTAGATTAGATTGTTTTTTACTATCAATATTTCAAATCAAACTACATGATCCATCATCAGAATGAAAGAAAGAAAAAGATATAAAACAAAGTCTTATCTTTTTCATTCTGAAAATTCTACAATGATAAGTCTATCTAATTGCATCCTTCCATTGAACAAACTCAAGCTTCTACTACTTGAACAAATGAATTTCATTCCATTTTACTACATGATACTACCCATTCTATCCTAAATTACATATTGACATTAAATACTTTATCTGATGAATTTCATTCCATTTTACTACATAATACTACAGTAATTCAAAATGTTTAGGTGCCTATATTTAATTATACGAAAAAAAATGGCCTTCATTCCATTTTACTAAATAATACTAGTAATTCAAAACTTTTATGTACCTATCTATAAATAGAACTTTTAGGTGCCTATATATAAATATTATAAAAATGGGCTTTTAGTGCTGATTACCATTTTTTGGTAAGCTTCAAGTAGATTAAGCTCTTGCATAGTTTTTGAGCTTCTTCAATCAAACAATATGCTTGTATCCTCAATGTTTCTTCTTATTATAAAAAGATGAATGTTAGTGTATGATAGCCCTATTGACAACAACTATGACAGTCAGGAAAACTAAGTAAACAGATGTTCATAAATGGGTACAGATTGGAAAACCAAGTCAAGAAAATAGACCATTACAATTGTAAAGTCATTTATTTCCTTACATCCATCTTAGTATAGTTTCATTTGATTTTATATCAATCCTGCCCCACTTTGACTACAAAATTGGATGTTATCCTAAAATATTTGAAACATATTCTCCATGGGCATTGATTTTTTTGTAGAATAATTGAAGTCAATACTGAGATGTTTCCTACTAATTGACATTTCTTTAATTCAAGCTTTTTTTTTGGATACTTGCAAGGACACGGTTTCATTTCTGTCATTGATTGATTGATGATATTTTAAATATATACAAACTTGAGAGAGAGATAAGTGCAACCTAGTAAAGAAATGATTTATTCAAATTACCAAATTCTTCTAGTAGATTATATGTCTCAATATAATTATGTATCTTCTATATATATTAAAGTTGCGTTTTACATAGGCAATACAACAATAAATGGTCTAGGTTTGACTCTAATAAATTTAATAAACAATAATAATAATTAATCACAACATACACTAATTCAAATAATTAATCTTGGCTTTAGCTTCTTATCCATAAAAAAAGTTGTATTTTAGATTATTTTCTATCCATGTTTTTTAAATTTAGAATTACTATTGATCTGTGTTGGCGTTGATGAAAATAATCCAGTATCTTGATATTTCCAAGATTGTTTTGAGCTAATTTTTATTTGGAAATTTTTCCCTGAATTTAACATCTTAAATTTGTGTTTTGCTTTGTTTTGATCTAGGTATATAGAACAGGGTCAATTTCCTTTCAATCATTCTTGGATGATTTTTTTAAAGAAGCAAAATTTTGGTCCTTGTTGCCCTGAAGTCATTAATTATTCACCTCATCATAAATTGTTTGAAATTTCTTTCAAACATGGAGAAATAATGAGCTTTCTCCAATGTCGATGTTTGACTAGTTTAATATCTATTGCTTTTAGATGAAAGCTTTCATCCAGCTAACTATTGGAATTTTACACCTTGCTTTATGATTTGTGAGTTGGCTGTGTGATGCAGGGTTCAACTCCTTTTTAGTACCTAATTCTATTTTCATTCTAATGTTCCAATCTTCTAGCTTCTTATCTTGTGAAAGATAGCTTAGTTGATTTATTACTAATTCAAATGTCACTTACTTGCATATAAACACTTGGACCATATGCAACTAGAGTAGATTGGACTCAGCCAATTTGAATAATAGATTGCCTGGTCTAACTTTCAATTGCTTTAGTTATGCTCATTATGCCTTGGGTTGTTGACTTCACCTTTACATTGTGGTTTATATTTAAGTACAAGCATTTCAAAGATATGTTTGGCCTGAAAAATGAAACATCGTGATGTTAGTTACTACTAAAAATGGTTTGAGACTATCCACATATTGGAGAAACTACCAAAGAACTATCTTGATGTTGGTTGCACTGATTAAGGAAACTATAAACAAGACTATGCATTCAATGATGGCAAGATTTTCATAACTCTCACTCAAGGACAGATATATTAGTAAAAATAGTGTTCATCGGTTAAAAAATTGTAGGAAACAACAAAAACATATACTTGAAATTGAAGTTTAGTCAACATAGGAAAATCAAAGCTGTAGCAGCTAAACCTTTATTTCTTTGATTGTAATCTTGTATTACATAAACAAGTTTCTCTTAGCCTAATTTAGATGCAACACCTTACATTATTACTTTTGTGATTCTTTTATATTTCCATCTTGTGTCTCTTCAGTTCCACCATCTACTTGTTTTTCATCCTTGTCAAAAATGGAGTTGTGTAAAGTTGTGTGAGACCCAACATTGCCATTTCCGACCTCCAATATAAATATAGGTGTTAAAGCTAAGGATTTTGGCACTAGAAATAGGCCAACCTCTTTACATGTCCACCTTGGAGCCAAAACTTGTAATGAATTTTAATAAAAAAATTATGTTCAACATATTGAAGGAGATCCAAGGTTGAAAATTTATGACAAGTTAATGTTAATGCCATAGAAAGGAAGGAATCAAGATATGGAGAAAATAAAGATGTTTCTATCTTTATGGTGAGTGGAATGACAGGGCAGAAACAATGGTAAAAATTTGATATGGAAAGAAAATACAATGGAAAATGGAGCCGAGCCATGTATTTCTATGACCAATTCCAACTATCAAAGAGAAAGAGTTAAAAATAATAATCATCCTAATCCAAATAATGGACTTATGGCAATCATAGACACCATAATTACTAAGACATGAGAAAGGTCAAGGTAATACTTTCTCATCCTTCAACAATAAACTTCACAAAAGGATAGCTCATGCATTTGATTAATCTAGTTGTTCAATGTAGTTCTTCCATCTATTGAACTATAGCAATGCTCTAATTTCATAAATTGTAGTTGCTTCAATTATATTGGATCCCAAAATTCAAAGTGTTGTCTATCCATCTATGCCCACCCTTTTTCCCTCTATCTCCCACACCCTCCATTAATTTTTTGTGAGGATAAGAAAGGAACTAGAAAGAGTTATCTTAATATAGCTTACAATTATCTTCATAATAGAAAAGGAAGAGAGGATAAAAGGAGATTAAATTTATTTCTTGTTTTCACTAATGATTTCTCTCCTTATCTAATTCCTGAGTAAACATGTTGTTGGTTATGATACACAATCTACAGGTGAATTCATGTGAGATAAATATATCTATTGAAGTAGACTTAAAACATTTCATTAATGCTATATCAAGAAGAAAATACTATGACTGCTTGAATTTAATCAATGGTGCTTACTACATAAAAATAGACTATTTTCATTACTTGAAAGAAGGTTTTGGTTTCCCACCAAGTTGTGAAATCAATTCGAGAATCTATTGTATTTATAGTAGTTCCTTATAACTATCATAACTGATGCAATATATGGCTAGCTATATCTCTATTCCAAAACTCTTATGGTATGAACTTGGTTGATAATGCTTTAATGTTGTATTATAATTGCTAATGCACTTAAACAATTTCTCATATTTTATTATATTTTTAAACTAAAAAGAAAAAACACTGGGGTATAGTCACCAAACTTGGAAAAGAAAATGTTGATCAATGCATCTCTTGAAGTAGACTTAAAACATTTCATTAATGCTATATCAAGAAGAAAATACTATGACTGCTTGAATTTAATCAATGGTGCTTACTACATAAAAATAGACTATTTTCATTACTTGAAAGAAGGTTTTGGTTTCTCACCAAGTTGTGGAATCAATTCAAGAACCTATTGTATTTATAGTAGTTCCTTATAAGTATCATAATTGATGTAATAAATGGCCTAGCTATATCTCTATTCCAAAATTGTAATGGTATGAACTTGGTTGATAATGTTTTAATGTTGTATTATATCATAGATACCCATTGACAAAATCTATAGTAAAGGACCCAAAATTTAAATCCTTCCAATGGCCTATAATTGATGCAGGAGCATCCTGGGTTGCTTTGTTATCCTACTCATTTTGTTCACTCTTCATTAACCAAGTTACCCAGTGTATGCCAAGTGACTCTTCATTAACCAAGTTACCCAGTGTATGCCAAGTGACTCTTCATTAACCTAGTTACCTAGTGTTCGCCAAGTGACTCTTCATTAACCAAGTTACCTAGTGTACACCAAGTGACTCTTCATTAACTGAGTTACCCAATGTATGCTAAGTGACTCTTCATTAACCTAGTTACCCAGTGTATTCCAAGTAACTCTTCATTAACCAAGTTACCTACTGTATGCCAAGTGACTCTTCATTAACCTAGTTACCCAATGTTCACCAAGTGACTCTTCATTAACCTAGTTACCTAGTGTATGCCAAGTGACTCTTCATTAACTGAGTTACCCAGTGTATTCCAAGTGACTCTTCACCAACCTAGTTACCCAGTGTTCACCAAGTGACTCTTCATTAACCAAGTTACCCAATGTACGCCAAGTGACTCTTCATTAATCAAGTTACCCAGTGTATACTAAGTGACTCTTCATTAACCTAGTTACCCAATGTTTGCCAAGTGACTCTTTATTAACCAAGTTACCCAGTGCATGCCAAGTGATTCTTCATTTTCTGAGTTACCTAGTGTTCACCAAGTGTCAACATTTGGACGTGATTTTTTTGAGCTGACTTGTGAGATTTATTTTGTTCATGACATTTATGTTAAGATATTTTTTGGGGATGTGTCTAGACCATTGTTGGGCCAGCCTTCCTCTTATGTAATGTTCTAGAATAATTTGTAAGCCATTTTGTCAAGTATATGTAGAATGTTTAGGCTTAGAGTTAGGTAAGTTTTTGGGAAGAAGATTAGAGAGCAGAATTGAAAGTGTGAATTTGCAGTTGGATCTTTAAATGTGAATGTATTTGTAATTGGCTATAACCCATAAGGCCTTGCAGTTGGGCATGTATGAGGATATTTTGATGAATCAATAAAATTATTTCCTCTTGTGGTTGTTGTTCTTTGTGTTTTCTTCTATAGTATTAACTCTTGTAGGGTGGTTTGTATAGTTGGGTGAGCCTTTAGCCTTAGTTATTCACCCTTTGCCTACATCAGTTGGTATTAGAGCCTAAGTTTTGTCCTTGCGGAGATGTGATCATGTAGAAACCTAATTTGGATTTGGTTGTAGGGTGGAAGATCTGCGAATTTGACCTATAACTTGCAGATGGTTACGATCTTACAGGAACTTGATTTGTAAAGATGGTTTGTGGTAGAGGGAATAATGTTGATAATGCTATATTGGATCAGTTGAGACAAATTGCAGCCAAATTAGATGATGTGGATACAACCTAGAGGATAGGAGCACAACTTGATGATGTAAGTGATGATGAAGTAGCAGCACCAAACCATAATCCAGAACTTGAAGAAGATCAAGATGAGGAAAGATTGTTGCAAATATTGTCTATGGAAAATTCAAAGCCTATTGTAGAAGTTGTTCCTTATGATGGAAAATTAGATACCAATGCTATGTTGGATTGGATCTTTGATATGGAGAAGTTCTTTGAGTATGAAAACACTCCTGATAATAGAAAGGTGAACATTGCAGTCACTAGGTTGAAAGATCATGCATCACTATGGTGGGAGAACTTGAAAATTGATAGACAAAGGAGAGGAAAGGAGAAGATTAGAACTTGGCCAAAGTGGTGAACAAGGTAAAGAACAAATTCCTTCTTGCTGATTACCAAGTTAGCTTGTTGAGAAAGATGCAAAATTTGAAGCAAAAAGACATGACTGTGAAAGAGTATACTAAGGAATTCTATAGACTGGACATCAGATTTGGATGTGTGGATGATGATGTTGAGAAAATTGCAAGGTACATTAATGGATTGAGATCTTGAATACAAGATGAGATAAGTTTTGTGAAGTTGGAAAGTGTCGAAGAAGCATACCAGTATGCCTTGAAGGTTGAGGAGATCTTCACAAAGAAGCACAAACAAAGACAAAGAGGTAGAGGTAGAGCTTATGGTGAAGGTGGCCGATCTAAAAGTTGTGTGTAGGATAAAGGAAAATCTAAATGGAAGAATTATGAAAAAGGCAAGATCGAATGGAAAAGTGGTAATTCTTACCAAGGAGGCACTAGTTCTTATCAAGGAAGAGGCAATTCCTATTCTAGAGGTGGATTTCATGGTAATTGTTTTAGATGTGGTAAAGAGGGACATAGATATTTTGAATGTAGATCCTCTAAAAGTAGGTAGGGTAATAGAAATACTATGATTCAAGAAGATGATGAGGGTCCACCAAGTGGACCTAAGGCAGGAGAAAATTTGATGGTGAGAAGTACCTTATGTAATAAGGGAGGTGATGAGGAACCTGTTTTAAGGAGAAGTCTTTTCAAGACAAGATGTAAGATGGTTGGAAAATGCTATAAAGTGATCATTGATAGTGGAAGTTATACAAATTTGGCATTAGAAGAGCTGGTTACAAAGTTGTACTCGCAGAGGCTAAAACATCCCAAACCTTATCATGTTTCATGGATCAAAGATGAGCATAAGATATTGGTAAGTGAGAAATGTCTTGTGAAGTTCAAAATTGGACATTACTTTGATGAAGTTTTGTGTGATATTATGCCCATGGATTGTTGTCATATTTTGTTGGGTAGACCTTGGCAATATGATAGATATGCTGTACATGATGGAAGATTGAATCAATATACTCTTTGGGTAAATGGGAAGAAAAAAACATTGTTGCCTTTGATCAAAAGTCTAGATGAGGTTAATTGTACTATTGTAAAAATTTGCCTGGTTAATGGGAAACAATTTGAAAAGGAAATGAAAAAAATCAATTCTATTTTACTATAATTCCACGAAAACCAAGTTTTGTCAATGGAGACCGAGTGTAAGAAAATAGTATTAATTGAGTGCTAGTCAGTGGGGACCGAATGACATATAGTAGTATTGATTGAGTGCCAAAAGAAATTTTAGAGTTGTTGAATGAGTGTAAAGAAATTATTGCTGATGATATTCCTGATGGTTTACCTCTAGTAAGAAGTATAAGTCATTATATGGATCTAATCCCTGGAGCTAGTTTTCCAAACAAAGCACCATATAGATTGACACCTGGAGAGAATGAAGAACTTAACAGACAAGTGCATGAGTTGTTGCAAAAAGGTTTGATTAGAGAAAGCTTGAGTCCATGTGTTGTACCTACTGTATTAACACCTAAAAAGAATGGAGAATGGAGAATGTGTACGAATTCCAGAGCCATTAACAAGATAATAGTGAGATATAGGTTTCCTATGCCAATGATGGATAACATAATAGATTGTTTGAGTAGAGCAAAGTATTTTACAAAGATTGATTTGAAGAGTGGCTATCATCAGATTAGAATCAGAGAAGGTGATGAATAGAAGACTGCTCTCAAGACAAAAGATGGTTTCTATGAATGGTTGGTTATGCCTTTTGGTTTGACTAATGCACCTAGTACTTTAATGAGGTTGATGAATGAAGTTTTGAAAAGATTCTTGGATAAGTTTGTTATTGTTTATTTGGATGATATTTAGATATTCAGTAAGAATAAGGAAGAACATCTTGAACATATTAGACAAGTATTGTAGAGGTTGAAAGAGGAAAAGTTACTGATTAATCTAAAACAATGTTCTTTTATGCAAGAGGAGATTGTGTATTTGGGATTTGTGATTTTAGCTAATGGATTGAGGATGGATCCTAAGAAGGTTAAAGAAATTTTGGAATTTCCTACACCTAAGAATGTGGGTGAGGTAAGATCATTTCATGGTTGGCTAGTTTTTACAAAAAAGTTTATAAAAAATTTCAGTGTTGTTTGTAATGCTATGATTGAAACAATGAGGGGAGATGAAAAAGAATTCAAGTGGACACATGGAGCCGATAAGAGTTTTGAGACTTTGAAACAAAAGGTTGCTGAATTACCTGTATTGGCTTTACCTAATTTCAACAAAATATTTCAAGTTGAATGTGATGCAAGTGGTAATGCAATAGGAGCTATATTAGGTCAAGACGGTAAGCCTATTGCTTTCTTTAGTGAAAAGTTGAATGATGCTAAAAGGAAGTATTCTGTGTATGATCAAGAATTTTATGCCATTGTTCAAGCATTGAAGAAATGAAGACATTATTTGATTCCTAAGTAGTTTGTGTTGTATATTGATCATAAAGCTTTACAATACTTCAGAAGTCAACATAAATTAAATCAAAGACATATGAAGTGGTTTGAGTACCTGCAAAGTTTTATATTTGTGATCAAACATAAGAGTGGAGTTACTAATACAATTGATAATGCATTGAGTAGAAGATGTTTTTGTTGACTAAAATGAAGGTTGAAGTTCTTGGTTTTGATGAAATGAAAGAATTGTATGATGCTGATCCTGATTTTTCTGAGGCATGGAGAGAGGGCAGAGCACCAAATCTGATAGACCACATAAGTAAGTATGATGAATATTTCATTCAAGAATGTATGTTGTCCAAAGGTATTTAGTTGTATATTCCTAGAAGTCCTATGATTTTGAATTTGATTAAGGAAAAGCATAGTGGTGGATTAGCTAGAGATTTTGGAATTGATAAGACATTGAGTTTACTAAAAGACAAGTATTATTGGCTACACATGTATAAAGATGTTCAAAAATTTGTAAAGAGTTGTGGAGTTTGTCAAATTGCAAAGGGAGTGAGTCAAAATATTGGTTTGTAAACACCTATTACTATTCCTAAGAAACTTTGGACTGACATTAGTATGTATTTTGTTCTTGGATTGCCTAAAAAAATGAAGGGGTATGATTCTATATTTATTGTAGTGGACTAATTTTCTAAGATGGCTCATTTCATACCATGTAAGAAGACATCAGATGTTGAGCATGTTGCTAAACTTTTCTTTAAAGAGATTGCAAGATTGCATGGATTACTAAGAAGTATTATTTTAGACAGAGATAGTAAGTTTGTTGGTTATTTTGGAAGACTTTGTGGAAGAAGATGGGTACTATGTTGAAGTTCAGTTCTACATTCCATCCACAAATAGATGGATAGACAGAGGTTGTGAATAGAAGCTTGGGAAATTTGCTGAGATGTTTAGTTGGGAATGAGCCAAGTAATTGGGAGATGATACTGGCACAAGCTGAATTTGCATATAATAATTCTGTGAATAGGAGTACAAGGAAGACACCTTTTGAGATTATTACTAGAATTCATCCTAGAGGTATATTAGATTTGAGAGATGTCGTTGGTGAAAAAAAGAAAAGTATTGCAAGAGAAGAATTTTATGATTTTATGGAGTCTTTGCATAAGGAATTGAAGTTGAGGTTGGAACAAAGTAATTAGAAGTATAAGGAGAATGCTGATTAGTCTATAGGACACCATGATTTTCAAGTTGGTGATGAGGTGATGGTTCATCTAAAGAAAGAAAGAATCCTAGTTGGAACATATAGTAAGCTGAAGATGAAGAAATTTGGACCTTGTAAGATCTTGAAGAAGTTTGACAGTAGTAATTCTTATGAAGTTGAGTTACCTGATGACATGGATATATCTCTTATCTTCAATATAATTATCATAAGTTAGATGATGAAAATTGTTGTATTAGAAGATTATCCTAAGAAGTAGATTGAAGAAGTTGAACAGATATTGGATCAGAGAGTTGGCAGGAGCACAAGAGGAAAAGATTACTATGAATATTTGGTAAAGTGGAAGAATAGACCTATTGAAGATGCTTCCTAGATTTTACAATCTGAGTTGGATTCCACTCATATTGTGACATCTCAATGATTTAGGAGAATCATTCCTTTCAACCCCAGTTCTCTGATGTAGGAGCATCCTGGGTTGCCTTGTTATCCTGCTCATTTTGTTCACTCTTCATTAACCAAGTTACCTAGTGTATGCCAAGTAACTCTTCATTAACCCAGTTACCCAGTGTATGCTAAGTGACTCTTCATTAACCTAGTTACCTAGTGTTTCCCAAGCGACTCTTCATTAATCAAGTTACCCAGTGTATGCCAAGTGACTCTTCATTAACCAAGTTACCCATTGTATGCCAAGTGACTCTTCATTAACCTAGTTACCTAGTGTATGCCAAGTGAGTCTTCATTAACCGAGTTACCTAGTGTATGCCAAGTGACTCTTCATTAACCTAGTTACCTAGTGTTCACCAAGTGACTCTTCATTAACCTATTTACCTAGTGTATGCCAAGTGACTCTTCATTAATTGAGTTACCTAGTGTATGCCAAGGGACTCTTCATTAACCGAGCTACCCAATATTCTCCAAGTGACTCTTCATTAACCAAGTTACCCAATGTACACCAAGTGACTATTCATTAACTAAGTTACCCAATGTATGCCAAGTGACTCTTCATTAACCTAGTTACCAAGTGTTCACCAAGTCACTCTTCATTAATCAAGTTACCTAGTGTATGCCAAATTACTCTTCATTTGTCGAGTTACATAGTGTTCACCAAGTGTCAGAATTTGGATGTGATTTTTGCGAGCTGACTTGTGGAATTTATTTTTTTTGCAACATTTATGTTAAAATATTTTCTTGGGATGAGTTGAGACCATTGTTGGGTCAGCCTTCCTCTTATGTAATGTTCTAGAATAATTTGTAAGCCATTTTGGCAAGTATATATAAAGTGTTTAGGCTTAGAGTTAGGTAAGTTTTTGGGAAGCAGATTAGAGAGAAAAATTAAAAGTGTGAATTTGCAGTTGGATCTTTGAATGTGAATGTATTTGTAATTGGCAGTAACCTAGAAGGCCTTACAGCTGGGCATGTATGAGGATATTTTGATGAATCAATAAAAGTATTTCACTATTCTTCCTCCTATGGTTGCTATTCTTTGTGTTCACTTCCATTGTGTTAACTCTTGCAGGGTGGTTTGGATAGTTGGGTGAGCCTTTAGCCCTAGTTATTCACTCTTTGCCTACGTCAATAATTTTGATTTGTAAGGTTCACTAAGGATTTTCAGTAATGTGAACTAGCATTTAGTGTGATGAAGATTTAAATTTTGGTTCATTTTTCTTTTTGTGTTTCGAAATAACAAGAAATGTTGGATTGGAAATGGTGCAATATGATGATGAAAACCTTTTGGGTGATTAGACCTTAAGGAAAATACTTATTTTCTTCCTCCTCTAAAAGAAAAGGGGTGTGACTACATTTGCATGTTTATTTCAGATATATTATTAGTGGTAATCCTCTAGAGTTTTCATAGCAAGAAGATCCTCAGATCTTGCTTGTGTTGTGTTTTAGTGGTTTATTGTTCATTTATAAGCATTGAAAAAATGGTGAGTTCTTAACAAAAAAATGATAGCTAACAAAAGTTGAGGGTAATAGAAATGATGAAAATGTACCGTCTTGTTAGTTCTTAAATCAGTAGGATTAAATATCTCCTTACTGACTACTAGAAGGAGGACACATATATGTAGGAACGGAGTCATTCATAAAGTGAAAAGAGAAAATCTTAATAATGTTCAGTATAAATAGATCCAAGTTGAGCCAATCTTTCCCCATGTACTAAAAAGTGAAGATTAATAATGAGTTAGTAATAAGATCTACTACATACTCTTTCAAATCCATACTATTTTGAATCAACAAGGAGGAATTCACTAATAAATTTCAACCATAAAAAGTGTTTTAATTTGATTTTTATTTCTCTAATGAAGAATATACTAATGGAAAATTTATATCTAAATATCAATAGCTGGAATGGTACCATTAAATAAGAAATTTTGTTGCATATCAAATACAACAAATCTTTAATAAGTACAAGGAAGTAGGTTTTTAAATATTTCTTCTTGACAAAATTAATTCTTTCCCACATATTATGTGTCTATTGTAGCTTGTTTTTTTTGTGGGGATAAAGTTGCAACATGTTATTGCAACACTTGCACTAGAGAATGTGACTAGAGGTGGATGTTTATCTAGTTCAAAGATCAAGCTACATGATGAATTGTTTTGGTTTAACAAGCCAGATACTTCTCTAGGTATAAAATACTATAGATTGCTTTTGTGTTTACTCTTAGTCCCTATGGCATTGAATTGGGTTGGGATAACAATGTGTTCTCTTTGGTGTGTGATTTTGCAAAATGCATTTGAGCTAGCTTCATTCTTTTGGTTTTGGGTATGGATTAGAATACACATATCTATAGGAGCTCCTAGTTTTTTATTATATATTATTAGAAAGTTTTCTACATTATCTATTATAAAATTATTTTAAGATATCTTTGTAATCACTTTTTATTTTTAATGTCTTTAATCAATGCAGTGGCAATTTGGATATAATTATTGTTATCTTAAGAATCACATGCTTGTTTAAGTACGTCTGATTTTGGGGTATGAAATTGATTATTTTATCACTAATTTCATAGATTTTCTTAGGGTCCTTTGGACATAGCTTACGTCTATTATTTTGATGAAAAACTTTGCAGGGCAGTTTCTTTGTAGCTTCAATACTCTACCACTTTAGGCATTTTCTACTTAGGTAATCCACACACTATTTACCTTTTCAGGTATTTAAGAAGGCCTACATATTGCTTTTGCAACATATAAATGAGAAGACACACATAAATCACACTTTGCACAAGTGTTGCAAGGATTCATCTTTGGTCTATCAAATTCTTAATCACCCACCTTGGGTTTTGCATGCACCTCTCTCTCTCTCTCTCTCTCTCTCTCTCTCTCTCTCTCTCTCTCTCTCTCTCTCTCTCTCTCTCTCTCTCTATGCATCATTTCCTACAAACATTAAAATAGAATGTTCCAACTTTAGTGGTTCTAGACTCTAGTCATTTTTTATTGGTTCCTCTATTCTGCTATAGGTAAAATATATCATATCTATACTGATGCTTTTGAGGGTGACTGACTGAAAGTATTGACTATTCTTGGCTTCAAGCATATTATATGTGGGTAAGCTTTATTTTGGTTTCTTCAAAATTCTAATGTGCTTCATGAAAAGTAGGTTTTTTAATTTATTTTTATTTTTTGCCACCTTGATAAGATTTACTATTTATGGTAGGTTGGTCATTATTGGATGGTTGCTTGTGATGGGAACATTTTTTCTCAATGGTGTGTTTATCGAACTCAACAAGTAAGTTCCCATTTTTTGAATGTGAATTTATCATAAATGTTGTGATTATTAATCTATATCTACTTTGCCTTTGAGTTTGTTTGGTTGAAACAAGGATTCTCAAATTTGTGGTGCAAAGAGATTTAGATTTAAAAGGGGTTAGTGTTATTTCTATAAAGATTAGGATCTTCAAATATTTTTACTAGAGATAAAATCTGAGGCTTGATTACAAGGTTATTCAATTATCTATGGAAGTAAATAATAGCCTAATTAGCTAGAGTTACTCTTTTGTATCTACGAGGCTTTAAAATAACTAGAGCATGGATATTTGGACCTTTCTTGAGGGGATCTATAGCCATTGGATTATACCTATTTATATTGATTTTCGTCCTTCGTAGCTATCTTCATATGAAGATTATTATAGAAAGAATAGTATAGTATTATTTCTCTAGGTCTTCACTTCAAGTGTTATACTTTATTGGACAATCTTATACCTCAACCTTGGTCTTATACCTCAATCTTGGTGTTTTCTGTAAATCTAAAAGAATGAAGCTCGAAAACTTAATTTATTTCCAAATTTGTAGTAGATTTTTTCTAAGATATCTCAATATTTGAAAGTTGAAACATCTCATTCCATATTCCCCGAATAGTTTTTCCTATTTAATTCTCCTAATCTAACATTCTCTTCATTTTAGGATTCATATTGATCTTGATTTGATTCAGCCATACAAGAAACAGTAAAATAATGATGGAACTAAGCCTTTTTAGAGATTGAATTTTTTCATTCATTCATACCTTTTTCTTTTTTAATAAACCTTGCTCCACTCACTTTTATTAGGTAATGAAATGGTTATCAGATGTTGGCAGATACTTTTGCTCTTATGCTTTAGCAGCTAAATTATTTCTAGATATAGAGGAAGTGTTATGCTTCACTAGGTGATTACCAATAAGGGGGTCAGACTTGACCAAGAGGTGAGACTCAAATAGGAATTGTATAAAGAAATAACTAAAAAATTTCTATAAAGGGACCCCTTCTTTGGGTTTAGCTTTAACCAAAGATAGAGATAAAGAAGGAAAAATCCAATAGGGAGAAAGAACATAACATAGTATTGATGACGATGATGAGATTTTTGAAGACATGTGATGTTGAGGCTTTTTGGGTGCTTATTGACATTATTATTTTTAATTTTAATAATGAAACTAGAACATTTCCTCTAACTATTGGAGAGTCTTTAAATTGACATTACAGAGCTCATTGGGACATTTTTCATGTCATTTAACTAATTTGCATTACAATATTTTAAATATTTATGGTAGTTTAGTTAATTTTAAGATGTTGTGTGGTATTTTGAGTTTAATCAGTACTTATGTGATATTCTAAACTTAATATCTAGTGCAAATTTGGATAAATTTTTGATTTTAACCATTTGAGTGTGGATGAACCCAACCCCAGAAGATTTTAGTAGACTTGTTGAACCTAAATCAGAACCAATAATTTTGATGTCGTTCATGAGCATAGAAGAGAGGCCTATTTATTAATTCTTCTATAGGATCACTAGCTAGATTGAAATTTTGATGCTAGCCTTTGTTCTTGTCTGGAGTATGCCAAGAAAATTTGTTTGATTTGGCTTGTGTATTTTTAGTGAGGATCCTTGTATGGGACTAGTTTTTGAATTTGTATTTTAATACATTCCCTTTATTGGTTATACAATTTTTTGAATTCTCCACTATAAGCTCCTCTTCAAAAACCATGCTAAATTCATCATATTGCCACTTCCAAGGTCTTGAAGTGTTTCCCTATTTGATTTTTAGAATAATCTATCCTCAAGGAAAACATTGCTATATAATATGTTTTGATCTTTTAGTCATCTTCATTAGTTGATGTATTAATCACATTAGTCATTGCTATCAAGATTAGTCAAGGCATGCTGCTGATAGCACCTAAGTAACTTTCACCTTGTGACATCTCTTTGAGGCATTTTACAAATATCTAGCCTTCTAAAAATTATAGGATCATTTTAGTTACATTTGAAAACATTAATCAACAATTTTCATATGTGCAGATATAAACATAACTACAACATGTCCAATTTATTTGCAGATATATTTTCCTGTGAAGAAAGACCATGCCTAACAATATTAACCCAAAACAAAATAATGAGACAATGGGTGCATTATGGGCTCAGTTTTGAAGAAAACATGATAAATGTTATTGTCTTTGCAAAAAGTATAAGGGCTTAAAGAATCAAAGAATTCTAATCACAATAGCCCAAATTCATTCTAGGAAACATGGTCACATTAAAGGGGGCCATGATTTTTGTCCATTACTAAATGTAGATTTCCTACTGGAGGAACATGGAGGTGTGAAAATCCAAACTGAGGATCCAAGCTAAGGATAACACTTCCATGGAAGAAGATGATAATGTTCTAGAGGACATGATTGAAGAAGATGGTATTGGGACAGGTGATGAAGAGTCTCACAATTATGGTACTAGGGAATCTAATAATGATGATGAAGATGGTCTTGATATACCTTTACTTGAGAAGGCACATGAGCCCTTATATGAAGGCTCCCAAACAAATCTACTCTTAGCTATAGTGTTGTTGGTGAACTTAAAGGTTATGAATGATATATCCAATGTAGAAATGTCACATATACTAAGGTATGTCATTTTTTTCATCTTCAATGTTAGCATACAATTACTATTATTTGTTTTTGTAGGTTGATTAATGAGTTTTTCTTACCACCATCAAAAATTTTGCCTCATTCGTACTGATAATTATCTAACATTATGAATTAGTTTGGAATGAAGTATCAGACAATATATGCATGTCCCAATGATCACATTCTATATCATAAACAACATGAATTTGTAATAGAATGCCCTGATTGTCATATTAGTAGATATCGGTCAGATCAAATAACAAAAAAAGTGCCTCACAAGGTTCTTCGGTACATTCCCATTATTCCACATCTTCAACAATTATTTAGGTGCACTAGCTTGGCACAATTTATGGATTACCATGCACACAATAGAAGTTAGGATGAAATTATGTGAATGTTTGCCAATGGTTCTACATTTAAAGAGATAGAAGAAACATGGTCACACTTTAAAGAAGAACCTCATAATTTGAAGCTTTCATTGGTAGTGGACGTTGTCAATCCATATGGAGATATGAGATCTATTTACTCAGTGTGGCCTATTTTTGTTATTAATAATAACATTCCTCCTTGGATGTCCATAAAGAGGAAGCCCATAATATTTTCAATGATTGTGATAGGTATTTTTTTATTTTATAGTTATCTAAATTAATTTATAAATAGTGCATGAAAATGGTCATAATAATTATGTAATGTTTATGTTCATTCAATTACTAGGTAAATACTAAGTTATAGATATGAATGTGTATATTGAGCATCTAATTGATGAGTTGTTGAAGTTATATAATAGTATCACTATGTATGACATCTCTAGACCAATAGGACATCAAAAATTTCAATTCCATGCAATGCTTGTATGGACAATACATGATGCCCTTGGGCTAACTCATTTTTGTGGTATGTTATATTATTAAGATCACATATTTTTAGTCTGTTATAGTGCTTACACATTACTATAAAATTCTTAAGTCGCACATGATAATTGTACACGATCCAATTATACATGATCTTTTAGGTCTTTAGTCAAAGGGAAAATTCACATGTCAAGTTTGTGGTCCAAAGATGAAATCTCGTCATTCGAGAAGTTTAAAAAAGTAGGTGTTTGATGAGTTTAGAAACTTTCTTAAAAATAATCATAGGTAGTGAATTTCTAAAAAAATCTTTTTAGTGAGAAAGAAGAGACATCATCAAGGCCACAAAGAATGATACCTCATCTATGAAAGTTGGAATATGACCGACTAAATTGTCAAGGTAATGTCCAATTTGTCATCCAAAGTTTAAAATTTTTATTTTGATATTGTCTTATATTTACTAATGCTATAATTGATGCTTGTGAAGGTCATCAAGGCATGAATGAACAACTTCCTAGAGAAATGAAAAGCTATCCTACTCAATTTAGTAGGTTACCATGCTACAATGATCTCCCAATCATGCATTTGTTTGATGCTATGCATATTGGAAAGAATGTAATAGAGACACTATGGAAAATGTTGGATGGAAGGTGTGATAGAGAACAAATTGCCAAAAAATTTACTAACATTCACGAATTCAATCGTGCACTAAAAGCTTTCATTGAATCAAATAGTAATGGAGACTGCATAAATACAAGTGCCCTTCCTTGGTTATTAATAGAGAAACAAAGTGATACATTAAAAGAAGTCATAAAAAAGAAAAATTTCCAATAGGATTTGTTGCAAATATAAGCACTCTTCTATCAAAGAAAGGTGATTTTGGGCTAGGGTTGAAAAAAAATGATTGGCATACTTTCGTCAAGGTAAGTCATGTTCTCTATTTATAGTATATTTTGAAGATTGAATGTACTACCTATTGCATTATTTAATAATATATTGAAATGATCATTTTTTAATTATTAGAGTTCATCCTACCTCTATCCCTTCCACAATAGTTTGACAACTGTATTAAACAAGTTATATATGATCTTAGAAAATACATGAGGTTAGAAGTGTTTTTTCTTAGATTTGTAGCTTTTTATCTGAAATCTATTGTATAATTTTATTTGAATTCTTATTTATGTGTTTTTGCAGGTTGAATCTCTTTTAGGTGGTTATCATCTAAAGAAATCGATAAAAAGATATAAAATATTGGAAGAGAAAATTTTCAGAGCTTATGTGTGAAATGCAAAATTATTTACCTCCAACCTTTTTCAATGCTCAAGAAAACTGCCTCATACACAAAGTTGAGGAGATTGAATTGTGTGGACCTGTACAAGCTAGATCAATGTGGATGGTTGAGAGGCACTTGAAATTTATGAAGGACTTGGTTTGACAAAGAGCACATCCTGAGTGTTCTATGATAGAGGGATTTATGATATACCAGACTATGGTATACATTAGTAAATATCTTCCAAAGTTTGTAGCAAATATCCATGTAGATTGCATTTGGGATCTCAACTCTAATGAAAAATTTGAAGGGGAGTACCTGACGGTGAAAGGTAGATTGAGTAGGGTGAGAGGTAATTATAAGTTTTTTTTTGTAGTTTAATAATTCTTATCCATCATCAATATATATAAGTTATTTCTAATAGATGTAATTATCTTCTTTATAGTTGGTCATGAGTGGGATGCACTACATTTGTATATTGCAAACAATCTTGATTGGATGATGGCATGGATTGAACAGTTTCAAAAAAATGGTTGCTCATTAACATGGGATGGTGTTGCATCGTTGGTTAAAGAAGCTCATCGTAATGGAGATCCCAATGTTATGCCAATGGTACTTGATCTAATATATGGCTTAAGAGATACAAAGGTACACATAAGATTACTAATCATGAGACATAAGTTTAATATCAACTCACAGATCGATGCAAATAATCTTGACATGTTTGAATAATTGTAGGTCAAAAACCACAAAGCTATGTACTACCATGGCTATAAATTCTACACAAAAAAATTAGATGGAATGAAGAAAACGTGTGATTTTGGTATAAGTGTTGTCTTCATGGTCACCAATATTTCATCTAGAACTGACATACATCCTCAACAATCTGAAAATTGATACTATAGCATTTTGGATGATATACTTGAGTGCAAATTTAATTCATTAAAAATAGTTCTATTTGTCATCAAATGGTTCAGGTTATGACTGAATCAAAATGATCCTGATAGGACTATTATTGAACATGATAGTGGATTTGCTATGATTAATACAAGGTCATTTGAGCTAGTTGGAGATGAGCCCTATGTTCTTCCAAGCCAATGCAAGCAAGTGTTTTACTTTGGTGTTCCACACAAACCAAGTTGGTCATTTGTTGTTAGACATGACCCAAGAGGAAGGCCAATAAAGTATAATGTGATCAGAAGAAGATATTGAAGAAGAACAAGAGGAAGTAAATGATTATTAGGAAAGATAGTTACCCAGTGATGAAGAAGAAGAAGATGGTGATGGTTTTGGTCATGCTGACAATAATGGTGATAATGATGATGATGATGCTGATGATGATCATGATCATGGTGATGAAGATGGTGATGATCATGGTGATGATGGTCATGATGATGATGGTAATGAAGATGATGATGGTGGTGATGAAGATGGTAGTAGTGACGAAGATGATCAAAGTGAAAGGTACGATGATGGTGATGATGATGATGATGATGACGACATGGATGAAGATAATAATGATCAATGAAATGTCTAGGTAGGATCAATGTCAAATATTTTTTTAGATATACACATTAGTTACATTAAATTTTTAACTTAAGACAAATGATTTACATATACAATCTACTTTATTATTAATATTTTTTTTTGGGAAGTCTATTACTTTAATTTCACTGCTAATTTCTAAGACATACTAAATCTTTTCACAGGGCAATATGGATGCACCATCTCAGATACTTTCAAGAGATGTAAACATTAATTATTTTAAATTTTAATGTTAATATAGAAACAAATGTCATATTATTATGTTCTTTTCATTATGGTTTTGGAGTTATTTTGATGAAATTTTATTGATATTTGATGTCACAAATGATAGGAAAAAGCTAGAATGACTGCTGATCAAATGTGATCTTAAATATGGGCATCATATCTACATGACATTGCCCTTAGTGCTGATCCTATGTTCATCAGAAAAAAAATTAAGCAAAGATACACTAATGAACTTGTTAACATTATCATCAAGAGTGATAGAAGCAAAGAGAAAGAGGCACTGAGAATAGAATTGGACCATAGAATCGAATCTTTGAAGGTAAGCAATAATTTGACTAAAGAAATAATAGAAGTTCAATAGCTATTAATATTTTATAGTATCTTGTGGATCATGATCTCTAATTTTGTGTTCTTGTATAGACATATATGCCTGTTGCGACATTACATGGTGAACATGGTGAGGGTTGTCACACACAACCTTCGTGTAAGTAACACTTTGTTTGTTTTCATCAACATTATAACACTTACCTTTTTTTGTGGAAATTTCTAGCTAGTATCCCATTTGATCTTTTTCCATTGCAAATTTCTTTGCTAACAATATTGTATTCTTCAGCTCATGATGAAGTGCAGACTCCTCCTTCGGTTGTTGGTCCAATATTGTCTGGTGCATTTTCAGCAACAAGGACCATGCAAACATCCTCGTCTATGCCCAATAGAACTAGTATACCCTTGTTTTTCTATATTTTTTAATGAGCACTAAATCAAGGACCAATTCAACACATATGTCTCCCATAAAAACTATTTTATGAAAAAAGATGCTTTACTATGAGATATATAGGATGGTAAAAAAAATTTGTATATCAATAAGACGTTGTACTTGTGATATTTTAAAATATAGATATAGCTAAGTTTCTTTGCGTAATTTAATTAAATGATAACCTATGAAATATTTGAGTAATAAAATGAACCAAACTAGGAAAAAGGGTAAGATAGATTGAATATTTTAGTTATCTTTAAGATAAACAAAAAATAGAATGTTTGATGGTTCTCATTGATCAAACTAACTTTGATCTTGCCAAGAAAGAAATTAATGAAAGTCCAAAATTAGTGTTCCCTCAAAAGAGGATATAATCCAAGAAGGCATCTGTTAAAAATGCAAAGAAGTGAAGAAGTCATAGTAGCAATAAAAATTATCCAAAGTAATAGCAAGACTTACAATTCCAAACTTTGTATAAAATGATAGAACCCTAAAATCTATAAACTTTGTAAGTAGGTGTATGTCTCTATGAATTAAATATTACAATTTACTTTAGTTTTGTTTTTTTTTTTTGTAAAAGGGGGTCTTTCCTATGATTTGTAAATAGGTATGTGCTCCTATAGTTGGTTATCTATAACATTTTGAGTGGACAAATATCCTTCAGTAAGATAGGAGGTTTTCTTCACTCCATTCTTTCCTACTAGAGCCAAATTTTGAATAGAGAAAAATATAAATTTTTAAAATGATTATTAATAAAATATCAAGGCTAAGTTCTTTTACTGATTATAAAATATATTAATAAAATGATTTAGAATTAAAATTAATTTTAATATATTTTATTATTATTTATCATTTCATAAAAGTACCAATCTAATGAAATAAAAATATGACAATATTTGAATTTTATGGGTTAAGATCAATGGTGTTTTGAAGAGGGTTTCATAAAATATTAGATACAAGATAAGTCTATAATAAAGGGTTGAGTAGCTGGGTCATTTTCAGCAACCTAAAAGTTCAAAAAAGAATTTTAAAAATACACCAATGATCCTCTTAGTAAACAAAACTTAAACCCCTTTATTTTTACTTTTCTTAATGGCTCTAATGGCTCTAATTTTTTTCACTTCATTGTTTTCAAAATGTTGGGGATGGGTGATATATGTTCAAAGAAAAAGATCTAGATAACTAGTTTAATTCTATCCTACTATTTTGACTTAAGTTGGCCAATAAATTTGGGGCACCAACCAATCTAAATATTATATCATGGTTATCTCTCAACCTAGTGAGGTTACTTCTCTTCTTCCTCCTAAAGAAGGAAAGATCTCAATGTTGATTGATGTTGAACTTAAAAAAAATCTCCAAAAAAACTAAGTTGAATCATTATGCTCATGTTCACCACTATAAATTTCATTCTAGAATTATTGTGCTTCCTAAAACCTCTCTTCCCTTAAAAAAAATCTCCAACCACTTATTTAAACCTGAAGCTACTGCACAACATTTGTTAACATCAGTAATGGCATATACAATTGATAAAATAATGATAGTTGTTGATGTAATTTTGTATAAGTTAATGTAGGTCATATGTCTTGAATTCTTTGGCCTATCAAATACTCTTGCTTCAAATATACTCCAAAATTATGGGTCATCTAGCTACTTTTAAGATGCATTTACTTGTTAGAATTGCATTGAACACCACAATCACTCATCTGCATTTTATTGAAAGCAAGAAGCTCAAGCACCTAAGGCATTCTACTTCATACAACATCCTTACACATAGGAGCTTTAAGATTTGAAGTATGTTTTCTATTGTGATGTAAATGATTATGTGGTTAAAGCTTACAAGTAAAATACACACTCAATTCTATATGATTACAATTGCCAATTTGAACTACTTTACTAATGTTCTAGATTTTGTAGCCCATTGGTTATGCTTCTCTTTCGTGCTAGGCTAGAAGTTATCTCCATTCATTATAACGAATATTCATTTTAGCAACTTTTAATTCCTTTGTATTGTGAAGCTCTTAAAACTCTAGAGACATTTTTTTCTCATTTTAGCTATTATTACTATGAATTCAATTTGAGTTATAATAAGGTTACTGAAGCTCTTGAACTTTGAATGCCATCAATGGAAAGTAAGCTTCCTCATTAATCTCTTTCTATAGTTTCTACATGTTATACAATGTGGCAGTCTCAACATTGATTTTTTTGCCAGCTATTGCATCTTTTAGCAATTCTAGTTTGGTATGCCTATTTGTAAGTGATGATCAAAGAGATGTTAATAGCAATTGATGAGTATGAAATACGGGTATTCTATCTTTTTGATAGTATCAATACAATTTGTTTAAGTTAGAACCATAATTCCTATAGTGATAGGGAAATTATTATTTGCTAGGATTTTGGATGTGATTTAGTATAATGGTATAGTATGGCATTTATCCGATGGTGTAGAAATTAAATAAAGGGACATAGATGTATAATTTAAATTCCATGGAAGTGGCATACAGAATAGCAAGGTGTGAAATTGGTGGTAGGTTGTTGAATATAAGTAGCTTCAGATGTTGCATTATCTTGATTGTGTTGCTTGCAGATTGGTATTTATGGTTATTAAAGGGCCTCTTCTATACAAGGTGGCTCTAAATAGAGTCTTATGGTCAATGGAGCACAAGAAAATAGGAAAGACTTATGATCATCAAAACACAAGAAAGAAAAGATTCCTCTTGTTTTGCAGATGACATTTGGATTGTATAGATGTCTAAATTTAGTACTACTACTGATTTGTAGCTAATAGAATAGGAGAACATGCTCATCAACATTGTCAATTTTGGAAGATTGAATTTATGGAGCTTTAATTGGATCATCATCTACTATAGATTCTAAGATTCTAGTATTGTAAGTTATTTATAGCTAGTGTGATAGTTCAAGTTGTAAAGCATAGCGATACAGGTTATTTGTACCTTAAGGTTACATTTTACTACATTTTTCTTGAGGTTTGTGGTATAACAACATCAAAAAATTTTATGTATAGAAATTACTTGATTTCAAGAAATCGAGAGACTTTTTAAAAATCCAACAAGTTTAATGGTGTATTTTACACAATTATTTCAATGATTGATATGTAATATTTTTATGTAGATAAGATGAATGAAAGTAATACCCAACAAGATGGATGTGATATATGATAATTTTATAATCTGGGTCTATTTCTTTGAGCACTCATAAATTTGTATGCAAAATTGTACTCATCTTCAATAATTATGTAATGCTTTTCACAAATTCAATAATCAATTGGAACCTTATTTAGCATCCACCTAGTCAGATGCAATTTTGACCAATTTAAATAGATTTTAGTATCTCTTAATTATGCAATTTTACCCAAAACATCTCTTCCTATTTTTAGAACCTAGAGCACTCTAATAAAATCCTACATTTTTTTTGACAAGACTACATGGCACTTAACTAATTTTACTTACTTTAGTGTCATAACATATGTTCCTCTTTTAAATTAACCCTTTTCTACTTTGTTACAGGGTTAACTATGATTATATCATAACATTAACCCTTTGATTTGATTATTGTGGCAGCCATAGTTCTCTAAGATGCAACTGTGGTATTGCATACTTGAACTAGTTGGTCTTCTTTATCTATATTTGTGTACCTTGATTGTCATTGGGCCAAGTTGATTTGTTTGAGTTGCAACTGAATTTGCCTATTTCTGATAGTAGACATAGTTTTTATGTTAAGTGCATTTGTGGAGTGAATTGTAGTGTTAGCTAATTGTCAGTATTCATTTTTTATGAATGGTCTATGAATGTTAGAGGTGGGGTGACTTTCCCTATGTGTTCAATCAAGTGCATTTATATGCACATGTGATTGGTTATGTTCAAATTGTTTCCTCAACTTAAACCCAGGGCATCATTGTTGTAGCAATCTATTATTAACATAGTGCCATGTATGTTGGATGCCAGTAAATCATTATTAATCTTAACTTTGAAGCTTTATAATCTTTTTTGGTGAAGTGTAGCTCTTTGTTTTTTCATGTACTATTTTATTTCTCTTTTTAGTCAAGTGTAGCTTTACATTCTTATGTGTGTAAAATTACTATATTACAATATGGTATATTTTATTACGGTTTGACATGCATGTATTATTATGCTACATAGCTTATTGTGTATTTGTGTACATGTGCATAAAAGTTACCATATGTTACATGGTCCTAGAGTTTGATATACATGTACATACACTATATTTACCACATTTGTGTTTATATGGTAATGCTATATGCTATCTATATATAGAAATGATATAAATACTATTTTATAATCTCTACATGACTTCTCATTTTATAATTTTGCTACTAACTTTTTGTTGAAATTACCAATAAGAATAAAGCCTTGAGGTGTGTCATCCACAGAGATGGCCAAGATAGATTTGCTTCAACCCATCTGATTGTATGCATAATTCACAAAATTTTCACTTGTCCTTTTTCTTAACTTTTGTTTATTACATGTATAACTACACTTGTACATTTAAGACACTAATTTAACATCAAGTTGGTGAACAATCAGATCCAACTTAGAAGCCACTGCTAACAATGTTCTAAATGATGTGAGGCAAAAACATTTTTGCTAGTCAATTTTGTCAATTTGATTATATCCATAAGTATGCATATGTATTTGCATCTAAAATCTATTTCAGTTAAATATACAAGAGTTTATAAGCTTGATTATTTAAGAATGATTTGTATCTTTAATCCAATAGTTGTTTGGCTATTATTGATTGCACCTTTCATAGTCTTTGGTATTGTCTTCTTCTCTGGTATTATAATTTACATTTATTTCTATGCAAAAAATTAATTGGTCATATTAACAAAGTGTGACTGGTAGCGTCTCTCTATCATTCAATTCATTTGGTGTCTGCTTTAATTGCCATGATGTTTTAGTTGATACATCATCAGAGAGCAGTACTACTGAAGCTGATCCATTTCCTAGAGTAGTCCATGTGATTAGTACTAGTGCATATGAAGGGACATTGTTGCTGAATAAGAAAACTATGTTTCCATTAAAAGAATGAAAGCTTCTAGGTGCTTTAAAATTATTATTATTTAAAGTGTAAATTTAGTTTACTTTTACATTACTTATTTTGGACTAATAAATCCTTTATGTTTTTGTAGGTAATAATGTTTTCTTTGAACATATTTTTCATATGACATTGAAACTATTTAGACTCACCATATGTCAAACGTACATAGTTTCATATCATTGCTACATAATTTTTCTTTTCTTCCATTTATTGTAATATATTAAAGTTATTGATCTAACAATCTATCTATTTTTAAAAAGGTGGAATTTAGAAGCTGTGGAATTAAAAAATTAGCTAATTGCATCTTTTGAGGAGAATTTTGGAAAAAATATTTTTGACATTGACCTACTTCTCAAAAGAGTAGCAAAGCATATAAAGACTGTGAGGGATCAATATAGAAGAGCTCTCAAGGATAACCCAAAGTATGACCATCCTCCTATGATTCCACTGATGGAGTGGAATGAAATAATAGAAGATGCAAAGGAGAAAAGGCTATCTGAAGATAGAGATAATGAAGTAGTATAGGGAAAAAAGAGGTATGTCATGGTAGTATTAAGTACATTGTAATCATGCATTAATTATTAATATTTGTAAATATATAATCTAAGATTTTTGAAATTTTTCATAGATTGCAGGACACATCTGTGGCTACAAAAGTGAGACTAGAAAAGTTTGGCCAACACAAACTTGGCTCTGGTGCCTATATGAATCTCCAATCTCGACTTGTAAGTAGGAGCAATGAAATTTCCTTTTTTTTTTGAAAATATAATGTTGCAAATAGTTTGTTTAATGAAACCATACATGGAAAACTAATTATATTAAGCAAAAAATATAGGGCACATAATTCAATGTGGAGGTCACAGATGAAGATAGAAGAATTGCCTTGAAGGAAGGCTATAAAGTCATGACTGCACTACTACATAAAGAATCTATAAGCATTTCCCAACAATCTAGTGCACCAAATGATATCTCACAAGAAAATTGGTGAGATGAAAAGTAAATGAAATTGAATAGTTGAGAAGATTCCATTTTGGTATTAGTTTTGAATGTAAATTGACTAAATAACAATGTGCATAACATATTACTGCAGCCTTCATATCCTACCATAGAACCTACTCATGATGAAGGCCATGATGTGCATTATAGTGGTGGAGGTATTAATTTTGTATTGGAAATTAATTATGCAATTATGAATACAATTTAACATCTTCAATTGCAATTTGATGTGTATCCTTTTTCTAAATATTTCAAAGCATGTTTCACATCATGTTGAAGGAGTGGAGCACGTTCCAAGTGTTCAACATGTTGACATGGTGACAAATCAAAATGTTAATGTACATGATGTGGCATTGTCAAGTAAGAAAAATGCATATTATATTGTACTAGTACTTAATTACAGACTTGTAACTATTTAAAAAAGACAAAGAGTATGCCAATTTATCCCATTTACTTGTTCTTGCAAGAGAGCCCCATTTAGTGTAGCAACCTCCTACTCCTCCAAAGAGAAGGAGCCATCATAATTTGACATTACACATGCTAGAAGAGGAGGAGAATGACATAGATATGGATGCTACTATGAGCACTTTTCTTAAGAGAGCTCAAAAAAAATGAAAAGAAAAAATGATGTTTAAAAATCTTCTTTGATAATCCTTGTTGGATAATGAAAGAACTTTGTTTTAAGTAATTATGTATGAATGATGCGTATTAATACTAATTTTTTTTTTATGTCAATGAATATTATTATGTGTTAATGAAATCTTTATTAGTATTATGTATTAATGAATTTTATATCATATTAATGAATGTTATGTGATTGTCTTGATTGAATGTTATAGTTCATAAATGGATGAATGAATGAATGAAGTATGTAATTAGATCATAATGGGTACTTTAGATTAATGTTAGGGGGAGGGGGTGAGGCCAGATGAGCTTCCACCTTCACATGGTTGGCCTTGTTAAGTAGAGAATATTATAGTATTCTTGAAACCAAGTGAAGCTCAAACTAACATAAAATGAACACTTTGCATGTGGTAGGTCTAAAATGATCCACAACTACTGCTACCCATAACATGAATTTGTGAAATACATTTTGATATCACCAATTTTAACACTCTATTTGAAGCAAAGGAGTGGCCTATAGTCTTAGCATGAATTTTGAGTAATGCCTTAGTCCCAATCCTTATTGAAAATCTTGTCTTCTAGCATATCTTTGACAAAACCTAGTGCAACTTTTGACTCATGAGAAAAGTTGATGTTTAGTCTCATGTTGGAGACATGACCACACGCTTTTAGCTCCTTTCCCTTTCTTGAACTATACACTTGCTCACCATCCCTTGGAAATGGGTTTAGCATCAATGTTCCTGCCAATCCTCCTTAATTGATGTTTTAGACATGCCTCATGTGAAGTGTAAATTTTTAGACATGCCTCATGACAAAAATTTTAGGTTCTTAAAAAATAGAATGACTTAACACATTCCTATCAACATAATCATATCTAAAAAACTCATGGTGCGTGAAAAAATAGGTGTCCTTAAAGATCAATATGAGAGCTTTGAACTGACTAGTACCCTTAAAGATCAACACAAGAACTTTTAACTGACTATAGATGTTGCACCTTTAAAGATCCATGCAACCAGCAAGACCTTTGAACTGACTATAGAGGGCCATTATAGGTTCTTGAACTATTCCTTCATTAGCAAGATAATGTGCTACATGATTGCAGGTCACTTGCAATGTGAAAAGCTGATAGAATCAAATTTCTCCCTAACCTAGATGCTTATTCTACATATTTACTGAGCATTCAATTTAGACTATTTCTTGTATTAATTGCATTATCAACACCTTAGTCACCTTCAACTATTGGAATTCTCTGGTTTTGAGATTATGCCAAATCCTGCTAGCAATGCTTCCTATTTTACTTCATTTTTTGTACTTATACCAAAGAATAGCAACCTTCCATAAATCTCCTTCAGTAAGAGTAGTTTTCTAAAGTCAGAAAAATATTTGATTTTTGGTGTTTTCGTTATGGGGAGGGGTGAAGTGAGTTTAACATAGAATGGAAATTTGATATGGGATTTATGTGTGGCTACCTACAATGCTTGATATTTGATCATTTTGTTCCCTTTATATATTTACATTCTCAAGGTAGATTTGGCAAAGTCATTGTGGTCTAGGAATTTTTACTGTTGAGTCTTACTAAACTTGTTATAGTTGAATATGACTAATAGGTAATAGCTTCCCTGAGAGAATTTGGGCTCAATTCATCAAATTTGATTCTTGGAATTGACTTCACCAAGAGTAATGGGTGGACTAGTACCAAATCTTTATACTAATACCTCACTTTTATGTTGTGTAGTTTTTATAAAGCAATGGCACTCTCCAGACCTTGCCTAAAATCATTACTCTTGGAGATTTCAACTTCTTCTAGAAGAAATATATGTTTTTTTCTTATGCATTTAATTTAGAATGTTCTGACAATGTTAAGTTATCTGTGTTATTTTTTCTTTTACCTAAAACAATGCAGAATATGGAGAAGTTCATAGTCATAGTGATAATGAAGATTTTGTTTGTTCAAAAAACAATAGACTATAAAAGGTATACTAATGAAGATTTAACAAAAAAAAATGCTCAAATAGATTGTAAAAGTACTAGATTAGTTTCTTCCTCTTGTAGGTCAGGTTGTGTTACTTGTTGGGAAACAAATTTTTCATTATCTACATAACTGAGGGTGTTGTAGCTGCCAACACAAGAACAAGTCCCTAAAACATAGTGAAATATTTCATGAACTTTGGATTTCTATCCATAAACCTGCTAACTCTCACCATAGCTTGGTGTTTGTACCACCTATTGATATCAAACTTCAATTGGGAAAAACTCATCTTCATCAGAAAAAGTAAAATTAGATTACTTGGGGATATATTTGTGCCATGTTCAGCTTTAGGGTAGTGACATTTTGGGGGCATTACTTGGGCATATATATGTCTTCTTCTACTTCATATTCATGATAGTTTATGTGTGGAGGCCTTTATGTATCCAAAGTTTCAACTACATTTCTACTTGATCTATGCTAGTTTGTGCAGTTATAATGTTGCTAAGCTTTTATTTTCATCATTTTAGTTTAGCCATATTTCCATTTTGACTTTTTCATTTCAAATTTGTATAGTTCTCACAAATTCATGTTAACATATTGTATATGAATTTTTTTAACTTTTGGGCGATAGCCTTTTGTGTCAAAAATTATCTACTTGGATAATCCATCTAAATGGATTCAATGATTTTTTAAATTTGGAAATTACCCCTCAATATACTAGCTCATGCCTATTCCCCTTACATAGTTCACTATTATTATCAGGAGATAGGAGGAAGAGAGCTAGATGGGTAGGTAGTTGCATTTAGTAGTAAGCCCTACCTTCTTTAATAGTTGTTGAGACTACCCCGATGAACCAATTGGGTTCAGTTCAAGTTAGTCAAGTTTCTCTCTCTCCCTTCCTTAATATCTATAGAAACTACCCTTCACTAAATAGCACCAAAATAACAAACCATTCCCTACGTAACATACCCCCCCACTCTAGGATAATGAGAGCCCCACCCACTACTATTAGAAGGGGGCCCCAAGGGCCACCCCTAGCCTATAGAATGGTAGGGCTCATCATAATCCCACCCCTACTATTCTAAGGGGCATGTTACATGTAGAATTGAATTACTTACAAGAATCTGCCCAACCTCGAGTTATGGCAGGCATATTGCTGGTGAATGCATGCTTGCAAAGGGCCCCTACTATTCATCCTAAATAGATTATTTCCTACTATTATATGCAAGAGGTTATTTTTTGGGGGACTCATACTCATCACATCATGTATAGTATAGAGTCTACCCAGGCCCCTTACTTGTTTGCCCTTATTATATTATTATAGGGAGTAATAGCATATACTTGAGGAGGAATGGAGGTGTGGGCAAAGCTAAGACTGACCTACTATTAGGGAAGGAGAGGGATAAAGAACTTGACTGACCATAGGGAGTGGGGCTCAACTAAAGAGAGAGGAAATCCCTCAACCAAGAGAATCCCTACATTCTAATGGGTGACTCCACATTAGCATTATACTGGAACACCCTTTTATTAACAAGTAGCTCGTCTTCATGCATTAATGCCGTCTTAGCTTAGGGGCAGGGAATCACCATAGAGGTGGAGCATTTCAAGCTATATCCCACCTATCCCTTGGAAAATAGTAGGGTGGTAATAGATCTAATCATTCAAAGTGCTAATCCTTATATAAGTAATAGAAAGGCTCAAGTGATAAGGCATGCAGTTGATTGATCCAAAGTCGTACTAGTGAGTTTCATTCCTTCATCGAAATAACAAAATGGCTAGAGGAGAAGTCAAGACATTAGTAAGAACCATGGGTTGGGGGGAAAGCTTGAATTGTATATGAAATAACAACCATTGATTGCTCCCAATACTTGTTGACTGGATGCACAAGTCCTTGGGTGGGAAGAATTGTCAAGATGCTACCCATTTAAATAAAGACCCATTGAAATAAAGGCTGCTAGATGATACCAATAGATTCAAAAGCATATAAATAAATTCCAATTCTCTAAAGGACAGCCATGGGTGGACATAACATTGGGCCATCAATAGCTCCATAAGTGGGTTAATACCTAGGCTTTAGGTCCCTACATCTAGAACAAGGATATGTCAGTCCATTGAATTGACAAAACACCCACATTGCTATATTAGTGAATATCTCCCCAAGTATAGGTTTAACATGCACATAGACCTCTATAGTTTCTAGTAGGAAGCCACACCGAATTTCTAATATTACATGTCTAAAGATCTTACTAGGAAGTCAGACCAAATTTTCTCATAAGGGAGCTAATAATTTCATACTATATAAAGTTTAAATAATCACATTTTTGTTTTGGCCACTTCTATTAATCTATCTTGATGATTTTTGATTATATCACTAAACTAATAAATGACTACATAAATATTCCTTAAGACCAAGATTTTGTTATTCCTTTTGAATCAAAAGGATAAAAAAAACCTAAAGCTTGGTCTATTATTTTAAAAACTATTGTTGAAAGAAATTTCAATTTCTTTGTGCAGGATGATTGCCTGAATTATGCTCGAAGAAATATGCTTTCATTTGCACGAGATTTCTCGGTAGTCACTTTCTTTTCAACTACCACCTTGACATAGTGCAAGGCAGGAGAATCCCCAAAGGAGATGTCCTAGCCCCCAGCTATACAACCATGTAGTGGAAACACACTAATAGGAAGCAATAACATAAGATCTGATACCAAATCACAATAATATATTCATAAAATATAACTGATTACATGCAATGTGCCAAGCTGTAAGGCCTTCCCAATTACAGCCAAATACAAAGAAAGTAATAGTTCTACAAGATCCCTCAAGATCCAATCCCACACCCTAGCTAGTCTAGATCCACACTCTGGTAGAAACCTCCAAGGAAGAACTTAACTTGTGCTCGCAAGCCCACCAAGCAATCTCCTTGTTTTCCAAGCCCCAGCTTCTAGCTCTTCTCCAAATTCACTCTTCCAAGCTCCTCTACTTCTCCACAATGGATTTTTAATGCCTAAAGACTTCCCCACAACCCCTACTTATACCAATCTAAGCCACAGGTCAGCCCAAAAATAAAAATTAATTACAAATACATAAATTAAATGCCAAAGTCAGCCTCCTACAACAATTAAATTCTAAAAATTGATTTCTTCGAACCGTAGTTAGAAATCTAGGCTCTCTTCCATCATTTAAATTTTCATCTTCTAACTCATTTTAGAAAATTAGATACATGACCTACAATAGGCACCAAATTCCTAAGCAAAGCCGAGCTCCTCCTAGACCATGCTGAGTGACCAAAGACCATGCCGAGTCCCAAGACCATGCAAAGAAACCATAGACCATGCCCAATCCCAAATTCATTCTTCAATAGAGAACCAGTCCAAGCATCCACCAAAGCAACTACTGAGCCTCCTCCCATGAACTCCAAAGTAGCCACTGAGAAAAACCAAGATGCTCTTGCATCACACCTAACTTTGAATTGCATAACAACCTTCTTTTTTTGTAAATTCAAAAACTACTCATGAAAAATAGGTTTGTGAACTTATTAGTTTTGTGGATGCATATTTGGTTACAACTCTAGTTGGAGTTCGCATGCAATATTTTCTCAGAAGTTGCAAAACTTTTATATTAATCAAATATTTTGAGTTAGTCTAATGTGTTGAGATATAGTTTTAGATAAGATTTAATTAGGATTAAAATATAACATCTTTTATTTATTGGGCTATTTACTTGCCCCTCTTTGACAAGCCTATCATGAGTCTAAATATGACTTATTTAAAGCATCACCTTAAACCACAATATTGTCATTTAAATTTTTTTCTTCATCTAACCCATTGTCCACTACACATACCCATCCATCTTCCTCTTTGAAGATCATTATATCTTTCAAATCATAGCTTTAATTTCTTCTATGCTTATCTCTCCTTTTAAAATCATGTTTTGAAATTTTGCTTCATTCACTCCATGGGTTGCTATATATATCCATTCACCTGGTACTTCATACATCATTCCATCTCCACCTAAATCACAATATAGGTTTCTGTAGCACAATTTTCACTTGATAATTTAACTTCATTCATTCCGTGAACCTCCAAATAGCTTGGGCATCTTTGTTCATCAGCCATTGTAGAACAAATTTCCATTGAAAATCTCTCTCAAATATTGATAGCTTATATTTTCTATATAATAGGCCTATATATAGAGTAATTCAATTGTGGGAAAACATAGGATAATATAGATGTTATTTTCAAGGAACCTTCATTGAATGAGATGTGATAGATAGAAATGTGGAGAAGAATATAATCAGGGCAATGTGAATACATGATATAAGAGCACTGTTTAATTATTTGATATAATTTTCTTTACATGGCTTGGTTAGACCTTTCTTCACTACAAATGCATGATCAATTCAATGAAGTTTCCTTGAACATAAGATGTATGTTATCCTACATATGGTTGCCATTAGACCTCCATTAATTTATATTGGATGTGCTAATTCCTTCAACATTTTTTTGGGATGATACTTAGTTCAGCTAAGCATTTTAGAAATATTAATATAACACTTTTAGAAAGCATAGAATTTCTAGTATCTAGCCAAGTATTCCCAAAAACTTATTTTTTTGTAATGTAGGGGGATATACTTTGAATAATAATTTAAAATTTAAAATCTTCAAAAAAAAGAGATAATACAAAGAGTTAAATATTTTTCTTATTTTCAATTTGGTACTAAAAAATTGTTTTATATTAGGAAGATTTATTTTTTAAAAGAGTTGTAACCACATGATGCAAACAAAGAAGAATAAAAAACCTTCATTGAATGAGATCTAACAATGGAAACCAAGAAATTTCATAGTATAACTTTTCTCTACAAGTATGAAACAATAGTAATATAGATGAGATGAATTACTTGTTTTGTTTGACAATTCCTATCATAACTCAAAACTTTCCATAATAATAATATGTTAGCTTTTGTTGATCCTTAATTGTCATAATAATAATAATTTAAATGACAATTTTGAGATATGTTGAAATATAGCCAATTTAGTATCAGAATATGTGATTATGAGAGTCTTTTGGGACATCTAGGATGAAAAAAAAAAAAGCTCACTAGAGACTTAATTTCAAATTAGGCCTAGTACACTTAATTGCAAATTAAAGCCCTCCATTCTAACATCTATCACCATCTCTTTCTATCAAGTGTTGAAAACACTTATCTTTTCAATGGAGTTTCAAGAAACATGCTTTTGTAGTTTGTACGCTTGTTTTCTCTACAAAGAAACATATAATTCTTCATAACATGCCTAGTGTAGATACTTTTTAACAACTAATTTTATATTTAATTTTGATTCCTTTAGTACAATGTGCATTTTTTTCTTTTGTTTTATATTGACTTGTTGATAATTAAATGGATAAGGTATATTTCATGTCTAAAGGTTGCAGAGATGAAAGGAGAATACTTTCCACCAAATGTAGATTTCATTTTGAAGAATCAGATTGCTAGAGATTTTTACATAATTGTTGCTGGAGTAATGGTATGTAAGACATCTTATCACTTATCTACATTTCTATCTTTAGCAGTCCATTTCTTATTTACTTACCACCATACCCAGCTCAACACTTATAACATCTACATTAAATTACCATCTCACTATCTATTTGTAGGATATATTCACCCATGCAAATGGAACCGAATAGGATAGTATTGTTTTCAATTAAACAATCTTCACTATTTTTTTATATTAACAACAATTTAAGAGAGTATTAACATTAACTCTCATATATATTTTGTTAATTGAACTGGGGCTATACATTCATTAACATCCAAGAAAGTAATTTTCTTTTCTTAGCACAAATAGCTCTAGTTTTTTTAGATTTTTACAATCAATGTGAATATCATCTGTGAATTAAAATTGTGATTGTGTATGAGATTTCAATTATGGTTATTTCAAATTCATGAACATAAGAGAAAATTGAAAAAAATTAATAGAATTCCATAATTGTTGTACAGCTTCTAGAAAAACAAGGAACTCCATATTTGATTGGGGAGCTTGCTGTACTTTTAGACATCCCACAACCTTTTATTGCGAGAACTACGAGGCTTAGCTAGCTTCTTCAATTGGGTCGCCATGATTTTACTAGAATCATGCAAACAGATATAGAAGATGGTTAAAACATTGAAAAGAATTTTCTCAAGGTAGGGGTTAATAAACAACATGAATAAGACATGAAATATTGAATTATTACCTAGAAAGAAATTAATGAACAAAATTCAACTTGCATTATGGTTATAAACTATGAAATAGAGATATTAAATGCACAATCTTACCCTTTCATAGATATCAACCATTAAATAAAGATATTTGTTGCATTAAATTTATTGTTGAAGATTTTTTGAATTATAGTTTTATTTCAAATTTCATATTTTGAAGAACTTGTTTGATCTTGAATATTCAGTTGAATTTATCTTGCCTCTAAATACATATGTATAAACTATCAATGTTGGAGCTTTATTTCTCATGACAGATTTTGAGTTTTTGATCTCTTCATGTATAAATCTTTTAGGCTCTAAAGAAATTTTTGGATGGAGATGCCATATTAAAGTTAGATCCAAAAATAAATAGAACCCTGTTGCAAACTTGGTGATAGAGAAAGTGTTATTAAGGAGTGGTTAAAAGGCTTGCTAGTGATTTGGTTTTGATCATTCAGGTACACTTCATGTGTCCAAAATTTGTCTACTCAAAATTTAGCTCTTGTTTATGGCCTATTATTATTATGAGCTTTATAAATTTATATAGTTCATTTCTCTGTTAAAAATTGCTATTACATTTTGGTTTTCTTTGTGTTGTACATAATCCAAATTAAACCCATATTTTTCTTATTACAAGACCGCATTAGCCTTACTAAAAAAGAAGATGAAGCCCCATGTTATAAGATTAGAACCACAAGAGCCATAGGATAATGTTGAAGATATTCACGATGTTCCTATTATCATCATGACTATCTTTAGCGTTCTCCTATGGCTCTTGTGGAATATTCAAGGATTGCAAGTTATTCAAGGATTACAAGTTATTCTTCAATCATGAATTCTCTTTCAGTTGAGCTCGCAAGGGAGATCAGCTAGCGAAGATGCTCTATTAGCTTTTAATATGCTCCATAGATGAGATTGCATTATATGAGATTTTTTACTATAGTCAGGAATGGGCTCATCTTCAATCTTCAAAAGATTGAAGATGAGCCCATTCCTGATCAAAGCTCCTTCAGCCTGAGCGTATCATGTCCTTTAGACGATCTTTGTAAAGTTGCATCAACATTATATCCTTTAGGTGTTTGATTCTTCATCTTTCCTCTTTACTATTATATAGAACAATTCTTATGGTTTAAGTTTATCAGCATCAATTTGTAATATATCTATTTTTGTTGCATATCATCTTTGTATTATGAAAGTTGTAGATGATTAGCTAAACTCCACCTCCTACTAGCTACACAGGTATTAACATTTGTATTTCATTATAGTTGTGGGGATTTGTATTCTCAAAAATAAATAAATATTTTAATGTCAACATAGATTTTTTAGGAAGTATTTTAGGTCACTGTGAATGTATGTATTATAAAAAAAGAAGATAGAATAAGGCAATTAATTTTATATGACAAAAGATAGAAAGAAATATTATGATCATAAAGTAAAATAACAATCTATATCTTGTTATAGAGGGCCAAAATAAGAGTTCTAACCAAACATAACTTTTCTTTTATGGAGTGTATAATATGTGCTACAACTTATGTTCATTGCCTAGTTTGTACATATCTAGAAACCATGGCTTTTGATGACCACTTTACATTTAGACATCGTGTCAAATAGTTCATGTGACTTATCTATGCTTCCATTTTACATGCATGTCTAATTTAAGAAATCGATAAACTAGAAATAATAAATTATGCAATAGAATGGGAAAGAACAATATGTTCTATTGACATACCTAGGAACTGACATTATGTCATGGGACTCGACCAACAATATATTTGTACCAAGTGTAGTGCATTATAATGGTATTGTTCATACAATTTTGATATTTAATTGAGAATACTATTTTTATTTAGTTTCATTCGCCAAGTGTCCTTTTTAGTTTGATTTTGAGATGGTGATGCTTGAGACTCAAATGCCTACAAATGCTTCATGCAGTGTCCAATCTCAAGCCCTGATCACTAGGTAAGTTCCTAGCTCTTATTATAGTTTTCTTACTGTAATGTCACATCTAGTATGCATGTGATTCTACTAATCTAAAGGATCCTTAACTACAAACAACAGTAGTCTCCTCTGCCCAAGATAATACAACTTTGTTTGGCTTTAAATTAGAAAATCACAGCAACATTATTAGTGAGGATTTGTGTCTGGTCAAAAACTTCTTATCTAAGAAAGTCTTCCTAAGGGTTGTGAGCTTGTCTATTTCTCCTTTACATCAAAGGTTCAATGCGAGCATGTTGCTAAGAGCCTACCTAAGGTTATAAAAATGCAAAGTGAATCAATTTTTGATTGCCTCTTTTATTAGACTAGATTTACCTGTGGGGTGTAGAGCACATAAAGAGCTTGCCTGCTTATTTAGAGTTTTGTTTCTCATCCTTTTCTTGAACATCATATCATAGAAAATACAAAGAGCTTAGGCAAGTTTGCATGATTAGTTACTGTTGATGTCTTTTAGGCATTCTTTAAAAAAGTTCACATGCCTTGCATATGATATCACATTTTGCATACATACTACAATCTCTCATCTGGGTAATGATGGATTACAGAGAGTGATCTAAAATGAGTGGACATGCATGCAAAATTAACAATATCAGATTTTCACAATCCATTTGTAATGCAAGTTCATTTTGGATTTGATTGTGTGTGTTTTTTAGCATCATCATTTCAGATCACTCTCTGTAATCCATCATCATCTAGATGACAGAGTGAAAGATGCATGAAAAATGTCATATCATATGCAAGGCATGTGAACTATTTTATATAATGCCTAAAAAAAAAATTACACCCAGGCATTGGTTGAAATTTCTACCTTCATCGGTCGAAACTTTCCACCTTTATTGGTCAAAATTTCTACCTTCTTTAGTCAAATTTTCCACCTTCATTGGTCAAAATTTTCTTCCAGCCTTGGTCAAAATTTTTTCCTTCATTGGTCAAAACTTCCCACCTTTATTGGTCAAAATTTCTACCTTCATTGGTCAAAAATTTCTACCTTCATTGGTCAAAGTTTTGACCACTTCTTGGTAGAACTTAACCCATGGCTCTGGAAGATTTTTGACTAGAATTTTTTTCACCAATGGGCTGGTCAAATTTGGTTGAAATTTGGGTCAAAATTTTGATCAATAAAGGTCAAAAAGTGGGGCCAAATGTACTGGTGAATGCATTTCGAGGTCGATCTTCTGAGGGTCATAACTAAGAGCTCATGAGGGCTATTGATGAAACATCAAATTCTACAAGATAGTGATGCTGAGGCCTAAAATAACCTATCTCATTTTTGAGAGATCATATTTCATTTGGATTCGGCACAATGATCTCACTCAATGCCAAAACTCACAGTGTGTCTCAATTCATAGGTGCACCACAATGTAACTTTGAAACTGCTGATGTTGGCATCAAATTATTAGCACCATTAGCTCTAGATGGGCAAGTGAACCCTAGTGACACTCTTTTTTTGGCCACAGAGACCCTCCATCATCTGCGGCCACCCCATATTGACTAGTCTCTAAGGTGCTCTAAGTGGGTTTCAATGTCAATCTTCTAAGGGTCGTAACTCAAAGATCATGAGGGCTATTGATGAAATGTTGAATTCTAAAGGATGGTGACATTGAAGCCTAAATAACCTATCTCATTTTTGAGAGATCACATTCCATTTGGATTTGGCACAACAATCTCGCTCGATGCCAAAACTCATAGTGTGCCTCAGTTCATAGGTACACCACAGTGTAACTTTGAAACCACTAATCTTGGAATTTAATCATTAGTTCCATTAGCTTTAGATGGATAGGTGAACCCTGGTGACACCCTTGTTATGGCCACAGAGGCCCTCCATCGTTTGTGGCCACCCTGTACTGAGTAGTCTCCAAGGTGCTCTAAGTGCATTTCAGGGTCGATCTTTTGAGGGTCATAGCTCATGAGGGCTATTGATGAAATGTCAAATTCTATAGGATGGTGATGCCAAGGCCTAAAATAACCTATCTCATTTTCAAGAGATCACATTCCATTTGGATTCGACATAGCAATCTCGCTCGATGCCAAAACTCACAGTGTGCCTCAGTTCATAGGTACACCACAACGTAACTTTGAAACCACTAATATTGGCATCGAATCATCAACACCATTAGCTCTAGATGGGTGTGTGAACTTTATTGAAACCCTTTTTTTAGTCATGTAGACCCTCCATCATCTGCAACCACCCTGTACTGAGTAGTCTCCAAGGTGCTCTAAGTGCATTTCAAGGCCAATCTTCCAAGGATTGTAACTCAGAGCTCATGAGGGCTATCGATGAAATGTTAAATTCTATAGGATGGTGATGTTGAGGTCTAAAATAACCTATCTCATTTTCAAGAGATCACATTCGGTTTGGATTCAACACAGTGATCTCGCTCAATGCCAAAACTCATAGTGTACCTCAGTTCATAGGTGCACCACAATGTAACTTTGAAATTGTTGATCTTGGCATCAAATCATCAGTACCATTAGCTCTAGATGAGTGGGTGAACCCTAGTGACACCCTTTTTCTAGCCATGGAGACCCTCCATTGTCCACAGCCACCCTGTACTGAGTAGTCTCCAAGGTGTTATAAGTGCATTTCGAGGTTGATCTTCTAAGGGTCATAACTTGGAGCTCGTGAAGGCTATTGATGAAATGTCAAATTCTATAGGATGGTGATTCTGACCCTAAAATGAAATGTCTCATTTTTGAGAGATCACATTCCATTTGGATTTGGCACAATGATCTTGCTCGATGCCAAAATTCACAGTGTGTCTCAGTTCATAGGTGCACCACAATGTAACTTTGAAACCGCTAAACTTGGCATGAAATTGTCAGTGCCATTAGCTTTGGATGGGTGGATGAACCATAGTGATACCCTTTTTATAGCCATAGAGGCCATCCATCATTCACGGCCACCCTATACTGAGTAGTCTCCAAGGTGCTCTAAGTGCATTTTGAGGTCAATCTTCTGAGGGTCCTAACTCGGAGCTCTTGAGGGCTATCAATGATACATCAAATTCTATAGGATAGTGATGCCAAATCCTAAAATAACCTATCTAATTTTCAAGAGATCACATTTTTTTTGGATTCAGCACAATGATCTCACTCAATGTCAAAACTCACATTATGCCTCTGTTCATAAGTGTACCACAATGTAACTTTGAAACTACTAACCTTGGCATTGAATAATCAATGAAATTAGCTCCAAATGGGCAAGTGAACCCTAGTGACACCCTTGTTCTAGCTATGAAGACCATCCATCATTCGTGGCCACCCTGTACCGAGGAGTCTCCAATGTGCTCTAAGTGCATTTTGAGTTCGATCTTCTAAGGGTCATAACTCTAAGCTCATGAGGGCTATCAATAACCCCTTACCAAGTTTGGTGAACTTATCTAATTAAGAATTTAAAGTTATAACAAAAATTGTTCAAAATTGCAAAAGCTGCAAAATTACAAAAGTTGCAAAATTGCAATTTTGTAAATTTTTCTTGCAAAGTGAAAATGAGTGCAAAGAGTGAGTTAGGGGTTTGAGCACAACCATACAAGGTTGGAAACACGTATATAAGTAGTGAAATTATAGCATGCATTAATGAAGCTAGTTTTGTTAAGTGGATTAGTATGGGTTATGTGAACCTTGTGTAGGAGGTTAACAAGTGTGTTTATGTCATGATAGAACTTCAAATTAAACATTGCATCCAAATTTGATAATAAAGGTTATTAAAATGTTATTCACAAATTATTGCATTTGAATCGAATATAACAAACATGATCAAAATTAGTGATAGTCCATAAACATGAATGATACACATGATCCATGATAAATTGAACAATACTAGATAGTAAATCAATATGTATATCATTGTGCACATAAATGACAAAAATATATATCAAAATACATGTATCCATATAAAAATTACACAAATATATATCAAATATCATGTATCCACACAAATATACATCCAAATACACAGATCCATATACAAAATGTGGCTAATCATGCCATCAGAATGTGTATAATATGAATGTTTCTATAAACAATGTGTCATATGAAACCCCAAAATATCTCATGATGCATCCTATGACAACTATACTATCCTAGGGTGTTGGTGGATGATCAAAATGTAACCTCTTCGCTGCACTAGGTGGATCAAATGCCTCCTACATGAACAAAAAAGGAAAACCCAAAGTTAGACTACTAAATTTATACGATTCTTTGTATCTAACATTGAATTAATCAAATGCATAATGACCTTTTTTTAATGAAGATTTATACTATTAAAATTTTATAATAAATACCTCTCTTATCAACCTCCTATGCTAGTCATGAGTCCTCTTGTATGCCCTCCGCAATGCTTGTACCTCGCTGATTGTGGCATGTGAATTTTCAAATATGTTTGTTTGATGAATCTAAAACTTAAATTATAACATTATAATTCATAGCATGCTAAATTTATAACATATTTAATCATGAATTCAAACTACAACTTACTAGCGTAGGCTCCTCCTTAGGATATAGTTGCTACATCATCAAATCTACAAAACTCTCCCATTAAACCTCTTGTGCACTAGGAGTTTCCTATGAGATACAAAATAGTAGTTGTTAATATCATGGAATTCAGTTTTGAATTTATTTATGAAGATAAGGAAAATGAAAAATAAATGATGCTTATACATACAATGGGGCTCTCAATGCAAATGGAAATGCCTAAGCATCTATGATATAGAATCTGTATGGGCTCATTGCCAGTAGCCATGCCCTATATACAATAAAGAATGTAATTAAATTTCATTACCATAAATTTTTTACAATAATGCATTGATATTTAATCAAATAGAAAGCACCTAATTACCTTTTCTTTACCAATGGGTGTTGGCTCATCCCCTGCACTTTGTCCTCCAGGGACAGGTGGTACCTGCAAGATAAAAGAAATATTAGAAACCATATATGCTACAATATAAAATAGAAAAAACAATGAGAACACAATATAATGTACCATAGATGTCTTAAGGCCAAATTAAATGGCCGAGAGTGTGGTATCATCAACCTATCTCAGCTCCTCCTTGGTCATCAACTAAACATGAATGAAGATCACATACATGTATAAGTCAGTATGGCTTAAAAATTATGATTACTGTATTATAAAAATTAACTTTAAATCACATATGTCATAAAAAAAAAATATACACATATTGACATAGAAGCAATCCATGCCTCTACATTCCCCTCCTCTCTCGCATTAGGGTTTGTAGCCTTTGCACATGCGTCTAGTGTATCCTTTTCTAATACAAAATGATACTTAGGAATATCACCTATGGGACCCAAGAAAATATTCTTGCACATAATGCAAGTGTGAGGCACAAAAATGTGTGATGAGGTAGTTGATGATGAACTGGTGCCAACATCATCAACAAGGGGAGGCAGGATTGACCTAGTCTGAGATATCAATAGGCTACTCAGTCTATGAATGGCTCTAATGGTCTAAGAGCTAGCCTCTATGATAATATCAAGATGTTGCACTTGAGGAGGGAGGAGACATCAGTAGGGGAGACAAAAGTGCCCACTTTCTTCCATTGGGAAGAGGGTCTATTCTAAGGAGCTCCTAACTCTACACCCATGTTGGGCTTCATGCTCCAATAGTTCACCTTGAGGCCCAACACAAATTCTGCATATAATTTTCTAAGGAAATAAAATGGCACCTCTAAATTTCTATGTGGAGGGATATCAAAAACCATCCACTAACAATCCCAAAATTTTTCACGTATGGCATCATTTGTGCACCATTTAATCGATAGTTTGGGTTTTTTGCGATTGACTAGTATACCAATTTTTGGGTTCACAAAAAGGTCAACCAAATCATCTTTAGTTATATTGAGGGCCACAACCTCATCATAGTCCAAGCCATCATCAAACATCTCATGCATTTTTTCATGCCAATGAAGAACATCATTTTGTTTTTTGGTAAGGGTTTCAATGTTATCCACTATGGTGTTTAATGTGGATAACATAGGAGCCAATGTGGGTGCATTGTTATATGTTGTTCACAAGGCCCTCAATTAAGTGAGATTTTCAATTATCAAATCCTTGATTTGAGGAGGGTTTTGAGGGGGTAAAGGATCATTTGGTGGACAATTTTATGGGTGTATTAGATCATTTGGTGGGGGGTTATGAGGAATAGTATTCCTTTCCTCAGTGTCATCATTTTTCGTCAGCCATTCCTATTAATTTGCAAAACATAATTTATATTAAAAAACCTTAATTTTAACAGTTTCTATCAAAAAAACCCTAAATTCTAACAAATTCAACTAAAACTAACAAATTTATGATAAAATTTATTAAATTTATATTAAAATTGATAATTTTTAAAAAAAAACTTATATTGTGTATCTAATTGAAAACTCAATATCCATGCCACAAAACCCATAATATGACTGTGAAAACAACCCGCAGGTTGTGCTTTTTTTCTAATAATACTAACAAATATCGGGTATCCAATATAATATTAGATACCTAATATTATTGAATATCTAATATAATATTAGTTATCCGATATCTAATTAGATACTCGATAAGGGTTGGGCCTTACTTTCTAGGTTTGGTATCTGGATGGGTGAAAAAAAGTCAGAGCAGATTTTGGAACACTTTTAGATGTTTTCAAACTTGATTTTTTTCAGATTGCCACTTTTTGGCACACCATGATCCTGCATATACCCTAAAGAGGCATGATTGTGAAAATGCCTATGAAGTGGAATTTCCTATTGAATTGAATATTTCACTAGTATTGAACATTTTAGATTTGATAGGTATTATGAAGGAGGTGATGGAGATAATATTGTAGAAGCACAGTGAAGTATTCTAGCAACTTGTTTGGATACAAAGGAGATTGAGGAGATACTGGATAGTTGTGTTGGAAAAAGCACAAGGAAAATAACTTATGAATAGTGCTTGGTTAACTGGAAAGGGAGGCTAGTAGAAGATTCATCATGGCTAGCAAAGGAGGAGGTTAGCCATCTTGGTTTTCCTTTGAACACCTAAGACATGCTGATGTCACTTCTCAAATTACCCTGGATGTAAGAGAAGTCTTTCATCACCCTAAAATATTTCATTTTTATTTTTTAAATAAGGTTTGCCTCAGTGTAGAGTTATTGTTTTTGGAGGCAAGCTACTTAGTAAGTTATATGAGATTTAAATTTCAGGCAATTTCAAAGGTGGATTTTCATCTTAGATAGATCAACCTACTAGTTGAGGCTTAATGCCATATCATGAGTATTCATATATTTAATGTGGATTTTTTATGTGAAATTTTGGTTTAAAAACTTAAGGCTCACCATCGAAGGCTTTAAAGGCCCAATATGAGCTCCAAAATGGGGTTGACTAGAGCTTGCACAAGTAGAGCCTTGTAGATCAGAACCTAAGGTTACACCTTTTTTTTTAATAATAGCCAATCAAAGATTTTGTTTGAAAGTTATGGCCTTCCAAAGTTGGGCCAAGAAAAATTTCTAAAATAAGTGTCAAAGGTGTATCTAATCATGTCTATATATAATTTTTAAGTTAGTCGACCTCAAGAGTTTGATGTCTAGAAACTTCATAGGTGGTGTAAAATTGCTTTTTTAAGGAATTCTTATACATTTTCTAGGATACCTTGTTAGAAATGCTTTATAATAACTAAGAGAGGGGAAAAATTAGTTATTCAAGGTCCAAATGTCCTAATAAAACTTTTTTTCACTAAGTATAGTGAGCCCATTTAAACCAACCATGCATCCAAGAAAAACATTCTTCTTAGCAAATTACTGATATATCAACATGTAGGACTAAGACAAAAATCAATACATAACATAGTGATTTATTTGGAAACCAAATTTGGGAAAAACCACCAATAACATGCTACTCCTTTCTCACTCTTCTAAAGTGATTCCATGTGAAAGGCCTACCTTGTTAAAGGCTACAAAACACATTGTTAAATGTGACCTAGCTAAGGGTTTTCAACCACCCTATTAGAAGTGGGCATGGTTAAAAGAATTTAGAACAATCACTTAGAATATCACCCTATTAGAGAATTTAGAAAATGGCTATTAAAACAACCTATCTTCATAGGATTTTTCCCTAATTGATACAATTGCTAGAGAGTCACAATTAGGGCTTTTGATCTAATATAACTCACAACATAACTTGTAGATTTTAGATGTCAATTTAGTTCACAATTTTTCCTGGCTTTCAGTCTTTGCAGCTTTGATAGCTTGTCCTCCTTTCAAGCTTTTTCTCCTTGAGTTTCCATGCTCGTTGTGCCAATGCAATCACTTTTTTGGTCACCTATAGAAGTAGGGTCTTTGTGCTTCTTCCCTCTTGATGCCTTCTCCTTGACACCACACACTCTCTCCAATTCACCTTTGCTTATTGACTTGTAACTCCTTAAATAGGAGTTTGGAGTACCTTTCCTGCTCTAATCTTCCTGCTCTTATTTTGGGTTTGAATGGATTAGGTAAGATACGATTTATATTCCCATAATATTTTTTCTTCTAGAAACATCTTGTGGAATCCACTTATATTCACCTAAAAATAGTTTACCTAGAATTTTGTACCACCAACTCAACATCCTTATCTTCCATCTGGTACACAAAATTCAAGGTAACGAACTGATCAACTCAGATTTGGTGAATCTTTGACTTTTCAAATGATGTAGTAGCTTGACACTATTGGCTTTCTAAAGCTTGGAACATACTATGTTACTCAACACCTACTATGCATTCACTTGGCATTAACTATGTTTTATTGATGCTTGGCACCTAGTACATTTTATCTAGCTCAACAGCTGATCTTGCTTGACACCTTTTGTTTCACTTGGCACACACTAGATTTTTCATTTTCTTGGCACTTAGTGATAATCTTCTTGGCATGAATTAACTTGTTTGGAACCCACTCATGGATTTAGTCAAGATTTGCAAACAACTTTGTTGTAACTTATTCTTCTAGAGTTTCTAAGTGTAGCCAACTTTTGTATCTTCAAGTGTATTATCAATAGATTATTTTACCATTGTCTTAACTAATCCTTGTACTTCATTACAAAACCATAACTCAACCTTTCCCTTAGGTGCTTTTATTACATCTTATTGATCAAATCCTCTTCATCAATAAACTAAGTGATAGTACTTAGATATTATAAGCAACTATCATTCTAGCAAATAGAAGTTTTGACATTAGTGACAAAACAATGATTGAAAACATTCTTTATTAGAAATCTCCCTTATTCAATAATGATCTTTTTAATCAAATTTCAACATACCTCTAGGTGATAGTTCATAGCTAGGTGATCTTACAATAGTGGGTGCCACTTTTTGACCAATTTTGACACTGAAGTCAATATTTTTGAAGCAAACGTCACATTCAAGTGACTATATCTCTAAATTTTATTTAATAAATATTTAACTCAAATTTTTTTTCTCCTTCAAAAAGTGATACATATGAATAATAAAAAAATTTCAAGAGTGATAGTCTGCTTGACAAGCATAACGTTTTCTCTAGCAATTATAATGAGGTAGTTCATTGATGTGGGATTTGTAACATCAATATCTAGAGGATGCATTTGGTTTCATTCATTTTGGTTGAATATTATATAGTTAACGTTTCAATTTTTGAAGTGACATCAATCATAATTCAAACATACGTTCATTTTGACAAGGATAACTTGAACTCAATCTATCATAAATAAAATTTTCTTTTTCCAATAGAAAGCTATCTCAATAACCTATTTCCTAAATATTTAAAAAAAAAATTGACCTAATTTATAATTTTTCCCAAAGTGTTGAATATAGTTAATGTTCAATTGTTAATCAACATATAATAAGTTAAGCTCATATTTGAAAGTCTTAATGAATAAAATACATGATAAAATTAGAGTCATGGGAAAGCTTTCTCTGAGTAGCACAAATTGACATTTTTCATTTTATAGTAGGAGATCATTTGATCTCAATTTTGAGGGTCAAAACAACATTTTTTTTTAAAATAAGAAAACAACAATAAAATTTATAAAATCATGTGTTCATGCAAAGACTCTATTCACATGAACATATCCTCTATGTTCATACAAACAAACATTTGTGCAAACATTTATGTAGAAAATATGTCAATTACAATGCAAAAATAATGATTTTATATGTTCGTGTGAACCCTAGGGTTCAGGCGAACCCATAAATTATGATCGCACAAACATATATTAAAATAAATTTTGCACAAACATAATTTATGGGTTTGCATAAACCCTAGGGTTCGCTTGAACCCCCAAAATATAGATTTTTTTTAGTATTGTCATTTTTGTTCATGCCACAAAAGTAGCACCCACTATTGTGGGCTCACCTAGCTCTATATTGTAAATTATTGTAAGAAATGTGCCCATGTGGGTTTGCATATTGTATTTCAAAATTCTATAATTCCACATGTTGGTGTTTTGAAATGGTATAGGTTTCAAATTACCTTGATGAGAACAAGACACATCTAGGGGCAGTTAACTCCCATTTTTAACATATCCTTTTAGATACTAGGCCAACTATAAGGCAAGACCCTTCTTCTACTTCAGGCTCTGCAAAACCTAGGTGGGTGGACCTTAGATTCAATTATATGGTACCAGTGCAAAACATATTCTTGAATCTAACAAAGCAGATAAAGTCCCTTATATCTCCTAATACTTATGCACTAACATAGATCTACAATACCTAAATGCAAATCTATGAAATTCACAAGCTGAGTGAGGGCATCCTTTTCAGCTCTTCAATGTGAAAGGGAAAAACATTTGATTAATGATGTTGATTTTTAGCAAAAATCCCCAAATATGCAGTAGTATGAACAAGTGATCCTATAGCTGATTAGTGCCTTATCTATTGGGAAAATCCATGAATCAAACATGCACATATGGATACCTGAGACATACTCATATATTCAGATATCTGATCTATCCATTCACCTTGTGAATAGATATCTATGTTCATAAAGATCTCACTACTAACTGAATATCCTCCTGATGAAACCTACAACCTTGTCAAGGTAAGTAAGCATTTACTTTTCTCTTTGTTCTAATAGAAAACTTATCTATACATATAACCTTAAGGGATTGCAAATGAGTCTAAGTTCTTTGTTCTTAAACACAAAACATTATAGATAATAGAGGAAGGATATGAGAATTAGAATGAAACTAAAGAGATTTCTACTCAATTTTATTCATTTCCTTGGAATTATACATTCATATGCATGAAATCAAAATATAGAAGAACCTAATAGATCTAAATTTTATGTATTATCTTTCCTACTACTATTCATACAAGAGAATTATGCTGAAAGAATGGTGTCTTAGCAGTGAGTCAATTTTCTTCTCAAAATTGGAACCCTTACAATGGATGAAAGAAAGAAAGATATAGAAGATGATGAATTCTTGGATCTGATTTGAGAATGACATGTGTCCACTTGAAATTCCATCCTTTTCTATTGCAAAACCTCTTTTCTCTTTCTACCCATTTGATCCGATATGGTTTTCATCATTATTCTATAACTAACCTAAAAATATCTCTGTTGAATGATGAAAACTTTTGTGTCACCAAAAATCTAAATTGTATCATGGAATGATTGTAAAAATTTGGGTTTAATTTGAATAAAGGTGACCAAAATCAACCACAACTACACTTTTACCATGTTTTACTCACATTCAACTCATTGCCATGCTAGAAAATAGTTTTGAACTTTGTCACCTAAATATAGTTGCAAGTTGGGAATCTAGGAGAAAATCTTGAATAACTTGAATAGACTACTTCTTGTGCAAAAAAAAACTCCAAAATCAGAAAGTTCATCTTCTCTTGATTTTGGTGATATATAATATCACTATATTTGCCTCTCAAAAACCCCCTGAATCTCAGTTTACAAAAATACCCTGTGCTATAAAACTATGGCTTGCAATTTGAATTTTCTCAAAATTTAAAATATCTAAACTTTCAACTTTGGAAAATATCATTTTGAAATTTAATAAATTTTCATGTAACCTTTTTGAAAAATAATTTAAAAATGACATTTTCAAATATTTCATTTTCTGCCCTCACCCTACAACTTTGGGTCAAACTCCCTTTGATTGGGTTGCTATGTGGTAACCTCGTATTGGTTGGAACTTGCATAGTCATCAAATACTGGGCACCATGTGGCGACATCTGATTGCTTTGCTATGCATTGCCATGTGGCAACTTCTCATTGGCTGATTGAACTATCAATCAACACCTTGTCATGCACCTACCACATCATCATCCTCTAGGACCCATTGCCACATGGCAACCTAGCACTTCCCCACTGTGCTTACCCTCCATGCAACTCCATATTGTGGGAATGCATTAGCTATCCATTTTGCAACGTGGCACAATTTGATGCATCTGACTGATCGAGCTTCTGCTAATCTCCATGCTACCACTTGTCAGTCTTCGATTGGTTCTTGGTTCCATGTCATGTGATGACATCATCTACCACCTTAGCAAGCTGATAGGACTATGACATCAACTCCATCCCGGGCCCACTGCCACATGGTGCCTGGATGCTTCCTCACATTATCTAACCTCCTTGCAACTTCATGAAGCAAGAATGTATCGACCACTAGATCTTCCACATGGCATCATCTTATGCCTTCATTTGACATTGCCATGTCATCACACTTCATTCAAAATTTTAACCCTGGTCTCCTCTAGCTGGCTGAAATGGTGGGGTCCTCAGCACATGTGTTACAAAAGAAAGTTGTCTTTTGGATACTTACCCTATCTAAGGAAAATTATTTAAACATTTTAACATCTCTACCTATACGAAATGTGGGATAAAACAACTCATAGCTTTTTCTCTACATCCTTGTGCTTTCCTCTAATGGGTTTCTTCTTGTTTACGTAGGGTCTCTTCCATCTTTAACATGTGTCCTCTACTCATCTCATGTAGCTAGTGGTCTTTGCTTGCCCATGACCATTGTGTAGAGATCCAGTATATACCATTGCCTCTATATACCACCTTCTCCATTTGCTATAACAATTTTCTTTTCAAATGTATCGATAGCTTTTGGATTTCATGTGGGTGCCCTCCTCCTCATGGTGTGTGCATGAAGTTTTTCATTTCTTTGTTGATTTTCTTGCTCATGGATGGCTCCCCTCTTGCATGGACATTTCCTTTTCTATAGATGGCTTGTCATCTCCCTTCATTTGACATTCTATCACTTAACATGGGTACTCTCTTTTGAATGTGAATTCTCTATTCCTACTACATGGGTGTCCTACAAATCTCTCATGGGTTGCTCTATGATGGTGTATCTATCCAGAGGCTCCTCTACACTTGATGAGACACTCCACCATTTGATTGAGCATGAGGATAGCCCCACTCTCCAATCTAAAAATGTTGAGGCTTGCACTATTACTCTCCTCAATGTACCTTGGACTTCACATGTCATTCTTCAATGATTCTTCATTTTATGGGAGATTGCATTTATTCTTCTTCATTTCTTGGCAGAAGTCTCCAACATTTCTTGTGCAACTTGCAAGAGGTTGAATGAAGATTTTATTGTTGAATTCATTATATTACTGTCAATTTCTACTTTTGGTGGGTGCTTCCTTCATTTTATGCAATTTTTTCTTTTCTTAATGCTTCCAGACCATTTTTGATTGCCATTAGTAACTTAGCATGTCTCTCAACTAGATAACTGGGGTCAACACTTGGAAACACTACTCCAAACTTGACAACAAACTACATAACTCCTTTCTCGCACTACCTTCCTTCACATGTAGGCTACAAGCTCTCTCAACATTAAAGATTATAGTACCCTAGTTTTTTGTAACACAACGAATAACTCCAATAACACGAAATTGAAACTAACCAATCTCCTTTCCCCTCATGTCAATGGAGTTTCTGATCATAATAACACTAACTCATTTCTAGGTTGCAACTTCTTTGATAATAGCAGGACTTCCTCCATTGTAATTCAACATAGCCCTAGATGCATCTATTTGGTAGCTTGTCCCTCTTGGTATCTTTTAGAACCAAGCTTCCACAACTTTAATTTCCTTTTTAACTACTCATTCAAATTATATAGATGGGGAGCTTGAGTGAGTAAGGCAATGCAGAGGAGTGTGATTTGATTGGAGATTGTAGCAACAAAATTGATTAATTGCAAGGGAACATCCAAGGTGATTAGTTTCTCACTGGTGACTTAAACTATCTTTTTAGTTCTTGACCTTGTTGCATATGATTTTGATATCATTCCTCCCTTTCTCCTGCCAACTTCCATAGTTGTGATTCATTGATGCAACATTTACTTATGTTCTTCTTTTTATATCTCAATGTATGAACAATCCCTTACTTTTAGGGAATTCACAATGCTATATGTATACTTCAAGGTTTATAATGACTTAAAACATTATAACAATACCCTTTTAAAAAATCCTCTACTCCCCAATCCATATCTCCGCAATCATATGCAATTAGTCGGCCCCAAAGTGGGTCCGGCTAAAAATTTTTTGAACTAAAACTCTTGATCTCTCAAACTAGCCTACTGATCATCTAGCATAGACTGAAATCAATTTGCATCATTGATTCAACTTTCAAAACTCATTTTGACCTCTTTTTACAAATTTGTCAACTTCATGCCAAAGGGTCTATTGACTGGCCTTAAAAATTGACAAGAACACTTGACTCGAGTCTAAGATTGAACATACTAATTCTCTATTCCATATACTCTTACCCTGTCAAATCTTGTCTCATGAAGACATTGGGGTCAAAAGATATTTACCTCCAAAGTTGCTTACTTAAAGTCACCTACAAGAAAACAAGTTAGAAAACCATAAAATCCTTTCAAATTCGACTTCAAAAGCTAGTTAAACTGACACTTGGGGGCACAAAAACTAGGGCATTGGTTCATTGTCATGAGAAGAGTATAAATCTATAATTTGGGCTCATGATGAATAAAATGATGCAAATGGTAAGTGGTCAAAGTGGGCTACTGAGAATTTTACAGATTGAAACAATGGCAGAAAAACATTTTTCTCAAATGGAATTGACCTAGGAAAGTGTGTAGACTAATTTGTCAAGATTTAAAAATTGGCAGAATTAAAGTATTCTTGGGGTAAAGTGTAGTGGTACAATCCATTCAATCTCACATATCATGGATTTTGAGATATGACATCATGAACATGGCTTCTAACCAATCTATATTTCTTGACACTAGTAAAAAGTTACAAGTTGCATTTAAAATCATGTTCGACAACTGATCAAATAGATTTTTCATAAGCTCAAAATTGAAATGTAGCAAGTATTTGACCTCTAAAATTCAATGCAAAAGGAATTTTTTTATTTTGATCAACTAGGTCAAAATTATAAGAAGTCAAACAAGGCTTCCCAAAATTCAAAGCAATTCACATCAACATGACATCAATAAATGACCAACGTTGAGAGATTCAAAACCTAGTTAGATGGATTCAAAATGACTCAAAATATGAAATATAGGCTCTTTGATATGGATAGTAAAATTCCCAAAGTGGCAAGTCATGACACATTACTGGGTGTGAGATATTCAATTGCAAACAAGGCCTCCTGTCATTGTTTGACACTTAGGTGAAAATGCAAATTTGAACATAACTCAAAGAAAAACTTTATGGAATGAATTAGAATGGAAATTTATCATCATGGAACACACAGATGCACTAAATTCAAGGTGTTAGAAAAATTAAACACCTCTTAGGCCTTACAAGTACAACCGAGCACACATGTACTTAAAAGCATTTATAGGGCTTGATTTCTCAATGGTACTCAAAATTAGGGCTTCAATTTTGAGTCTGAACACCACATTTGCAGGGATAATATGAAACCCATTTTTTTCACACAAATTTTTGTTGTTTTTTTGTTTATGTTATGTGTTTGTGGTAGTAAGGGGAGAAACCTTCATCAATTTGATATGGTTTTTGATAAGTGAAATGATTTATATGTTGTCATCCCTCCTAAAAGATCTTTAGAGCTTATCACCAAACACCAAACTTTACTTTTCATGTGGATACTATAGAAGGACAAGGAGATCTATTTGGAAGAAAGCTTTAGAGCTAGAAACATTAGTTGAGGTGAAATATCTAAGATTTCTTTAGAACTAGAGTAAACAATTGAGATGAGATATCTAAGATTATTATAGATCCAATAGGTATAACTCCTCTTTTGACAAATATAAGTTCTTCTAGAGATTTATAGGCCATAAAGTATCAAAAGGGGTCATGACAGGTCCTAATGTGTTGAAATGGACATTATGACCCCTTAAGATTCCTCAAGATCCCATAAGATCCCTTAAAATTTTGGTTTTCAGTGCATGTGCACTGATGACCTTCTATCACTACTAGAGCTACTAGTAGATGGTGAAATTTTTTATCATCATCATTTGACATAGTCCCATGTGCATATCTTACTTCTTTCCTATTTTTCTTTCCCCTTTCTTAATAGAATTCATAAGTAGATTCTCCATATCCAATTTTCTTCTTGATCAGTAAAATATTTTCTCCTCAACTAAACATTTTGTATTCAGTTGATATATAATCAAAAATTTATCTTGGCCAATAATTTATGCATGTAATTGATCTTGTAGATCCACAAAGGGGTTGAAATCTATATTTGGTATAAAAATAGTATTAGTTCCAATTAGGGAACATGTGATGGCTGTAATGTGTCAAAAGGGGCCATAACTAGTCTTAGAACCTCTCAAAAGGTACATTAACTCACCCCTTATGACCTCTTAAGACACATTACAACTATCAAGTGTTCCTTAAGTCTTAGATTCCCTTAGGGAGAACTTGATAGTTCTAATACTATTCTTCTACTAGATCTATATTTGAACTCTTTTGTGGATCTACATGCTCAATCCAATGCCTAAAGGATTGGCCAAGAGAATATTGTGATTGTATATCAACTAATTACAAAATGTTTAGTTGGGGGGAAAATGTTGTAGTGATCAAGAAGAAAACTAGGTATGGAGAATCTAGTTATGAACTCTATTAAGAATGCAACTATTAACCAATTACTCAAGATTAAGAGATAAAGCCCACCTAGTTAATGGAAAAAGAGTGGGAAGAGCTTTTTTGACCCATGAAAGAAGTTACAAAGGAGGACCTAAAGAGCTAGAAAGGGGAACAGAACAAAGGAAAGAAGTAAAATATGCATGTGATCCTATGTTAGATGATGATGATGAATACTCAACATCTACTAGAAGCTAAAGTAGTGAATTTTTTTTTTCAATGCATATGCACTCAAAAACCAAATTTTCTGATAGAGAAGTGACAAGTGGTGTGGAATTATCTATAGAGAAATGTGAACTCTTATCATCCCCCCTCTCTCCTACCTACTCTCCTTTATTTCTCAATTCTCCCTTGCATCTCCTTCATCACCCCTCTTGATATATCTCACTCTCATTTCTTTTGGTTCTTTATAGCTCGATGGGTTATGAAGAACTATAAGAAATGCTTCTAGTTATTAATAACATGATCACATTATGTTACTAATAAAAAAATCATGTTATTTCAAATTCTAAAAACATTTAATGGTTTTTCTTGGCTAAAAAATGAGCTAGGACCCATTTTAAAATTTGATTAAAAATATAAATAATGTGATCATTTCATGTGTACTTTTGACTTTTCTTCATCATGTCCATTTTTTAACACATGATCCTAGTGCATGTGCCCCTAAAAAAGGTAATATTGTGCATATTAATAAAAATTATGATTCTATTCATATTTTAGATTCTATTAATCTAGATATGGGGGATACTTTATATCATGAACATGTTAGTAGCGATGAATAAATAATTGATATAAATAATGATTTTCCTAACATGCTTTCCACACAACTTACAATCACTTCTAGTAATGATCTTAGTGACTCTCAAAGTGATGAAGGGTGCTCCCCTTGATACCATAAAACCATAACAAAAATGAAAAAACAATAGCAATTATGAGAATAAAATATGGACATCATCCTATTGCCACATATGTGGAATTATAGAATTCACAAGTATAATACACTAACCCATATAGGCACCTTCATTATAGTAATCTATAATACTAAGCTATGAACTACCACCTAGAGTTATTCTAGACAATATTCCTCATAATTTTTGTTCCTTGTACTTTTTCCAACATGATTAGCTACTAGAATACTCCTTTTCAGCTGAACTAGCTACTAGAATGCTCCATTGTGCTTCTACAACTTCATCTCCATCACCTCCTTCATAATACTCTATCAAATCTAAAATATTAAATACTCATGAAATATTCAATTCAATAGGCAACTCCACTTCATAAACATTTCTAGGATCATGTCTTTTCACTATCTTGCATGGTCCAAACTTCTTCATCTTTAGCTTATTATATGTACCCACTAGAAAATGCTACTTTCTCAAATGACCCATAACTTCATCTCCAATCTAAAATACCTTATACCTCATTTTTACATAAGCCTTAGCCTTATAATGTGTATTCATCTTTATGATGTACTTCCTCACCTCCTCATGGATGTTCTTCAAATGTTCAACAAAATCTTTTGCTTCAATACTACTTATCTCTTTTTTATGCAACTACCTCAATTCAAAAGCATTTTTGGGACTACTCCTATATAAAATCTAGAATGGTGATTTACTAGTACTCCAATTGATAGAATTATTATATGAAATTTTTTCTTGTACTCAAATTAGATCTCATCCCTTTGGCTTGTCTCCAACCAAACATCTCAATAAACTTCCCAAACTCCTATTCACCACTTCTATTTGTCCATTAGTCTATGGATGATGCGATGAACTTAGCTTCAAATCTATCTTCAATTTCTTCCACAATGTATGCTAGAAATACCTAACAAATTTGGTGTTTTGATCTAGAACTATACTCTTTGGCAGACCACATAGTCTCACCACTTCTCTAAAAAGAAGATCAACCACATGAACAACATCACTTGTCTTCTTGCAAGGAATAAAATGTGCTATCTTTGAAAAAATTTCAACAACAACAAAAATAGAATCATGCCCTCGCTGAGACCTGTTGAGTTGTTGTTTTGCACAATTTTTAATGATTGGAATCCTTTTGAACTCCACTCTTAAAAAGCTGATCTAGGATCAACTCCAAGGTTCTGAGTGATCTTGTGACATAATGGAATCTTCTTAGTTGAAGAAAAATGTGAGAGTTCATGAGGAGGTCTTTGCTAGTTCTCATAACTTTGGATAAGATGTAGAATCTATTTTCTATTTCAAAAGAGTAAAACACACAAAAAAAGAAATGTATCTTTGTATTTTTATATTTTACGATGAATGCAATCTAAGAATGCAACTATATGAATTCCTAATTTAAACAAGGGGTTAATAAAAGAAATAATGAAGATAGGGTAACAAGAAGTTTAAGAAAATAACATGAAAGTAAAATCCTAATGGACATAAACTATGGAAACAATGTGTCTATGAGTTAAGCTTTCAAAAAGATTAGTGGTTAACCAATGAAAATAGGTGCAGTGCTTCCTTAACTCCATTAATGCAATTGTCAATGGGAATTTGGTAACCATAAGATGTTTCACTTTTCATCCATGAAAAGTGCACTCATGCAAGATGAAAGGCTATGAAGGAACAATATGATGATCTCTTCTCGAACTATGTATGGCAGAAAAATTTGTAAAACCATAGCAAACACCAGAATTAAAAGATTGCACAACTAGAACAATGCAATAAAACAATTGGCTCAACTATACTTCATGAACCTACCTTAACAAAACACAACACACTTAGGAAAGAATCACTACACTCAAAATGTAAGTACTAACAACATATATTATTGCATCAAAATAATTATGATGGCCTAGAATACATATTACATTCCCGAATTTATAATAAATCTTCTCCTCAATTTGTGTTGAGAGTGAGAGATATCTTTATGCAATCATATGATTGTAAACTAATAAAACAAATCTATTTATGTACAAACCAACTCTCTAACTAATGCTTAGTAGGACTCCATCCATATTTAAATCATTAATTGGATACATGAGCCTTTACATGTCTCAAAACAAAAAAACATGAGAAATAAGAAAGAGAGAGACATCAGTTGATAAAGGAGTGTCTGAAAGTACAAAAAATAGGAGCTTCATCTTCATTAGGTGTCTGTCATAGTTAAGCTGCTATCAGAATGTGTTTTCAATACATGGAAAACTCTAAATTTGGAAATGGAAATTAACTATTAGTGCACCTCTGAATTCTTCAAAATCTTTGAGAACATTTTTACAAAAAGAAGACTTGCGCACCTAGTGCAACAATGCACCAACACACCTCGGAGGCAAAAAATGGAAAATTTCACCAAGTGTCAAAATTGAAATTTTGGCTTTTGGGTTTTGTTTCCCTTTATAGCATAGCTATGTCTAGGTCTTTGCCCTTGAGTTTCTTAATGATCTTGGTGACTTGAGCTACATCTAGAAAATCTAAGGCTTCGTATCTATCTTTAGCTTTTTGCCTATAGTTTCCCAACTCGATATGGGTTTCAATAAAAGGTTTGAGTCTTACATGTAACTATAACAATACATCTTTCATCCTAAAAGCCTATCCAATATCATCATTAGTAGCCTCCTCAAAAGTTTTCTAGAATTACTCCACTACTACCTCTACTACTAAAACGTCCCTTAGATATCCCTTCAAGATTTCATTTTGTTGTAGAAGTGTTATTAATTCTACCCCATCCTATTCCAGGCTTCTAAAGACCTCCTTTATTCCTATTCTAACCATTAGCTTAGTAGTATCCAAGGTTGGCGTCCCAAGAATAACTTCTTAGATTTGATAACCCTATAGAGTAAATTCTTTGATGCTTGAATGCAAGGGAGGGATAACTATATGAGTAGAAAGGTCCTAGTTCTGATCACTCATAACAAAGGCTAATGCTCGTGCATCCTTTCAAGGTGAATTAGGCTTCCTTAGGACTTCAATCAATTCCATTCTATCTTGCTCTCGGTAGTGAATTGTTGTTTCTTATTTCTTATCACTTTTTTCCTTAGCCACCTTGGGATATTATTTAATAGAGATTTTCCTTTTGAGGATGAAGGAGTCTATTCTGCTATGCCCTTTCCCTTACCTCCCCTTTTCAGAGTCCTCTCCTTTTGTGTGAGATCTATACTGGGAGTCTCCATGTATGTAGAGTCCATAGTCCATACCTTAGTGTCTTGGGAATTTTTTTGAGGTTGTTCACTTATCTACCCTTCTTCTAACACTTTCTTAGTAGGTGTTTGTTGTGGCTCTTCATCTTCTTAGTTTGGACCTAATCTCCTTTAGTGCTTGGATGAAGAGGGGTAGATGATCCCTTATCTACAAAAAATTCCTCTTGTACTAGGGATGATGGTGCTACCTCTGGTCCTTGTGGTTCGAGTGACTATTGATCCTTATCCTCCTATTCAGGCTTTTTTTTGGAGTATCTCTTATTTTATCCTTGACCAATTTGGTACCTATGGGGATGAAATCAAAATCTAAAATTAGAAAGACATCAGTGCCATTCACATCTTGCTCATCTATCCAATGTTGCATTTCATCTTCTATGGTTGTTTCTAAATGGGTTCATTAGGGATAAATGGCAGTGTGATCATTGAGCTTCTCATCCTTTTTGACTCTGTAACTCTTGCAAGTAAAGTTATTTGGTTCAAAGGTAGACTATCTTATTCATCCTCATCACCCTCTTCTTATACTTGATCAGGGATTGGTTTGGGAAGTGATGGGAAAGGGATCACTCTCTGAATAACATTTTTCCTCCTCTTTACTAGAGTCTTGACCTTCCTTATTAGGCATAGAGAAGGAGGCTTGCCTTACTTGTTGAGGCAGGGGAACCTCTTGTACTTCCATTTTCACTTCCATTTGGCCTTATTTAGCTGGTGGTACTTGGGAATCCTCTATGGCTTGTGCAACTTCAACATTCTATAGCCCTTGTACATTTTTTTCTTCCTCATGTAGAGGTGCCTGAGTTGCTTGCTTTCTTGACTTGGCTTACTAAGAAGAAGTCTTCTTCCTCTTTCCTTTACCTTTTCCTTTCTAAGCCCTATAATAACCAACTAGCATATCAAGTTGGTCCACCATTTTTGGTCTTACTAGTGACTAGGTTGTAAATGTAAACAGTATGACTTTAGCTTCTCGATCTTTGTTTGGGTGGGCTAGTGCATGGAAGACTATTATTTGAGGAATTGGATCAATTTGAAAGGTCTCTTGATCTAATCTTGTATCAATTTGATGTTGTACCTCACCTTGTGATTTATGTCTAAGTTTTTTTTTTAATCAACCTCAACATTCATGATAGGTCGGTCACCAATCTTGTCCCTATTAAACAATGGATCAAGTAGCTCCTTTGAATCTTTTACACAATCTTTAATGGGATCTTAATCTTTAAAGCCATTTCTACCAGATATAGTCATTCTACAATAATCCCTTATGTGTACATTGTAGTCTTCTATTGCATTCATCAATTGATCTTCAATTGCATCCTCATGCTAGCATGTCTTGCCTACTAGATGTTATACTCTCCCAATGTTATTAAAATAAGGCCATGGAGAATTATACTCTTCCAAGGAATATTGATCCCATTCACACTCAAAAGACATAATCTCTTATCTTCATACCACAATGAAAGGTCCTATGGTAATAACCCATATCCAACATATCTTGTGCTGCTTTCTAATTCTATCATATGTAGACAAGAGTTGTCAAGTGATCTCTAGTAAAATAAGTATATCATTAGGATACCAAGGGAGCTTCTTAGGGTTGATAGTTGTACCTGCTACCGTCAAATATGTGAATGTGCAAAACTAGATGTAATAGGCCCCAACTTCTAATATCTTGGTAGCTGCCTCTTGTGACATCATTTCCACATAATCCCCCTCTATGAACCAGATTATTGTGAAAATGAAAACATCATTCACAATCCTATATTCTTTACTTTTCTTTGAAAGCTTCTTCTTTATGAACTGAGGATATACAATTTAGGGCCAAGTGTTTGCATCCCACTTACTACCCTTCTTATAGAGCCCAACATAATATGTTGCTCTCACAGTTAGTAGGTATACCAAAATATGAAGTTATATAGAATCTATAACTATTCCTAACCACCACCAGCTACTCTTCTAAGTTCTCACTAATAATGGAGGCCCAATAAATTGGCATCTTCACCATCTTGATAGTCTCAATGAAATTGACTATCCATATGTTCAAATGTCTCAAAGTGAGAAAACCCATGGCTCTGATCAAAAGAATGATTAAATATCCAATATCTTCCTTCATGTAGCCTTGCATCATAACCACTTTATTAGATTATCATCCAAGAGGAGTCTTCTCAACAAGGTATGAAGACTAGATGGTCCCAAAAGCTTCATCAACATGGTCCCTATACCATCTCTCGACTTGGTGATAGGTCAATATAATGAATTGATCTACCCTTGGAAGATGGAATACTTTATATATATTATTGGGCTAGAGATCTAGGATAATCTCTCTAGTTATGCTTTTCACGACCCTTTCTTTGAGAACATATCTCTCTACTAGTATCATGATTAACTATGAGGACTGCACTAAAACTAGATGTGACACTGCATTAACTAGTCCTAATTAGATCAATTCAAAAATCATTGGAGACTTTTCTATTGGTTTATTGCACAATGTTAAGAATGGTCCCAAATTAGTGTGACCAAGTTTGGTATCTTGGATCTCTGTATGATCATCCTAAAATTGTGATTTGGTTGGAACACCTTGAAACTTGAACACACCAATTTTTGGAACAATTTAATCTGTAAGGGAGGATGATGAATAAGCTATTAAATTTGCACAAAATGACATCCATTAGTTCAAAGGTGAAGAAATATTGATTAATTCAAACCCTAGATTAATATGAACAAATCCCTAAACCTTCATCTTCTTGAAAAACACCAAAAAACTAGTTTATACCCTTTATTTGCGAAAAAGGGTGCACCTAGTGCACTTAATAGGTGGGCTTGGTGCACCATTCTCAGCCAAGTTTTAATATGAGTGTGCATCAGTGCACTTCATGGGGTGTGTTGATGCACACCCATTTTGACTTAGCACAAAAGAAGTTTTTTTTTTAATGGGTGCATAGTAGCGCACCAAATTAGGTGTGCTAGTGTGCACCTTTAAATGATATTTTATTTTTCATTTTTAGTTTTTATGATTTTTTCTTAAGTTTTTTGCAAAAAAAACTTGTGTGCATTAGTGCACCTGGGTAGGTGTGCTAATGTGCACCCCTTTTTTATGTTTACTTTCTTGTTTTTGAAAGGGGGGTGGAGGTGGAAGTTGCACCTTAGAGGTGAATTGTTGTGATCAATTGAACTCAAAGAATAAAATAAAATAAGTGAGGAGAGAGGGGGACCCCCTAGGTTATATAGCCCTATGCACCTTGAATGTTGTGTAGGTGCACAACTATGCATCACCAACAAGAATTTCTCTGTTTAACATTTTGGCACACTAGTGTACCTTATTAGGTATGCTACAGTGCTCTTTTTTTCTTTTCCAAAATGACTTCTTTCCTGAGAAACTTGATTTTTGAAGACTATATTTTTGAATTGGGACCTAGATTAGATAAAAAACCACTATTAAGAAACTCAAATCTTAGACTAGGGATCTAAAAAGCCAAAAATAAAGTAGGACGTCTCCATCTCTAAGTGAAATGGGGCATAAATTTTGAAACCACAACAAATAGTCTGAATAAAAGGAAGAAATGACAAAGGCATTTCTTCATCAGTGATGCAAGAACATCTAGTGGTGTAAGGGAAATACTATATCACCCAAAAATATGCTTATAGATAGTTTTTGTTTAATGTTTTTTCATTTTTGGATACCCATTTGGGTCAAATAAAGGTTCCAACTCTCATAGTTCCACTATTATTTTTTTGGGTTAGATTTTTATTAGTTTTAAGCACCTTGGGATATGTGTAAATGTAGAAAATGAGTTATTTTGTAATTGAGCCAAAATTATGATGAGTTAGAGGGTTTAATTTGGATGGATGATTGTACTTGTAATTTAAAACACTCCAAAAAAAAGAATAAGGTCAAAAGGCTTTATGGGCAGAAAGTTATTGCAGTTTTGATTTTCTTGGAGACCTCCTAAGAGCACTTCAAAGTTAGATATGGGACACTAAATAGCCTCGTATGGGGCCAAAAAATAAGGGACAAGTGAAGATAATCTATAGGGCTATAGAGCACTTCAAGAGCTTTACAGAAATGTAAACGGTTCATCGATCAGAGTTACAATTCAAAAGTTATGCCTCCCAAAAGTTAGACTACCATTTTTGGATTCTTCTAATTTTACAGCAACTTCTAACGTGATTTTTGGATCCTTCTATTTTGGTCATGGATTCCAACTGGCATATTCTAGATTTTTTCCTAACCCTAAGCCATTTGGGGTTTATTTAAGAACATTGCTGGCATTGTAAAGGTAGCTCTTAGTGGAGTTAGAGAGAAGGTATTGTGTGGAGGATTTCTTTCTCTAGAATCATACTATTCTAAGCCCATAGGGAATTTTTCATTTATAATAATGTTTCCCTTTTCCTATGTGTTCATTCTAGTCTTTGGTTGTGTCTCCATCAAGTAGTATCAGAGAAAGTTTTCTTGAGTGTGTAGATAGAGTGCTAATTGTGAGGCAGTTTGCACCAGGACTCTGAGGTTGTGGGTTTGAGACAAGAAGATGCCTCCATGAAGGGAACATGGTGGAAGGGCTAGAGTTGTTGCTCTTGAGGTTAGAGCATTCCAGAGAAAAGTTCAAGCATTGTAGGAGAAGATCCATAGAGGATTGAATGTTACTACAAGGAACGCAAGTGAGGGAAAAAAATTAAGAAGAAACAAATATTGGACATGAAGGGGAAGATGAAGGGGAAGTTCTAATTAGTTAGAGGAGAGGCCTTTTAGGGCCATTTTAAAGCTTGGAAAAATACCTAAAATTGATGTCAATATTTTTTCAGGAAATCTAAACTTAGATGAGTTGATCAACTAGATCAATGAACTAGAGGAGTATTTTGAATATGAGGATATTATGGATCCAGATAGGGTTAAGTTTGTGAAGGCCAAAATGAAAGGCCATGCCAAAATCTAGTGTCAAGAGATTCAACTAGAAAGGAATAAAAGAAGAAAGGAGAAAATCATAAGGTGGGATCACATGGTGGACAAATGAAATAAGCAATTCATTCCTGTTGATTACGAGCTTGATTTGTTCAAGAAAATGAAAGGATTAAAGCAAGCAGGAAAATCTATCAAGGAACATACGGAGAAATTTTATCGACTTCTTATTAGGGTAGGGTGTGCAATAGAAAATAAGGAGAAGGTTTCCCATTACCTCAATGGGTTACGATCTAGAATTCAGGAGGAGTAAGGTTTGGTTAGAATGACTAGCATTGAAGAGGCAAACTAGTTTGCCCTACGAGTTGAAGAGAAGCTAAATAAATGGTTTGAAGGAAGGAAAAGAGAGTGTGGTCAAGGAGGAAGGGGTGGTGGTAGGTCATCTAGAGGCTAAAATGATACCCAAATGAAAAATGAAGATGATGGTACTAGCAAAAACTAGAAAAATGAGGGTTTTAACCACTCCTATGATCAAAAATTTTGAGATTAGAGAGGAAGAGGTAGAGAACATGGAAAAGGATTAGGTAGAGGAGGCTTCCATGGTACCTATTCTCATTGTAATGAGGAAGGTCATCATGCATTTGAATGCCCTCAATGACAAGGAAGGATAGATAGGATAACTGATGGTCAAGCAAGGGTTGCTCATGTGGATGAGGATGCACAGTCATCACATTCTGAGGATGTTGAAAGAGGAGAGGTTCTCATAAATGAGAGGTTCTTACTAAGTGGTGGGACTTAACCTGGATAAAGGAGGATTTTGTTTCGTACCAAGTGCAAGTGTGAGGATAAGTGTTGTGATGTGATTATTGATGGTGACAGCATTGACAACTTGGTGTTTGAGGAGATGGTCTCTAAGCTAAAGCTCAAAAGGGAGAAACACCCCCAACCCTATCAAATTTCCTGGGTGAAGGATGATCATAAGATCCTAGTCAGTGAACAATGTTTAGTGAAGTTCAATATTGGGAGTTACCATGATGAAGTTCTCTATGACATTATTCCAATGGATGTCTGCCATTTATTATTGGGAAGACCATGGCAATTTGATAGACATGTTGTACATGATGGTCATGCAAATACATACTCTCTAACAAAGGATGGAGTTTTCCACAAACTGAAGCCCATGATAAAGGAAGGTGAAAAGGTATGTAGTAGTGCTAGGATATGCCTTGTTGATGGAAGAAATTTTTTGGATGGTATGAAACATTGGTATATGTGTTATTCTTTGATTCCTAGAAGAGATAAGGAAGGTAGTAGTGAAATTACACCTAAAGTTTTAGGCCTATTAAGTGAGTATGGAGATGTCATCTCTAATAATGTTCCATAAGTGTTTCCACCAATAAGGCAGATCAGTCATCAGATAGATTTAATCCCTAGAGCTAGTCTCCCTAACAAGTCTGCTCATAGGATGACTCCTACTGAAATTGAGGAGCTAAATAGACAAGTTTAGAAACTATTAAGGAAGGGTTTGATTTGAGAGAGCCTAAGTCCATGTGTAGTACCTATAGTACTAGCACCAAAGAATGATAAAGAGTGGATAATGTGCACAAACTCCCACACTATAAACATAATAACCATTAAGTACCAATTTCCTTTGCCAAGAATGGATGATCTTATGGACTACTTGAGTGGAGCTTAGTACTTCACAAAGATAGATCTCAAGAGTGGCTATCACTAGATATAGATACAAGAGGGAGATGAGTGGAAGACTACATTCAAGACCAAGGAGGGTCTATATGAGTGGTTAGTCATGCCCCTTGGACTGACCAATGTGCCAAGCACCTTCATGCAGCTTATGAATTAGGTACTAAAGAAATTCTTGGGAAAATTTGTTATTGTCTATTTGCATGATATTTTAATTTTCAGCAAGATTTTGGATGAACATTTATTGGACATTCATAGAGTCCTTGAAAGGTTGAGGGAAGAGAAAATTTTGATTAATTTGAAGAAGTGTAGCTTTACAAAAAAGGAGTTAGTATACTTGGGGTTTATTGTATCATCTGAGGGTTTCAAAATGGATCCAAAAAAGGTAAAAGACATCTTGGAATGGCCTACTCCAAGGTCTACTACTAAAGTGAGATCATTTCATAGTTTGGTTAGTTTTTATAGAAAGTTTATTAAGAATTTCAGTGGCATATGTGCACCCTTGACTAAAACAATAAAAAGGGATAGGAAAGAGTTCATGTGAACTACAGTAGCTACAAGGAGTTTTGAATTGTTGAAGAAGAAGGTGATAGAACAACCAGTGTTGGAACTTCCTAATTTTTGTTAAAGTGTTCTAGGTAGATTGTGATGCCCGTGGTAGTGCTATCGGGGCCATATTGAGCCAAGAAGGTAAGCCTATTGCATATTTTAGTGAAAAATTGAATGATGCAAAGAAGAAGTATTCTATTTATGATCAGCAGTTCTATGCAATCGTTTAGGCCTTAAAGAAATGGAGGCTTTATTTATTGACAAAAGGATTTATCTTGTATACTAATTACTAGGCATTTCAGTATCTAAATAGCCAAGGTAAATTGAACCAGAGACATTTTAAGTGGGTCGAGTTCATGTAGAGCTATACATTTGTGTTGAAACATAGAAGTGGAAAGTCTAATAGGGTTGCAGATGTATTGAGTAGAAGGAAGTTGTTTCTTACAGTAATGTAGGTTGAAATGGTTGGGTTTAATGAACTCAAGAATCTATACCCAGAGGATCCTTATTTTGCTGAAGCATGGAAGGCTTGTAAAGAACTTGTTACTATAGACAGAACTAGGTGGCTAAATTATTTGATTAAGGATCATATATTGTTCAAGGGTAGTCAGTTATGCATTCCAAGGAGTTCCATGAGGGAAAATTTGATCAAGGAGAAGCACAGTGGGGGGATGGCAGTACATTTTGGTTGAGATAAGACCATTTCCATTTTTAGAGAACATTAGTGTTGGCCTCAAATTTTACAAGATGTAAAGAAGTTTGTACAAAGTTGTCAAGTATGTCAAGTAGCCAAAGGATTTAGTCACAATACGAGACTCTATTAGTCATTTCCTATTCCATCAAAGCCATGGGAAGATATAAGTATGGATTTTGTTCTTGGATTGCCAAGGACACAAAGGGGTAATGACTCAATATGTGTGGTGGTTGATAGGCGCTCCAAGATGGCACATTTTATTCCAGGCCACAAGACACATGATGTTATACATATAATAGATTTGTTTTTTAAGGAGGTGGTGAGACTACATGGTCTCCCAAAGAGTATTGTTTTTGACAGAGATACTAAATTTGTGGGGTATTTTTGAAGGACTTTATGAAATAAGTTGAGGATGGAATTGAAGTTTAGTTCTACACACCATCTATAGATTGATGGATAGATAGAAGTGGTAAATAGAAGTCTGGGCAATTTTCTGAGGTGTTTAGTTGGAGATAAGCCCAAGGGATGGGATTTGATTCTACCATAAACAAACTTTTCTTACAATAATTCTATAAATAGGAGTACTAGTAGATCACCATTCCAAATTGTGTATGGAAGTAGCCCAAGGTCTGCACCAAAATAAAGGAAGATGGAGCAAGGGGAGAGCACAAGTGTCATGGTAGAAGAATTTTCTAAACATGCTAAGAGCCTACATGAGGAGGTCCATGCACACATTACCAATATGAATCAACAGTATAAAGCTAGGGTAGATCAAAGGAGGGGATCTGGTTATGGTACACTTATGAAAGGAACACTTTCCAGTGGGTACTTACAATAAGTTGAAGATAAAGAAATTTGGCCCCTGGAAAATTTTGAAGAAACATGATTCAAGAAATGCATATGAGGTGGAGTTGCTAGATGGGATTCACATTTTTCCTATCTTCAACATTGTAGACTTAACAAAATATCATGATGATGGTGTAGATGAGGGGTTGATGCTGGAGCCATGTCCAATTCCTACTTCTAAGAAGCAGGAGATAGAAGAAAATTATGGATAGCCATGTGGGTAGGAGTACTTGAAATAGGTAGTATGAAGAGTACCTGGTGAAGTGGAAAGGATGACCAAAAGAGGACTCAACTTGGATATCAGTAGTGGAGGTTGCCCATTTGGGTTTTCCTCTACCATAAAGTAACAAGGTCACTTTTCAATCTACCCTGGGTGTGTGATACAGGAGCATCTAGTGGTGCAAGGGAAATCCTGTATCACCCAAAAATATTCTTAGAGATAATTTTTGTTTAATGTGTTTTCATTTCTAAATACCCATTTGGGTCAAATAAAGGTTCCAACTCTCATAGTTCCACTATTAGTTTTTTGGGTTAGAGTTTTATTAGTTTTAAGCACCTTGGGATATGTGTAAACATAGAAAATGACTAATTTTTTAATTGTGCCAAAATTATGATGAGTTAGAGGGTGTAATTTGGAGGGATAATTGTACTTTTAATTTAGAATACTACAGAAAAAGAATCAGGTTAAAAGACTTTATGGGTAGAAAGTTATTGCAGTTTTAATTTTATTGGAGACCTCTTACGAGTGTTTGAAAGTCAGATATGGGGCACTAAACAACCTTGTATGGGGATGAAAATGGGGGATGAGTGAATTTGGTCCATAGGGCTATAGAGCACTTTGAGAGCTTCCTAGAAATGTAAACGGTTCGTTGATCAGAGTTACAGTTCAAAAGTTATGCCTCCCAAAAGTTTGACTACCATTTCTAGATTCTTCTAATTTTACACCGACTTCTATTGTAATTTATAGAACTTTCTATTTTGGCGGTGGATGCAAACTAGCATATTCTAGAATGTATTCCTAACCCTAAGCCATTTGGGGCTTATTTAAGAACATTTTTGGTATTATAAAGGTAGTTCTTACTAGAGTTAGAGAGAAGGTACTATGTGGAGGATATCTTTCTCTAGAATCATACTAGTGTAAGCCCATAGAGAATTTTTTTATTGATAATAATATTTTCCTTTTCTTGTGTATTCATTCTGGTCTTTGGTTATGTCCCTATCAATCAGCAAACATTCCTTTGATATGTATCAAACATCAACTGAATCTTGAGCATTGCAAATGCATTTTGAGTCACTTTGCAGTGAAAAACTTGGAGTCTCAAGCTCCAAGTTTAGTGTGTGTATAGTGTATTAATTTCCTGTGAGATCTTAGAATGTGGTCTATCAAAATTTTCCAAAAACTTGGAAATAGTCTTCCACCCCGTCTGATCCATTCATCAAGAATTTTCATGAAAGTTGTTTATCAATCCTTTGTCTAACTAGATGAGAGAATTAGTTGTGAGGGCTCTTAGAAAGTTGTCACTTTTCATTTGAAGTCATAGGTAACCTTTTGAATACTTGCTTCACATAGTTCATAATGTTTCCATTTGATTCTTTGATGAAGTAATAGTTTTGATACTATATAGCTTATTTAGAGTGCATATCCCTTTAATCAGATTGCCTTTCTTAGATTTTGTAGAATCCTTCATTCTTAACACCTTTCTTTCTTTTTTATTATCTTTCTATATCCTGACCACGCTTAGACTATGTGGCCAAGACATTGGTGTCATTTCTTGGATTTACTCTTTTGTGAACATCCTTTGCATTCCTTGGTTTCATTTCTTGGATTTACTGTTTTATGAACATCCCTTGCATTCCTCTTTAAAGAAATTTTTAGAAATTCTCATGCCAAACAACAATCTTAGCAATTCCTTCAAGAAGATCCTTCCATTTGAACCAATAAGGTTTGGACTATCCCTTTCTGCTTTCATCCTTGGTTTGAAAACACCTAAGATAATTGATCTTTTAAATTTGTAAAGTGTTACGAACCTTTCAATCTATAATTTTGAATTCAAGATTGAAAGTCCTCTATTATTGCAAGTAATATCCATTCTTTAGTTGGTATAAGAAACAAAATCATCAAAATGTTTTGACAAAGAAATACCTCTTCCCAAAAAAATGGAGCCAAAATAATGGTTAGTAAGATACATCAGGATAAAATCTTGAGTGCACCCACCCCTTGGACTGATGCAAGTTTGAAAACAAACACATGACTAAAAGAAAACACAAAATTGAAAAGAAACACACTTACATAAAATAAAGCTTCTTTTTTCAAAAAATTAAAAATTAAAAATTAAATTTTTTTTTAGGCTTCAAATTAATGCTCCAAGAATTTCTCATTGACTGGAAATAGAACCAATTCCATTTATAAGAAACTCAGCCTAAAAGTGTTTTCTCCCAGAATTTCCACAATTTGATAAGGACCAATCCACAAGCATTGAAACTCAATGTGGTTGCCCAAGTTTTATTTCACCTTGTGCCATAATAGAACAAGGTCAATTATTTTGAAAGGATTTATCATGGCCCTCTTGTTGAACCACCTCTTGAAAATAGCTTGATGTTTAGCCATGTGGTCCAAAGTAGCTGTCTACTTTTCATCCATCTCTAAAAGATTGATCAATCTAATTTGAACTCTATCAACATCTTCAACATATCCACTCACAAATTTCAAAACAAAAATCTTGAGGTTAAGTGGAAATATTGGCCCTTTTCCATAGACAAGAAGATATGGAGACATCCCCAAAGTATTCTTGACCCTTACTCAATCTATCCATAGAGCATATTTGAGTTGGATATGCCAATCTTTAGGAATCTGCTTCAATAGACATCTTATTACTATGATCAAGTTCTTATTTGTAGATTTAGCTACATCATTTCCTTGTGGATAATAATTTGAAGAAAACATGATAATAACCTAATTTTCCAATGCCCATTAAGTTATGAATATTGATGCAAAAGCTGATCCATTATCACATACTAGGGAGAATGACATCCCAAATCTAGTAACAATGTGTTCTTCCAAGAAGTATGTAACTAGCTTAGCCATACAATTTTGGAATGTCTTTTCTTTAGTCCAGCATGTACAATAATCAATAGTTATGAGAATAAAAGTGTGCCTAGTTAACAATGGTAGATTGACTGGACCAATAAAATCTAGCCCCCACTTTGCGAAGGGGCGTATCTCGAACACTAGTTGTAATGGCATTGCTAGATGTCTTTATTTTTTAGCACTAGTTTGAAAAATATGGCAAGTATGCTCATGTTCAAAAGTATCTTTGAATATAGTGGGCCAAAAATAACCTGATCTTAAAATCATATGATTGGTTTCTTCTTCTAAACCATGCCCTATACTATACTTATCATGAAATTTTTCCAAAACTTTTTTCACTTCCTCGCATCCCAAATATTTCAGGTAAATCCCTTCATAGTTCCTTTTGTATAATTTTCTATCATGTAACATGTATGATTCACACTTCATTTTGAGTCCCCTACATTGTGAAGTATTAATCCAATTGGGGTATAGATTTTGTAAAAGTTAGTAAACAATATCCTAGTACCAAACATCTATTATTACTCCCTTATCAATGTCAACTTGAGATACTACCATCTTCTTCTGATCTTCCATATATGTTTCACCATCAAACTGGAATTTCTTTTCATCTTTTATTTGGTTATCTACTATCATCTTTGATAATCCTTGGCCTCTAACCAACTTCATGGGTCAAATCTCTAAATCAAATTCTTTAATTATTTTTGTCCATTTCCCTCATCTTTCACCAAGTACATTTTGCACCAATAATGTCTTAACTACAGGATTAGGCATAATTGCATATATCTTGCTCCTTAGTATATAATGGTAAAATTTTGTTACCACCTTAATTAAAGAAAAATATTTTTTATCAAGGTTGGGATAGTTTAACTCAACATTTCTCAGAAGGCAACTCATAAAGGAAATAGGTCTTCCATCTTCCTTTTCCTTCTTATATGTTAGAATCCTAGTGCACAAGTATTTTGAAGCAAAAGAGTATATTATAAAGGGTAGTCCATAGTCACGAATCACTAGTATTGGGGCTATGGAAATGGCCACCTTGATATCCTCAAATGATTTCTTAATTTTTGGAACCCATTCTATTTTAGTCCCCTTTTTGAATAAATCATTAATGGGACAAACAATCTCTACAAATTCACTTATGAATTTTTGCACAAATTTTATCTTCCCAAAGAAATACTTAAGTGCTTTTCAAGTGTGAGGAGGTGATAAAATTAGAATAGCTTTGATTCTATCAAGATTAGTGGACATTCCATCTTCAAAGATGATATGTCCTAGGAGCATTCCTTTAGTAACCCCAAATGAACATTTCTTGGGATTGAGTGATATGTTGTATTTAGGACATCTATTGAATACTTGTCTTAAATCAGCAATATGAGTGCTTCAATCCTATAAAAAGATAGTTAAGTCATCCATGTAGATGACTATAATTTTTCTTATTAATCCCTTAAAAGATTCATCCATGGATCATTGAAAGTATCCCTTGCATTAATCAACCCAAAAGGCATTGTTCTGTAAGAAAAACTTCCCCATTTAGTTGTAAAGGTCATCTTTAGCTTATCTTCTTCATTGACCATTACCTAATTATATCCTGAATATCCATCCAAGAAAGACATCATATTTGAACCATTTACAATTTGAAATACCTCATCTAATGAAGGAAAAGGTTAGATTTCTTTTTGAGATGCAAGGTTCAAGTTATGAAAATCCATGCAAAGATGAATCTCTTTGGTCTTTTCCCATATAGAAAACAAATTAGCCACTCATGTAGAATGACAAATGAGAAAGACGACCTTGGCATCAAGTAAGTTTTTAACTTCTTTCATTATTAGTGGTTCAATGGTAGGATTAATAGGTCTTTACCTTTGTTGAAAAGGTTTGGCATCTAGTTTCAATGGAATTTCATGCATAATAATCTTGAGATCATATGTCTTTAGCTCTTCATAGCTCCAAGAAATAACATCCTTATACTTTGTAATTAATTTAAGTATGTCTTTCCTTTCCTATGCATGGCATGCTTTTTTGATCCTTACCATTCTAGGTTCTTCATCAGTACCTAAGTTTTTTGAGTCACATTCCTCAATCCCTTTTTCTTGGGCTGTTCTTCTATTAAGTGTTGATTCATCATGATAAAAAATGCATTCCAATTCAACCATTACCTTAAGAATGATGTTGGTTTTTAAGTTCAAGATCACATCTTCATCTTTAAGTTCATTATCCTCAAGATTTTTATCTAGAGTATCATCAATCTCTTGCACTTTAAAGTGGCCATTGCACATGATAAATTTGAGTATGTGTTGATTGTCCTAAAAGACTTGAAAGTTTGTAATATTATCCAGAATAGATGGAGAAACAACCAATTCAACTAAAAACCTTTTCAATTTCATTCTTTTGACTAGTTGTAATGCACTAGCTAAGATGGTGAGAGCATCTACTACCATGTTTTTCGTTCTTGGAATGGACATTATATTCAAAGCTTCAAAATCATCCATTAAATCCCATACTCTTTTCTTGCAAGCAAGAAACCTCTTGTCATTACAAGTGTATAATGATTTCACTTAATGTATGACCAACTGAGAATCACCCTCAATTATGAGAGTTGTGATTTCTTTCTCCAGTGTGAAAAGAAGTGCTTAGATCAATTCTTCATACTCTACAACACTATTAGTGCATCCAAACTGTAATTGATATGTTGCATAGAAAGACTTTCCTTTTCGGTTGATCAACTCAATACCTATATAGACTCCTAATTTGCATTAGAACCATCAAATTCAAGTTTCCAAATTGGATCTTCTTTGGGTTTTATAACCTTATGCTTATTCATCCTTAGATTTTCTTTCACTTGGGCCTAAAAGGATTATTTCTTGGGAACCCACTATAGTCTTTCACGAGGTGGACTTGATGATTTTTCATTATTACTCCTTGATAGAGGAAGTGTATGTTTTTCTTGTTTGTCTTGAATTACCCCTATCAATTCTTTAATTTCATCCACTTTGGGTTTAGGATGGATGACTACTGAAGTCCATCCTTGAACTTTCATGTACCATCTCCTTCTTTGAACATTGATCATTCCTAGTGCAGGAGAAGACAAACCTCTACCATCTAAAGAGGTATCACTATATGACACATTTAAATCTTCAATTTCCTCTTCAACCTTTTCCATAGATTCATATATGTTTATAGAGCTTTCGTTCTCTACAAGTTCATCTTTTGCAATGTTACCACTTGTCATTTCCATCATCTATGTCAATACCTTAACAATTTCTTCTTGTCACAATGAACATTCAAACTCTGAGTGGCTAACTTTATGTAAATGGAAAAATCTTGGAAGAAGTAAGATATCAGGGTCAAGTTCTTCTCCTAAACATTTTATGTTAGATACCATGTTATCTATGAACTATGTCACAATCTCATCCTTTGGGATTAGAATCTAAGATTTTTCATCTCAATTATCTAATATTTTGTTTGAAGTTGTATCAAATACCATCACTTTGTAAGAACCTAAATTTGATTGCAAGAATGCTACTTCACTTGAAGCATTGTATTCTATAATCATTATTTTTAACTTTGGCTCTACATTTATCTTGATTTGATCATTCAACCCTTTCCATGGTAACCATAGCTAAGTAAAATCTATAGAAAACCATCTCATTGAGCATTTCATCCATTCTATACTTAGAAGTAATCTGTATATTTCAAGAATATTAACCACATGTATATTGATGACATCTTGAATCCAAGGATCAATTGTCAACTATATCCAAACATCTTTCAATATACCAATGACTTTCACCTCTATTTTATCCAATTGTATCTCTATCCAATTAGAGGACTAAGGAGTGACTCCCAACCTTTGTGCTATTGATAGTAACATGATATTACACAAGGCTCCTAAATAAATTAGGTAATTGTGAAGACTCTTCCCATATATTTGGATGCTAAATAGAAATGGGGGCGCCTCAATGTTGTCTTTGAACATAGTTAGTAGTGCCTCTGAAGCATTGACTTGTTGAGATGCTATATTTTGAGGGATAGTATTCATATTGTGGGGTACCTTTGTATGATCTAGGGTCTTTATGAGTGCCTCTCATTGATGTGGATAGTTTTGTAGCATGTCAAAGATGGACATGTTGGCCTTTTCTCATTCCAAATCTTCTACCACATTATACTTTTATATAGACCAAGTAGGATTTTTTAATATTATTGGCACATTCCCTTGGTTCTAATTTTGTTGTCCTCCATATGGTGGCCTGATTAGTGCTAGATTATTACTCACTCTTGGATCAAGAGGAGTTGGTTGTAGTTCTAGAGGAATTCTATCTATCATATGTTCTTTTCTACTTTGCAGATTGAAAGTATTTTAGTTGTCATTGTAAAAAGAAAACATCTCTTCAAGTTGAATGTATGGTTCCTAACTAAATGGAAAAGAGAATTCTTTATTGTGTGATTTTTCCACCTGTATGTTTTGTGTAGAATCATAAGATTCTAGTAACATAATATTAAATTGCATAGGAGGGGCATTTTCATTCACTTGTAAATTCTGAGTCATGTCTTAATTTCCATTATAGTATGAATCATCATTGTTAGATGCATTTTGACCATCATCATATTGATTGATATTGACATATTGAACATTGTTGTTATTGTTATCTACAAGAATGCTTCCATTATTCAAATGAGTGTTCCACTATCAATTCTATATTTGGAAGCCATTGTTACAATTAGGAGGATTAAAGTTGTTTCCTCGATTATTGTTTCCTACATTGTTGTTCCCAATATTGTTGTTTCCACTAAAATTCCTATTATAATTTTGATCATAATTGTTGTTATAAGGACCAAAATTGTTTCTTTGAAAGTTGTTTTTCTATCCTTGTGACAACCTTAGACAAGTTAGCTCATTGTTCATTTGTGACATGGTCTTCTTCATTTGACCAAACTCGGAGGAAAAATTGTTGCCTGTCTTAGCGTAAACTATTGCTTTTTGCAAAGTGGATGCCTTCTAAAATGGAACTAGATTCATAGGTATGAATTGGATAGGCATCATAGGTTCTCTGACAGGGTATGTTGGCATCATTGTGATAGCTTGAGCTGGAAGCATCAATCCTCCTCCATTAGGATTGACTTATTTAGAGAAGGTAATCACTTCTACAAAGAGTTTATCCAATGTGTTGATATTTTCTACAGGAAGTCTTTTTAGAAAAATAATAGCAAGAAGATCCATAGCATTTAAATAAATATAAATAAAAGCTTCAACTAGTATAGTGTATGGTATTTCTAGTTTGTGGTATGCCATGTGAAATTGATGGTCGAAGCATGAAACTATCTCAACTGGGTCCCTTTCAATTGATATGAATTTCTTATGTATCACAACTAGATTGATGAAGGTTTTAAATTGTTCCAAGAACAATTTCTCAAAAGTATCCCAATCTCCAATACATCTAGGTGGAAAATTAACATACAATTAAAGGTAACCTCACCCAAAGAGTAGGGGAATAAATGAAGAACCACATTCTCGTTAGAAATCTACTTTCGGTTGCAAATTTCTTTGAATAATTTCATATGATCTTCAGCAGTTCATATCTCTACATAGATAAACCTTGGGCAAAACTTCTTAAGATTCTTACGAAGATCATTGAGTACACCTATCCAGTTAATTAGTGAATCTACAACATTTATGAAAAAAGACCATTAGAGGATTTGGTGGAATGAAGTATGGTTTTTGTGGAGGTGGAACTAAAGAAGATGATGGAATATTGAATGGAAGTGGTTGAATTTGAGGTTTTCTTTTATCATTGTGGGGCTTGCAAAAATGTCTAAGCTCAAGGAACTCATGTGCAATTGGTGAAGATCTTAAAGTGCACTAAAATGGGGATTCTGGATTAGGATCTTCCAATTTGCATCAACTCTAGAAAAGCCTCTATAGAAGTAAACTTTCTCACAAAATAAAGTGCACCTTAGAATTTAGTGCATTGACACACTCATGCACCTATGCACCTAATGCACATACACCCCTCAAAATCTCAAAAACTTAGAAAATTTTATGAAATTGTAAAAAAGTGCAGAATTTTGAAGTTTGCTAATTTTTTTCTTCCATTCTGAAAGTCAAGAGGCCCTCCTTCTAGTGCCACTTTAGTTGAGCTAACATTTTGCATGATGCTTAATAGCAGGCATCCTTTCAAACTCCTCTCTTGAAAAGTTGATCTAGGATCAACCTCAAGGTTTTGAGCAATCTTGCAACCTACTAGAATCTTCTTAGTTAAAGATAAATATCAGTGTTGATGAGGAGGCCTTTGTTGGTATTGATAACTTTGGATAAGATGTAAGTCTATTTTCTATTTCAAAAGAGTAAAACATAGGAAAAAAATTTATTTTTGAATTTTTGTATTTTATGATGAATGACATCTAGCAATGCAACTATATGAATTCCTTAATTAAACAAGGGGTAAAAAAGAAAATAACAAAGATAGGGTATCAAGAAGTTTAAGAAAATAACATGAAAGTACAATCCTAATAGACATAAACTACACAAACAATGCATTTGTGAGTTAAGCTTTCAAAAAGATTAGTGGGTAACCAATGAAAATAGGATCAGCACTTACTTAATTCTACTAATGCAATCATCAATAGGAATTTAGTAATATTAAGATGTTTCACTTTTCATTAGATTACAAGGCCATAGAAAGTGCGCTTGTGCAAGAAGAAAAGCTATGAAGGAACAATATGGTGATCTCTTCTTGAACCAAGTATGTCAGTGGAATTTGTAGTGTTGGATTCAATTGATTAATTGTGTGTTGTCTTTGATGTTACACAAATGTCATAATCATTATTAGTTAGAATATGTCAATCTCACTCGAGTAGTGAAGATAGTTCTCAGTTTCTACCAAGCATTCCTATTTTTGCCTAGTTTAGAAGGTAGTATCTATTGAGTTCACTTAGGCATCGAAGGAAAAAAAATAGAAAGAAAGTGTTAATAGAGCTCACTCAAGTAACAAAGGAAAGTTGGATGGAACTAATGCTAACCAAACTCACTTAGTTGCCAAAGGGTTTTTATAATTTTGTAGTGTTAACCAAGCTTCTATTGGTTAACAAAATAAATTGTTTTAGAGTTAGTTTCTATTGAGCAGGGTTGGCTAACAAAGGATTTTCTTATTTTGTTGTATTAATCTTAATTGATTTATCTATTGATTCTAGCAGACTAACATGATAAATATTAATTATTCTAAGTTGTATTTGAGCCGACTTGACAAAGTGGAAGATATAAGTATAAGGTCAAGTTGTGATTTCAAAGTGTGCAAGTGAAAAGTAGGAAGTGAATGTGTGAATTATGGTGATGTGATGGAAAATCTATTAATGAGCAGAGGAAACAAATCTAAAGGATAACCATAATAACTTTGTGGTGTACCAAAGCCATATTTGATTAGGAAGGATCAAGTACAAGCTAGAATAGAGATTTAAAATTAGCATATTAGTTGCAGTAAAATTAGGTCATCTCATTATTACACTCTAATCATTGTAGAAGTGATCTAAATCTCTTAATGGAGTTGTCTTAATAGATATTTGCAAATCCTCTAACAAGGTGGTGATTCCATTTATTTTTTCTCAAGACCTCCAACCAAGCCACTCCTAATAGGGTCATTAAATCCTTTAACACAGTTACACCTAATAATATGTTTTTTAACCTTTAACAAGGTTGGCTCCTAATAGGGCTCAATTTAGAAGAGTGAAAATCAGTAACTAGTTGCTATTGGTGGTTTTTCCAAAATTGGGTGTCTACATTAAATCCTAGTGTCAAATGTGTTCATGCTATTTTTTTATATTTTTTCAACTAAGTTAAAGTAATGGTGATCACAAATAAAATCTAAGGTTTATATGTTAATCTCTTACTAAGCTAATCTAGTTATTACCAAGTTACAACATTTTGTGTGTTTACTGAGCTTTAACAGTATTTAGTTATCTATTTACATTCTTTACTAACATCTAAGGGATCTAGGATCTATTTTAGTAGTAACTAATTCACCCCTCCCCTCTCAGTTACTCCTCTTATGTTTCCAACAATTGGTATCAAAGCTTTTGGTGCTTTTAAAAAATGTTTAATGGATATAAGCTAAAGATCAGGATGCCTTGCAAAAGAGAGATTCCCAAGCTGAATAGACACAATTTTACAGCATGGCAAGGACTTATAAGATTACATCTAGATACCATCACTAATTTAGGTTGCAAGTATCTTGATGCTAAATATAAGACTCCCACTATAATATTATCAGTTGAAGATATTTCTAAAAAGAAGAATCATAATATCATGATGATTGACATTGCATCTGCTCTTAGTTATGCTAAATTTGATGAGGTAAAAATTGCAAAAGTACTTTTAAAATGTGGAATAAACTGACAGATATCTATGGAGGAGATGAAAATGTAAGAAAAGCCAAAGTAGGAAGAGGATAATTTGATTAAATGAGAATGAGAGAAGATAAAAATGTTGAAAAATATGTGGAAATGATCAAGGCTAGTGTAAGTGCAATCAAAGCATCTAGAAAAGACATCAAGGAGGAAACTATTGTAAGTAAAGTGCTCATAACTCTTCTTCCTATTTATGCAATTAGAGTATCCTACTTCAAAGAATATTGAATCTGCATTTAAAGCTAAACTCTCACTCAAAGAAAAAGGTAAAAAGTAAAAATCTAGTCAATTAGGAAGTGAATAAAATGGATCATCAAAAGAGAGTTTAGATAGTGATCTTGAAGTTGTTGAACCCTACTTGCTAGGAAGTATTTCAAAGGAAGAGGAAAACACAAGGGTAAAGTTCCTCTAATCTATTTTTCTTGTGAAGAAATTGGTCACATCATTTCTAGGTGTCCAAATAAAGAAAGCAAACATGAAAAGAAAGGCAATAAGCATAAAGGAAAGAAGGACTCCAAGAACTATAAGAGCTTCAAGGACAAAGGTAAGAAATATTGTTTCATAGCTAAAGATTCTAATAAGAGTGAAGATGAAATGGTATATATAGTTGTGAAAGATGAATTTGATGATGAAGGAGATAAGATGGCACTTATCTCACATGTTAGAAAAAATGATAGATGGATTATTGACAGTGGCTGCTCACATCATATGACTGGTGACAAAAATAAATTTGAGTATATGGAATATTATGATGGAGGTAGTGTAAGATTTGGGAACAATGAACCCTATAATATAAAAGAATAATGATGTATCTTGTAGACTAAAGATCTTGTGTGTGATAATGCTCATTGTGTTAAAGGAGTAAAGAATAATCTACTAAGTGTGTAACAATTGAATAACATTTGATTCAAGGTAGAATTCATGAATGCACAGGCCAAGCTACTGGATGGGAAAGGAAATCTAGTCGGCTTTGGCAAGCAAACAAAAGGAAAACTATTTTATCTTGATCTTAGTGATTGTTCATGTTTTACTGCTCAAGTAGAGGAAACAAAAGGCTATGTCATGTGAACTTTGATAACTTGGTTAAGATAAGAAAACATAGAAGAGTAAGTGGTATTCCTAGTTTGAAGAAACTTGACATGGGTCGATGCAAGAATTGCCAAGTTGGTAAGATGGGAAAAACAAACTTCAAGAGAAAAGACTATTAGTCAAAAGAAGTCTTGGATTCTCTTCACATAGACTTATATGGGCCTATTGGAATAGAAAGTTACAGTGGAGAAAATAATTTCATTCTCTTTGATGATAACTACTCTAGAATGATGACAATAATGTACCTAAAAGAAAAATCAAAAGCCTTTCAAAAATTCATATGGTATCTGGAAAGAGTAGAAAAGGAAACTGGAAAAAGGTTGAAATGATTGAGATTAGATAGAGGTGGTGAATTCATCTCTCATGAATTCAACAATTTTTGCATTGAAAGAGGAATCAAAATACAAGTATTAGTCCCTAGTACACCACAACAAAATGGTATAGCAAAAAGAAGATATAGCTCTATCATGGATTGTTCAAGAACCCTAATAATTGAAAAGAACATTTCTCTAAAATACCAGATGGAAGCTATCAACATTGTAGTTCATACATTGAATAGAGTTTAGTTGAAGAAAGATTCAAACAAGAAACCTTATTAGCTATGCTATGACTACAAACCTAATTTAAGTTACTTGAAATTATTTCGCAGCAAATGTTACATATTGAAAGAATCTAGAAATGGAAAATTTGATGTAAAAGGTAATGAAGGAATATTTCTAGGATACTCCTATAGAAGTAAATAATATAGATGTTTGAATTTTTCCACTCACAAAGTTATAGAGAGTGCACATGTTAGAATTGATGAATTTGTAGAAAATAATGAAGAAGAAAGAAAAAAAGAACTTGAAGACTACAAAAGATTTGTTTATTATGAACCTAATACTCTACCAAATCTCTCTAAAATAAAAGAAGCTTCAACTCCCAAGTCCCCAGAAACTCCAATAGTTACTAAGTTGTAGATAGTGCAACCTAAGTCACAAGGACATGAGTCACAATCAGAGGCTACCAAACTAATTTAAACTAAGGCTAATGGACCTAAGTCATAGATAGAAGGACTCAAACTTGAAACTGACATTCAAGAAGTGGATGGAGGATTTCATTCAAAGACCTAGAGCCTATGTTAGCAAGATATATCAGAAGACACCATGCACTTGATTAGATCATTGGAGACAAATTAGATGGAACAATGACAAGAAGAAAATTAAAAGGTACATGTTTAGTTATTGAATTTGAACCTATAAGTGTTAAAGATGCTCTAGAAAATGAAAGTTGGATTGAAGAAATGAATGAAGAGATAGAACTGATAGAGAAGAAAAAAACTTTGACTCTTGTTCCTGGCCCAAGGATAAAAATTTAATTGGTACAAAATTGGTATTTAGAAATAAGCTAAATGAAGATGGAAAGCTATCAAGAAACAAAGCTAGATTGGTATGCAAAGGTTACTGTCAAAAAGAAGTTATTGACTATGGTGAGGCTTTTGCTCCGACAACAAGACTTTAAGGTCTTAGAAATTTAGTGGCATATGCAGCACATAGGGGATTTAAAGTATATCAAATGGATGTTAAATCTACATTCTTAAATGGAATTCTTGATGACAAAGTCTACATTGAATAGCCATAAGGTTTTGTAGATCCTAGCAAAGGAGACATGGTTTTCAAACTACACAAAGCATTTTATGGTTTCAAACAAGCTCTCAAATCTTGATATGAAAGACTCCATAATTACTTGGTACAGATTGGTTTTCAAAGGACTAATGATAATAGTAGTTTGTATATCAAGGAAGGACCAGATAAGAAGATTGTGTTGGTAAAAATATTTGTTGATGATACTTTATTTACAAGAAATGATGACTTATGCAAAACATTCTCAGAAGAAATGAATAAAGAATTTGAGATGTCCATGTTTAGTTAAATAAAATTCTTTTTTGGATTGCAAATATAATAGAACGAGAATGGTATCTGCATCACTCAATCTAAGTATAATCAAGGATATACTGAAGAAATTTGGAATGTAAGATTCAAGACTAGTTGGAACACCTATGTCTATTGGACATAAGATTTCCACCAAAGATGATTCTAAAGAACTAGATAAGACCACTTATAGATCAATTATTAGAAAATTGCATTATGTAGTACACACAAGACCTGATATTGCTCTAGCAGTTAGAATAGTGGAAAGATTCTCAGCAAATTCCAAGGAAAATCAAATAATGGCAATCAAAAGAATCATGACGTGTCTAAATGGTACCGAAGACTATTATCTATGGTACAAACTTAGAGGCAATTTGGACTTGAAAGTATTTACTGATGGTGATTGGGTAGGAAGTCTTGATAATAGAAAAAGCACTCATGGTGGATAATTTTTTCTTGGTAAAAGACTAGTATCTTGAACAAGCAAGAAGAAAAATTGTACATCTCAATCCACAATAGAGGTAGATTATGTAGTAGTAGCAATCAATTTTTCTAACATTGTTTGGTTCAAACAATTGTTGGAAGGAATGAAGGTAGAAATCAAAGTTCTAGTTGTCATATATTATGATAACACCAATGCAATCAACATATCAAAGAATCTAGTAATGCATTCCAAAACAAAGCATATTGCTATAAAGCATCACTTCTTAAGAGAGTTGGTGCAAGATAAAGAAGTTGTATTAGAATATGTGAATACAAAGTAATAGATTGTAGACATATTCACCAAGCCATTACCCAAGGAGGTAAGCTAGGGGTCATTCCCCTATCTAAAATTCACTAAATAAAGTTTAGTGAATGTATCAACCAGAACCTATTGAAGATCAATCTGTTGATGCAAAATTGGCAAGGGCATATTGCTGATGAATCAGTACTTAAGGTACATTGATATTTATAGAGTTATTTTCTTTGGAATGTGTTTTGAAAGAGGGAGAAGTTTACTGTCATATCTCTAAGAAATTTTTGGAACCAAAATAAAGTTACAATCTAGAGAAGGAGAAATCTTCTAAACAAAGAAGTATACTAAAAGATGGAGGATGTTCTGAATGAACTTGGTATTAGCCATTATAGATAGAATTTAGTGAAAGGAAGAACTTATATTGACAAAGGGATTTATCAAATGTAAAATCTTAAATTTAGTTGTGCTATGACATGATGTGTTTCCATCAATGCCAAAGAGGGAGATTGTTGGATACAATTGATTGATTGTGTGTTGTCTTTGATGTTACACAAATGTCATAATCATTATTAGTCAGTATATGCTGAGCTCACTTAGGCAGTGAAGATAGTTCTCAGTGTCTAACAAGAATTCCTATGTTTGCCTAGTTCAGAAGGCAGTGTCTACTGAGTTCACTCAGGTGTTGAATGAAAAGTTATAGAATGCAAGTGTTAACTGAGCTCACTTAGGTAATGAAAGAAAGTTTGATGGAACTAGTGCTAACTGAGATGATTCAGTTGCCAAAGGATTTTTGTAAGTTTGTAGTGTTAACCAAGCTTTTATTGGTTAACAAAGGAAATTATTTCAGTGTTAGTTTCTACTAAGCAAGGTTGGCTAACAAAGGATTTTCTTATTTTTTTGTATTGGGCTTAATTGATTTATGCATTGATTCCAACCAACTAAGGTGATGAATATTGATTATTCTAAGTTGTATTTGAGTTGACTTGAGAAAGTGGAAGATATAAGTATAAGGTGAAGTTGTGATTTCAAAGTGTGCGAGTGAAAAGTAAGAAGTGAATGTGTGAATTATGGTGATGTGATTGAAGATCTATTAATGAGAAGACAAAGTGAGTCTAAAGGAAAAACATAATATCCTTGTGGTGCAACAAATCCATATTTGATTAGCAAGGATCAAGTGCAAGCCAAAATAGAGATCTAAAATCAGAAAATTAGTTGCAATCAAATCAAGTCATCTCATTGTTACTCTCTAACCATTGTAGTAGTGATCTAAATCTCTTAACAGAGTTGGCTTAACAACTATTTGCAAATCCTCTAACAAGGTGGAAATTCCATTGAATTATTCTCAAGACCTCTAACTACGCCACTCCTAATAGGGTGATTAAATTCTTTAATAGGGTCACACCTAACAGTGTGTTTTGTAATCTTTAATAGGGTTGGATCCTAACAGTACTCACTTTAGAAGAGTGAAAATCAATAACTAGTTGCTATTGGTGGTTTTTTTCAAATTGGGTTTCCATGTTAAATCCTAGTGTTAAATGTGTTCATGCTATTTTCTTTTATGTGTTTGTAACTAAGTTAAAGTAACGGTAATCATAATTAACATCTAAGGTTTATATGTTAATCTATTATTAAGCTAATCCAGTTATTATTGAGTTACAACATTTTGTGTGTTTACTGAGCTTCAACAGTATTCAGTTATCTATTTGCATTTTGTACTAACATCTAAGGGATATGGGATTTATTTTAGTAGTAACTAATTCACCCCTCACCTCTTAGTTACTCCTCTTATATTTCTAACATGTAAAACCATATAAAACACTAGAATTAAGAGATCACATAACTAGAAAAATGCAATAAAACAATTGGCTCAATTACACTTCATGAACATGCATTCACAAAATATAACACACTTAGGCAAGAATCACTACACTCCAAATGTGAGCACCAATAGCATATATTATTTCATCAAAATAATGGTAGCCTGGAATACATATTACATTCCTAAATTTATAAGAAATCTTCTCCTTAATTTGTGTTGAGAGTGAGAGATATCTTTATGCAATTATATGCTTCTATACTAATAAAACAAATCTATTTATGTACATGCTAACTCTCTAACTGATGCTTAGTAAGAATCCATCTATATTTATATCACTAATTGGATGCATGAGCATTTACATGTCTTACAATAGAGAAAACATGAGAAATAAGAAAGAGAGAGACATCTTTTGATGTATGAGTGTCTGAAAGTGCCAAAAATAGGAGCTTTATCTTCACTAGGTGTCTATCGAAGTTGAATTGTTGTCAGAATGTGTTTCTAATGCATGGAAAACTCTAAATTTGGAACTAGAAATTAGCTATCAGTGTACCTCTAACTTATTCAAAATATTCTAGAACACTGTTGCAAAATATGCACTTGTAAACTAGCACACCTCAGAGGCAAAAAATACAAAATTTCACCAAGTTTTAAAATTGAATTTTCGCTTCTAGGTCTTGTTCCCCTTTATACCATAGCTATGTTTGAGTATTTTCCCTTGACTTTCTCAATGACCTCAATGACTTGAACCACATATAGAAAATATAAGACTTCATATTTTTCTTTAACTTTCTACCTATAGTTGTGCACCTCGATATGGGTCTTTGCAAAATCTTTGAGTTTTACATGCAACTCTAACAAAGCCTTTTCTATCTTGAAAGCCTTCTTTATAGCATCATCACTAGTAGCCTCCTCAAATTTTTTCTAGAATTTCTCCACTACTACTTGTATTGGTATTAACTTATCCCTAGAATCATCCTCAAAAATGTTTAGGCACACATCCCAATAATGTCTCTCTGCTTCCAAAATTTTCTCTTGGGTTTGATCCTTGAGCTTAAGAATCTTTGCATGTAATGTTTCCATTAATTTATTACTATCTACAATTTTTTCAATCCAATCATCTATTTTTCAAACTTGTTATTCATATCCATCAGCATCTGATACCTTTGGCCTCTAATTGTCTATAATGCCTTCAAATCCTTCACCTAGGTATGTACTTAATCCATTAGACCAAAATCTTGATTCAAAATTGTGACTAGCCTAAGTGTATTATCTTGCATAATGTATAACATCTTTAGATTTCCTTGAATAATCTATACACCCTTTTCCTCAAAATATTTTTACCATTACTGACAAGCTCTCAAAAATGAGTCCAATAGGCCTATACCCCTATCACTTCTCTTGATTGTTGCATTCAAAGTATCTTTTGGGTTTGTAGGATCTATGAGACCAACAATTTCACTTAGATATCCCTTCAAGATTTCATTTTGTTGCCAAAGTGTTATTAATTCTGCCCCATCCTATTGTAGGCTTCTCAATACCTCCTTTATTCCTCTTGAAACCATTAGCTTAGTAGTATCTAAGGTTGGCTTCCCAAGAATAACTTCCCAAATTTGATAATCTTGTGGAGTCAGTTCTTCAACATTTGAATGCAAGGGAGGGATAGCTATGTGAGAAAAAAGGTCCTAGTTCTGATCATGCATAATAAAGGCTAATGCCTATGCATCATTTGGAGGTGAATCAGGCTTCCTTAGGATTTCAATCAATTCCATTCTATCTTCCTCCTCAGTAGTGAATTGTTGTTTCTTATTTCTTATCACTTCTTTTCTTAGCCACCTTGGGATATGTTGTAATAGAGATTTTCCTTTTGAGGATGAGGGAGTAAGTTCTACTATGCCCTTTCCCTTATTCCCCTTTCTAAAGTCCTCTCCTTTTGTGTGAGATCTATACTAGGAGTCTCTATGTCTATAGAGTCCACAGTCCTTACATTAGTGTCTTGGGAAATTTTTTGAGGTTGTTCACTTATCTACGCTTCTTCTAATACTTCCTCAGTAGGTGTTTGTTGTGGCTCTTCTTCTTTCTCTATTTGGACCTATTCTCCTTTGGTTCTTGGAGGAAGAGGGGTAGTCGATCCCTTGTCTACACAAAATTCCTCTTGCACTAGAGATGATGGTGCTACCTTTGGTCCTTGTTGTTCAAGTGGCTACTAACTCCAATAGTCTTATTGAGGTTGATTTGTTAGACTATCTCTTATTTTATCCCGAACCAATTTGGTACCCATGGGCATAAAATAGAAATATGACAATTGAAAGACATCAGTGCCCTCCACATCCTACTCATCTATCTATTTTTGCATTTCATTTTCTAAGGTTATAATCTAAATGGGTTCATTAGGGTTAGATGGAAGTGTGATCATGGTGCTTCTTATCCTTTTTGAATCTATGGCTCTTGTGAGTCAAGTCCTCTAGTACAAAGGTAGACTATCCTATTCATCCTCATCAGCTCTTCTTCTACTTCTTCAAGGATTGGTTTAGGAACTTATGGGAAAGGGATCACTCTCCTAATAACCTGTTGCCTCCTCTTACTGGAGTCTTGATCTTCCTTTTCTTAGGCATAGAGGGAGAGGCTTGCTCTACTTTTTGAGCTAGGGAAACCTCTTGTACTTTAGTTTATGCTTCCTTCTTGGCCTTTTTTAGTTGGTGGCACTTGGGAATCCTCTAGGGCTTGTGTAACTTCAACATTCTCTAGCCCTTGTGCATTTTCTTCTTCCTAGTGTGGAGATGCCTGAGTTACTTTCTCTTCTAACTCAATTCTCTAAGGATAAATCCTCTTCCTTTTTCCTTTACCTTTTCCTTTCTAAGACCTATAATAACCAACTAGCCTATCAAGTTGGTGCACCATTTCTAGTCTTATTGGTGACTGCACTATAAATGTTGGCACTATGACCTTAGCTCCTTGACCATTGGTTGGGTAGGTGTGTGCATGCAAGAATACAATTTGAGGAATTAGATTAGGTTTGAAAGGTCTCCTGATCTAGTCCTACATCAAATTGATGATGTGCCTCACCCTATGATTTATGTCCAATTTTTCCTCTTTATCAACCTCAGCATTCATGATAGGTTGGTCACCAATCTTATCCCTATTAAACAATGGATTGAGAAAATCCTCTGAATCTTCTTGTGTAATCTTTAATGGGATCTTGATCTTTAAGGACCTTTCTACCAAATATAGTCATTCTACAATAGTCCCTTATGTGCACATCATAGTCATCTATTGCATTCATCCAATGATCTTTAGTTGTATCCTCATGCTAGAATGTCTTACCTACTAAATGTTGTACTCTCTCGATGTTTTCAAAATAAGGATGTGGAGAATTATACTCTTCCAAGGGATATTGATCCCATTCACACTCAATAGATACAATGTGTTGTCTTTGTACCACACTAAAAGGTCCTATGGTAATAGGCCATATCTAACATATTTGTGCTTCTTTCTAACTCTGTCATATGCAAACAAGAGTTGTCGAGAAATCTCTAGTAAAATGAGTCTATCAGTTGGATACCTAGGGAGCTTCTTAGGGTTGATAGTTGTACTTGCTACCCTCAAATATGTGAATGTGAAAAACTAGATGTAATAGGACCCAACTTATGATATCTTGGTAGTTGCCACTTGTGACATCCTTTTCACATAATCCCCCTCTATGAACTAGATTATTGCAAATATGAAAGCATGATTCATGATCCTATATTCTTTACTTTTCTCTAAAAGATTCTTCTTTACCAACTGAGGATATACAATTTAGGCCTAGGCATTTGCATTCTGCATACTACCCTTCTCATAGAGCCTAGGATAATCTATCTCTCTCCCAGCTAGTAAGTATACCAAATATGAAGTCATATAGAATCTATGATTATTCCTAACCACCATCAACTGCTCTATGAAGTTCTTGCTAAGAATAGAGGCCCAATAAATTTGCATCTTCATCTTCTTGATAGTCTCAATAAAATTGACCACCCATATGTTTAGATGTCTCAAAGTGGGAAAACCGATGACTCTTCTCAAAAGAATGATTGAATATCCAATATCTTCCTTCATGCAGCCCCATGTCATATCCACTTTGCTAGCTTTCCACCCAAGAGGAGTCTTCTCAATAAGGTATGAAGACTAGATGATATTAGAAGCCTCATCAATGTGTTCCCTATACCATTGCTTGGCTTGGTGACAGGTCAATCCGATAAATTGATCTGCCTTGGAAGATGGAATTATTGGTCTTAGATTGGTTTTGACAATTGAGTGTCAACACACTTAACCAATTCTCAAGATGATGCCAAGTATAATACAAAAGCTGAACTATAGTATGTGTTGAGCCAGAGAATTCAATTTGTGCCGAGTGAACTTTAGGTGCTGAGTGATCTTCAGGTGCCAAATGAAGTTCAGGAGTAGAGTAACAAGAAATGTTGAGTCACTATAGGTGCTAAATAGAGTATAGATGATGAGTAAGACATAATTTCTATATGTGTTGAGCATCAAAAGCTAGTAAGTTTTGAGTAACATAGAATCAACATATGAGTTTGTGAAGGCACAAATTTAGATGTAAACCATTTTTAGAGTTGACATAGGATGAATCTCAAAGGATCTTGAAGATAAGATCAAATTTTTTACATTACCTATGTAATCAACATGCAACCAATAAGAAAAATGAAAAGGCATACAACCAATAGGAAAAGTACAAGAATTGAGCAAGAAATGAAGAGTAAATATTGATCATAGATTCATATCTAGCCCTAAGTCTCCAAAATATTTAAAAGGAGGATGAAACCCCATTGTATGCATGGATGTGAGAAGTGTATGGATGAACTATAGTGATTTTCAGAGGGGCATTTAAAGATTTAAAAAGAAGAACAAAGTAGCATTGTAGTATTCAATTGATCAAGAATAGAGTATCAGAGTCTTAAAGAGTGACATATCAAATCTAGCAAGGATCAGAGTAGACAGAGCTAAAAAATGATTTGGAATCAGCATTGAGGATTGCAAGTCATTAGGTCAAGAAATTCTTCTATATCTTCTAAACATTATATTATAAGAATGAAAACCCTATGATGAAAGGTTGGTCTAACAGCCATGTCATAAGCCTTTCAATAAGGTGCTATATCCTTTAATAGGGTAAAATTCCAAGTGAGTGTTTGTAAATCCTTTAACTAGCCCTCTTTTAATAGGGTGTGAAGTCTTTAACAGAACAAGCCTTTCACAAGGCAGACCATTAGAGGTGGTCAAACTTTGTAACCTTGAACAATTACATATTGTTGTAGTGATACTTTGTGGGTGTAATTCCCACCCTAGTTTTACCTTCTCATTTTGGAGGATTTCTAGGTTACCAAATTCTTGTCTTATCTATTTTTATGCATATCTTTACTTTAATGTTTATTATGTGAATGTTTTTAGCTAAAAGGTTTTAGAGGTTAAATTTAGATCCTTCTAATTCACCCCCCCTTCTAGAAATAAATCTTCCCAATTGTAAATTCCAATAGGAATACCTTCTCTATAATATTTGGTTGGAGATTTAGGATGATCTTGTTGTGGTATCCAACACACACGCCACATCCTTGCTAGGAATGGGGACCTCCTACTTTTTTTGACTCCTAGACTCATAGTTTGGGAGTCGGGAGGAGAAAGCTTTTTTTAGCATAAGAATTTTAGAGTCAAAATTGAAAAAATCACAAAAATAATTCAAAAATTAAAAATTAGAAAAAAAGGTAAAAAAAATTTAAAAACACATAAAATTTAAAATTTTGAAAAATATTTTTTTTTTGAAAATTTGAAAATTTGAAAAAATAAGAATTAAAAAAATCATGTGCTCACCCATGCGTGTGAGTGAAGTGTGCACCATGCACCAGCGCATGCACCAAGGCATGAAACACATCTCACTCAACACATGAGGGGGAAGGGGTTATAAAACCCCTTCTCGCCTCCCCCCCCCCATAACAGTTGGTGAAAAAAGGAAGAAGCAGTGATCATAGGGAGAAGGTGAGACGATGTGCTCTTAGTGCCATGGCATAGCCACATGCAATGCATGGGTACCACACCCCCATGATGCACATGAGAGTCTCATATATGAAAAGTGTCACTCATCTCAAAAGCATTGTGCGAATACAAAGGTCATGGGCCATACAATTAAAAGTGTCTCTCATCTCAAAAGAGTTGTGCGCTGAGAAGCACTACATGCATACAAAGGCCATGAGCCATAAAATGAAGAGTGCCTCTCATTCCGAAAGTGTCATGCACTAAGATCACTATATGCATAGAAAGAAAAAAATTGGCTCACAACTTCAATGCAACTCATGACTTCAGTGCCTCACGCTAGCCTTTGCACCACACACTGAGCCCTTTCCCCCACATTCATTTTTTAAAAGTTTTATTTTTATTTAATTTTTTTTTTTTTTTTAAAGTATAAAATTTCAAAAAATAGAAAAATAGAAAAAAATAATTTTAAAAAAAATCAAAAAAGGGGATAAAATAAAAATAATAAAATGCCCAAATGGGACTATTCTTTTTGTTGTTCAATGTTTTTGCTTTACATTTTATCTATGACTAATAAACTCTTTTCTCACAATATGCAGGTGATTAAATGGAATCTACATTTAGAGCAACAACCAAACCTATATTATTCAAGTTCCAAGGCATACCTTCAAAGTCTAGATTCCATGATGATTATGCAAAGATCAGAGATACTAATGTAAGACACATAGATTTAGGCAAATTCTTGAAAATTTGCAACAAGCCAACAAAGAGGTCAACTTTGGTGTTTTCATTGATCTCTTTAGGATTGGTTAATGTAGCATCACATCCTATGTTGGAGCAATGAGATGAATTAATCATGGCTCTATCACAACACTTTGTCCCTAAGGAGAGGGTAGTCAAGAGCATCACAGGGGAAGTGGTATTGGATTTGTGACCTAATAACATTGAGAGGGTTTTCCACCTACCAAGAGCAGACTAGTTCATCTAACTTTCCTATGAAGTGGCTAAGAGATGGTATAGGGAGCATCAAAAAGAGGCCATTGACATTATACAATCCTCATACCTAATTGAGAAGCCTCCTCAGGGGAGGATAACATGAAAAGTGGATATGACTTTTGGATACATGAAGGAAGACATTGGATACTCCATTATTCTCCTGAGTAGAGTTATGGGCTTACCTATAGTAGGTCACCTCAGCACATTTATGGTCAAATTCATTGAGACCATTAGATGGGTGAAGATACCATTGGACTAGGCCACCACACTATGTGAAAACATGTGTGAGCAACTGAGGACAATGAAGGACAAGAAGAATTTTTACATGACTTCTTACCTGGTGCACCTTCTTGCAGTGAGGGCAACAAACTATCCTAGTCTGTATAGGAGAGGCAGTATGTAGGACCCCAATGCTTCTCCTTACATAGTTTATCCTCAGTTGGTGAAGAAGAAGCTCTCAGCACAGAGCAAGGAATATAGGATTGTGAGTGATGCATTCATCTTTGCTATCATATGATTCATTGAGGGTGACTATGAGAAAATTTTATCTGATGAAGCCAAAGAATAGATGATGGCTCTCGGAGCCTTCTTCATCTAGTTCAAGATGTTCACATATTTATTGGTAGCTAGTGCATCTGTCAATCCTAAGAAGCTTCTAAGATACCCAACTAACAAGTTGGTACTATTAAAAATCTCTAGGCAAATTGAGTCAACCTATGAGAAGATAAAGAGGCAATGAAGACCCTATTGGGAATGGCCATTGGTCATTTGGTCAATAGAAATAGGATATTCCATCCTTCAAGTGGGAGTGGGATAACTATCCTCTTGAAGAATACAACTTGGCCATATTTTGACAATGTTGGGAAAGTGGAGAATCTAGTAGGAAAAGACTTCCATCATGAGGATGTTGTTGAAGATCATTGGATGAATGCCATGAATGACTATGATGTACACATTAGGGACTTGTGTAGGATGACTTTGTATCTACTAGAAAAAGGCTCTCCAGTTGAACATCCCAACAGAGATAAGGTGACAAGATTCTAAAGAATTACTATATCCCTTTGTTCAATGCAGATAAAGTTGGTGAAAGACCTATTCTAAATGTTGAGGTTGATAGGGAAGAAGTTGATCATATTAATCATTGAGCAAGGTATGTTATTAGAATGAAAAAGGATTGGATCAAGAAACCTTTTCCGCTTGATCCAATTCAAGACACAGTAATCTTCCATGTGCATGCTTTCCTAGAAAGAGGTAGAGGAAGGAAAGTAATAGTTCCTATCTTTGCACTCAAATCCCCTATCAGGCCAGAGATAGTCTACTAGCTTGATCACCTAGTGGGATATGATCACCCTCCTAAAAGAAAGGGAAAGAACAAAAGAAAGAGGACCATTCCTTAGAGGATTCAAATAGAATAGGCACCTTCCCAGTAGCAAGAATAGAGTCCACAAGCATCTCAAGATACTGGAGCTATCCTAGGCTAGGATGAAACATAGTTGCCACCTGTTGTGTCTGGCCAACTAGAAGAGGGAGAGATTCAACAAGTATCCATTCCTCCTGCATAAGATGAACTTTCTTCTCCTTCTACCTCCAAGAAATAGAAGAAGAGGATTAAGATTCAAATGAAGAAAAAGAAAAGGATTAGTAGAAGATTAGTACCTAATCCTTCTATTCCTAAAAGCATTCTAGAGGGAGAAGAAGAAGAAGAAGAAAAAGAATCAAAGGAGGAAGAGGAAGAACAAGTGCCCCTACAGGGAAGAACTCAGCTAGCCAAAGCTATGGAATTACAAAGAAGAAATATTTCCATGGGTACCCTGCCATCCACTCAAGCAGAACCATTAGAGCTCTCTTCTTTAGAAGATGAAGTACAACAGTGGGTAGATGAGCAAAGTGAAGAGAGTGGTGGTGTTTTCTCAATTTCAAATTTTGATTTCATGCCCATAGGTGTAGAGTTGATCAGGAATAATATCAGGGACACCCCTAAAGGTGAACCTTAACATGAAGACTAGATGAAAATGCCGCCAGATACATAGGTTCCTAATCTCACTCCTCCATCTCAACCATAGATTATAGTAGTATATAAGGGTTAAATAACTCCTCCACCTCTGAGTTTAGAAGTGCAATAGGTTTAGAAGGAACTATCATCAAAAGAGAAACTAGAACAAAGGGCTACTAACAAGGTATCAAAGGATGGACAAATGGTAGAATATGTACAACAACCTTCCAAGATGCTGAGGAGTAGGCTAGAAGATCCATGGATACTAAAGCTACATAAGAAGAGTCCTCACAATAGAAGATGACTCCAACCAAGAGTAATAAAGGGAAGGAGGTAGTTGAACACACCCCTTTGTCATCAAGAGCTAGATCCACAAGAAAGGATATCCTGAGATGGTTTTCGAAGGAGATAATGAGAACTGCAAAGCCTCAGTTCTATGCATCAAAGGATGACATTTGTGATATTGCAGAGAATTTGAACAAACTTGAGTTTCCACCACATGAGGTGATACCATTAGTGTTTGTCACCACCATACAAAACCAGGATTTGTTTACACATGCGGCTCTCCCCCTTGAAGATACAAATGTAGAGGCATTAGCTTCAAAGGTTATGAGATGAAGGATGTTATGTTAGGAAGGCCTAAATCAGATTCAACCCAACAAATGATGACCATGGGAGTCAAAGAGGTCCTTAGGCATATGGAGCAAGATGAGATTGAACTTTGAACACTTTTAAGGCAAGTCAAGATCCTAAAGGATATCTAGCCAAAGTAGTTGGTCCTCTTGATCTTGAACACCCTAAGCATACTTTGAACACTTTACTTAGAGAAGGGGGAGGTGTACAATTAGACCCATTTTTAAAAGGTTGTTAGAAATGGCAAGAAATTTTTGAGGAGAAAGGTGTCACCATAATCATAGGAAATTTGAAGTTATTGCATGCTACACAAGAGAATGTGAACAAGATCATAGCAATTTTGAAGCAAGACTTCAGTATTATGGATGAGGTTTGTGCCTAGAGTAAGGATTTGTAAACTCTACAAGCCATAAAGGACCAAAGATATTGGGTTTTGATCAATTTATATACTAGAGAAGATAATTGAGATGATAGAGAAATTCAAGGACAAACATCCAAACATAGCTTTGGGATGATGAAGAACAAAACCCAGATGCCAGAATTTCAATTTTGACACTTAGTAAAATTTTGAGATTTTGAACCTGTCAAGGTCCATAGCTCCATAGGTATGTAGGTACATAGGTTTGCAGCTTCTCAATTCAAAGTTACACTGACAGTTAATTTCTAATTCCAAAAATAACACTTTTCATGCAACTAAAATGCATTCTGATAGTAGTTTAATGGCACACTCCTAGTGAAGGACCAACGTCTTTTTTTAGCACCCCCAAATGCTACTACTTTGACTGAAGGCTTCCTCTTACTTTATCTCCAATTCTTTCTCTATTTTTGACATGTAAATGGCTCATGCATCAAATTAATGAATAAAATATGAATGGAGTCCCTATAAGTACTAGATTAATTGTTACTCTATATATATTTAAATGTTTTAATGTTTTAAAAGAATTTTATTGCATGAAGATATCTCTCAGTCTCAACACAAATTGAGGAGACAATTTCTTATGAATACCCCATTGTAAAATGTAACAAGAGCTGCCATTGTTATGCAATAAAATTATGCTTTTGGTTCTTGCATTTGGAGTGTAGTCATTCTTGCGTAAATGTGTCATTTTTTTGTGAATTTTATTCATGGAATTGTGATTGAACAAAAGGTTTATTGTGTTGTTTCTAGTTGTGCGATCTTTTAGTTCTGGTGTTTGCTACAAATTTAGGAATTTTACTAATGTATTGAGCTTGAGAAGAGATCATTAAATTTTTTCTGCATAGCCTTTTGTCTCACATGAGTGCAATTTTTGTGGCCTTGCAATTTGATGAAAGGTGAAATATCATACAATTGTTAAAGTTTCTCACCAATGATTGCATCAGTGGAATCTAGGAAGCACTACTCCTATTTTTATTGGTTTCCTACCTATTTATTCAAAAATTTAACTCACAACATGTTTTCTTCTATAACTTATGTCTGTTTAGGATTTAAATTTCAAGTTATTTCAATTTCATGTTATTTTCTTTGCTAACCCCTTGTTAGAATATGAACTCATTTTAGTTACACTGTTAGAATTGCATTCATTGAAAAACCAAAAAATACAAAAATATTGTTCTTTTGTGTGTTATTTTGAGATAGTAAATATATTTACCTCATTTTGAGATCATAATAGAACTAGCAAAGGCCTCCTAGTGAACAATCACATTTATCTTCAACTAAGCAGATTTTGGTACGTTGCAAGACAAATACTGAACCTTAGAGTTGATTCCAAAAGATTGGCTTTTCAAGAGAGGAATTGTGTAATGGATTCCTGCTATTGACCTCATGTAAAATGACCATCCAATAGAAGTGGTGCTAGAAGGAGGGCCTCTTTTGACTCCCAAAAAGGAAGAAAATTTGTCTAAGTTTTAGAATTTTTGCACTTCTACAATAATTTGCAACTCCACAAAAGTTAAGAAAATTTCTTGAGTTTTTGAAAAATTCAAGTCCACAGCTCCACAACTCCACAAGTACATTAGTTCATAGGTTTTTAGCTATGCAGGTCTATAGATCTGCAACTCCACAGGTGTGCAAAACTTTGTGGTACACAAAATTCAAAGAGGTGAGAAAGTGTACTTCTGCAAAGAGGTGTGCTTTTTTCATAATTGATGCAAGCTAGAGGATATTGATCCAAAATCCCCATTTTAGAAAGCATTAAGTTCTACACCAAGTGCACATGAGTTTCTCAAGCTTACCCACTTCTGCAAACCATTTAGTGACAATGGATCATCCTGAGTTCAATCACTTCCATTCAAACTTTCATCATCTTCTTCAACTCCACCTCTACTCCAACCACCTAGTGGACCACCACATACTCCAATAGCTACTCCTCAACAACAACCATTAGGTCTGCCAAACCCTCCAATGGCCTTTTTCACAAATTTTGTAGACTCACCAATAAACTTGAGAGGTGCACTCTGTGACCTCCTTAAGAATCTCAAAAAGTTTTACCCAAGATTCATCTATGGTGAGACTCGAACTACCAACAATCATGTCAAGGTATTCAAGAAAATCTGCAAATGCAAGAAAGTTGCTAATGAGGACATTGTTCTTCATTTATTTCCCTACTCTTTGGGACAAATTACCTTCAATTGGTACATCAATTTTCCACCTGGATGCATTGGACATTGGGAAACATTCAAAAAATTATTCTTGGAACAATTGAAAACATTCATCAACCTAGCTGTGATACATCAACAACTGATATCAATCAAAAGAGACCTAGTTGAGACAATTTCCCACTTTAACCATCACTTTCATATGGCCTACCACAAGTTGGAAATTCCATACACCATACTAGTTGAAGCCGCTATTCAAATTTATTTGTATGCTATGGACAATATGACTACAATATTTTTGAGAAGCCTTCTTGTAACAAATATTCACACATTGGATAAAGTCTTTGCAAAGGCAATCACATTCATGAAGCGAGCCAATCCTAATGCAGGAGGAATGATGCTTCTAGCACAAGCAGTCCCTATAATACCAACATACCCTATGGGAGCACCTAGAGTGCCTAGCCAGTTCATAACTATGAATCCAGTTCCATTAAAGTAGGTACCTACTCCACAAAATCAAATGATAACATATCTAGGGTATGAGCCTCCAAAAATAGCTTTCTTCGAATAGAAGGCCATAGTTCCTATGGAAACTGGCAATAACCTCATTTCAAAAGTTGGACAAATGAAGAAGACTATGTCATAGATGAACAATGAATTGACACATCTTATATTGTCACAAGGACAAAATAATAACATCCAAAGAAACAACGTTGGCCCCTATAACAACAATTATGGTCAAAATTACAATAGGAACTTCAATGGGAACAATAAAAACAAAAATGTAGGAAACAACAATGGAAGAAATAACTTCAATCCTCTTGATCAAAATAATGGATTCCAAAGATAGAACTAAAAATGGAACACTGAATTGAATAGTGGAAGCACTCCCGCTGATAATAACAACAACAACGTTCAATATGCTAATATCAATTAGTGTGATGATAGCCAAAATGCACTCAACAATGATGGTTCTTACTATAATGGCAATTAGGAGATGAATCTAAATTCACAAGTAAATGACAATCCTCCTCCTGTACAATTCAATGCTATGCTATTGGAATCCTATGATTCTACACATAATGTACAAGTGGAACAACTAGTAAGTGAGGAATTTTGATTCACATTTAGTCAGGAACCTGATATTTAGCATGATGAGATATTTCTTTTTCACAATGACAATCAAAATACATATAATCTCAGAAATAGAAAAGAACCCTTGATGGATGGGATTCCTCTAGGTTTACAACTAACTCCACCTAATCCAAGGGAAAATAACAATCTACCATCGGCAAGACTAGTGTAGGGAGGACAACAATATCATAATCAAGTGAATGTACCTATAATAATGAAGAATCTAAAATGTCCCTTTTCTGATTTTATATTATATTTCAAGCCTCAAATCATATCTTTAAAATCAAACAACTAATATCCCAAAGATCCACCAAATTTCTCAAGAAACCCCAAATCGGGTATGCCAGAAATTGTGCCAAAAGCTTCATAGCTTCACCTATTATTAATAAATCTGGAAAATGGACATTTTTATAGAAATTTCAGCAGCATAACAGCCTACAAAATGACATTTCCAGATCTGTATAGCCTTTACACAACAGTTCTCAAATGTTGGACAAAAACTATGCTCATCGGGCTCCCGAAATTAACACAAAAATGCCTAGAAATACCACAAAACACTAATAATCTATCTCAAAAGTTTAATCACATCCCAATACATATATTCAGATCTATTTTAACACCTTAAAGTCTGAAATACAGCAGCAACCCAAACTGATATGAAATACTCAACTGAAAACACCAAACTCATACAAAAAATACAACCGAAAACCCACAAATCTGCATTGTTCAGCACAAAGGCAAACTCTGTATGAGCATGCACATGGAATGGCTTCAAACTCCCATATTTAGCCTTCCTAGAAACCTGAAAACTCCCATTCTTGGGTCTCCCTAGAAACCTGCAAACTCCCGTTCTTGGGTCTCCTTCTCCACAGGTTTGGCAGCCTCTGAAGAATAACAAAGAATGAGCAAAAATCAAGTTCTGGTATCAGCCCAAAATGCCTCCAAACCCCTTAAAAGAGGGCATAACTATAAATCACGTCCAAGAGAGGTTAATGAAACATATTTTAATAATAATTTTCATTTATTAGTCCAACGGTTTCCAAAGATTAACCCCCTTTTTCTGAAACTTCACTTTCTTGGGTCTGCCTGCCTTAGCAAAGATTATTATTTTTTAATTATTTGAAAAGGGGACATGACAATTCCTCCCCTCTGAAAAATTGGTTTTCCTCAAGCAATGGCTGAACAATAAGCCAATCAATCCACCTGGATCCCAAATGTAGTCATGAACTATACTACTACCAATTAACACAGGCTCCTGCAATATCCTTTGCAATATGACCAAGAGGAATCCATACTCAAACTGACAATTATAGCTCAACCAAACTCCAAAATCACAACTTCCATAGTCAAAAACCGATGAGACACAAACTCTTAGAACATCCAAACCCAAGTAAAGTGGACTACCAACATAGTAAATACCATCAATGCATTCCACTGGCCTATACAGAATGTACAATCCAACTCTACAACAATGGTGAATGCTCTCAAATGAAACTATACCAAGTATGGAGAATCCACACACTGTACAACTCCTACAGTCAACACAACTCTGTAGATCATCAGCCACTATCTCATAACCATAACTCCCATGCACCCCTGATGGTGAAAAGCCATCACAAGATAAACAACAAGAAATGGAACCCAAACCAAATTTTCTTGCCATCAACTCCTCAACACAAGGATCAATTACTAACTGATGTACATACCCTACAATATAATGTTGATTAAAAAAACCAACCTTAGTCAATAGCTCACCATGAACAAGTGATATAACCCACTGTGACTGATCACTAGCTAAGTTAGGAGATGTCATAGCCAAAGGAGTAGAATCAATAACAACACCTGCTGAAGCATCACTCCAAAACTCCTGCTCTAAGTCATGTATTATCAAGCTATCAACTGCAGGACCTATCGTCATGTCATGCCCATCACAACTCTCATCCCTAGGCATCAAACTATTCCATAACTGATGATAAGCACTAGGAACCAAAGTACATCTCTGTATCATAATCTCATCAACATGGTCATCAAAGGTAAATTGATGAGCGTACCTCACAGTGTAATGCCGATAGAATGCACCAATCTCAGTCAGTGGCTCAAACTATAATCTAGATGAAACTAACTACAATTGATCATTAACCATGTTGGAACTAACTACTACCTCCAAAGATATCACCAAGGGAGTAGTATTACTAGCAGGAACCATGCCAACTGTCGACTCACCAACATCACACACGATCTTTGATACATCTCTAGTCTCTGTGCCATCAGTACTAGAGGCCACCACCATGTCAGGCATACAACAATCTGCTACAACACCCAACTCAACTGAACCTGACTCTAGTGGGAATGAACCTGATATGCCAATGTTAGTATCAAGGATGGATGCATCCCCAACTCCACTATCTCTGACAATCTCGGCCATGGTCATCCTCGGATCACCAAACACCACAGCTTGTGACTGTATAAAATTAGGTAAAGACTGTAGTCACTCTAACTCCATGGTCACCTTAGCCAAATGAAACTATGACTCCTTGAAAGCCAACCATGTACTCTCAAGAATCTCAGAAGTCACCTCAAGCTGCTTAGTAAGCTCACTCACCTCATCTTCCTTGGCCAACAATGCATCATATGTTGTACTACCCCACTCCATAAGATAATCTCTGTCAGCTACCAACTGCATATAATTCTGTCTCAAAATTTGAATAGCCTCCCATAAAGAGTGGATCTCTATCAAGGAAAGATAACTGCCTTCCTGCTCATCACTAGTAGGAGAATCCCATCCATAAACTGCTAACTACTGACGAGCAGCATAGAAATGCTGGAAAGTGATAGCAATGTCTCGGTCACTAACTCTCAACTGATTAGACACATGATGGCACTGGCTTGACTATCTCCTACAAACCTCCTTTGATGCACTATCTAAAAGAGTATCCTCAAAGTTACTAGTCTCTAGAGTATTACCATCCATATCCTGTGAATCAAATCTAAAGCTCATATCAACATACGGAGTATCAAAAACATTAGCATTGTTGTCCAACTCCTCTATACCCAAGGAAACTAAGTCTTTAAAACTGCCCACTCCATCCTCCTGGATGTCATCAATGCCAATATGATCCTAGGACTCATCTATACACACTACCAAATATGAAATATAATCAACACATTCTAGCAAGTATGGTCGACTGGATATATGAACAAAGCCCAACATGGTGTATAAAAACTAATACCAACATCAGGTAAGATACTGGCACAAGAAAAGACAACACCGCGTAATCTGCTAATCAAATCCATGATAGCACCCAAACAAACACTGCTACCAAAAAGTGTTAAAGATCTCCAGTCAACTAAATCCCAAATGCCAATATAACAATCTCGAGTCAATATCTGTAAACTAGAATCAACTGGTAACTCAAGAAAACTCCTCACTTGAGTAATATGACCAATACCAACTAACTCCACATACCTGTCATGATAAGATAATGAAGTCACAATACTATCTTTGTTCACCTTCAGCTGGTTGGACAAATCATGTGAAGTACTACCAGCCTCAACCTCATGTGATGAAGCATCTAACTGTGCCTGGTACTCTTTCTCAACAAAGTCATGAATGCTCAATGTCTGCTCATCTCTACTAGGTATCTCACCATCCTGCACAACAACATCCTCATAATCATCATCTGAACCCACTACATTGTAGTCACTGCCTGTTGTAACTATACCATCCTGAATACTTGTGGCATCACCCTTTGACGACCTGTAAACAATTGTCTCAATTTGAGTATCAAGTTGACCATTACTATCAATCTGTGTAATATCCTTTCCCACCACCTCCTGTGGCAGAGTAGAATCTGAGACCTCTACCTGGCTATCAGTTAGTTTCTCAAACTCCTCATGCAAGTTCTTGGGAATTGTGTCATCTATCCTATGAGAAAATTTGCCAAATAGAAATCCAGTCAACTTATCCACCTTAGCTGGGTCGAACAACATGTCATTCATTATACGGTGGTGCTCAACCAACTTTTTAGACATTTCATGGCTTATTTTCATAAGTTTATCTCGAATGTCTAAATAACCATCCTTTCTACTGTTTTGACTCTGGATATGAATTGTCCAAGATCGTGTCCTCTGAGACTCTGTACTATACCTGTCCATTCTAGATAAAGTAGAGTGTAACCCCAATAGGATATAACTTCTTCAAACACCAATAACTAACATGCAAATGATTAGAAGTAGCATGCAATAATAGATTTTGACATGCAACTGATTAGAAGCAACATGCAACCACCAAATTCACCAAGAACTAACATGCAAATGATTAGAAGTAGCATGCAACCATAAATTTTGACATGTATCTAATTAGAAGCAACATGCAATCATAAATTATGACATGCAAGATCTGGGTAGTTGTCAAAACTGACATGCAAGATCTGGGTAGTTGTCAAAACTGACATGCAAGATCTGGGTGGTTGTCAAAACTGACATGCAAACTTCTACAACCACCAAATTCACCAAGAACTAACATGCAAATGATTATAAGTAGCATGAAACCATAAATTTTGACATGCAGCTGATTAGAATCAAAATGCAACCATAAATTATGACATGCAAGATTTGGGTAGTTCTCAAAACTGAAATGCAAGATCTGGGTAGTTGTCAAAACTGACATGCAAACTTCTACAAACCCTCAGGCTAGCAAGATCATGGCTCTGATACCACTGAAATGTCCCTTTTCTGATTTTTTATGATATTTCAATCCTCTAATCAGATCTTCAAGATCAAACAAATAATATCACAAAGATCCACCAAATTTCTCAAGAAACCCCAAATCGGGTATGCTAGAAATTGTGCCAAAAGCTTCACAGCTTCACCTATTCTTAATAAATCTGAAAGTGGACATTCTTTTACAAAAATTTCAGCAGAATAACAGCCTAAAAAATTAAATTTCCATATCCGTATAGCCTTTACACAACAGCTCACAAATGTAGGACAAAAACTATGCTCATCGGGCTCCCGAAATTAACACAAAAATGCTTGGAAACACCACAAAAACACTAATAATCTATCTCAGAAGTTTAATCACATCCCAATACATATATTTAGCTCTATTTTAACACCTTAAAGTCTTAAATACAGCAGCAACCCAAACTGATATGAAATACTCAACTGAAAACACCAAACTCATAAAAAAAACACACTCGAAAACCCACAAATCTGCATTGTTCAGCACAAAGGCAAACTCTGTATGAGCATGCACATGGAATGGCTTCAAACTCCCATCCTTAGCCTTCCTAGAAACCTACAAACTCCCATTCTTGGGTCTCCCTGGAAACCTGCAAACTCCCATTCTTGGGTCTCCTTCTCCACAGGTTTGGCAACCTCTGAAGAATAACAAAGAATGAGCAAAAATCAAGTTCTGGAATATGCCCAAAATGCCTCCAAACCCCTTAAAAGAGGGCATAACTGTAACTCACGTCCAAGAGAGGTTAATGAAACATATTTTAATAATAATTTTCATTTATTAGTCCAACGGTTTCCAAAGATTAACCCCCTTTTTCTGAAACTTCACTTTCTTGGGCCTGCCTGCCTTAGCAAAGATTATTATTTTTTAATTATTTGAAAATAGGACATGATAGAATCCTACCTAGTCCATTGAAAAGTATAATTCAGTAGAAGATTTGAAGAAAAATAAAGCTAATATGTCCACGTTTGACATGTTACCAAATTGTTTGCAACAATGAGAAGCACTCATGAAGACATTAGATAAAATAAAGGCTTCCCACAATATGAATGTTGTCCCTTAAAAGATAGTGCCACAAAAAGTAAATGCTATAAAAGCGATGCCTGCTATGTTCAAAGACAAAGTTGAGGTACCCCCATTTTTGCTGAGCATCAAGATATATGGGAAGAATCTTCACAATTGCCTTATTGATTCAAAAGCTTCATGTAACATAATGCCATGATCAGTAGATCAAAGGCTAGGAGTTAGTCCTCAACCCTCTAATCGAGTGGTGATATAGTTGGATAAAATAGAGATGAAAATCATTGGTGTATTGAAAGATGTGTGGATACAGTTGATATTTGACCCTCAGATTTAGGATGTTATCGACATACATGTGGTTGATATCTTGGAAACATATGGGTTACTCCTAAGTAGAGAATGGATGAAATGTCTGAGAGGATGGTTTTCTATATACATCACTCAATTACCATGGAAATGATTGAAAAATCAAATCAAGATAGATGCTGAGCCCAAACTAAAAACAATGATCACAAATTGCAATGCCCCGAATGAGATAGCATTCTTTCAATCAAATTTGGGTTCATACAAAGTGATGGTATTGGATGTGGTTCCAAACAATACACCTCAAGATCAAAAAGAAGAATCTCAGGTGCTAGTACCCAATAGTGAAACTGTGACACAATTCATAGACAACATGGTGACTAATTTATAATGTTTAGGAGAGAAAGCGAATCCCAACATCCTCCTCCTTCCAAGATTTTTTTGGTTGCATAAATTTAGTCACTCAAAATTTGAATTCTCGTCTTGCCAAGAAGTGGTATCAAAGGTACTGACACACATAATGGAAAACAAGAACAAAAACACCTCAATAGATGAACTCATCGAAAGCCAAAATTTAGTGAACTCATCTAACCTTGTTGAAAATATTGAAGAGTAAATTGAAGATTTAAATGTGTCATATAGTGATACCTCTTCAGATGGTGGAGGTTTTTCTTCTCCTCCTCCATGGATGATTAAAGTAAAAAGAAGAAAATGAGATGTGAAAGCTAAAGGATGGACTTCAGTAGTAATTCATCCTGAACCTAAAATTGAGGAAATCAAAGAGCTGATAGGGGAAATTCAAGATAAATAAGAAAAACACACACTTCCTCTATCTATAGATTATGAATTGGACTCATCAAGCGCTACAAAAGGAAAGTTACAATGGGTTCCTAAGAAAAAATCATAAAAGGCTTAAGTGAAAGAGAAATTAAGGACAAATAAGCATAAAGTCAGAAGACCCAAGGAAAATGCAATTTGGACACTTTTCTTTGATGGTTCTAGGTGCAAGATGGGACTCGGTGTAGGTATCAAATTAGTCAACCCAAAAGGTAGGTCTTTCTATGCCACATATTGGTTACAATTTACATGTACTAATAATGCTACAGAATATGAGGCATTAATTCGAGGACTTCTCTTTGCATTGGAAAAAGGAGTCATAGCTCTCAAAATTGAAGAAGACTCTTAATTGGTTATACGAAAAGTAAAATCCATATACTCTTGCAATGAAAAAAGATTACCTTCTTACTAAAAAAGGGTATGCGATATATTGGATGACTTTGAAGCCTTAAACATCAAATCCATTCCAAGAAGAAAAAACATGGTAGCGAATGCTCTTACCATTTTAGCAAGTGCTTTACAATTGGTTGAAATGACCAAGTTAAAAAGGTTTTCATTACTATTGGTCATTGTTCCATCCATCCCTGACAATATCAAAAACTTTCAGGTCTTTCATGATGATCAACATATGCTTGAGTTTATCATGTGCAGTCACCATTATGAGGGACAAGAAATCGATGATACATTAGATGATAGACTTGAAGCTGATGGACTTGAAGATGAAGATGGGATTGTAAATTTAAAAACTAACACTATTCCAAAGGGAATGGTTGAAGTTGAACATATCTTTGATAATGATGAATCAACACTCAATAGAAGGGTAACCCAAGAAAGTAGAATAAAAGAATGTGATTTGTACAATTTGGGTACTAGTGAAGAACCAAGAATGGTATAGATAGGAAAAGAGTGCAACTCACAAGAAATGGAAGACATGCTCAAATTAGTCATTGAGTATAAGGATGTCATTTCTTGGAGCTATGAAGAGCTAAACACTTATGATCCTAAGATTATCACACATGACATCTCATTGAAGCTTGATGCCAAACTATTTTGACAAACACAAAGACCAATAAATCCTCTCATTGAACCACTGATCATGAAAGAAGTTACTAGATGCTAAGATCATATTTCCTATTCACCATTCCACATGGGTGGAAAAGTTGATTCCTATGTGGAAGAAGATAGGGGATATTCATCTTTGTGTTGACTTTCATAACTTGAATCTAGCATCTTAGAAGGACAACCATCCTCTACCCTCACTTGATGAGGTTCTCCAAATTGTAAATAGTTCAAAAATGATGTCTTTCCTAGATGGATACTTGAGATATAATTAGGTGATGGTTTACGAAGAAGATAGGCTAAAGATGGCTTTCACAATGAAGTGCGGGACTTTTTCCTACAAAAGGATGCCCTTTGGACTAATTAATGCAGGAGCTACATTTCAACACATGATGGATGAAGCTTTCAAAGGATTGATTAATAGATGTATACTCATCTACATGGATGACTTGACTATCTTTTCAAAAGATTGAAGTACCCACATTGCTAATCTAAGATAGGTACTCAACAGATGTAGTAAATATGGCATATCTCTCAATCCCAAGAAATGCTCATTTGGTGTTATTGAAGGAAAGATCCTAGGACATGTCATTTCTAAATCCAAAATCTCTATTGATCTAGATAGAGTTGAATCCATTTTGAATTTATCACCTCCACATAGTCGAAAGGAATTGAAGTCTTTCTTCGAAAAAATAAATTGTGTACAAAAATTCATACGTGGATTTATAGAGATAGTTTTTCCCCTTAATGATTTACTCAAAAAGGGGGCTAGGATGGAATGGCTTCCTGAGATAAAGAAGTCATTTGAAGATATCAAGGTTTCCATTTCAATGGCCCTAGTTTTGGTGAGTCCAGATTACAAGATACCATTCAAGATCTATTCTTTCACTTCTAAACATTCTTGTGTAGGGATCTTGACATAGAAAAGGGAGAAGGAAGATGAGAGACCAATTTCTTTTATAATTTTCCTTTGAAGAATGCAGAGTTGAATTATTCAAACCTTGATAAACAATCCCTTGTGTTCATCAAGGTGATAAATAAATTTTGTCACTAGATATTGAGAAGTAAGGTGTATGCAATTGTACCTAATCTAGTAGTGAAGACACTTTTAATGCAATATGAACTCGATGAAAGGAGAGGAAAATGGATGGCCATACTTTAGGAATTCAATCTCCAAATTTAACCTATGAGATTAGTTAGAAGTCAAGGGTTGTCAAAGATGATAGCTGATAACTAGGATGGGAATGAAAAAGAATTTAAGTTTGATGATGAAAAGGATAAGGATGATCAAAAGAAGATGGTTGTATCAAAAGTTGACATTAATCAAGGAGTGGTGATAGATGTTTGGTATCAATACATTGTTTATTATCTCCTACAAGACCAATGCACAAAGTGGATGAACATTTCACAACATAGGGGACTTAAGATGAAATGCAAATCTAACATGTTGCATGACAATAAGTTGTACAAGAGAAACTATGAAGGGATTTATTTGAAATGTTTAGGTTGTGAAGAAGAAAAAGAAGTCTTGGAACACTTTCACGATATGTATGGGATAGGACATGGTTCAATAGAAGTAATGGCCCACATGATTCTATGATCAGGTTATTTTTGGCCCTTGATATTCAAAGACACTTTCAAGCATGTACCCTCTTGCCATATCTGTCTAACTAGTCCCAACAAAGAAAGGAATTCGGTAATGCCCTTATAGCCTATGTATGAGAAACACCCCTTCACAAAGTGCAGGCTAGATTTCATTGGTCTAGTCAACCAATCATCATCAAATGAAAACACATTTATTCTCATAGCTACTAATTATTGTATGCAATGGATGAAGGCAAAAACATTCAAAAATTGCACTGCTAAGGTGGTGACTAACTTTTTGGAAGAACAAATTGTTACTAGATTTATAATTCCATTCACTCTTGTGTGCAATAACAAGTCTACATTTGCATCTCCATTCTTGACCTAGTGGGCATTTTAAAACAAAGTCATTATCAAGTTCTCTTCAAATTATTACCTACAAGGAAATGAGGTAGCAAAATCTACAAATGATAACTTGATCATGGTAATAAAAAGATTATTGAAGGTGAATCCTAGGGATTAGCATACACAATTGAAATATGTCTTATGGAAAGATCGAGTGAGAGTTAAAAATACCTTGGGCAATTATCCGTAGTTGCTTGTTTATGAACAAGAACTAGTGTTCCCACTTAATCTCAAAATTTTGGTTTTGAAATTCATAAGTGGGTATGCTAAAGATGCTGACAAAGTACAAATTAGATTGATGAATCTTCTAGAGATGGACAAGAAATGCACAGCTGCATTGGAGCACATGACTAAACATCAAGCTATCATGATATGATGGTTTGAAAAAAGGGCCATGATCAAATCATTTAGGATTTCTAACCTTGTACTACTCTACGATAAGGTGAATGAAAAGCTGAGTAGTCATACTAAGTTTCAACACTTGTGGCTAGGCCCTTATCAAATTGCAAAAATTCTTGGACAAAACATTTTTAGGCTCGGTTCCTTATAGGGGGAATTTGTTTTTTCTTGTAAATGGATAATTTTTGAAGCATTATTTTGAAGCCTAAAAGACAAAAAAGAACTAGTTAGACTTTATTTTTACATTAGCTTAGATTTTCATTCTAGCAAGTGTGTTTATTTTTGTATGCGTGTTTTCTTTCATGTTGCATGTTTACTTTCAGTCATGTGTTTCCTTTCAAAGTTGTGTCAGTCCTAGAGGGTAAGGTGTACTTGAGATTTTCTCTTAAAATTTCACCAACCACTCTTTGGTTTTGATTTTAGGAAGAGGTATTTCTTTGTCAAAAAATTTAGACAATTGTGTGTCTTATACCAACTAAGCAACGAATATTTCTTGTGGAAATAGGAGATTTTCAGTCTAGAAATTAGAGGCCTAGACCAAAAAGTTCTCAACACTTTGAAACTTTTTAAATTTGACTACTTTAGGTGTTGTTGAATTGAAGTCAAAGATGATGGGAGATGATCCAAACTTCAACTAGTTCAAACAGGAGGGGTCTCCTCAAATGGTTGTTAAGATCATTGATTGGCATTGGAGTTTCCAAAAAGTTTTAAAAGAGGAACACAAGGGATGTTCACAAGAGATTGAATCTAAGAAATGAAACCGATGTTCTAATAACACAATCCAAGCATACTCAAGATACAGAAAAAAAAAGAAAAAAGAAAAGAAAGAAGAGAACATCGAAGAAAAATATGGTGTTAAGTCTAAAGGATTCTAAAAATCTAAAATGGAAAAGGATACATTCTCACAACAAAGTATCTTGTATTCAAAGTATTGTTTCATCAAAAGTAACATTTTGAATGATGTGGAACAATTGTTCAAAAACATAAAAATTAAAAGAATGTGGAATCCTGCCAAGAGCCCTCGAGCCAATGCTCTCATCTAGTCAAGAAATTGATTAATGAAAAGCCTTCGTAGAGATTCTGAATGGATGAGCTGGGAGGAGTGGAAGATTGTTTCAAGTTATTAGAAAAATTTGATTGACTGCATCCTGATGCATCAAAGACAATGAATACACACTGCACATACTGAGCTAAAAGGTTTCAAGTTTTGAGATTTTAATTGAAGAGTCATCTGAAAGATGCTTGAGATGTTCAAAGTCTAGTTGGTGTCTAACACACATTGGAGGAATGTTTGTTGATGAAGAAATTCCTTAGTCATTTCTTCCTTTTTTGGGGCTATTAGATGTGGTATCCACAAAACACACCCCATTCCTCACTAGGGATAGGGACCCCCCTACTTTTTTTGACTCCTGAACTCACAGTTTAAGAGTCAGCAGAAGAATGTTTTTATTAGATTTAGAATTTTAAAGTCAAAATCAAAAAATAAAAAATAAAAATAAAAATTTAAAAATCACAAAAAATGGTAAAAAAAATAAAAAATCACAAAAAATTGAAAATTTTGAAAAACAAAAAAAATTGAAAAATTGAAAAAAAAAATCATGTGCTCACCTACGCACGCATGAGCAAGGTGTGCACTATGCACCAACACATGCACACTTGATGCATGGTGGGGGGGGAGGGGTTATAAAACCCCTTCTCCCCTTTCATCCCCACTTCATTCATAGTACTTGACAAAAAAAGGAAGAAGCGACAATTGCAAGAAGAAGGTGAGACGATGTGCCCTTAGCATCATGGCACCACCACACACAATGCATGAGTGCTACACCCCTATGACACACACAAGAGTCTCATTTATGAAAAGTGTTGCTCATATCAAAAGCATTGTGCAATAAGAAGTGTTGTGTGCATACAAAGGTCATGGTCCATTTAATGAAAAGTGTCACTCATCTCAAAAGTGCTCCGTGCTAAGAAGCACTGTGCACATACAAAGGCCATGGGCCATACAATGAAAATCACTTCTCATTCCAAAAGTGCCACACACTAAGATTGATTTGGGCATACAAAGAAATAAAAACTGTACACTCACAGCTTCGATGCCACTCATGACTTTGGTGCCTCACAAATGGCCTTTGTGCCATGCATCGAGCCCCTTTCCCCCACATTCATTTTTTTAGTTTTATTTTTATTTAATTTTAAAATTAAAAAAAAAATAAAAAGCATAAAATTTCAAAAAATAAAAAATAAAAAATAAAAAACTAATTTAAAAAAATGTATCAAAAAAGGGGATAAAATAAAAATAATAAATTGTCCAAATGGGAAGATTTTTTTTGTTGTTCAATGTTTTTGCTTTATGTTTTATCTGTGACTAATAAATGCTTTTCTTGCAATATGCAAGTGATTAAATGGCATCTACATCCTGAGCAACACCCAAACCTATAGTATTCAAGTTACAAGGTGTACATTCAAAGTCTAGATTCCATAATGATTACATAGAGACCAGAGATACCAACCTCGGACATAGATTTAGGAAAATTCTTGAGAATTTGCAGCAAGCCAATAGAGAGGTCTACTTTGGTGTCTGTGTTGATTTTTTTAGGATTGGTGAATGCACCATCACATCTTGTGTCAGTTTAATCAGCTTAATTAATCATGGCTTTGTCACAACACTTTGTCCCTGATGAGAGGGTGGGTAAGAGTGACATAGGGGAAGTGGTATTGGATTTTCAACCTGATAACATTCAGAGGGTTTTCCACCTACCAAGAGTAGACCAGTTCATCTGACTTTCTTATGGAGCAGCTAAGAGATGGTATAGAGAGCATCAGCAAGAGGCCATTGACATTATATAATCCATGTACTTAATTGAGAAGCCTCATTGGGGGAGGATAACCATAAAAGTGGATATGACTGGAGGATACATGAAGGAAGACATTGGATACTCCATTATTCTCCTGAGTAGAGTCATGGTCTTACTCGTAGCAGGTCACCTTAGCATAGTTATGGTCAACTTCATTAAGACCATGAAGTAGGTGAAGATACCATTAGACCAGACCACCACACTAAGTGAAAACTTGTGTGAGAAACTGAGGACAATGAAGGACAAGAATAATTTTTACATGACTTCTTACCTAGTGTACTTGCTTGTAGTGAGGGTAAAAAACTATTCTAGTATGTACAAGAGAGGTAGTATACAGGACCCCAAAGCCTGGCCTTACATAGTTTATCCTCAGTTGGTGAAGAAGAAGCTCTCAACACAAAGCAAAGAATACAAGATTGTGAATGATGCTTTCATCTTTGCTAGCATATGATTAATTGAGGGTGACTATGGGAAAAGGTTATCTGATGAGGCCAAAGCACAGATCACAGCTCTTAGATCCTACTTCATCCAGTTCAAGAAGTTCACATATTTATGGGTAGCTAGTGCATCCATCAATTCTAAGAAGCTTCTTAGATACCCAAGAAACAATTTGGTACTATTGAAACTCTCTAGGCAAATTAAGTTGACCTATGAGAAGATAAAGAGGGAACAGAGACCCTAGTAGGAATGGCCATTGGTCATTGGGTTGTATCAGGTGAAGAAAAAACAAGATATTCCATCCTTCAAGTGGGAGTGGGAGTACTATCCTCATGAAGAATACAACTCTCCCTGGCCATATTCTGATAATGTTGGGAAAGTGGAGAGTCTAGCAGGAAAAGAATTCCATCATGAGGATGCTATTGAAGATCATTGGATGAATGCCACAAATGACTATGATGTCTGCATTAGGCACTATTGCAAGATAACTTTGTATCTAGTAGAAAAGGCTCTCCAGTTGAACATCCACAAAGGAGATAAGGCAATAGGATTCTAAAGAATTACTAGATCCCCTATTCAATGCAGATAAAGTTGGTGAAAGACCTATTTTGAATGTCGAGGTTGATAGGGAAGAAGGTGATGATACTAATCATCAAGCAAGGCATGTTATTAGAATGACAAAGGATTGGATCAAGAAACCATTTCCACTTGATCCAATTCCTGACACAATAATCTTCCATGCACATGCTTAGCTAGAATGAGCTAGAGGAAACAAAATAATAGTTCCTATCTTTGAACTCCAATCCCTTATTAGGCCAAAGACAGTCTACCAACTTGATCATCTAGTGGGATATTATCACCCTCCTGAAAGGAATGGAAAGAGAAAAAGAAAGAGGACCTCTCCTTAGAAGATTGAAATAGAATAGACACCTTCTGAGTAGCAGGAATAGAGTCCACAAGGGTCTCAAGATATTGGAGCTACCCTAGTCTAGGATGAACCACAGTTGCCTCCTATTGTGTCTAGCCAACCAAAAGAGGGAGAAATTCAACAAGTCTCCATTCCTCCTATGCAAGATGAACCTACTTCTCCTTCTACCCTCAAGAAATAGAAGAAGATGATTAAGATTCAAATGAAGAAAAGGAAAAGGATTAGTATAACATTAGTGCCTAATCTTTATATTCCTGAAAGCATTCCAAAGGGAGATGAAGAAGAAGAAGAAATAGAATCAAATGAGGAAGAGGAAGAATAAGTGCCCCTATAGGGAAGAACTCAACTAGCTAGAGCCATAGAATTACAAAGAAGAAAGAGTGCCATGGGCACCCCACTACCCACTCAAGAAAAACCATTAGAGCTCTCTTCTTCAACAGATGAAGTACAGTAATGGGTATATGAGCAAAGTGAAGAGAGTGGTGGTGTTTTCTCAATGTCAAATTTTTATTTCATGGCCATAGGTATAGAGTTGATCAGGGATAAGATCAGGGACACCCATACAGGTGAATCTCAATAGGAAGACTAGATGCAAATGTCACCAAATACATAGGGTTTGGATCTCACTCTTCCATCTCCATGAAAAATTATGATGGTAGATAAGGATTTAGTAACTCCTCCACCTTCAAGTTTAGAAGACCAACAAGTTTAGAAGGAACTTTCATCAAAAGAGCAACCAGAACAAAGGGCTACTAATGAAGTGTCAAAGGAAGGAAAAATGGTAGAATATGTACAATAACCTTCCCAAGATGCTATGGAGTAGGTTACAATATCCACAGATATTGAAGCTACAAAAGAGGAGTCCTAAAAATAGAAGATGACTCCAACCAAGAGTGATAAAAGGAAGGAGGTAGTTGAACACACCCCTTCATCATCAAGAGCCAGATCTATAGGAAAATATATCCTAAGATGGTTTCAAAAGGAGACAATGAGAAGTGCTAAGCCTCAGTTATATGCATCGGGGGATGACATTTGTGATATTGTAGAGATTTTGAACAAACTTGAGTCCCTACCACATGAGGCAATACCATTAGTGTTTGTCACCACCATGTAGAACTAGGATTTATTTGCACAAGTGGCTCTCCCACTTGAAGATACAAATATAGAAGGCATTAGCTTCGAAGATTATGAGGTGAAGGATGTGATGTTTTGAAGGCCTACATGGGATTTAGCCCAACAAATGATGATCATGGGAGTCAAAGAGGTCCTTAGGCACATGGAGCAAGATCAGATTGAACTTCGAACACTTTGAAGGGAAGTCAAGATCTTAAAGGGATATCTAGCCAAAGTTATTGGTCCTCTTGATCCTAAACACCTTGAGCATATGTTGAATACTATACTTAAAGAAGGGGAGGTGTACAATTAGACCCATTTTTGAAAGCTTTTCAGGAATGGCAAGAAAGTTTTGAGTAGAAAGGTGTCACCATAATCATAGGGAATTTGAAGTTATTGCATGCTACATAGGAGAATGTGAACAAGATCATAGTAATTTTGAAGTAGGACTTCAGTATTATGGATGAGGTCCATGCCTAGAGCAAGGATTTATAGACTCTACAAGTCATAAAGGGCCAAAGATATTGGGTTTTGATCAATATATATACTAGAGAAGAATTAGACATGATTGATGATTGGATAGACAAAATAGAAAATAACAATAAAGTAATGGAAATCTCAAGGACCAAGCCTGAGAGTAGATTTTTGAAGCAAAAAGACACTAATGTAATGCATGCTTGGATATTTTTGAAGATGAGGAATGAGAAAGGTTGTTACCTATAGAGATAGTAGTGAATAATTTTACGAAGGATTTTGTGGAAGTTGCAGATGATGAGGACATATGACAAGCATTTAGGATAGAAGGACAATTGTTAGAGTTGGACACAAAACTCAAAGATTTTGTAGAGACTCAAATTGAGGTGGGCAACTACAAACAAAAGGTCAAGGAAAAGTATGAGGATTTAGATCTTCCAGATGTAGCTAAGATAACTGAAATGATAGAGAAATTCAAGGGAAAACATCCAAACATAGCTTTGGGATGAAGAAGAACAAAACCTAGATGCCAGAATTTCAATTTTGACATTTAGTAAAATTTTGAAATTTTGACCCTATCGAGGTCTGCAGCTCTGCAGGTCTATAGGTATGCAGGTTTGCAACTCTATAATTTAGAGGTGTACTGATAGTTAATTGCTCCTACTTTGATTGAAGGCTTCCTCCTACTTTCTCTCTCATGCTTTCTTTGTTTTTGACATGTAAAGGGCTCATGCATCCAATTAATGCATGAAATATGGATGGAGTCCCTCTAAGTACCAGATTAATTATTCATCTATATATATTTAGTTTGTTTTAATGGTTTAAAAGCATTTTATTGCATGAAGATATCTCTCACTCTCAACACAAATTGAGGAGACAATTTCTTATAAATACCCCATTGTAAAATATAATAAGGGCCGCCATTATTATGCAATAAAATTATGCTTTTGGTACTTGCATTTGGAGTGTAGTCATTCTTGCCCGAATGTGTTATTGTTTTGTGAATTTTGTTCATGGAATTTTGATTGAGCCCAAGGTTTATTGTTTTTTTTTTGGTTGTGCAATCTTTTAGTTCTAGTGTTTGCTACAAATTTACAAATTCTACTGATGTATCGAGCTTGAGAAGAGATCATCAAATTGTGTCTACATAGCCTTTTGTCTCGCATGAGCACACTTTTTGTGGCCTTGCAATTTGATGAAAGGTGAAATATCATATGATTGTTAAAGTTTCTCACTGACAATTGCATTAATGGATTCTAGGAAGTGCTACTCCTATTTTCATTGGTTTCCTACCAATTTCTTTGAAAGTTTAACTCACAGTGTGTTATTTTTTGTAACTTATGTCCATTTAGGATTTCAATTTTAAGTTATTTCAATTTCATGTTATTTTCTTTTAGTTTCATTATTTTCTTTGCTAACCCCTTGTTAGAATAGGAACTCATTTTAGTTGCACTATTAGAATTGCATTCATTAAAAAACCAAAAAATACAAAAATATTGTTCTTTTGTGTGTTATTTTGAGACAACGAATAGATTTACTTCATTCTGAGATCATAATAGAACCAGAAAAGGCCTCTTCATGAACAATCACATTTATCTTCAACTGAGGGGATTTTGGTACATTGTAAGACAAATACTAAACCTTGGAGATGATCGTAAAAGATTGTCTTTGAATTGTACAATGGATTCCTATCATTGACCTCATGTAAAATGATCGCCGAATAGATCTCTCTTGTTTTTATTTTAATTACCCTTTCTTTGGGAACATATCTCTCTACTAGCATTGTGATTAACTTTGAGGACTACACTAAAATTGGATGAGATGCTATGTTAACCAGTCCTGATCATATCAATGTAGAAATCATCAAAGACCTTTCTATTGGTTTGTTGCATAGTGTTAAGAATTTTCACAAATCAGTGTGACATAGTTTGGTATCTTAGATCTCTAAATGATCATCTTAAAATCATTATTTAGTCAGAGCACCTTGAAACTTGAAAACAACAAGCTCTGGAACCATCTTCTCTATAAGGGAGGATGATGATGATGCCATTAAATATGCACAAAATGATGTCCATTAGTTTGGAGTTGAAGAAATCTTGATTAATTTAAACCCTAGATTAATATGAACAAAACCCTAAACCCTAATATGCTTCAAAAACACTAGAAAATTAATTAATACCCCTTATTTTCACAAAAAGGGTGCACTTGGTGTGCCATTCTTAACAAAGTTTTAATATGGGTGCACATAAGTGCACCTCAGTGCACCCATTTTGATTTAACGCAAAAAAAAGTTTTTTTTAAAGGGTGTGCATTAGCGCATGACATAAGGTGCACTACTATGCACCTTTAAAGGGTGTCTTATTTGTATTTTTTAGTTTAAAAGATTTTTTCTTAAGTTTTTTGCAAAAAAAATGTGGTGCACATCAGCACACCTGGGTAGGTGCAATGATGTGCATCCCTTTTTGATGTTAATTTTCTTGTTTTTGTAATTGGAGTGAAGGCGGAAGGTACACCTCAAAGGCGTGATGCGGCAATCAACTAAGCTTAGAGGAAAAAAGAAAATAAGTGAGGAGAGAGGGGGACCCCATAGGTTATATAGACCAATGCAGCTTTGGTGTTGGGAAAGTGCATAGGTGCATAGTTGCATTGTTGAGCATCTGCACATCACCAAAGGGGAATTCCTCTCTTTAGCATTTTGGTTCACTAGTGCACCTGATTAGGTGCACTAGTGTACCCTTTTTTTTTCTTTTGCAAAATAACTTTTTCCCTCAAAACCTTGACTTTTGGAGATTGGGTTTTCAAGCTAGGACCCAGATTAGGTCAAAAAATATTAGACAAAAACTCGAACCCCAAACTAGGGATCTAAAAAGCCAAAAAATAAAGTAGGGTGTCCCCATTTCTAAATGAAATAGGATGTGCATTGTGAAACCAAAACAATTCCTTGGTAATCCAAGAACAAAATCCATGCTGACATCCTCCCACAACTTTTGTGGTACATGTAATGGCTGATACAACCTTGTATTCTTCTTCATTCCTTTCACCATGTAACATTCTCTACAACTCTATACAAACTTCTTCACATCTTTCTACAACTTTGGCCAGTCATAACTCTTAGCAACCACGAGTATGGTTTTATCTCTACCAAAATTTCCAACCAATACTCCATTATGATTCTCCTTGATGATATTCACTCTCATTGAAATTTTGTAAATGCACAACAAGTCTTCCATGCTTCACCAAAATCAAGATCATTTGGATACAAAGTAGTGAGATCCTTGAACCCAATCACCTCTATCTACTTTTCCATCAACAAAAGTTGTCTTCTACTAAGAGAATTTACATCTTTGTTAGACTTCCCACTCCTATATTTCAAAATAAATGTATAACTCTACAACAACTCAACCCACTTCAAATGCCTTTGGTTTAATTTTACTTTACCATTTAAATATTGCAAATCTTGATGATCAATATACAAAAGAACTCCTTAGGAAGAAGATAGTATCTCCACTTCTTCAATGCTTGAAAGCATAAAATTCCTAATCATAAACACAATATTTTCTTTTTGCATCATTCAAATTCTCTCTAAAATAAGCAATAGGTCTACCTTCTTGGTTCAAAATAGCTCCTATTGTAGTACCACTACCATCATAGTCTACTTTAAACACCTTGTAAAAATTAGGAAGTGCTAAATTAGGCTACTCAGTAACTTTTGTATCTCAATAGATTAAAACTCTTATCTTCTCCTATAATCCAATTCAATTCTTTGCTATCCCATCTCATTGTTTTACTCAATGGTCCACAAAAATTACTAAAACCTCCAATGACTTTCTATAAAAATTAGCCAGTCCATGAAAAGATCTTACCTTTATTGTGCTTCTAGAAGTAGGTTATTCAAGGATAGCCTTCACTTTCTCTGGGTCAATTTTTAGACCTTCTTCTAAAAATACAAATCCTAGGTACACCAACTCCTTTTTTATAAAACTACACTTATTTAGGTTTATTAGCAACTTTTCTTCCCTCAACTTATCAAAAAAATTGTAAATATTAATCAAATGCTCCTCCAATGTCTTACTAAAGATTATAATATCATCTAGGTAAACAATGAGAAGCTTACCTAGAAACTCCTTCAGTACCTCATTCATGAGTTGCATGAAAGTGCTCAATGCATTGGTTAACCCAAAAGGCATGACTATCCACTCGTACAGTCCTTTTTTTATGAAAGAAGTCTTACATTCATCACCTTCTATGATACAAATTTGATGGTACCCACACTTCAAATCTATCTTTATAAAATACTCAACTCTACTTAAATAGTCCATAATATAATCCATCATTGGTAATGGAAATCTATACCTTTTTGTGATCTTTTTGATAGCACTAGAATATGTACACATCCTCCATTATCCATTCTTCTTTGGTGCTAATACAACTAGTACAACACATGGACTTAGACTCTCTTGAAACAACCCCATCTACAACAACTCATGAACATGCATGTTATACTCTTCACTTTTTGCTAGAGTCATTATGTGCACTTCCTTGTTTGGAAAATTGTCTCTTGGAACTAAATCCATATGGTGATTGATCTTCCTCATTGGGGGGAATTCATTAGGTACATTATCTAATACAATAACAAAAAACTCTCTCAGCATATTTGCAAATTTTGCATGTACCTTCTCTACTTCTTCATTACTATCATTTTTAATTATAACAAAACACATATGCTCATTCTTCATACCTTTAAGAGACTCTTTTCCATCAAAAAAAAAAATTATGGTAGCACTACATACCTTTTCTTCTTTCTCCTTCAATGACTTCAACTTATGCTTCACTCCATCCTTGGTCAAAGTGTAGGTATTTTCTCACCCATTGTGTATAGCATGCATGTCCAACTACCATGGCCTACCCAACAACATATGGTGTATGTCCATAGGTATGATATCACATACCACCTCATCTTTGTAGCTTTCAATATTGAACCTTACTAAACATTGCTCATGTACCATGACTTTGTGGTCATCTTGCATGCAAGAAATATGGTATGGAAATGGGTATTTCCATCTCTTAAGCTTCACCTTGGTGACCATCATTTCTAACACCATATTGTTAGTACTTCCACCATCAATGATTGCATCACAATACTTATCTTCACATCTGCAACCTTGTGTGAAATAGGCTCCTTCTTTGATCAGGTTCATTCTCACCACTCAATAGGACTCTTATATTAATGAGGACTTATCCTCTTTTAGCATCTTCATCAACATGTGCAACTTTAGCCTAGCCTTTGGTTCTTTGATTTTTTCTTCCTTGGCACTAGGACATTCAAATTCTTTATGCCCTTCTTCTCCACAATGAAAACATTTCCCATGGAAGCCTCCTCTTCCATATCTTTGTCCTTTGCCTCTCCCTCTCTGATCTCTATTATCCTGATCATGGAAACCATTGGAATTGTTTCCCCTCTAGTTTTTACTACCACTTCTAGCCTCTTCCTTGTTCTTTTGATCATCATTATGACCACCATATGATCATCTTCCAGATCTTCCATTGTGACCTCTTCCACTATTCTTGTTGTCAAATTTCTTGCTCAGTTTCTCGTCAAATCTTAGGGAAAATGAGTATGCCTCCTTAATATTGTTAATTCCAACCAAACTCATATCATCTAGAATATTTGGTCTTAACCCATTAAGCTAATGAGCCACTTTCTCCTTAAGAGCTTCTATATGGCTGATTCTAATGAGAGCTCGATAGAATTCTTTTGTATACTCTTGAACAAATTTTCTCACTTGCTTCAACCCTTGTATTTTATTCAAAAAATCAAGCTTATAATCCATAGGAATGAATTTTTGCTTTAGTTTAGCTATCATTTGATCTCATCTAGTGATTTTTTTCTTTCTCATTCTATTTCACTCTAACTAAACCTCCTTCCACCAGATTTTTTCATGTCCCTTTAGTTTCACCTTTGCAAACTTGACTATATTAGGAACCTCAATACCTTCATCCTCAAAGTACTCTTCTAATTTATTGATTAAATCAATCAGCTCCTCTAGGTTAAGATTTCCCAAAAAATTGGAAACCTCAAACTTAAAATTTCCATTTCTCTTCTTAAATAGGCAATTTTATGCTCCTCGAGAAGGTTCTAGACATTCAAACTTAATACCTAGCATTGATAGACCCTAACAATACATATAGAGTCAGCCAAATATATCTTTGACAATTATTTTAGAAATTTTGGGTAGCCCAACTTTGGAAGGCCATAACTCTGGAACCATTGCTCTGATTGGCTATTATAACCACTTCTTGGAAATGCTAGCTCCTGATTTAAAGGCTTGGAATTGTGCAAGTGCCCTAATGTTGATATTTTGGATCTCATCCAAGGCCTCTAAGGCCTTCAAATATTAGGCTTATAATTCTAAAATGAACTTTCATGTAGAAAATGAAAACATTCCAATCTTGTATGACAAACTTAATAAAAATAGCAAGTTCACAGAAATAGTAACTCCCTATTTATTAGTCCTTATTATATAAAAAAGGTTGATTTAACAAAAAACAAAATTCAATGATGGAAGATTTCTCGTACACACTAGATGCTCCTACATCACAATGTCCTTCCCTAGAACTATATAGAATTCCTAATTTAAAAGATGTTGTTCCTCTTGTAAGTTTCCATCCTTCCCCTAGCCTTTTATACTAAGATGGGGGGGTAGGGGGGACATGTGGAACACTTGATGTGGACTTCATTTTACTATAAATAATCAAGACTAGTTAGGTTATTGAGAGGGGAGGGGTGAATCAATAACCTCAAAAACTTTTAACAAATTCAACACTTAATCAATATAATCTATTCACCATTAATTCATCTAATCTACTGCATGCATGAGAAGCTAAAAGATAAACATTCATATCACATGAACATGATATTTGGTGACCCAAAAACCTTCTAAACATAAAGTAAAATTGGGGTGGGGATGATACCCAAAAAACTTCAATACTGTACTATAAGGTTGGCCTATTAAGGCTTACAATGATCACTTCTGATGATCTGCCCTGTTAGGAGCAACTAGGACTACTAGGTCCACCTTGTTAGAGGTTTTACAAACATACAATGAACTATGCACTCTATTAAGAGATTTAAAGAAAGATTTTTAAGTCTACCCTATTAAAGGATTTGAATCTAATTCACCTATTAGGATGAAATAGTAGATCTAACTTACAACTTGATTGGTGATTAGATCCTTGAAGTACACATCATCTCTTGTGATAGCTGTAACTTTATTGCTCCTTAGAGACCTTGTTGAATACTTTTTTCTGCTACTAATTCACATTCACTCTTCTCAAAACATTACTTCATCATTCATACATACATTGGGTATGATATAATGCATTACATATATACCATTCCAACTCTCATATTTGCAAGGTTGGCCAAAACATAACTTAACACAACTATTACTGAGTCGGCCCAGATATGGAAACTCGAGTTCTGAATATCTAACTTGGCAACCTTCTAATACTCGATTGACACTAGCTTCACATCACAAAAATGGATGACTTGGTAGATACTACAAAGCTTGGTATCCACTAATCTACTTGGTCTGAACTACTAGACTTCATATTGTCTGTTTTCACTCAGTAGCTTCTAGAATGCTTAGTGTGAACTGCTAAACTATTGAAATTACTTGGCAACCACTAAATGCTCGGTATAAACTGGAGACTAAATGATGAACTCAATAACCATGCAAAATTATGAATAAGTGTTGTCACTAATGGCAAACATAACTTAATTCCAACAATCTTTCCCTTTGGCATTAGTGACAAAAACACTTATTAGCCACAACTTATGTACAGTGAAATGCTAATTTTTGGATTTTTCAAAAATTGTCCTTGTAATTTTGTTGTATATAGATGTGCACATATCTCCCCCATATAGTGTACATATTATATAAGGCATAGTACCATACTATATATACAAGTCTCTTATTATTATGTACTTTACATATGTTTCTCTAGAAATATCTCTTTCTCTCCCCCTTTCTGAAAACAATGCTAAAGAATTATACAAATTATTTATATAGAGACACCAAAATGTGAGATAAACTCCTAATGTACCTTGAGAATAAGAGCTAGTTCTCTTGCAAAATTTTGTAGGTATGAAGTGCCACTTGAACTTCTACTAAATGTTCAATCATATGATCTACAATAGAAAAATTGTTATCATGGATCAATTTTTTTGAATAAACTATGTATTTCTACATTGTGTCCGTGATTGTCAGGATCATTTTTTGGATATCTATTAATGTAGACATGATCCTTGCTTCCTCTCTCAAAAATTCAGCCTACATGTCTGATAAAAATCTAAACTTTATGTGATGTGTTGAGCTTGAGCTAGGGTCAAGTTGCAACTTTTAAGCTATCGCCTTTAGATCCTCATCAACTTATTTAGTTTTACCTTTATTTCCTTGGTGTTATTGATAACATCAAAAATTTTGGCAAGGAGATATGTTACATTGGTAAAATAATTTTCAAGATTAGCCAAAATTGAGGAAAGCTCTACCTGATTGTCAAAAATTTTCTTAGCTTTTTCTAACAACTTTTCTTGACCAAGAGAGTCCTCATTGAATTTATTCATTGCTTCCTCTAACTATAGAAAAATATATTTTCTAGAATTAACATCCATAACTATAGGCTCTATCAAAAAATTCTTTGCACTCTCTATTATCCTAAATTCTCTATCTCTTTCCTCTCTGAGTTGCTTCTGTCTGGCTTTCTATTCAAAAAATTGGCTAACCAATCTCATTTGATCAATAGTTGCATTGTCAAAATCCAACTTAGGAATTTAAATTTCCTTATCCAAGTCAATATCTTCATCAATTCTTTTCTAGCAATCAAAATTTTGAGGGATGTCCTTTGTTCTACTTTTGATATTACTACCTTAGACTTTGAAATATAAACAATTGTAGAAATAGTAGGGCTTGATGTGAAAAATTGAATAGGGCCTACTAAAGGAATACTGACAGGAGTGCTAATAGAATCCAAAACTATAGTGCTACCCAATATTGAAGTAATAATAGGTAGAACATTGACTGAAGCACATACAATAGGAGCACTGGTAGAAGTATTTACAAATGAAGTACTAATTGGAGCATGCAAAATTGAAGTTGACAAAATGTAGAACTTGATGTTGTACTCAATGTTGATGTCCTTAACTTGGAAGCTAAAGAAGAGGAGGTCTACAGCTTATTAGATGAAGTAGTAGACACTTCCATTAGAGATACCTGGAGTTGAGAGGGAGAAAAGTGTGATTAAGTAGATGATGTATCTATTGATGTTACAATAACACTTTCTAAAGTTGTCTCCATTGCAGATGATGTAGCAGTGTTTGGTGGAGAGTGATTAAGGGAGGCTATAACTTGTGTAGCTATCCTTAGTAGATCATTTTCTTCATCTCCTTCCTTATATTCCTCATCAACTTCTTCCTCTTTCTCTTCTTCACTATCCTTCAATGCCTGATAATCCTTACCATCAAAAGTGACACAAGGTGTATTATCTTCTTCATTGTCACTATCATCATCATCATCATCTTTGATCTAAATTGGGTCTTCACTTGGCTTATGCAAATGATAAATATTTTTCCACATATCTGTAGCATCTTTAACTAAAAGCTCAATATCTTTGATCAAAATCAAGCAAGTATGAAATCTCATCATCATCTTCTCTTCATATTTCTTCATTGCTTCCTTAACTTCTATATTAGTAAGATTTGGTAACAATTGTCTCAAAGATTGCTCAAATATGTCCTTCATAGTTTGAGTATTTGATTCCCATCTTGGTTTCAAACTTTCTAATAATTCATTGGAAATCAATGGGACAATTTTATCTAGGGAATATTTCCATTTTCCCATCTTTGACAACACTAGCTCCTCAATCTACATCTTCTCTGCATCTATCCTAGTTTCAAATTTTAATGCCTTGAAGTTTTTAATACCAACACCTTCTTCTAATTTCTTCAATCTCTCTTGGAGGGTGAGAGGGGGAATAATACACACAACTTCACTAGCTCCTTTCTTCTTAGATTTCATGGTAAACACAACATTGGAGGTCTTAGGTGGCTTGGTGATAATTGCCTTGCCTTTCTTTTTCACAGGCTCTTCCTCCTTTTTAGATTCTTGTTCTTCATCCTCTAATTCTTCTTTATCCTCTCCTTTTCCCTCGGTAAGAATAAGAGGGGCACTTATAGTTTTCAACCTTTCTATCTTCCTTTTACCTTTGTTTACCGCCTGAGGTAGCTTGATCTCAAGCTCTATTCTGGTTTTTGCTTCTTCATAAGTTCCAAAGATAGGTAACTTTGGATCAACTAGCTCATTGACTAGAGCTTCAATTATATCCTTGGTTTCATCAATATTAGCCTGAATGAGCACTCTGTCATAGTCAACCATGAAACAAACATCATCCTTATAGTCTTCAACTAGTTTTGGTGGAATCTAGAACCTATTATTCATTTTCTCCTTAAAAACTTCAAAATAGTTGTCCATTATATTGTCAAATTTCTCACCCATTTCTACAATAAACTCATTGATTTGGTACAAAATTGGAGTATCCTTTCTCCATACCACTGATCCTTTAGATGGGAAAAACTTTTATACATAAAAGAAAAAACAAGTTAACAAGGAGCCAAATTTATAGGAATTATTCTTTGAGGTCCTTATCCTATCCATGTTCTTGTTCAACTATTTCAACAATAAGTCTACCAAATCATACTCAAAATTCTTCTTAATTACCTTGTATGCTAAGTCCATAGCCTCACACAACACACTATTCAGTCTACTAGAGCTATATATCTAATGTGCAATGATATGAATACCAAACCTAAGTTCCACGTTAGATACATTGCTAATATTTGGTCCTCTGCCATCCCACTTGGCTAGGGTTTTCTTCTATAGCTCATCCTGACCTAGGATTTTGGTAACCTTAACTTTGTTGAGCATAGGGAGACCCATGATTTTGTGAATCATCTTCTTTGTTATCAAGACAAGCTACTCTAACCACAGCTGACCATTGTGCACATGGCTCAAAATATAACTAATCCACTTAATTTGGAAGTTTCTTGGCAAATGTGGGATATGGGTCAAGCCTTTCTCCTCTAAGTGCTCATGTTCGAGTTTTAGGTTTCCATCCACACACATTTCTCCTAGGGTACTATCCATTTCTAGGATTCTAATTTCTTGCACAACACACTTAAAATGAGTATGAATATTGTTTATGAGGAGTACCTTTTGTGGAATTTGGGTCAAGTGATTCTATAATTGCTAGTACCAATTTGAATTTTGGAGCCTTCCATTCAACACCACACACCAACATCTCAAAAATGTTCTTTGCCTTGTTGCTACTATTAGTGGATGCCATGATTGCTCAGTAGACTGATAAAATCTCCATCAAAATTTTTGTTGCAAACTATGCTCAAGATCGCCTACATGCTCTATAAATCACTTAGCTCTAGATATACTGAATTCATAATGAAAATGAAGTCAAAATTTTACCCTTTTGATGAAAACCTTCCATTAATGCTTGGTATGATGAGAGCCATAATGACATCATGCTTGATATGCTGTCATCCACTATTTATGCAAATAACTCGGTAGAACCTTGTAACTCGCAACCAAAAAATTTTTGTTACTCTCCAAATCACTCGGTATTATCTAGCCTTGCTTGGTGAATACCGATACTAAACTTCCTATGATCCCTCTATATCTGCAATACTGATTTGGATCTTCTACTTTCTTCCACTAAGACTGCTTAATATGTGGCTTGAAGATACAATTCTAGTTCTTTCTTAAGAACCTAATTAGAAATGGTGGAGTCACCCACTTCTTGAGTGACATGGGCATCATTTGAATTGGCTTGCTTAATACACTTGGGAATCCACTGCTATCTCACCTGCTTCCTAATGTTATCATATTTAGCTTTCTTTTCATCTCTTCAAATCTACCTAGATTCATGCAATTCTTAGCTATGTGACCAAGTTCAATGTATGTATAACATCGTATTGTTGTATCCTTCTTTCTCAAGTGATGCTTTGTATAGTTTATGCCAATGTGCCCATATTCTCCATAGTAATGACATCTACACCAAGTATTGTAGTCCCAACCAAATATTTCCTTTACAAATTGTTTAGCTGGATTGAATGGTTTAGATCTACATTCAGATGCCTTGTGACCTTGTTTCTTTCATTTGTGACATTTACCTTCAAATTTTGGTTTTTCCTTGCATTCATTAGCTCTATGACCATGTTGACTGCAATTTTAGCATTTTCCATTGAATTTTGCCTTTCCATTGCTCCAAAATTTTTTTGATGTATAATCTATCTTACCATAATGATTGCAAGTAGACATTTGATTCCTTTGAGCACCTTGTTTGAAGGATTCACCTTCTTTGTATCCAAGTCCTGATTTTCCTTTTTTCCTATACATATTTTGCTAACTTTGTTGATTCAATTGATCCATGTCTGCTTGGGATTTCATTATCCTTTCATTTAGTTTCTTCTTAGAATTTAGATCAACTTTCAATATTTCATTGATTTATCTTTCAGTGCTTAAATCATTCCTTAGCATTTCATTTTTAGATCTCAGATTTAAGATTTCCTCATTTGCATTGGAGAGATGATTGATAAGACTTTCTTGCTAAAGGGATTGATTTTGAGTTGCATTGTTACTTGCCTCTAAGTCTTCACTTGCCTTATTCCTTTGTTCCAAGATTTCACACATTCTTATTGACTGAATTTCTTGTTCTCGTTTCAATTTTCTTATCTCTTCTTGTAGGGAGCCATTCTTTTCTAGGAGTTCTTTGATTGCCTCATTTGCTTCATCTGAACTTCTTGAAGGGAAAAAGTCTTCAATCTTTTCTTCAAAATATTGGTGGTCATTCATTTCTTTTGCAAGTTTCTTCCTTATTTTTGGGGATTGGGAAAGATGCTCTTTTTCTTCCTTGAGTTGATCTATGACCATCTCCAGATCTAGCTTCTCATTGTCAATAGCTTTGTCAAGTCTAAATATCTCCATTGTCTTTTGATCTTTGCTCAAGCTGTCAAACTTTATCTTGAGAACCACAAAGTTCTAATACCAATTTTTGGAAATAATCAAGGCTAGCTAGGTTACTTAGAGGGGAGGGGTGAATCAAAAAACCTCAAAAATTTTAAAAAAATATAGCACTTAATCAATATAATCTATTCACCATTAATTCATCTAATCTACTACATGCATGAGATGCTGAAAGATAAACATTCATAGCACATGAACACAATATTTGGTGACTTAGGAACCTTCCAAATAGAAAGTAAAACTAGGATGGGGATGATACCCACAAAACTTCAATACTATAGTATAAAGTTGGCTTGTTAAGGCTTACAATGATCACTTTTGATGACCCACCCTATTGGGAGCAATTAGGACTACTAGTTGGACCTTGATAGAGGTTTTACAAACATATAATGAAGTATGCACTCAGTTAAGAGATTTAAAGAAAGACTATTAAGTCTACCCTATTAAAGGATTTGAATCTGATTCAACTATTAAGATGAAATAGTAGATCTAACTTAAAACTTGATTTTTGATTAGATCCTTGAAGTACAAATCATCTCTTGTAATAGATGTAACTTTATTCCTCCTTATAGACATTGCTAAATACTTTGTTCTGCTACTAATTTGCATTCACTCTTCTCAAAACATTACTTCATCATTCATACATACACTAGGTATGATATAATGCATTACATATATACCATTTCAATTCTCATATTTGTAAGGTCAGCCAAAACACAACTTAACACAAATATTATTGAGTCAGCCCAAATATGGAAACTTGGGTTCTAAATAGTAGACTTGGTGACCTTCTGATACTCGATATCCACTACATTAGTCGGCATTGTCATGCATTCGATAGAAGTAGAGGCAAAATCCATATTAATCATTGAACATAGCTTCAAACTCAGTGAAAATTGGAGACTCGATAGATATAGTGTAACTCGGTAGAAACTAATTTCTATGTTTACCTTTCTTGCACTTGGTAAACACTACTCATCCATCACTCGCTAGCTTCACATCACAGAAACTAATGACTTAGTAGATATTGTGAAGCTCGGTATCCACTAATCTACTTGATCTGAACTGGCGGACTTCACATTTCCTATTTTCACTTGGTAGCTTCTAGAATGCTCGATGTGAACTACTAAACTATTGAACTTACTTGGCAACTATTGAATTCTTGGTATGAACTGGAGACTGAATGACAAAGTTAGTAACCATGCATAATTATGAATAAGTGTTGTCACTAATGGAAACATAACTTAATGCCAACATATTTATCATTAGAGTCTTTGTGTTCTTATTTTGTGTTTTAATCATGTTATGCTTTATTATATATTTTGATTTGTTTACTTTAGAAAATCCTTGTTGCTTCATTGAGCTCAAGAGGATAAAGTAATTTCCCTATTGTATACATTCTTCTATTTATACCTCTTTCTTCTATATGCTGTTAATATATGTAATGTCATACTTGTACTATTTTTCATACTAGTGATAATTTATAGTCTTCTTGGTTTCTTATGATATGATAGTACTAATTATTTTTGGTCCCCATATAATTGGTCTAAAAAGACCCCTCTTCATTATTTTTATGTGTCTTTTCCTTAATTGTCATCTAGTTCTACTTCCTTTGGGGAATGATGATATTTTCATACTTGATATAATATTTCATATGATCTTACTGAATCTAAAATTTAGTATATCCTTTTGTGCTCTCTCTTTTGTTATGTTCTCATTTTCCTCAACATGTTTCTCTTCTTGAGGGTATTTCATAGAGGAAATAATATTCAATGGATGTATGTATGCTTCTATTAAATTCATTACTCCCATTAAGGTGTTTAAATTTTCTTAAACATTGGTGAATACACTCGGTTCATCCTTTGACCATGGAATACAAAAATATATTCTACGTATAGCTTAGAGTACTTCAGTACTTAGTGGTTCATATGATCTTTAAGGTATACCCAAATCTATGCATTATCATATCATGCTTACCCCTCTCTCTCTTTTCTTCTAGTTTTTTGGAACTATTGAAATTTCATGGGGTCTTGGTCTTGTTTTTGATCTCTCTCTAAAATATTAACAGTTTGGCTCCAAGCATAACCCTTATTTTTGGATCCTTCTTTTGACTATTAACAGTCTTAGAAGCCCACTCTTGTTTTGATCCCATAAGGGCACAGACATCCTTATGATAGGTTTTTTCAATTATTATTTTTGGGACATGTAGCTCCCTTGAATTTTAATTGTCTAATGGAGTAACTAGCATGCCACACACAATTGTTAGACCATTTTGTTCATCTTTTAATGGGTTGACTATAATGCCATAGGCACTTTCTAGACTATTCAAGGAGATTCCCTTTTGAAAATACTTTTTCCCCTCTTCCTTTTTCTTATTTGGTTCATGATGGAGGACACAAACTTTATTAGGCAAGTAACTACACCCCTTTCATAGTTCTTTTCTCTCTTATTATGATTTTGGATGTGATAAAGTCTCAAGTCCCTTGGGAGCTTGATGTTTTCTTTTCCTTCTAGATCATGATAAGATTAGCTCTTTGCTCTTGATCTAAATTATTGTGAGTTTGAGGATAATGATACTCCCACTAAAGTTGGAGAAAAATATAATGTCTTAAAATGGATGCACTTTCCTTTTAATACCTTTTAGAACCCTCTCCATAATGCCTTCTCTAGACCTTGAATGTATATTTTCTTGATCCCATTTTCTCTTGGTATTTTCCTCTTCTTTATATGGAACTCCAAACTTGATCCCAAGGACTAGGTCAATCTAGGTTAATCTAATTCCCAATGTTTTCAAGGCTCTAGGCCCGAAAGACCTATGAAGTTTAATTAATTTTATTTCTCTTTCCCTTTGACTTGCATTGTTTTCTTGCCCAAAAACTCATATATTAGAAGACCTGGAGGATTCATTTTCATATCTAATTCACACCAACACTAAATTAATCTAATTTCTTTCTCTAAAGTTAGTATTTTTTCCTTTTCCATTCAAGGAGTTTAAGTATTCAAGATTTTTGTGCATTTAAGCAAGGATATTTCTGTCTAGCTTTGAAGGATCCTTTGTGAGAATATCCTTTTCAAGGTGTAGGTTATTCTTTGCCATTAAGGGGGGAGATATACATTGAAAAAATCAAAATATTCTTCATTTATATGAATTTACATCCTTAACACTATGATGAGATTATGGTAGAACTATTGCAAAGTGTGGAGATAACTTACATTCTAAGTTCAAGATCTAGAATTTATATTTACATACAAAATACTTATTGACAAGGATTTCAAGAAAGGTGAATCCTAGCATTTATCTTGTCATTCAATCATTTACATTATAATTTCTCACTTACAATTAGTTCCTTAACCTAAGGATTAACTAAGGAAATCCCTTGTCAAACCCCAACCACAAATCCCTTCTTTTTTATGTTTATTTATAGGATACTAAGAGAAAATTATAGATCAAAAACCTACTCCTTGGAAGCTTTCTCAAATTTTTTTTTGCATAGTTGTTGGACTATATGAACCTATTTGTAGGACATCCTTCCAAGCTGATGTAGCCCTCCAATATCTGTTTATTGGGAGAATTCTTTGTTTTGTTACTTTCGTTGTTTCATTCCAAGATCTACAATCAGTTATTCAAACAAAAGTTTAGATCTATGACTTTTAGAGTTGAAATAAATCTTCCTCTATGCATTTCAAGGTGAATATTTTATATTTTATTTCTTTCATATCTTTACCCTAGATCTATATCTTTATTGGGCTATTTATATACACATAGCATCTAGATCTATGTTATCCAAGCAATTGGTTCAATCTCACATTCACATTATCCTATTAAGGGCTAAAGAGTACATTTCCTTGTATTACATTCTCCTTTATAATATAAATTTAGTATTTGGAATCCTTCTTCCTATAATGCCCTGCCCGGAGATCCTTGGAACAAGGATGAAATACAAGCAAACATTTTATTTATTTTTAAACCAAGTGTAAGTGCACATGATAACAACTTGTATAGATCATAAAGATGGAAATGGAAGATTGAAAAACAACCATCACCAATGGATCTCCAAATACCACTCTAACCAAAACATAAATAAGAAAACATATGAGATCAACCTAGCTAACAGACAAATGTTGACTCCTGAAAATTGGCTAAGTCTAGATTTCTGAAGCCCTAAAATTTCCTAGAATCTTTGTCTTAGCTTGTAGAGGTTTGAAACCCATTTCAAATGAATCATCACATATATTAAAATATATTTTAAACTCATCTCAAATGAATTGTCAACTTATAACTTAAAAGATATATTTTAAACCCCAAAGGACTACAATGGAAAGATGCAAAACTGGATTAGAATAGAAACAACCTAGATCCAAAATGTGACACCATAGGGTTGAAGAACACCAAAGAGGGTATCCAAATCAACTCTCAAAAAGATCAGAATGGACTGACAAGTTCACATTTCTCACTTGCACAAGTTTTTATAAAAACTAGGTGATACTTTAATACAGCACAGGAAAGTATCGCGTGACATTTCTAAAGAAGGAGGGTGACATTTTTAGGGACTAGGTGATACTTCTCCTAAAGGTGTGCAATACTTTAAGGGTATCGTACAACATTTATTACAAGGGGGTGCGATACTTTCTAGTATCGTGTGATATTTCTCCAAGAGGCGTATGATAGAATCAGGGGATGCATGATATAGTTTCAATGGGTGTGTGATACATTATTGTATCACAACATGCTAATAAAAGGTTGCTCATAGAAACACAAGAACACTTAAGGAAAACAAAAAAGGGAAAAAATAGAGTAAAACTAAGTTCAAAACCTAAACGCTAGGGAGCACCAGATCCACATTTTGAGGCAAGAACACTTGAATAGTATAAGGGAATATGGAAAGAACAACATCTAATAATCTAATAGATAAGAGTAAAAGTATAGAAGGAACATTGCAGTGAACTAAAACAACATCACAATGAACGAAATAACCAAACTAAGTACGCGGTTCCTCCCAACTATCAATAGCATCATTAGACCATCATGGGCCCTAGTCATCCCCCACACATAACATCCCAAGCCACCGATCAAATTTTTTATACTATCGTGATAGGGATGTCACTACTAAACATTCTAATAACTAAAAGCATAAGAAAATCTAACATGCTAGTAGTACAATAGAAGATAAAACTACAAGTAGATAACATCACCTATCACATACTAATCATCATAATAATGAATGCATCAAAACTAAGATCATCTAAACATGATACACAACATCCCAATGAATGCATAAATCACAAAAAGCATACTCTATAAACTAAAGTACCAAGTGAACACATCTAGCAACAATCACACTAGGATACCTTACTATCTCTATACATTGGTCCCTAGCAGTGGCGTGAGTAGCTACATCTCCCAACCACATAACACCCATAGGTCCATACCTACCATGCTGATGGAGATAATGATCCAACCACAAATGTGCAAAACAACATCCATGGCTTACACACATGCCAAGTGGTATGATGAATGAACCCAAGACTGAGACAATGCATAAACTACAAGTCCTGGTTAGACATCTCAATGAGCTACTATGTAGGGACTAGCATCATGGAGAGTCACTTGGCATCGAAAATCCCAAGCTAGGACTTGTGCAGATTCAACATCCCTTAATGGAAAGGCTCTAGCAGACCAAATCTTTTATTATCTTAAGTTTATTACCACATAGTATTTTATTTAATTATCACTTAATTAAAGCTTCCTTTACCAACCCTTTGGACATAATGATCACCAAGTTGTGAGGTAGAAGCACCCTCCATATGCTATCCTACCCTACCCATTCTCATCTAATGATGAGTGCATGTAGGTATGCAAATTCCCAACCCATCCAAAATGATCACAACTTCTGGAAGTACCACAAAAGATTGGGCCCTACAGGTCACCCGAAAGATGTACTCATGTGTGGTGCACCGCCATCACAAAGATCATACCAAAAGGACTGGATGAGAACACAAACAAAAAGACAATCAACTAAAAACATAATCAAGATGACAGATGTTACACACATCCCAATGCAACATAAAGTGCAAAAGTGGTTTGACAAATATCCAAACTGATCATCCAAGTCCATGACCCACATTGTGCGAAGAAAACTTGAGAAAATAGGGTGGCACACAAAATGAGGCAAAAACCCCAAAAAACCAAAATAATTGAAATTAGACACCATATACAAAAGCAGCTAGGATAACAACTCAAAAACCTAAACCCCCATTTCAAAAATAGGGAAAACATTCATACTCATCCAATTGGGTAGAACTAGCAAAAATAAACATTGGAGAACACTAGTTCTCAACCTTGTAATAAATTTTTGTAAGAATTAGAAGCTAAAATGGAGTGAAAACAATGAAACGAGAAAGCCCTACCTAACAACAAAAGGGGTAGAAACTGAAACTCACACAATAAAATAAATGACTTGCCAAATCTACTGAAAGTGATGGCAAAGCATAAACTCCCTAAGCTAAATCCAACAAGACCAACCTCACGAAGATCCTACACTCACGAAGATCCTACACTTACAGCTCCCAGAATGAACAAAACAAGAATCCTTTAGAAGAGGATTTCCAAAATGGCTCTCAAATTTCAAATTCTAAAAAGTGAGAAGTGAATAATAAATTCACTTTACCAATACTTATTCACTTTTGAGTGAATAGTCAATTTTAGAAATTAGCCACCTAGAGTAGCTAAACTCTGAATCAACCTAAATGAAAATATGTTATTATCTATAATGGAAATTCACCTAAGGCAAAGCTACCAAAAATTAAATCTAAAAAGATTTAAAACTTGAAATCCCAAAATCACAACAAATCACTTAACACTTTCGTGAAAAATGTAAACTTCTAAATGCACAGACATGCTCACTGGTCTAATCATATAATGTAGATGAGTTTGGAGTTACTAATCACTGAAAGGTTTTATTTAAAACAATTAAAATAAGGGGAAGTCTACCATACAATGATGACATTGGAAAAATATAAACAGCTAAATCACTAACTCCATGTGCCACTACCAAGGATATAAATTCCTACACACTAAAACACACAATCAAGTTTAACTGCATATACTATCATAGTTGAAGCAACATGTATTAAAATACCTATTTAATCCATTTAAATCACTCACATTTTTAGAAAGCATAAAGATAAAAGAATGAAGTAAATAACCATAACATAGAATCCAACTCATAACATACTCAACAAATATGTCCAATAAATCATAAAACTAGATATCATCATAGCTCTACCGTCATCTCAAAATATCATCAACATGAAAAATGATAACCTAAAGAACATAGCATCTATGGAACTAAGTCAAAGTATAACATTCGACCCTTGAGTCATCATAATGTACAAAATAAGAGTATCAAGTATCTCTCAAGTCAAAATAGACAAGGTATAGATAGCAAACATGAGAGGCACTACACTTCATTTCGGTCCTAACGAATGCAATTTTGATTAGAAGTGGAATCATATTTTGAAATTCCCCTCTTTCTCTTTCATACATATTTGAATGGCTTAGTGGCCCTAGAAAAATGGAGATCCACAACCCTATTAAAGTATATCCTTTTCTCCCTTAACTAGGTGTATACATGTATGGACTCTACCCACTTCATATTCTTATAGATCATTTTTTCATTACTATTGAAAAAACATGGGGCCTTATTGTCGATGTAAATAATGAATTCTTTTGGAATTGGGTAGTATCTCAATTTCTTAAGGGATTGTACTAGTGAATATAACTCCAAGTCATAAGATCAATACATATTGTTGTGGCCTTATTTATACTTTTGCATATAATCTCCCCTATACCCATATTACTAGCATCATGTATTATTTTTGTGAAATTTTTATTAAAATTAGGAAGAAGGATAATATATTATTGAGAAACCATTCCATTTAATATTTTAAAATCCCTATTCATATCCCCAATCCAAGGAAAACTAGCAATTCAGTCATCCCTTTATAGTCACCAGCATTGGTAAGTAGATCCGACTAAATTTTTGTGAGAAACTTTGACTTGATACAAACTAAACTAGTCATGAACAATCCTAACTTCCCTTTTGGCCCTTGGAGGTGACCTATTAAGAATATTATCAACCTTAGATGGTTCCATCTTAAGATCCCCCTTGGAAATTAATAACCCTAACTATACAAACTCTTTCTTTATGAATTCACACATTTCTAAGTAAATGAGCAACAAATTTTCTCATGTAATTTCCTTAATACCATTTCCAAACTGATTAAGTGTTCCTCATTTATCTAATTGAAGATCAAGATATCATTCAATTATAATAGAAAAAATCTCCCTATGAATTTTTTAAGACCTTCATTCATTATCCTCATGAAAGTTTTAAGGGCCTTAATTAGTCTAAAACATGTTACCATTCATTCATATATTCCTGTATTGGTTTTGAAGGATATTTTCCAATCATCTCCCTCCTTTATTCTTTGTTAGTTTTATCCATTTTTCAATTCTATTGGTGTAGGATCACCTAAAGTAAAGGTTAAGATTCCTCATTTGAGATATTTAAATCCATTTGAGTCATTTATGTTATATTTGGGTCAAGATGTAAAGGCTATGAAACCATTTCTAACATGTCAAAATTGTAAAAGGAGGTCTTAATATGATCAATAATTTCAAAATATTTTTTTTAAAGGTTAATGGATCTATTGGTATCCATCTAAAGTCATTTGAGTCATAAATTTGGTCTAGGTTGGGTTTATATGAAAGTTGTATTGCAAAAATGCATAAAGTGCATAAAATGTTGTCAAAAATCCAAAAGGGTTAAAAGAATGTAATGATTTGGTTTAAAGGGTGGTTTAAAAGTTATAACAAACCAAAAAAGCTATAAAAATGGATGTATGGTCAAACCAAATTATTGATGAAAAGAATATATACATTTTGAAACAAATATGATAATATTCTAAGTTGTTATTTTTATTAGTTTTTCAATTTTGGTGTTGGTTCTAGGTATTGTATAGCCATGTACATCCTAGAAAACATGTAAAATTTGTATATTTGAATAGATTAGTGAATAATATTTCTTTTGGCTCTGGTTTGGATTTATTTCATTTAGAAATGAAGAAGTTATGCTAGTTTTGACAAAGCTTGTAAATTGCAGATTTGAGGATGCCCAACTTTAGTCATCTTGAAACATTTGGAATAGACAAATTTGGATGAAAAAAGAACAATATTTATATTTATTGGAAATATATGTGAACTATATTTCATTTAAAATTGTTTTGAGTCATTTTAAATAAAATTTATGTAAGTTATGAAGATTTGAGTGAGAAATGGTTTGTAAATATTTTCAATGGTGTTGCGGGAAAAGATTTGACCTTATAAAATGATTTATGTATTGGATAAATTAATGGATTATATAATATGAAACTATATTTATATAGGATCAATCCTAAATTTATTTGGTTTCATTTGGAGTCATTTTGAGCAAGATATTTGATGCCCTAGATAGGATTACATATTTTACTTCTAGTTTATGGTAGAGAAATTGGGTCTCGCTACAGACACCATAATTTTTAATTGGTATATTAAATTGTACTAAGACTTTGATATGTTTTAATAGGTCTAATTTTTATCAATTATACAAAAGGGTTTCTCAAGAAAATGTTTATAACATAGATTATGGATAATGGAATCGGATATAGAAATCAGGATATCTAAATGGAGAAGAGTTGATGTTTTTGTATTTAAACATGTTGTATTTTACCTCATAATATGCTTCTACATTATAAAATTATTTCATAGATTTTGAAGGGACTATAATTCATCCAAATTATTAGTTGATTTGTAGGATTCTCTACATCATCTATCTTAGAATAATAGAAAGGAAATCCATAAGATCTTTTATTCTTCTGATCATAAATATGTTCCTTATAGTGATCTTATCTATATCTCTTGATTCTATACATAAATTTTTTTATATTATCCTTTGTAGATGCAATGACTATTTTCACTAGACATGGACTAAGACTATTCCTATGGAGATCCCACACAGGTGGTTGCCAATTTTCACCATGAAGGACAATGGGAGAAAGGAAAAAATATTATTTTAGATCCCTTTATGTAGAGTGGGGTGCTCAAAAAATCTTGATAGAGGGTTTACATGAAGTCCCCTTTCATGGGGTGTTTTTGTAAAAACTCCCCCTTAGAAGAAAACACCCTTCTGTGGGGTATTCACATGAGGGGATAGGAGGGAGGGGAAGTGTTTGAGAAAACACCCTTTTACCAAAATAATTTAAAATTCTAGTTATAAGGTTCATTTTCACAATTATACTTTGGTGAACTTGTGGATTCTAGGCCTTAGATAAAATCTTGTGGTGTTTAGCACTTGCATCAAAATTACATCACTAGTTTCTATCTCATTTGATCATCCCAGATACAAGGCACAAAATATTCTTTTGTTCTTAATTATTTTATTGTAAATGATTTATTTCTTAATATGTCTAAGTAAATTATATTCTTTCTATAGTTTTTAAAATATTTTTCAATACTTCTTAGTTAGTTATGTCTTTAGTAGTTTTTTTTCTATATTTTTATTGATAATTTTACATATAAACAATTATGAAATGTTAAGATACTATATTTAGAAACTTTTATAGAAGCCTAGATAGAGAAATCAATCAAGAAATCTATATTTATAAAATTTATATAGAAGACACTAGTTAGAAAAATAAAACTATAAACCCTTAAATAAAAAACACTTAAGAATGTTTTTAAAATATTTTTATTTTTAGCTATATATATTTATATACATATATACATGTGTGTGTGTGTGTGGGTTGTTGAGATAATGGGTGTTGCACACATTGCATAATATTGTTATTTTGTTATTTTATTATTTTATTTTTATTATGTAATGTTGTACCTAGATGGACGTGCAACATGTAAAGATTCCCATGAAATATTCTTGATGAGTTGTATTGTAACATTGTGAAAATATTTCATGTAATTATTTAATATTGGGAGAAAAGAATTAAATGCCCAATATTAAATGTGGGGTTAGTGGGTTAGGTAGCACATGGTTTTAGCACATGGATTATGTAATACCACTTAGTGGTTTTGTGGGACTTGCTACTATATAAGCAGCCACAAGGGTAGTTGGTGTAGAGAGAAAAAGAGTGAAAAAAGGCAAGAGTTGAGCAGGACAAGGCTTGACAGGTTAGCCAAGGGAGCATTTGTGAAGGTTGAAAGCATGGCATGGGATGTGTGGATTCATGCTTGTTCACATAGTTTGCTCAGTTGTGGCTATGGCCATGAAGGCTTCCATGGTTGTATGAAAATGGTATTTTTGCTGAATAATACATGATGATGGATGCTTTTGGAGGCTGGGTTTTTTCCCTCAATGAGGGTTTCCCAGGGTATATCTTGTGTCACAATTTTATGGGTATGTTGTCTATTCTCTTGCATGTGGATTTTAATTCCGTGTTTATTTTAGATCTATTATGGGTTATGTGAAAATGGTTATATTCTTTATTGCCAAGTTTCCTTACAAGTGGTATCAGATCTATGGTTTTATTATTGTAACCCTAGATTGAATCCATGAGAATGCATGAGAGGATAAAAGAAAAGGGCAAGATATATGAATGATTTATTGCAGATCTGAGGCTTTTGGGTTTGTTGTTATGATGGGATGTTAAAAGATTTGGGCATGTGAAATTGTTGGACAAAAAGGTTTTTTTCGGATGTTTCATTTAAATGAAGGTTTTGGGGGGTAGCTTGCAGAAATGACCTCCTGGGTAAAAATAAACCTCACCATTGGATCCGGGTCGACATTTCCATAAATTTTGATATATAATATGCCCTAGTTTGGTCATGTTCAAAGGAAATGAAAGAGTTTTTTAGTTTCAGCCCATGATGGCCGTCAAATTTAATCCCATCGGAATTTTCGTCACAGAAAAAATTAAAAATGAAAAATCATACTGAAAATGGGAAAAAGACTATTTTAGTAAAACGCCCATAACTTTCTCTCAAAATATTGGATTTTAGAGTTCTTACAGGCGTTGGAAAGCTAATTTAGAGCACTACAACATGGTGTAGGTTTAGTTGTATGATTTTGAAATTTTGTTAGGTTTTCAGAGCCCTAAATTTAGATGTTTATTTTGAGCACGGATTAGGGCATAACTTCGGCATACGGAGTCGGATTTTGGACTTTGAGTAGTCAATGGAAAGCTCTTCGAGAGCTCTACACATTGATTCAGCTTTGGTGTAGGTTTGGCATGATTTATTTGTTAATATATTGATCTGAACAGTTTATAGGTATATTTTGACTATGGTAACATGGTGAGTTTATGGCATTGGAGATTTAAGTTTTGATGTCATTGTATACTCAGTTCATATTTCAGATTGGTCTCATGATGATATGGTTATCAGTGTTTGGTTTGGATATGCATGATGACTTGTTGGGTCTACAAGTTGTGCAGTGTTGTAAGCGGTCTATACTTACAGGTTGCATTTATAGCTTGGTTATGGGTTGTCTTTGCCCATTGATTTTTCATTATTGATGCATATTCAGATTGGTGGCTTGGATTTGGGTTGTCTATGCCCTAAGTCACATGATTTACTATTTTCTTCATGTAGAAGGGATGAGATGTTGTTACCAGGTACAGTCATGGTGGAGGATTGTGGTTGACTATTTTATGCTGACAGGTTGGACATATTGAGAGCCAGATGCTTAGTTCATGGATTTGATCATGGTGTCATGGATTTTGGCATGACATGATTGGTTATATAGGTATATCCTTGATGTTCATTAGCTTGGATTTCTGATATAGTTATGGTGGTATATCTTCTTGGTTGAGGATCATGGTTGTTTGGATTTTTTTGAGGAGCTCATGATGTGAACTTTGAGTTCTTTCATAGTTTGATGCCTTGATTGATTCTCATGGTTAGAGGATGGGTTTTTCATCATGATGTCATGGATAGCTTGGATACACGGTTTAGTGGGAGCTTGTGACAGTGATGGGGTGACAGTGCAGGATTAGTTCTTGGTTTGGTTTATATCTTCTTGGTTTGGAGAGGATGCATTTTATGATGCCATAGTTGACTTGGTACCATGGTTGAGTGGGAGTTTTTTGGCATTGATATATTTATTGAGTATTTGCAGATGTTGGAGGTTTGTCTTAGATCCTGTTGCTGCAGAAGCATCTTTGACATTTGCATGGTGCACTTGTTATCTTCATAGTGTTTGAAGATGGTTAGATCTTGAGGACTCATGGAGTTCTTGGTTTTCTTCATGGTGTATGGAGATGGTTGCATCTTGAGGACTCACAGGGTTGTTGGAAAAGGTGTGGTTTATGATTTTATTTGGCATGTTATCCTTGGTATGAGGATGGTTTCATTATTATGTCATGGTATACTCTTGATACGCGTTTAGATCTGTGACATATTATGGTGTGTTCATATGGAGCATGTTATCTCTTTAGTTGAGATGGTAAGATCATGTTGTCATGTTTATGTTCCTGAGGCCATGGTTGGAACTTTGACATTGATCTTGGTTTAGTTTCTTGGTATTGAGTACACTGATCATAAGCTGGATACTTCATGATATTGCTATGTTGCATTTGGAGTTGCCATGGATTGATTGGTTATAGGTGCTCATGGATACCTAGAGACAGTGGTGATGCTGATTTCTCTTAGATTAAAGAAGTATTTGTTGGGATGGTTGATGGTTTCAGTAGGAAGTCCGAGGGGCAGTCACCTGATATGGACTTGAGAGGAGATTGTTCTTAGATGAGTCTTGGCTGGAGACTTGGGTATCTTGATGAGCATTCTCATTCCCCACTCTTGGTCTACTCGGCGGTTTGCTACTTGAGAGGTATAGCCCATTATTTCTCTCAATTGCATTATATTTATACTTGTCTTTTATGGAAATGGATCTTGAGCTATGGTACATGAGTTAGTTCTGGAGGGTTCATTTGAGAGATGGTTTAGCATTGGTTATCTCCATGTGCATATGTTGTTATGCTGGTTGAATTTGGGAGATGATTTTATATTTGGCATATTCCTTGGATTAGGAATGGTTATTCCTTGATTTAGGAATGATTTTATTGAGTTTGTTCTTCTTGTGAGAGGCTTACATCCATGATGAGTTATATGGTATGGTTTGGGTGTTGTTGAGGCTTCTTGTTGAGGTTTTATGGAGGAGATCTAACTTGCACAGTTTACATCTAGAGGTGTGTGTAGAAGGACATGATAGAGGTTATGATTTGCATGGTTGCTCTAGTCTTGGTTATCTTCTTGGATGTTCAGTTTTTCCTACATTGGATTTGAGATTGGTTGAAGATTTTGATCACTGGTTTGTGCTCATGTATGTCATGTGAGAGATGACATGGTTATTCTTTTATCTCTTTCCTCTGTTGGTTGTGGAGAATTTGGGAGACTATTGGAGACTTTTTATGAGAGTTGTTCTTGCAAGATATCAGTTTATGTATTGTGGATGTCCTTGATACTACATGGATTCACTTCTTTGAGATGTGTTGAGTGGATTGGTTATAGATTTGACATTATCCTTTGCAGTGGGAGATTCTTGGTATATATGTGGCAGGTATTGCTCTTGAGGCTTGTGATTGCAGGTTACAGATTGGATATGTCGGTGATATGAGATTCACTTGTTATACCTTTTTTGGAGGTATGGATAGTTGGATGGGTTTGGCACTTTGTTGTACGTGTTATTTCAGCTATGGATATTTTGACAACTACGGATACATGTGATTACCTTTGGATCAAGTTTTTTGTGCTTGGAGTTTCAGTTGGTACAGGATTTTATGATCTTCTAATGTGGCAAGTTGGGTTGCTTTCTCTTTGGATGGCTTCTATGTATGTCCAGTGGGAGTGACATAATAGGAGGTGGCATCATTCATGTTTGAGATGTTGGATACTTTGATTTTGTTGTGGGTACTAGGATGGAGCACTTGGTATATTTTGATCCATGATGGTGGATGTGCTGGGAGGGATTGTTCCCTTGTTCATTTTGTGTGGCTATGGATTGACCCTATGCAATGTATACAACAAGTGGGAGATTGTTGAGATAATGGGTGTTGCACACATTCCATAATATTGTTATTTTATTATTTTATTTTTATTATGTAATGTTGTACCTAGATGGACGTGCAACATGTAAAGATTCCCATGGAATATTCTTGATGAGTTGTATTGTAACATTGTGAAAATATTTCATGTAATTATTTAATATTGGGAGAAAAGAATTAAATGCCCAATATTAAATGTGGGGTTAGTGAGTTAGGTAGTACATGGTTTTAGCACATGGATTATGTAATACCACTTAGTGGTTTTGTGGGACTTGCTACTATATAAGCAGCCACAAGGGTAGTTGGTGTAGAGAGAAAAAGAGTGAAAAAAGGCAAGAGTTGAGTGGGACAAGGCTTGACAGGTTAGCCAAGGGAGCATTCGTGAAGGTTGAAAGCATGGCATGGGATGTGTGGATTCATGCTTGTTCACATAGTTTGCTCGGTTGTGGCTATGTCCATGAAAGCTTCCATGGTTGTATGAAAATGGTATTTTTGCTGAATAATACATGATGATGGATGCTTTTGGAGGTTGGGTTTTTTCCCTCAATGAGGGTTTCCCAGGGTATATCTTGTGTCACAATTTTATGGGTATGTTGTCTATTCTCTTGCATGTGGATTTTAATTCCATGTTTATTTTAGATCTATTATGGGTTATGTGGAAACGGTTATATTCTTTATTGCCAAGTTTCCTTACATGTGTGTGTGTGGGTGTGTGTCCATGCACCTATGTTCATGTGTGTTCATGTTTGTGTATGAAAATTTTTCTTAAAGCATGAATGCTAATGATATTCCTATGTGGGCATATTGTAGAAACATGATTAGATCATTATCATAATGATATGTTATATTCATGATTATGTTTGTCATTGGTGTCAACATAGTAGTTTTTTGTGGTATCTGATAGAAGAATAATGGAAAGATCAAGTTGGTATGGGTAGATCATTGAGCACTTTTAGTAGCAAGATTAAAGGGATATTATACTATGTGTTTAGTATACATAGCTAACCTTCAAAGAATAAGATATTATGTCTAGAAGAAGTTATGAAAGTTTTGATGAAGATAGTTTTGAGATAGATTTTACAGAGACATGTTCTAGTAAACTTGTTATATTTATTAGTAGAGATTTATTATTCTAAGAAGCCAAAGTTACATATGTGAAGAAGACATGTTGATGATGACATGGTTAAGCTCACTCATCATAATGTTATGTGTATGGAAAGTTATTCAAGTTGCAAGAAGGACGATTAATGTCATCACTAAATGTAACATGTTCTTAGTGTGGTCCTATAATAATTAATTGAGAATGTGTAATAGTCAACTAAGGGAATTATTTTATGGACTTGGTATAAAGGAAGGACATTTTCCTTTATCAATTATGTATGGATGAAAATTATTATAAGCAACAAAAAGAGTAGAATATGAAAATAAGTAGAGCAGAGATAAAGTGAAGGAAATTTCATTGCTGAGATTTTATTGTGTGATCCAAAGTTGGTTACTTGGAACTAAGGTTCATGACCTGGTCTATAAGGTCTGATAGTGGTTGGTTTAGTTGACAGGATAGAGGAAAGAAGTTATAGTATAGCAGGCATAATTATTCTACAAGGAATAGTTGAAAGACCAATTGGATAGTGAGTTAAGTGGTCTTGCCCTAGAATCTATTTGGATAATGGGTCCTTCTATCTTCTACAACTCTTAATAGGGTTGGAATCTACTAGAAAGGATTCAAAGTCTCCTAATAGGGAATCTTATGTACTAAATGTTGTAATAGACTCCTAATATGGTCATCCTCTAACAAGGAATATTTGTATTGGTACATCATCTTATGGGCATCATCTTATCAGAGCATCAGGTCCTTGAAGATAAAGTTTAACAACTTTAGGAGATCCATGGAAAGCATGTTCAAGAAAGATATTCTAAAGTTTGATGGAACAAATTATGATAGCTAGAAGGAAGAGATGAAGACACATATGCTATGTATGGGTCTAAGATATTGGATCGAAAAAAAAATCAAAGAAAATAATTGCTGAAAAAGATTTGGAAACTTGTACCAAGGAAGAAAAAGATCTTTTTATGTGTGGCATGAGAGCTAGAAAAGCACCATTGGTTGTACTTCCTAAAATTGAATACAATAAGCTAAAGTGACTTGTTACTTCACATTTGATTTGGAAAGCATTGGAAACTAGTTTTGAAGATGATGAACATTCTAAGAAATTAAAGCTACAAAATTGGATTTGTGCATTTTAAGATGCTAAAATGATGGAAGATGAATCTATAAGATCATATGTAGGAAGAATATAAGAAGTCACTATAGGTATTAAATCTAAAGGAGGAACCAAAGAAGATGATGGATTTATATGGAAGATATTGGAGACTTTAACATCACCATTTAATTTAGTTGTTGAAATGATATAATTGTTGATATCTTGTACCAAAGATTTCACAAATGAGACATTTCTTGGAAGACTTGAAGTAGTTAAGAATGAGCTTAGATAGTTTGGAAAATTGACCAAAAAAGAACTAGCTTTCAATGCCTTGAATATTTGACCTAGTTTATCAAGGAGCACAAGTGTTAGAAGAGACTTTTCCAACAAAAGAAGATCTGATGAGGATAGAAATATTGAAGAAGGAGTGGCCCTTTTGGTAAGAAAATATTTAAATGTTGGACTTGTAATGAGTTAAGTAAATATGCATCTAAGTTTCCGGAAAGAGAGAAAGAATATATAGGAAATTTAAAACCTAGAAGACATAGAGAGTGTTTGTATGCAAATGAAGAAGATGAATCTAATGTATAAGTAGTGAGTGGTAGTGATGATGAAATAGGATTTGTAGCAATCAAAGAAGAAAGTAGAGAGAAAGTAGGTATGGTATCACAAGTTAATAAATAAATATAATTGGATAGTTGATAGTGGTTGTTTACATCATATGAATGGCCATATGAACAAGTTTGTTGACTTCAAAAGTTAGGATAGAGGCATTGTCAAAGTTGGAAACAATGCAACATGTCGATGTTAAAGGTATTGGATCTATAACTCTTGATGGTAAAAATAGCACGAGGATGTATATTTTGTTGATGGTTTGAAGCACAATCTTTTGAGAATTGGACAACTAGTGGATAAAAGTTATCAATTGCAATTCATAGAAAAGATATGCATGATCAAAGGAAAAGATGGAAAGGTAATTGGAATAGGAACTAGATCTAGAGGTAATGTATTTCAGTTGAATCCTACTAAAATGACATGTTTGGTTGCAAAGGTAGATAACAATTGGTTATGGTATAAGAGATTTTGTCATATAAACTTTTACAACATTGTGAAGACTAGTAGTATGTTTGCAATTAGAGATTTTCCTAAGATTGTAAAACCTTCTAACATAATTCACAAGGAGTTTGTTTTGGGAAAGCATAATAGAACTTATTTTCCCTACAAGAAATTTACTACTATAGAAACATTGGAGATTATACACATAGATCTTAGTGGTCCTATGAAGACTAAAGGATTCTATGGTAAAAGGTATTTCATAATTTTAGTTCATAACTTTTCTAGAATGATGTGGGTTGCATTTCTTAAAGTAAAATTTGAAGCATTTGATAAGTTCAAGATATCCAAGAATAGATTTGAGAATGAATCAGGCATGAATATTAAATGTTTAAGATTATGATAGAGGAGGAGAGTTTACTTCAAATGAGTTTCACATCTTTTTTGAAGATAATGGAATCAAAAGATAGTTATTAGCTCTCAGAACCCTTGAATATAATGGTATAGTAGAGAAAAGAAATAGGTTAGTAATAGAAACAACAAGAGCTATGCTAGTTGAGAATGATGTATCCAAGATGTTTTTGAGAGAAGCTATGAATACATCAATCTACACTATGAATAGAGTACAGGTTGGGAAAGACATAGACAAGACCCTTTATGAACTATGGTTTGGTCACTCACCTATAGTTAAGTATTTTAAATTTTTTGGCAATACGTGTTATATCAAGAAAGATGATGATATTGGTAAGTTTGATGCTAGAAGTGATGAAGGTATGTTTCTTGGTTATTCACTAAAAAGAAAGTCTTATAGATGTTATAATCAAAGAACTAAGACTATTATGGAAAATGCAAATGGGAGAGTTGATGAGAAATTCAGGATACAAGAAAGAATATTTGATTAAAATTCAAATGATGTTGTTACTAAACCAAGGAATGATGAAGTATTCCTTGACACTAACAATGATTTGTAGAATGAAAGAGAGCCAAGGGAGGAACGAAGATTAGAACCTTCAACAAAGCCAAGAGTTGAGATAGAAACTTCTATTTTGGGTAAGAATAAGACAGAGAATAAAACACCTAATTAGATTATTAGAAGTAGAGATAAAGGTGTGATGACAAGAATTAGAGTCAATGAAAAGTATGTTTGATATCTCAAGTTGAACATAAGAATGCAAATGAAGCATGTAAAGCTAACTATTAGAAGCAAGCTATGAAAGAAGAATTGGATTAAATATTAAAGAATGAGATATGGGAATTGGTCCCCAGACCAATAGACAAGAATGTGATAGGAACTAAATGGGTATTTAGGAACAAGATGAATGAACAAGGCAAAGTTGTAAGAAGCAAAGCAAGATTGGTATGTAAAGGTTACTCATAGAAAGTTTGGAATAGACTATGATGAGACCTATGCTCCTATGGAAAGAATAAAAGTAGTAAGATTATTCTTAGCATATGCAACATATAAGAAATTTAAAGTATCTTAGATGAATGTTAAGTCAACATTTCTGAATGGAGAATTTGAAGAAGAGGTATACATTGAACAACCTAAAAGTTTTCCTTTAATATGTGACAAGGAAATAGTATGTAGATTGAAGAAAGCATTGTATGGCTTGAAGCAAGCACCCAACACTTTCTATCAAGGTTGGACAAGCATTTGACAAAGCTTGGATATAGCAAAGGTATGGCAGATAGTAATCTGTATTGGAAAGAAATTGATGATAGATTAACAATTTTGGTAATATTTGTTGATTATATCATAGTTAGAGGAAATAATGATAAAAGTGACAAGTCTATAGAAGAAATGCAGAAGGAATTTGAAATGAGTATGATAGGAGGAATAAAATATTTTCCAAGATTATAGATTGCATGGGATAAAGAAAGAATCTTTATTTCTCAAACTAAGTACTTGAAGGATTTACTAAAAACATTTGGTTTGGAAACATGTAAACCTATTGGAACACCTATGGTAACTGGACACAAGTTGTCTACAAAGGACAAGACACCTACTATTTAGAAGAAGAAGTACAAATCTATGATTAGAAGTTTGCAATATCTAACTCACACAAGGATGGATATAGCAGATGCAATTGGAATTGTTGCAAGATTCCAAGACGATCCTTAGATACCTAAAAGGAACACTAGAGTTTGGATTATGGTATGATAAGTCTAATGATTTCACTCTATGTGCTTATACTGATGTTTCTTGGGTAGGAAGTATGGATGAGAGAAAGAGCACTAGTGGTGGAGCCTTCTTTCTTGGAGGAAGATTAGTTTCTTGGCTAAGAAAAAAGGTAGGATTGTACCTCACAAAGTACAATAGAAGAAGAATATTTTGCACTAGTAAAAAATTGTAATCAAGTTGTTTGGATGAAGCAAATGTTGAAGGATATATAGATAGGATTAACTGAGCCTATTGTTATAGATTGTGACAATACAATAATAGTAAATATGTTTAGGAATCCAGTGTTGTATTCTAAGACCAAGCATGTTTCAATCAAGTATCACATGTTGAGAGAGAAAGTTCTAAAAAAGGAAATTATATTGGAGTATATGAGAACTAAAGAGTAGATTGTAGATATTTTCACTAAGCCTCTTCCCAAAGAGATTTTTGAGTATTTTTGAGGTATGCTAGAGGTTATACCCCTTGCTACATCAGAGTAGAAGATGCAAAAATAAATTAGTCCAGTGTAACAAAGCACTATTATTTGTCTTGAATGAATGTTGATGCTTCCTATATGGGGGAGTATCTACAAAGGACAGTCATCAAGACACTTGTTCAATGTTGTTTTTGAATAGTTTCTTTAAACACTTGAGCTTGTGAGAATCAATTATTATAGAGTTTTATGGTTGTTAAAACCTCTGACATTGATGTCAATGGGGGAGAAATTCAACATGAAAAACAAGAAAGAAAAACTACAATATGTTCAGGAGATGTTTAGTAGTTTAGAAGAAAATAGTTTGGGAGAATGATTGATGAAGAGGATTTGAAAAGTAAGGTTAACAATCTTTTGTAGTTGATATCCTTGGAACTAGATATTTTTCATCTATGTTATCATCAATTCCAAAGGGGGAGATTGTTGGAAGCATGAATAATGATGATATTCCTATTGGGGAGTATTGGAGAAACATGATTAGATCATTATCATGATGATATGTTATATATTCATGATTGTTTTTGTCATTGATGTCAACATAGAAATTTTCTGTGGTATCTAATAGAAGAATAGTGGAAAGATCAAGTTCGCATAGATATGTCATTGAGTACTTTTAGTAGAAAGGTTAAAGGTAGATTATACTATGTGTCTAGTAAACACAGCTAATCTCAGAAGCATAATATATTAAGTCTGGAATAAGTTATGCAAGTTTCGAAGAAGAAAGTTTAGAAATAGAGTTTATAGAGACATGTTTTGGTAAACTTGTTATATCTCTTAGTAGAATTATTATTTTGAGAAGCCAAAGTTACAAATGTGAAGAAGATATGTTAGTGATGATGTGGTTAAGCTCTCTCATTATAATGTTACATGTGCATAAAGTTATTCAAGTTGCAAGACAAAAGATTAATGTTATCACTAAGTGTAACATTTTCTTAATGTGGTCCTATAATAATTAATTGAGAAGGTGTAACAACCAACTTAGGGAATTTTTTTATGGACTTTTTATAAATGAAGGACATTTTCCTTTATAAAATATGTATGGATGTCAATGATTACAAGTAACACAAAGATTAGAATGCAAAGATAAGAAGAGCAGAGTGGAAGTGAAGGAAAATTCATTGTTGAGGTTTTATTGTGTGATTCAAAGTTGGTTACTTGGATCCAAGGTATGTGACCTAGTCTAGAAGGTCTGATAGTGATTGGTCTAGTTGACAAGAGAGAGGAAAGAAGTTACAATACAATAAACATAATTATTTTGCAAGGAATAGTTGATAGATTAGTTAGATAGTGAGTTCACTAGTCTTGCCCAAGAAGTTGTTTGGACAATGGGTTTTTCTATCTTCTACAACTCTAAAAGGGTTGGCACAACTCCTAATAGGGTTGGAATCTCCTAACATGGATTCAAAGTCTCCTAATAGGGAATCTCATCTACTAAATGCTATAATAGAATCCTAACATGGTCCATCCTCTAGCAAAGAATATTTATATTAGTAAATCATCTTATGGACATCATTCCATCTAGGGTTTACCTTCTAATCAAGGGTTTCCCTAGTTAACATATCTAGTCTAATTGTCTATGTGTATCTTTTTATGGTTGTTGTTTACTTTGGTTAAATGGATAAGATTGTTTAAGGATAATAAATTTTGTAATTATCAGATAACTAATTTACCCCCTCTCGTCTCAATTATCTTGGTGGACTATTGTTTATAAAAAAAATTAGTTTATAAAGGTGTAGAAAATTTATAATGTTCTAGAGATGTTCAAGCCTCTAGTGAGAATCTCACAATGGAAACAACACAGTTAGAATATATTAAAAAAACAATTCATTATTCACAAAATTATCAAATTTTCATAAATTATAACATGATACCATGCCTTCCCAATTACAGTCATACACAAGGGTTCAAACTAATATTGAGCATAATTCTTTCACTACAAGCTATTAGCCCTTATGTTTCCCCTAGTATGATCTTCACCCTCTCAATCCTACCATAGCTACTAGGTAAACTTATAAAAAATTCATCTTAATAAAGCATTCAAATAATATATCTCCTAAGAGAAACATATCAAGGTTATGAACTAAACATTACAAAAATAAATGTAAACCTCAAAACTTCAAAAAATCTATCAGTCACCATGTCAGCCACACAAAGATCCACCTCATGAATCTAACAAAAACACACAAATGATCAAAATAAATGACTACAAGCATCATTAATAAAATTAATTAAATCATCACCAATAGAGAAAAGATAACAAAAAGATCCTCAAGATATTGATAAGAAATATTAGCCACTATTTAGAACTCTAGACCACTAATAGGTAACATTGGCTATGAGGATAAGGTCTTCATCTATTAGAACTAGTTCACAATTATCCAGTACAACAAACTAGTAAGGCAATCAATGAATAAACTAGTCAACCAAATCAAATTAGAAACAAGAATGATTCAAGATATATAGAATTTATGAATTTTTCAATTAAGCCCCAAGATAACAACTCATCACTCAATCATAAGCTTGATCCATAATCAAATCTCTAAAATCTTATCGACTAGAACACTAGATGAATAATATCTAGCAAAATGATGCAAGATCTCAATTTTTTTAAGGATTATCTTGCCTTAGATACCTTAGGTGACAAGAAAATATTCTTAGGAACATGAACATATAAAGTAATTCATGATGTATAAAACCCATACTTATTCTTGATCAAAATATTCACAACAAAACCATCCATCCTCTATTTACCTCTTCTTGTCAATAATTTGTTAAAAACCTTTTCTCTCTCAATCATTGTATGTGCCTTAATGACATTTCACCTCTCAAAAACTTTAGGCTATCCAAAGATGTATAAAGTTTGACTCTTCTAATCATCAACTATCTAATTAGCTCTCAAAACAACTTTCTTACCAATATTCAAATTTCTTGTACCTATCTTAACTCACTATAAAGAAATTAAGAAAATGTTTTTCCTAGATTTATTGATCAAAAAATTAATTTGTGTTGGAAATTTGGATAAGAAGTGAATATGAAAATGTATTGAGGTTATTATTTATGGAAATATATCATTTACATGAAGTCAATATATTGTGGAGATACAATTTTGCTTTGAAGGTTCAAACAAATTTGTACTTTTAAAGATGAACAATTAGTACATTATTTTGGTTTGTGAAGTTCATAGACAATGAATTATAACATGCACACTTGACAGAAGAAAGAGCAAAGAAAGGTGATCCTACATCTCAGAAAGAAAGTCATTATGAGTAGTATAAATGAAGTTATTAATGTTTTATCAATTATAGTTTTGTACATGAACAACATAGAAGAGGAAAAAGAATGACTAATTGTGTTATAGAATTTTTTTTTAAACCAAAATAATTACTTGATTAATTAGCAATGACATCCTAGATGTTAACCCTAACTTAGAAGATGTCATTTTGGTATTTTGAGACACATGTGAACACATGGAGGCTGACAAGACAACATATCTTCATATAAAGGAAAAAAAAATGGATGAAAAGTTGTGTGATGTCTTTCAACATTGATATGTACTTATTTTGTGATGAAAACTTTATGATAGAGTAGATAGAGGATAGTATATAAAAAGTTGTGAACAAAGAGCATCAAAGGACAAATTAAATATTATATATATCAACATTTTCAAAAAGGATTTTGTATCTATAGATTTTGTGTACATTATATATCATCATAATTTCATGTTTGGGTAGTGGGCTCATCTTTCATATTAATTTTTTTTTTTTATACCAAATTCTAATAGGGTTGAGAGTTTTGAAAAGACCTAGTCCTCTAAAAAGGATAGAGACAATATACATATGTAATAGACTCATAACAAGATTAATATCTTTCACAAGATACTTTTGATTAGTGGATAATTTTGTGGGTACCATCCCCACTAGGGTTTTCCCCTAGCTACCATTTCTCTAGTTAACAAAATATCATGGTATGACTTACATTATCTTAGCGCTATGTTTGCTCTTTAGTTTAATCACATGTGCATGTTTTAAGGTTGTAAAAGATATCCATATTTATGAAATAAATTGTGAAATAATGATCCACCTCCCCCCTCTCAGTATTTACTATTTCTAGCAATTTGTATTAGAAAAAAATTACTCAAAGAAGGTTGGACAACTTGAGTAAGCTCACCTACAAAAGGATCTAGAGAAATCTCTTAAGGAACTTGATGTGATCATTGAACAAAGAGAGGGTTTGAAAAAAAAGTACAAAGAGGAAAAAAATCACATTTAGAAATTGAAAAAGGAGATCAAATCTATCAATTCCCAAAAGAATGAGTCAAATGATTAGATCAAAGATAGTGATGTAGTTTCTACACTAAAGAATAAAATGAGATCCTAAAGCATGAACTTGAGATTACAAATCTTAAGATGAATTTTATGGAAGATGAGAAGAAAAGTCAATTAGATTTGAGATCTAAGAATGCAGATATGAAATCCAAACTTACCAAGGTGAAATTTTAATTTGAGACTACAAATATGGAATACATAGAACTTGAGAAGTATAACACTATTGTGAAAGGAAAAATTATAAAAGCAAAGAAACATATTGTAAATTTGTATTCTAGAACTAAAAAATTGATGAGTAAATAATGGTGCAAAGACCTATTTATGATAACATTGGTATTGATTACTATGAAGGAGAATCTTCCAAGAGATTTAAAGTTATTGAGGAACCATATCTTGTGATTGAACAACATAAACTTCACGAAGATCTTAACATGGAAGAAATTAATCCATCTAAAGCAATACCTAAATAATGTGAACCACCTAAATAAAAAGATGCTTTTCATGAAATGAAATTGGTCACATGAGGAAGTATTGTACAAGTGAATATACTAACCCTATTTCTCATTATTATTATTATTTTATACTTATGGACATAGAGCTAGTGAATATAGGAGACTTTGATTTAATTATATGTATCAAGGTACTAACTCTGTAACTAGTAGACCTTTTGGTGAAAATAATATTATAAGAAATGGATTCATATGTTATAAATATAAGAAATTTAGACATATCGCTAGAGATTCTAGATTACACATCAATTAGTAAGGACCTAGATATAGAAACAATGTAATAGCATGTAATATTTTTAACAAAATGGGACATACAATAAGGTCTTGTAGGATGAACAACATGGGAAAGCAAAACAAAAACATGACCATAGAATGTAAGGCTACCTAACTTTACATGGAATGTAAACAATGTTAGAAGGCATGAAAATATCATGATAGACATAAAAAGAAAGTGAAAGAATGGGTAGAGAAATTCAATGAAACACTTTTTAAAGATAAGACACCATAAAGAACACAAATTGGGTAGAAAAAAAGACAAGTGACACACCTAAATTTTTTTTTAAAAAAAGTCAGCAATAGATTTAGACAAACCCTTATCAATTTAAGTACTTTATTCATAAAAAGATAAAGAGAAATAAGATCAACAAATCATTTAGCCCTTGAAAAGTTGACTTAATACTTGTAGAGTCAGGACAAGGTTTATAAGGATAAAAAGAAGATATATTTCAAAATGTGCATTTTTGAGTTCATAGGAGAGTGCGTGAACAAAATTTAGTTCTCTAGTTAAAGGAAACAACTTTTTCATCCATAACTACTTGTTCAATTAATGGAAAATTGAATTGGACTATGTATAATGGTTGGAATAAATGGAAATGATACCATTTTATCACACAAAGAATTAAAAAATCCTTAGAATAAAATTTGAGAGAATATAATTTGAAGTGCCTTGAAGTTTATTATAATTGAATTTTAGCATGCCCTATTTTCATGATTTTAAAAGTATTTATTTCTTGCACATTCATATTTTCAAGTAAACGAAAGGCTTTAAGTTTAAAAGAATGGGTACACCCACTATATGTGATGTTAATGAAAGACCTAGGTACAAATTTAAGAAACCCCTATATTTTACTTGAGGATGATCCATCTATATCATTTTCACAAGTTCCAAGTAGGGTTTTACAAGTAGAAGGCACTTGAGAATACATATGTTGTAAATTGGAGCCAATTGGTGATAATAAAATTCTTAAGGACATGAACCTAATTTATAATAATGCTTTTACCTTTAAAAAAGGGTTTGATAACTTATAAAAACTTAACATCACCAAACATATGTTCTTTGATGAATTTGACCAACATGAGTGGACAAGAATCATGCTTTTCCATATTCATGAAGATATATTCTGGGTAGGTGATGTTCGAGTGATGATTGAAAATAAATTAATTCATAAACTTACTAGTTTAAGAAATGAATAAATAAAACCAATCAATGAGAAGAATATCAATAAGTTAGTTGAGACATACACTATATCAATATATAATGATAGAAATATGACATTGGATAGGATACAAAATGATGATGTGAGACTAATCAGCAAGGTAATCGGTTAGAAGATAAACTATAGTTCTAGAGTAAAATTTTTACCTACTAGATTCATCCATGTAGCCTATATGATGACTATAGAAAAATAAAAGGTTAACATGTGTGAGATTCTTAGAGAGTAGTTGGATGATAACGTAGACATCATTAAGAAAACAATGAATGCAACATTCATATTTGAATCATTGTTGACACGCTTATTTTTTCAAGTGATAAGGAAATTCTTAGGTATGCTTGGTTATAAATGTGAATAAAAAAAGAGTAAAATTTATTTAATCACTAATTACTATGGAAAATAACCCATTGATAGAATTACTGAAGATATTTCTAAGACGATGAAGGATTTTTAGTCTAAAATGAAGCATAACTTTAGAATTCCACTTGCTATTGTGGAAAAGTATAAAGATGAATTATGCTTCATGGTTAAAACTAATGTAACATGTATATCAGTAGTTGAGACAAGTGTAAAATTCATTGAACCTATGGGCTATGTGATGAGTGAGGAGATAATAGAAGGGTATGCAAAGATAATCCTTGAGCTAGAAAGGGACAAAGAGTTCACTAGATGGGGCACCTATGAGGAAAAGTTACGAGAAGTACAAGGTCCTATTTACACCAACAACCTAAAGAGGAAAGTTGAAAATAAATTTGATGAATTTCTAAATGAATCGGTCATGATTAGAGAAGAATTTAGAGATGAAATGAGTACAACAAAAGAGATGACAGCTAGTGGTCAATCAAAAATTTTGATTGACAAACCATTTGCAAAGGAAAGTGGATCTTCTATAGGGGTTATAGTTATAGTTCCATCAGTGTAATCATCTATTGTACCAAATGTAATAGTAACATTAACACCATATGTAGTTTTTCTATCACCACAAGACTAGCCTATGGAAGAGGAATATTTTAGTCTAGTGAAAGTTCAACCATCAACATCTAGAAGAACAAGAAGGTCAACAATATTAGTTGAGGTAAGAAAAAGAGCAAGTATAAACACTAAAACCTAAAATAAGGAAAGAATTAGCCACTAGACCTTGTAAAATTCATAAAACAATAGTTACTTATATGGGTAAAACAAAAAGGCACAAGAACATGAGTCTAAATTAGAAAAAGAGAAAATAGGAAAGAATAAATCAAAAGAAACTAGTGAAGAGACGAAGAAATGGAAACCAAAGATTTAGACCATGAAAAACTTGATTATAAATAAAGGAAATCTCTCAAATTTGAACAAATTTTACAATTTCTAGGATAATGAAAGGTAATAGTTATATATTGCCATAATTAGATATATGATATTGATCAAAAAAAAGTTCATAAATATTCATGGTCAAGTACCAAATGATTTGTATGAGAGACTAAGTAATATAAAAAGAGAGTTAAAGATAGGGATAAAGAAATAAGAGAGAATGATTAAAAACTCTATGAAGTTGAGAATGAAGAGTAGTTTGAAAGGATATTGAAGAGTATCAAGAAAAATTATTAAGAAACAAGACAAGAGCTCTTTTGACCATGGGAGGCAATTATGAAAAACTACATAAAGAAACCAAGGAATTAATTGTAAAAGTAATGATAGAAGGTAAAGAATCTATGACTTGAGAGACTTCAAAAGAGAAAATAATGTTGGATGTACTTTGGCCTAGTCCAAAGGAAACAATCCTAATAAAAGTGGGAGCAACAAGAATGAAAACTCCTACTAGTGTAAAAGTAAACACTAATGCAAAAATAAAAGATGTGTTAGAATTATTAGAATGATAGTGGGTGGGGGGGGGGTGTTTGAGTGAGTTATCCTTAGGTCTAGATGTACCAAATAAACTTTTACCAACTTCAAAAAACTTTAAAAACACATAAATCCACTCAGTCCATATCGCAATTCATCAGTAATCCAACTTATTCATATCAGCACTTAGCTCTTTGTTAAGTGTATGATGAATAATATAAATATATAAAATTAAATATCATGAAACTTGTAAAAAAATTTCACACAAGTATGAAACTAGGATTTAACATGGAAACCCAATTTGGTAAAAACCACCAAGGAACCAAAAGTCTAAATGGGGTAATTGGTCACAACCATTCATCTATGAGAATACTACTCCCTTATGCCAAAAGTGCAACAACTTTGGTCATTTTTTTGTGAATTGATTGAAGGGTGAGAAACTCAAGAACAAAGTCTCCTCACTAGGTGTGGAGGTGGTTGAAAGCTCAAAAATAGATAGAATGGTTGTAACATCCAAAACCCACAAAAATACAAAACCGGTAAGTTTGAATAAAACTTGTGTCAAGAATTTTTAGAATCTAAAAGGAACCCCTAGTAAAATTGATGAGAAATTCAAAACCCCTATGAAAGTGGAAGATGATAGGCAAGGTAAGGAGACCATAAGTGATCAACCTAACAAAATGGATGTTGATATACATGAGGAGGGGGAGATTATTGACATGTAGATCCTAGAACTACCTCATTTAGGTGGAGGACTTTTGAACAAAGAAATGGTGGCTAATGGAGTTGTTAACTATTTTAGCCCACCCCCTAACTTGTGGTTTGTCTCACCACTCACAAATGGAGCCATGGTGGTATCTCTACTAGGTATTGTTGAAGTTTTTTCCCCTACCTCTGAGGGCCTAAGCCTCAACATTCTTAATAATGATGTTGAATGGAATGTCCCAAAAAGAAAAACTAGGGGAGGAAATAAGGCTAATGTTGCATCAACCATGAGGGTTGGGATACCCCCAATCAAGAACATCCATCAAAAGGAAATAGAAAAGGATATAGCATAAAGGAAACAAAAAATCCTGAAGGAAACCCAAAACTATAAGAGATGAAGATCATACCCTAGAATGTAAGAGGGATAAATAGCCCCAAGAAGTAGTATGAAATCAAAAAAAACATCATTGAATTTAATACTTGTATGATTCTTTTACAAGAAGTGAAAATGATTACGTAGGTTTTTTTCTAGAGTAGCTAATTACATTTGGCCATGTGCTAAATTTTCTTATAGTGATTGTAATGGAGCTTCTAGTGGCATTGCTTCAATGTGGAATCCAGACAAGGTGGCATATGTGGTTATCTTTTTCAATATTGGTTTTTTTGTCACAACCTTCATCATCCAAATTAGTAGTTGGAATCTGTTTAATTGCTATGCCTCCAATACTCATAATTGTAGACTTGTTGTCTATGATGAGGATACTAGTGTGGCTGATTCCATGACACAAGGAAATATTTTATGCATGGGAAAATTTAACACCCTGCTCTACACTTTATAGAAAATGGGGGGCTTGGAGGACTTTTCAGATAGTATGCAAGACTTGCAAGATTTCTTGAGAAGAAACTTTTTGATAGATATTGATATTCAGGGCTCTGCCTTCACATGGTCTAACACAAGATTGGGGAAAATTTTGATTCAAATTAGGCTTGATAGGGCCTTCAACTCTTTTTGATGGAACATACTCCAACACACCTCCTTAAAGGTCAACCTAAGGACCTTATCAGATCACTTTATGTTGTTTCTCTCTTGGATATAAAGTCCAACTAGACAGGGGCCCTTTAGGTATGAGATCATGTGGCACTTGCATAAAGAGTTCATAGATTGTATTTCATGATTGCAAAAGGATCTGGTGGAATGTATGACCATGTTCTCTATTGTTAGAAAAATCAATAGAATCTACAAAGAGGTGAGAGAATGGATCAAATCCTCATTTGGGAACATTTCCAAAGAAAATAAGTCTACTAAAAAGAGGATGGAATTTCTCCAAAATCATGTTGCACAAGGAAATGCTCATGTTGAGAAATAACATGAGGAGAGGGAGTGTCAGGAAAAATGGAAGACCCTCCTAAATTAAGAGGATGTCTTCTAGAAATAGAGATATAGGGTTCAAAGGTTGGAGGAAGGTGATACAAACATGACCTTATTCTATAGATCGTCATCAAAAAGAAAAAAGAGAAACACCATTAACTTGTTGTTGGATGATAATGATCAAGAAATTACCAAAATGGAATAGATAGAAGGAAAAGCCAATTCCTATTTCTAGAAAATGTATAACCCCCTAGCTTCCTAGGTAAATAGTAACTTACAAAGTGATATCCTGATGTCATTTGAATAGGTGATCAATGACCAGATGAATGAGGACATGATAAGTAAGGTGAAGAAGGAGGAAGTCAAAAAGGCTATTTTTAGTATGAATCATTACAAAGCCCCTAGTCCTAATGGGTTTCTTCTAGATTTCTTCCAAGAATTCTAGGACATTTTCAAGTATGATGTGATCCATGTTGCCCATGACTTTATTAGAATGGGTAAATTGTTAAAGGAACTCAATTAGACTTTCATTTTTTTTATCCCAAAGATGGAGGACCCTAGAAGGATGGAAGATTTTAGACCCATTAGCCTTTGCAAGATAATTTATAAAGTTCTTGCTAAGGTCATGGTAAATTGTATTAAGCCCCTTCTTGATAAATTCATAGGCCCCTACCAGAATGGTTTTTATGCCAAGGAGGCATATTCTTGATGCAATAATAACCACTCATGAGGTAAGTCATTCTATGGAAAGTAGAAAGAACCTAGGTATGGACCTTAAATTGGATATTTCCAATACTTATGATAAGGTTAGGAGAGAATTTATTTTTTCTATTTTCACCAAGCTTAGTTTTAATGATAATGTTACTAGAATTATAAATAATCCAATAACTTTTGTTACATTTTTTATGCTTATTAATGGAGCTCCTAGAAAATTCTTCTCTTCTTCTCAAGGTCTATGCCAAGGTGACCTCCTATCTCCTTACCTATTCATCATTGTGGTGGAGGTTTTAACAAGAAATTTAGTTTCTTTAACTAACTCTAACATAATTAAGGGTATTTAACTTGCTTCCTGATGCCCCCCCACAAATTATCTAGTAGTTTGTGGATGATATTTTTAGAAGTAATAGTTCATGAATATAACTGAGAGGGAGGGGGGTGGTGGGTGAATTAGTTATATATCAAAGTTAAACAATTCTTACTTTTTCAACCAAAGTAAATAGCAATCATAAAGAAATATGCATACACACATACACTAGATATGTTGACTAGGGAAACCCTTGATTAGAGGGAAAACCCTCTGTGGAAATGATGCCCACAGAAAAATGTACTAATCTGAATATTCCTTGTTAGAGGATAGACTCTATTAGGAGTCTATTATAATTCTTAGTACAAAGAGTCCCTCTAAGGAGACCTTGAATCCCTATTAGGAGATTTGAACCCTATTAAGAGTTGAAGAAGGAAGCTAAACCTACTATCCAAATAGCTTCCAAATCAGATCAATGTACCCATTGTCCAATTGATCTTGGTACTAGTCCTTTCAAAATAATAGATGTTGAACAATCTCTTTTATTCTTCCTCTAACTAGTACATCAAAATTATTCACCTTAAGACTATGCAAATAGATGTGGAATTCATTAGTAACCTTTAAGGTCAATTACACACATTAGCAGATTACTCTGCTCTTCTACTTCACAATTCACAAGCCTTCTCTGTTTCATGATCATCAACCTTTCTTTTGGAAAACATCTTTCCTTTATACCATACTCAATTATTAATCATTTGAGTTAGCTCTCTATACTTAACATTCATTAGAGTTAGCTCCATATTTAATTAAATAAAATACACATTTAATTAATGTTGTTAGCTCATAGTTGATTCCAAACTTTCACACATGCAACTTCCATTCCTACACACTTGCTGACATCATTACTAGTTAGTGTACTTCCTCTAGTTAACTACACAACCCTTCATTCCAAGCACAATATGATATATTGATTATACAATGGGAACTATTTTCCCAATACTCTATTTTCCTATAGTTCTAAGTAAATCATCAATATCTTTCATACAATGTTGATTTAGGTTTTGTGCACTTGACCACATATCAAATACATGCTATAGTATATGCTATTAATTGCACATGGTCAGATGATGCCCTCAATACATGGATCTTAGTCTGCTGCTCTATCAGTCTTGCTATATTGTCATCAATGACAAAAAAATTCATAACACTATTCTGCAATGTTTTCTCATAGCATCAGCACTCATGCTAACAATCTCCCCCTTTGGTATTGATGGAAACATAGATGAAAAACATCTAGTTCCAAGAGTACCAATGAGTTTTCTTTATCAATCAAAGCTTGCTTCATGTAACACTACTCCCCCATATTGCAAGTTCTCTTGTTTTCTCATATCACTTTCTCTCCCACTGTCTCTCTCTTTCTAATTTTTTTCATGTCACTCTCTCTCTCTCTCCCATTGACATCAATGTCAAAGGTAGTACAAAAATTGAATACATAACAACCTATTAGCATGACCACAAGCTAGTTTATTGCTTTACAATCTTTGCATATAACTGAATAACACAAGTATCTAAAGATACTATTGTATACTAATTACCTATTACAAAGAGTCCTTGACTAACTCTGTTCATCACAGATACTCCCCATTGAGGAAGCATTAGCATTCAGTCTAGTCTAACAATGGTGATATGTACCCTAGATTGGTGCACTTTTTCATTTTTTACTCTAAGCTAGGTAGGGGCATAACCCCAAAAATACCTCTTAGGTACTCAAATGTATCCTTTGGTAAGGCCTTTGTGAAAATGTTTGCAATCTATTCCTTAGTGCTAATGTATTCCAATTTGATTTCTTTTTCTACAACTTTTTCTTTTAGCACATGATATTTTATAGCAATTTTCTTAGTCTTAGAATGCAAAATATGATTCTTAGACATGTTGACTATACTTGTGTTGTCACAGTAAATGATAACATGTTCTATGAATGTGATTCCAATATCTTTCATCATTTGCTCCATCCATATGACTTGATTACAATTTTTTTTGCTACAACATACTCTGCCTCTATAGTACTTTTTTAGGTACAATATTGCTTCTTTCTAAGCCAATAAACTAATCTTCCTCCAAGGAAAAATGCTCCTTCACTAGTGCTTTTACTATCATCCATATCTCCTAAAAAATCAGCATTTTTATAGGTACAGAGAGTAAAGTCATTATTTCTATCATATCGAATACCATAATCTGATGTTCCTTTTAGATATAGTGGTATTCCTTAGGATCAGCTTGAAATATTTCCATAGTTCCAACTGCATTGACTATATCTGGTCTGCTATGAGTCAAATATTGCAATCCTCTAATCATAGATATGCACTTCTTTTGTTCAATAGTATGCATCTCATCTTTGCTAGATAATTTATGACTAGTTACCATAGGAGTTCCAATAGGTTTACAACTTTCTAAACCAAATATTTTTAGTAAATCTTTTTAAAACTTGGTTTGAGAAATAAAGATGCTTTCTTTGTTCTAACAAATCTATAATCCCAAGAAAAATTTTGTTTCACCTATCATGCTCATTTCAAACTCATTTCCATCAAAAATGATGTCATCAACAATTACAATAATTATCAACAAACCATCTTCTATTTTCTTTAAGTACAAGTTACCATTTGTTGTTCCTTTAGAAAATCCAAGCTTTGCTAAGTATTTTTCCAACCTTGCATACCAAGTTCTTGGTGCTTGTTTTAATCCATACAATGCTTTCTTTACTCTATTAACCATATCCTTTTCTTCTGTTAAAGGAAAACCCTTTGGTTGCTCAATGCAAACTTCTTCGTCAAGTTCTTTGTTAAGAATGTTGACTTAACATCCATCTGGTATACCTTAAAAATTTTGTTCACTGCATATGCTAGAAACATTTTGACTACTTCCATTCTTTCTATAGGTGCATATGTTTCTTCATAATCAATTCCTTCTTGCTGAGAGTAGCCTTTGCACACAAGTCTATCCTTTTTTCTTATCACTTCTCCTTGTTCATTCATTTTGTTTTTGAATACCCATTTAGTGCCAATCATATTTTTATCCTTGGGTCTAGGAACTAATTCCCACATGTTATTTTTAATTATCTGTTGAAGTTCTTCCTTCATTTCTTCTTTCCAATAATTATCTTTGATTGCTTCATCTATGATTCTTGGTTCTACATGAGATATTAGACATAGTTCTTCATTAATTCTAGTCCTTGTCATTACCCCGTTACCTTTACTTCCTATTATTTGATCAATAGGATGATTTCTTATCATGTTACTATGTGGAGTAGAAGTTTCTTCTTCAAATCTTATCTCAGGTGCTTTGCTATGTTCTTATCTCACATCTTCAACTTGCACATTATTCTACAAGTCATTGTTAGTCTTGAGAAATAACTCTTTACTTCTATCAGCCTTTCTAGAGAAATCATCTCCATTGGAGTTATCCATTATCTTTTGTTTGGTACCAAGCTTTTCATCTACTTTAACATTTGTACACTCTATTATAGTTTTTGTTTTATAGTTGAAACATATGTAAGCTTTAGTTTTCAATGAATAACCAAGAAACATACCTTGATCGCTCCTCAGGTCAAATTTACCAATATCATCATCTCTTCTGATGTAACATTTTCTTCCAAGTATCCTAAAGTACTTGTCTAATGGTGAGTGAACAAACCATAATTCATAGGGTGTTTTGTCCATAACTTTTCTAATCTGCACTCTATTTAGTGTGTATACTATTGTATTGAGAACTTCTCTCCAAAATATCTTTGGTACATCATTCTCAAACAACATAGGTCTTGTTGCTTCAACAATTAATTTGTTTCTTCTTTCAACAATCCAATTCTACTCAATTGTATGGGGTGAAGATAGTTGTCTCTTGATGCCATGTTCTTCACAATAGATATTGAATTCTCTAGAGGTGAATTCTCCTCCTCTTTCTAATCTTAAGCTTTTGATCTTAACTCCAGATTCATTTTCCACCTTGTTCTTAAATATCCTAAATTTCTCAAATTCTTATGATTTTTCTTTAAGAAAAGATACCCATATCATCCTAGTAAAATCATCAACAAAAATCATAAAGTACCTTTCTCCACAAAATTCTATTGTTCTTGTAGGACCACTCAGATCTGTATGTACTGGTTCCAGCTTTAGTGTAGTACAAAACTGCTTGCTAGGAAATGAGACTCTTTTCTACTTGATCAAAATGCATTCCTTACAAATAGTGTCAGTGGGCTTATAGATATTGGGAAAATCTCTTGTAGCAAGTGTATTACTGGCCTTTACAATGTTATGAAAGTTAATGTGACATGATCTCCTGTGTCATAACTAGTTGTTGTCAATCCTTGCTACTGAACATGTTATTTTAGTGGAATTTAACTGAAATACATTACCTTTGGTTTTTGTGCTAGTACCAAGTAGTTTTCCTTGCTTGTTCTTGATAATGCATGTATCATTACCAAATTGTAGTTGATAGCCTTTTTCCATAAGCTATCCAACACTCAACAAGTTATGCTTAAGTCCATAAACAAAATAAACATCATTAGTATATGTTTTACCAACAAGTGTTATAGATCCAATTCCTGTAATATGATAGGCTGCATTATTCCTTAGTCTAACAATTCCTTCATCGTAGCTTCTAAATTTGACAAACTTACTCATATCATTAGTGATGTGATGTGAACAACTAGTATCAATGATCTAGTCTTTCTTTTCAACTTGTGAAATTAGTGTGCATTCCTCTATAATTTCTCTATTAAGATCATCCTCTTTTATAGCTACAAATCCTAATTCATCTTCACTTTTTCTTTGATCAGATTCTTCTTCATCTTCTTCTTCATTAACATATAAAAAAATTCTAGATCTTCCAGATTTGAATCTACCCATAAACTTCCTTTCTCTTTAAGAAACTTAGATGCATAATGACCATATTCAGTACAAGTCCAACATTTAAAGATATTCTTACCATCTTTTTCTCTTTCCACAAGAAGAGCCACTCGTTATATCTTTTATTTAATGGATTTGTTGTTGTTATTAATGTCTCCCTATGTTTTTGTGCTCCTTGCTAAACTAAGTTTTATGTTTAATGCACTAAATGATGTCTCAAATTTTACCAATTCTCTAGACTATTTTAGATCAAATTTTGTAGCTTCCAATCTACCAAGCAATGTCTCTTTCATGAAATTAGTAGTGCAAGGTATCATCAATTGAATCATTTGTGCTACTAACTTGAAAGCTTGTGTCAAACTTTTCAAGATCTTCCATATCATTTCATCATTATAATTCTTTCCATCAAGAGATGTGATTCCTACAACAATCTCAGATATTTTTCTAACATAGCTTCTCATAGATTCATCTTCCATCATTCTAGCATCTTGAAATGTGCAATACAAATTTTGCAATCTAACTCTTTTTGCATGTGTATCATCTTCATAATTAGCTTCTAAATTTTTCCAAATTTCATGAGATGTTTTAAGTAGTTTTACTTTACTATACTCACTTTTAGGTAATGTTGATAGTATTGCTTCTCTTGCCCTTATGTTGCACATAAATACTTCTCTCTGTTCTTCGATGTAGGTATCAAGATTGTCTCCTTCTGTAATGTTTTGAATGTCTTGGTCACAAGCCGATATCCTAATCCCATGCACAAGAGATGAGTCCTCATTTTATCCTTCTAGTTGTTGTAGTTTGTGCCATCAAATCTAGGACTCTCCTTTTTGAAAATATTTTCCATGGATCTCCCAAAGTTGTTTAAAATTTCTTTCAAGGACTTGATGCTCTAATACCAATTGTTAGAAGTAATAGTTCACCAATATAACTGAGACATGGGTGAATCAATTATATATCAAAGTTAAACACTTCTTACTTTATGAACCAAAGTAAACAACAATCATAAAGAAATGCACATACACACATACACTAGATATGTTGACTAGAGAAACCCTTGATCAGTGGGAAAACCTCAGTAGGAGTGATGCCCATAGAATAATGTACTAATCTGAATATTCCTTATTAGAGGATAGACCCTGTTAGGATTCTATTACAATGCTTAGTACAAAGAGTCCCTATTAGGAGACCTTGAATCCCTATCATGAGATTCCAACCCTATTAGGAGTTGAAGAAGGTAGCTAAACCCACTATCCAAATAGCTTAAGGATCAAATCAACGAACCCACTATCCAATTGATCTCAGTACTATTCCTTTTAGAACAATAGATGTTGAACAATCTCTTTTATTCTTCCTCTATCTTGTACATCAGAATCCTTCAGCTTTATACCATATAAATAGATCTAGAACTCATTAGTAACCCTTAAGATCACTTATACACATTAGCAAATTACTCTGCTCTTCTACTTCACAATTTGCAAGTCTTCTCTACTTCATGATCACCAACCTTTCTTTTAGAAAACTTCTTTCCTTTATACCATACTCAATTATTAATCATTTAAGTCGGCTCTATATAATTAACATTCATCAGATTTGGCTCCATATTTAATTAAATGAAATACACATTTAATTAATGTTGTCAGCTCACAATTATTCCAAACTTCCACTTTTTTGACTTTTGTATTTGCGCACTTGTTGATATCATTAGTGGTCAGCGTAATTCCTCCAGTTAACTACACAACACTTCATTCCAAGCACAATATGCTATATTGATCATATAATAGAAACTATTTTTTCAATACTCTATTTTCTTGTGGTTCTCAATAAATCATCAATATCTTCTATACAATGTTGAATCAAGTTCTGTGCACTTGACCTCATGACAAATACATGTAGTATATGATGTTAACTATGCATGGTCAGATACATAGTGTGATGCCCTCAATACATAGATCTTAGTTTGTTTCTCTGTCATTCTTACTATGTTGTCATCAATGACAAACAAAGTCATAACACTGTTCTACAATATTTTCTCATAGCATTAGCCATTCATGCTAACAGATACATTTTTATTTGGTATCTCCTCTATCCATAAGGCCAAATAATGGAAAGACACCATGAATAAATATTTATTGGTCTATGTTCAATGCATGAATTACTAGAAAAGAAAAGTGTATTTCTTCAAAATTGTTGCTATTTTGAGAGAAAAGGTGACTGGTATTCTTGTTTGCTAGGAGGCATCTTTCTCGGACACTTATCCTGGTCTCTTGCTCACAATAAAAAAAGTCCCCAATTAGTATTGGAATGATCTAGTTAAACACTTCTAGAGAAACATGGTGTGCTAAAAAGGTAAAATTTTGAGAAATGTAGGGAAACTCCATCTTCTCTTAGCCTCCTTGCAAAGCATGCCAGTGTACTTCCTCTCCATCTTCAAAATCTTGGGCAGATTTAGAGACATTCTTATAGAAAATCTAACATAATTTTTAATGGTGTGGAACTAAAGAGAAGTCTAGGATGAGCTTGTTAAGCGAAAAGAAAGTTTTTCATCCTAAAGCACTTGGAGGATTGAATATTAGAATAAAGGACACTTGAATAAGGTCCTCCTAACAAAAATTTATTGGAAATTGATGAATTCTCAAGGTAGTTTGTGCAACATTGTGATGGATAAGTACCTTGGAGAGTCTTCTTTGCATCACTTCCTTTGGGAACATGCTCTCCCTCAGGGTTCCAAGATTTGGAACAATGTGGTTTACACATGAAAAATCTTGAAGATGGTTTGTCACTAGATCATGGAGAATGGAACCTCAATTGATTTCTCACAAGATCAATGGCTCCAACACAACCCCCTCATGAATACTAAGTTCCTACCTTTTCACAAGATGTGTACTAGATTGTATGGCTCTTTGACTTGAAGATTTATCACCCTAGATCAACAATGGATTAATTTCTAGATCTAGGAGCCTATGGAGATGGGCTTTACCCTGGAACTAGAAGATCTTATCTACAATTATAGGATTTCCTTAATGCTAGTGGAGGACTCATTTGTTTGGAAAATTACCTCTTTAGGTGAAATCACAATGAAGTTATCTTATCTCTATTTTCTTAGGGGGAGGTGGCCTAGTGAGATTGGAGAAAGGTCTAGCACCCTTGGATCTTACCAAAGATAAAATTCTTCTAGTGGATAGCTTTGCATGGGTCTATCCTCACTGCAGATAACCTCCAAAAAAGAGGGTATCAACTTGTTAACTACTACATTTTATGTCTCCAAGATGTTGAATCTATACCACACCTTCTTATACACTTACCTCTTTCCTTGAAAGTGTAGAGGGAAGTCCTTGCCTTATGGTAGGTCTAGTCGTCTATTGATGGAGAGTTGTAACAATTTGCTCACTAGGATAGTCCATTTTCCCACCCTTATCTCAAAAACTTATAGTCTATACTTTCCCCATAGGTATCATGGAAAATGTGGAAGGAGAAAAATAATAGATTTTTTAGGGAGCAAGCCAGTATTAGTTTAGGGTGGCCCAATAGGTTGTCAAACTTCTAAAACAATGAATTGTGGGATATGGTGGTAAAAGACCCCCCTCCCCCAAAAACCCTGGGTAGACTTGACATGAAATAGACTTCTTCTTGTGATGTAGGACCAATAGTGGCACAATTTGACAATTCCAAGGCCATGGCTAGAAAGAAGATGCCATGGAACCCCATCCTTGAGTCCTAGATTAAACTCAATTTTGATGGTTCGGCCATGATGGGCAGTACTATAGTAGGAGGTGTCTTTCACAATAGTATGGGAAATCTATTGGCTACCTATACTAGAAACTATAGAGGAGGCTCAAAAAATGAAGTAGAAGCCTTGGTGCTTCTATGGAGTTTGAGAATTGTGAGAGCACATGGATTTAATAGGCTTTCCACTGAGGGGGGTTTAATGTTATTTATTAATTTTGGTAAGGGAGAGGGTTAGTGTAGCTAGTCGATCAACATAATAATTGATGAAATCTACAAGTTGATGGAAGAATGCCATGAGATCCATGTGGATTGCATACATCATGAAGTGAATGGTGTGGAAGATGAGCTAGAAAAATTCCACTATAGTGTTATGCAATTGATTGAATGAGAGGACATCAAACAGTTGCCACCATCAACTTAAGTTATGATGGAAAGGGGGTGTACTTACAATAGTGCTATTTGAATCATCACAATAGCCAAAAAGATAAGGTCCTACATAAAGGGATCATTTAACAAGATTGTATGATGATTCAAATTAATGATTTTATTTCCATGATATCTAACTATTTCCAAAAAAGGACATAGAAGGTGGATTTTCTGAGATGTAAAAAACTTTCAATTGATGACAAAAAAAGACAAGTTGTCAATTTCCACTCCAACTATAGCTAGTGATGGTCATTTATAGATGGAAAGAGACTAATAAAATGTGCCACTGAGGGTGGTTTTTTTGTTTTTGGGAAACCTTGTGGACTTATGATGGTTATTCACTACATTTTCCTTTTAATCTTGTGTGCAATTTATTTAATATTCAATAACTACCAAACCTACAACAAGGCTATGTTGGAAAATTATGAAGAGTTGGTGGTTAAAATGGCTAATGACATGGATACTAGTGATCATATTGAACCTATGGGAGTGAAGGCATGCATCCATAAGAGAAAAGAGGCAATGGATTATTTGCAGGAGGGTGCCCTATTACTGTTTATGGAAGGGATCATAAAACATGATGAGAACATCTCAATGCAGTTCTTTAATTTGTAGAATAAATGTAAAGTGACTATCAATAGGATGGGTTTTGAAATCTTAGAGGATTTCATTGCAAAGATTAGAGGGTTTGTCTTGGAAGGAAAGAACTCATGCAAGAAGGCCAAGCAAAATGAGGAAACTAGTATGTGAATTTTTTTCAAATCTAAGGAGGAACCAATGTGAATACATGGTGGGTTTTCTAGGAAAGACCTTCCTTAACCATGTGATGTCATCTCTATGCTATTATGAGATACATTAACCTCAAGGATCAGTTTTAGGTACTCTATTACCATTTCCCAATTCTTAATCATTTTAGAAACTTGTATCATATTTCCTTCCTATTTCTTTTGTTGCATTCTATGGAATATTGCATTTGTTGAGATAATGGGTGTTTTACACATTGTATAATATTATTATATTGTATTATTTTATTTTTTAATGTAATGTTACACCTAGATGGACATGCAACATATAAAGATTGATGTGGGATATACTTGATGAGTTGTATTGTATTGAGATAATATTTCATGTAATTATTTAATATTGGGGAAAATAATTAAATTTCTAATATTAAATGTGGGATCAAGAGGTTAGGTAGCACATGGTTTATGTAATACTACTTGGTGGTTTTTTTGGACTTGCTGTTATATAAGCAACCACAAGGGTAGTTGTTGGTGTGAGAAAGAAGAAGGCAAAAAGGTAAAGGCTCAAGTGGGATAAGGCTTGATAGGTTAGCGAAGGGAGCATTTGTGAAGGTTGGAAGCATGGCATGAGATGTGTGGATTCATGTTTGTTCACATAGATGGCTTGGTTGTGGCTATAACATTGAAGGATTCCATGGTTGTATTGCAATGGTATTTTTTATTGAATAATACATGGCGGTGGATGCTTTTGGAGGTTAGGTTTCTCCCTTCAATGAGGGTTTCCCAACATATATCTTGAGTCACATTTTTATAGCTATGTTGTCTATTCTTTTGCATGTAGATTTCAATTATATGTTTATTTCAGAGGGTTATGTGGAAATGGTTATATTCTTAGTTGCAAGTTTCCTTACAAGTGGTGTCAAAGCTATGGTTTTATTATTGTAACCCTAGATTGAATCCATGGTAATGCATGAGAGGATAAAAGAGAGGGCAATATATGTGAGTTTTTTATTGAAGATCTAAGAGTTTTAGGTTTTTTTTTTTTTTTTTTTTTTTTAAATGATGGGATATTGGAAGATTTTTGGCATGTGAAATTTTAGGACAAAAGGGCTTTTTGGATGTTTTATTTAAATGATAGTTTTAGGGGGGAGCTCGCATAAAAGACCTCGTGGGTAAAAAAGGACCTGACCATTGGATCCAAGTTGATGTTTCCATCAATTTTAATATATAATATGCCCTAGTTTGGCCATGTTTAGAGGAAATGAAAGAGTTTTTTAGTTTCAACTCGTGATGGCTATCAAATTTAATCCAATGGTAAAAATATTGTCTTAGTAAAATGACCATAGCTTTCTCTCAGAATATCAAATTTCAAACTTCTTATAGGTGTTGAAAGATAATTTAGAGTACTAAAATTTTGTGTAGGTTTGGTTCTATGATTTTGACATTTTTTTAGGTTTTACAAGCTTAAATTTTAGATTTTTTTTATTTTGAGCACAAATTAAGACATAACTTGGGCATACAGAGTCAAATTTTGGACTTCGAGTAGTCAATAGAAAGCTCTTCAAGAACTCTATACATTGGTTTATATTTGGTGTAGGTCTGGTATGGTTTATTTCATGATATATAAATCTAAATAATTTTTGGTATATATTGACTATGGTAGCATTGTGAGTTTATGACATTGTATGTTTGGAGATTTAAGATTTGATGTCATTGTACACTTGGTGCATATTTTAGATTGATCTCATGATGATATGGTTATCAATATTTCATTTAGATATGTATGATGACTTTTTGAGTCTACAAGTTATGTAGTGTTGTAAGTGGTCTATACTTACATGTTGCATTTATGGCTTGGTTATGGGTTGTCTTTGTCCATTGATATTTCATTATTGATGCATATACAAATTGGCAGCTTGGATTTGGCTTGTCTATACCCTAAGTCACATGATTTACTGATTTTTTTTCATGTAGAAGGGATGAGATATTGTTACCAGGAATAGTAATGGTGGAAAATTATGGTTGACTATTTTATGCTAACAGGTTGGACATATTGAGAGTTAGATGCTAGGTTTATGGATGTGATCATGGTGCCATGGATTTTTTCATGACATGATTGGATATATAGGTACATCCTTGATGTTCATTGACTTAGATTTCTGATTTGGTTATGGTGGTATATCTTCTTAGTTGAGGATCATGGCTTTTTAAGGAGCTCATGATGTGCACTTTGAGTTCTTTGAAGGTTTGATACCTTGGCTGATTCTCATGGTTAGAGGATGGTTTTTCATCATAATGTCATGTATAACTTAGATACATGGTTTAGTGGGAGCTTGTGACACTGATGGGGTGACAGTGCATTATTAGTTCCTAGTTTGGTTTGTATCTTCTTGGGTTTGGAGATCTTGGTTTCACTTGTACTAACACTTTGGTTGTGTGAGTGTAGACTTGGAGGATCCTCATGTAGGAGATATATTTTATGATTCTATAGGTGAATTAGTACCATGGTTGAGTCAGAGTTTTTGGCATTGATATAATTATTGAGTGTTTGTAGATGTTGGAGATTTTCCTTAGATCTTGTTTTTGTAGAAGATTCTTTGACACTTGCATGATGCACTTGGTTATATTCATGGCTTATGAAGATGGTTAGAGCTTGAGGACTCATGGGGTTCTTGGTTATCTTCATGGTGTGTGAAGATGGTTTTTCCTAGTATATTGAGATGGTTTTTTCTTCATGGTGTGCAGAGATGGTTGCATCTTGAGGACTAATAGGGTTCTTGGTAAAGGTGTGGTTTGTGCTTTCATTTGACATGTTATCCTTGGTGTGAGGATGGTTTCATTTTTATGTCATGATATACTCTTGATATGCATTTAGATTTATAACATGTGTTGGTGTAAATATGTATTTACTATTTACACTTTACTTAGGTTAGTGTGTTATTTCATTATATTGTATTATTTTATTATTTATTTTTAAGACACTTAGAATTTTACATACCTTTATGAGTTGTCATGTTGACAACACAAAAGTGCACAACTTTAATTATCCACATGGTGCCTACAACATTGGAGTTTTCATTATTCACTGAGTTGTCATGTAGACAACATAGTTATTTGCACTCCTAATTTAGCACATGGTGTCTACAACATAAATTTGCATGCTACACCATTGTAGGCTTACCCTCTCATCTTCACATTTACTTTCATGCTTAATGGAGGATAACCTATATCTGGTGAACATTGGCTTGGTTGTATGACTTATCATAATGCTGATTCCTAGGCATTCTAGATGCATCTTAGAGGTCTTTATATATAGGCACTCCTAGTGTACTTGGACATTGAATTGAATACTATATAGTTATTCTAATCATACTCTGGTCTATTTTGTGCTTGTGTTTGAGTTCCTTGGTCTTGGGTGAATTCTTCCTTAAGGAAAAATATTACATGGTATTAGAGCTAAGGGAGATTCTTGTCACAAAACCATTGGAGACCTCGTTGCTTTATCTCTTGAAGGGACTTGATTCAAATCCGGGCCATCTGCAGCAATTGGGAGTGTCTAGAGCTGAAGTGGACCTCGCAATTCCATTCAGAGCAATGATTTGGTGAAGATAAACTATAAATTTTCCTACCCTAGGCCAAAGTTAATCATGAGGCAAATTTCTTTTGTAAATCAGAACTTGAAGGTCTAATTGGCAAGATGGGTATGGTCTTTTTTTGATCTAGTTAATTAATTTTTAGAACTATGATTATTCTCTATATTTTTTAGAATTTTTTCAAGATTTTTAGTGAAGTTGGGTGTGTAGAGAAATTTTTTAAGCATAGGCACTGGGTAGCCACACCCCAATCTTACACAGAGAATATTCTTTATTAATTGGTGGGCATCTCATCCTAATCTGACAAATCTACAAGTGTTTGGGCATGTGACACTACATTTCTAGCTGACCCTACTCATTGGAACCTAGCGAAGGTAGCATTCCCCGATAGGTTCCTTTCTTACTTCTTATTTGTGTGACGTTATTTTAAAAAAAACACTGCATATGCCCTCGGTACTGATGTGGGATTAAAACCCACAACACTAGTGCAATTTTGTTCAAATTTTTTGGCATCATCACTGGCTGCCCATCCTATCTAGTATACTCTGGAGACTACTACCATATTTTTGGCAGCCACTCACTGAACTCCATGTAGTATTTCCATAGGAGCCCACATGAGTGAGAAAATCTTCCTAACATATAGACTCTGACATGTGGTAGCCATAGGACAGTTGCCATCCAAGTTAGTCAGAATAGTCAGTAGACCTTACACCATGCAAGCCTGCATAGTTAGCACTAACTTGACATCTAGTTAGCTAGTCTGTACCCACTATGTAAGTGCCTGCATTTGCAATGCCATGTCAACAGCTATACTCTAATTAGAAAACCCATCAAATTGTTCATACACTACCACATGGTTGTCCATACATATGAACATAATCATGACATCATGTTGATGTCATCATAGGGTTGGAGTTGCAGATCTCTTCAATCTACTAGCCTAAATTTGAAAACTGACTAACCATCGTTGCAGGAAAATTTTGAACTATTGTGATGGTTGTTTGACCATCAAATTTAACATACTATTTTGTTCTCCAAACCCCTCTTCAGGTGCAATTTTTATTTGGCAGCCCAACTTTGAGAGGCCATAATTTGGTCATCTGAACTCCAATTTAGGTGCAATTTTTTTTTTATTTGGCTAAAATTTTTGAAAGTTTCAATGGTATAGCTCTTTTCTAGTTTTGATGCCTAGATTTGTCAGAATAATATTTTTTTGATGACTATACCTATCTAATCCTACATTTTGCAACTTCAAATGCATTGTATGAGCTCATTTAGACTCTTTTTCAGGTTCTTTTTTTTTGAAAGTACATTCTTTTGTCTATTTTTTAGATCTACAATTAGATTTTAGACTTGTGTGGACAAAAATACCACTTTCAGGAATAGGTCCTATTTTGCATTGTATTGCTTCAAAATTTTTCTATTTTTGAGTTGCATTATAAAATTCTAGATTTGTACTCCATATTGAGGTTGTAATTAGAAAAGTTAGAAGCCCACATTGTCCATTTTGATAAGTGGCCTATTGTAAACACACTATATATAAAGTGCCAAAATCATTCATTTTGGGGTGGATTTTTTTGATTGAGTGAAAAGTGGGGGGGATGTATTGTGTATTGTGTCTCCTTGATCTTGTGATCTTGCATTGTGGGTTCTTTTTCAAAGTTAACTCCACATAATTATGCTACTTGGAAAGAAAACATTAAGGAACCATCGGTAGAAAAAGGTTTTTACATTATGTAACTGGTGCAACAAAGAAACCTCCTGTTGATGTTGATGAAGCTTGGAAAGAAGAATGGGAATCCAAACAAGAGATGGCCCTAGGAACCTTATTGAAAAATATCTCTGATCCTGTCAAATTTTACATTAGGAAGCTTACTAATCCAATAGAGGTATGGGAAAAAATTGAAGCATTGTATGGTATAGTAGATGAAGACATGGCTTACCCCATAGAGGACAAATTTCTCAAGTTGGATCCTAGGAATTTTGACACCATTAAAGACTATCTTACCCAAGTAGACATGTACAGGGCACAAATTAAGGATTGTGGTGAACCCATCAAGGATGGAATGATGATCAAACACATCATGATTCATCTTCCACATGAATATGCTCCTTTTGTTTCTATTTTTAATACTCACAAATTAACAATGGGTAGTGCCTATATTAAGCCTTCATTTGAGAAATTTTTAGAAATGTTGATTTTAAAACATGACAATCTAGTGGGTATGGGAATTCTCAAGTCTTCCACAACCAAAGCCTTGGTAGAAAATGAAGGTAGTTCAAGTGGTAAAAACTCAAACAAGAAGCAGAAGCAGTGGAAGGCTAAGCCACAAGATGACACACAACAATCCTCCTCAAAACAACAATCTTCCTCAAATCAATCTTCTTCCACTCAATAATATTCTTCACAAAAAGGAAAGTTTTCTTCCAAAAATAACCAAAAGGGGAACAATTCCAAAAAAAAGGAGAAGAAATATTGCTCCTATTGTAAGAGGAATGGTCATGATGAACATGAGTGCAAGGATAAGAATATTTATGAATTGGTCAACATAATAAGGAAACACAAAATTGATGTACTAGATGCATATAAGGACAAGGGATCTTCATCCACTTCAAAGGATAAGGGACAAGCTTTGGCAGCAAGTATAAACAATACTGAGGAATGGGTTCTTGATTCAGGAGAAACACATCATATGGGTGCTTCAGGGGAGCAATTTTCCTCTTTAAAACCATAAAATGTACCTTACATCTATGTGGGAAATGATACTCAAGTGAAAGTAGAAGGTAAAGAAAATGTTGAGTTGAAAATGGCATCTTTAAGGATGTTCTTCATGTTCCTAACCTTAGCACCAACCTTCTCTCCATCTTTCAGATAACTCACTATGGATGTGGCAAAAAAATAGAGTTCCTCCCTGATATAGTTGTGGTGAAAAATCTCCAAGATGATTCTATGATGGAAGTTGGAAAGCCTAATCATGAGAAAAGACTTTATTCTTTCTCACATTTTGTGCCTAAGTCCACTTCCATTTCCTTGTTGACTCATTCAAATAATCAAAGTAAACTATGGCATGAGAGATTTGGACATCTTAATTATTGCTACCTTCAACAACTCAACAGCAAGGATGTAGTCATTGGTCTACCTCAAGTCAAGTATTCAAAGGGTGTGTGTCTAGGTTGTGAAGTACGCAAGCATATCAAAGAAAAATATGACAAGGGGAAGTCTTGGAAGGCAACTGATTTTCTTGAATTGGTTCATAGTGATGTGGCTAGCCCAGTTCTAGTACCATCTTTAGGTAAGGCCTGCTATGTTCTCACATTTATTGATGAATTTTCATGGTACACTTGGGTCTTTTCTCTTGCTCATAAGAGTGAAGTATTTGATAACTTCATCACCTTCAAAGCTCAAGTTGAGAAAAAAAATAGGGAAAGCCATCAAGATCCTATGAATAGATAATGGCAAGAAATATGTCAACTCCAAGCTTATAGACTTTTACACACATAAGGGTATTGATCTTCAACATTTAGTTGCATACAAGCAACAATAGAATGGTGTCACTAAAAGAAAGAATAAAAACCTAAAGGAAATGACCACTTGTATGCTTCAACATAAGTCTCTAGATCAAGTGTTTTGGAAAGAAGCCATGTGTTGTGCTAGCTACATCCAAAACAGAAGTTTTCATAAGGCCTTAGATGGAATTACACCTTTTGAGGCATGGTGTTGAAGAAAACCAAGTGTAAATCACTTCAAAGTTTTTAGTTATCTAGCATGGGAAAGGATACCTCGAAAAAAGTGAAAGTCATTAGAACCACAAAGAAAACCATACATATTTGTTGGATGTCCTGACCAACTAAAGGTATACAAACTAATGGATCCAGAGACACATGAAATCTTTTATGAGAGGAGTGTTCACTTTGAAGAAACATGTCCAAGTTTGGCTTCTTCAACTCCTCCTTCTTCTTCCTTCATGGATAGTGATTATAGCCATGATAATAGTGACTCAGAAGATGAGATTCCTTTAACTTTGATTCACAAGACACCACCTTCACAGGGTCAACAACTAGTTGAGGACATTCCTTCTTCTTCCACTAAACCTTGTTGGGCATAGCAAACCCTTGATGTAGAAGGTTCATTGGTAGGAAATCCTTTAGACACTTAGAGGACAAGGTCATAGCATAAGTCATTTCCATATGCATATATAGTCATTTCTTTAGATCCACAGTCATTTAAGGAAGCATCAAGGATTCAATGTAAGTGGATCTATCAAATCAAATTTGTAGTGAATGGAAGTGTGGATAAGCATAAGACTAGACTAGTTGCCAAAGGTTTCTTGCAGGTTCCAAGTATTGACTTTATAGAGACTTTTGCACCAGTCACCAAGAGGAACTCCATTAACCTAACACTAGCTATTTTTGTAGCTCATGGTTGGGTTGTATACCAAATGGATGTAAAGAGTGCCTTTTTGAATGGTGATCTTCACAAGGAAATTTATATGGAGCAGCCACAACGGTTTGCACAGGATTCTACTATTGTTTGTAGATTGAAGAAGTCTATTTATGGTCTTAGGTAGGCTCCTTGGGCTTGTATACCAAAATGGATTCCTTCCTACTCTTAGCAAGATTCACCAAGTGTCATTCTAATTTGAATGTCTACATTCTTCAGAAGGATGACTCACACTTGATACTAGTGATTTATGTAGATGACTTGATCATTACAGGGATCACTTCATGCATCATTACTAGTGTCAAGACCTCTTTATAGGATAGATTTTCTATGACAGACTTTGGTTTGCTACATTACTTCCTTGGCATTGAGATCACACAGTCTTCAATAGGGATCACACTTTCTCAACCCAAATATGCTCTTGACTTTCTTTCTAGATTTCACATGAGTGACTGCAAGCTTGATCCTACTTCCTTTCTTTTAGGTGTCAAGTTAGAGGCTAAGTGTACCACTCCATTTTTTGATACTACATTATACAGATAGTTAGTTAGGAGCCTCATCTACTTGACACATACATGCCCTGATATAATGCTTGTAGTTGGCATGGTTTCATGCTTTATGCAAGAACCACATGAGCTTCATTGGAAGGCTAGCAAGTACATCTTGCACTACATTAAGAGTACACATACACATGGGATACATTATGTAGTAGCTACAGGGGTTCATCTAGTTGGATACACGAACTTAGACTATGTAGCGGACCTAGATTCTCACAAGTCCACTTCAAGTTACATATTTCATCTTGGTTCCGACCCTTGGCAAAGTAAGAAGCAAAATAATGTTGCTCTTTCTTCCATAGGGGCTGAGTATTCAGGCATTGTCATTGCAACTACATAGGCTCTTGTGTTACAACACATCCTAAAGGAGTTTGGATTTGATCTACCTAAACGTACAATCATTCATTGTAACAATCAGAGTACTATGAAATCTCTAAACATTCAGTTCAACATCAGTGGACCAAGCATATCAAGGTTCATATAAACTACATCAGAGAGCTTAAACATGAGCAGATCATTACACTACAATATTGTCCTATAGTAGAGAAGGTCACTAATATCTTCACTAAACCCTTCACTAAGGTCAAGTATATTCATTTGCAAGATCTCTTTGGGGTGCAAGATGTTGTAGAAAGGGGAGTCCCCTGACTTCTATCTTCTTTCTTCTGGGAGGGATTTTTTCCTCATCTAAAGTCTTCTTCTCTCTAATCTTCTTTATTGTACTTATATATCTTTTTGGAGGAGGGTTTTTCCCATGAGGTTTTCCCTCTTTCTATGCTTTATGAGAGATTTCATTGCATCATTGTATGTAGAGCATTTCTTTTGTATATTGGTACCTAAAATGGCCTCGTAACTAGGACCCATTATACATTTGTGAGCTTAAGTGCATTCCCCTAAGTTGTACTTAAGGGGGGGTGTTGGTGTAAATATATATTTATTATTTAAACTTTACTTAAGTTTACTTAGGTTACTGTAATATTTTATTATATTGTATTATTTTATTATTTATTTTGTGAGAAACTTAGGGGTTTATGTACCTTTATGAGTTGTCATGTTGACAACACAGAAGTGTGCAACTCTAATTTAGTACATAGTGTCTACAACACTAGAGTTTGCATCATTCACTAAGTTGTCATGTAGAAAACATAGTTATTTGCACTCCTAATTTAGCACATGTTGTCTACAACATAAATTTGCATGCTACACCATTGTATTATTATCCTCTCATCTTCACACTTAATTTTGTGCTTAATGGAGGATAACCCATATCTGGTGGACATGTGCCTAGTTGTATGACTTATCATGATGTTGATTCCTAGGCATTCTAGATGCATCTTAGAGGTTTTTATATATAGGCACTCCTAGTGTACTTGGACATTGAATTGAATACTATACAATTATTTTGATCATACTTTGGTCTATTTTGTGCTTGTGTTTGAGTTCCTTGGTCTTGGGTGAATTCTGCCCTAAGAAAAATTCTTACAACATGTTATAGTATGTTCATATGGAGCATGCTATCTCTTTGGTTGATATGGTTAGATCATGTTGTCATGTTTATGTTCCTGAGTTTGTGATTGGAACTTTGACAATGATCTTGGTTTAGTTTCTTGGTACTAAGTACATTGATCATAAGTAGGATACTTCATGATATTGTTATGTTACATTTAGAGTTGGCATTGATTAATTGGTTACGGGTGCTCATGGATACTTAGAGATGCCAGTGATATTGATTTCTCTTGGATTAGAGAAGTATGATTTTTCCTTTATCTCTTTCCTCTGTTGGTTGTGGAGAACTTGAGAGAGTATTGGAGATTTTTATGAGAGTTGTTCTTGTGGGTTATTGGTTTATGTGTTGTTGATGTCCTTGAGACTACATGGATTCACTTATTTGAGATGTTGTGAGTGGATTGGTTATAGATCTAACATTATCTTTTATAGTGGAAGCTTCTTGGTATATATGTGGCAGGTATTTCTCTTGAGGCTTGTGATTGCAAGTTACAGAGTGGATATGTTGATGGTGTGAGATTCGCTTGGTATACCTTTAGAGATATGGATACTTGGATTAATTTGGCACTTGTTGTGGGCATTGTTTCAGCTATGGATATTTTGACAACTAAGGATACATATGGTTACCTTTGGATCAGGGTTTTTGAGCTTGGAATTTTAGTTGGTATAGAATTTTATGATCTTTTGATGCAACAAGTTGGGTGGTCTTCTCTTTGGATGGCTTCTATGTATGTCTAGTACAAATGGCATAATAGAAGGTGGCTTCATTCATGTTTGAGAAGTTGGATACTTTGATTTTATTGTGGGTAACTAGTATGGAGCACATGGTGTACTTTGATCCATAATGGTGAATGTTCTCGGAGGGATCATTTGCTTGTTCATTAATGTGGCTACATATTGACCCTATGCAATATATACAACAAGTGGAAGATTGTATAATGGGTGTTGCACAAATTCCATAATATTGTTATATTGTATTATTTTATTTTATTATGTAATGTTGCACCTAGATGGATGTGCAACATATAAAGATTCCCATGGGATATACTTGATGAGTTCTATTCTAATATTCAAATAATATTTCATGTAATTATTTAGTATTGGAGAAAAGAATTAAATTCTCAATATTAAATGTGGGCTCAAGAAGTTAGGTGGCACATGGTTTTAGCATGTGGTTTATGTAATACCACTTGGTGATTTTGTGGGACTTGCTACTATATAAGCAACTACAAGGGTAGTTGTTGGTGCGAGAGAGAAAAAAAAAAAGAAGGGAAAGAGTCAAGTGGGACAAGGCTTGATAGGTTAGCTAAGGGAGCATTTATGAAGGTTGGAAGTTATTGAGATTATGGGTGTTGCACGCATTGCATAATAATGCTTATATTTTATTATTTTATTTTATTATGTGATGTTGTATCTAGGAGCACCTAGATAGATGTGCAACATGGAAATATTCCCATGGGATATACTTGATGAGTTGTATTGATTGTGATAATATTTCATGTAATTATTTAATATTAGGGAAAAATAATTAAATTTTAGATATTAAATGTGGGGTCAATGGGTTAGGTAGCACATGGTTAATGTCATACCACTTGGTAGTTTTTGTGGAACTTACTACTATATAAGTAGCCATAAGGGTAGTTGTTGGAGTGAGTGAGAAGACAAAAAGGGAAAGAGTTGAGTGGGACAAGGCTCTATAGGTTAGCTAAGGGAGCATTTATGAAGGTTGGAAGCATGACATGGGATGTGTAAATTCATGCTTGTTCACTTAGATTGCTCAATGGTGGCTATGACTTTGAAGGTTTCCATGGTTGCATTTCAATGGTGGTTTTGCTGAATAATACATGGTGATAGATGCTTTGAAGGATGGGTTCTTCCCTCAATGAGGATTTTTGAGGGTATATCTTGTCTCACAATTTTTGTGGGTATGTTGTCTATTCTCTTACATGTGGATTCTAATTTCATGTTCATTTCATATCTATTATGGGTTATATGGAAACAATTATAACCTTTTTTGCAAGTTTCCTTACAAGTGGTAATAGAGCTATGGTTTTATTGTTGTAACCCTAGATTGAATCCATGGGAATGCATGAGAGGATAAAAGAGAGGGCAAGATATATGAGTTATTTATTGAAGATATGAGGGTTTTGGATTTGATGTTATGATGAGATGTTGGTAGATTTTGGGCATATGAAATTGTTGGACAAAATGGTTTTCTTTTGGGATGTTTCATTTAAATGAGGCTTTTAGGAAGGAGCTTGCAAAAATGACCTCTTGAGTTTCCATAAATTTTGATATATTACATGCCCTAGTTTGGCCATGTTCAGAGGAAATGGAAGAGTTTTTTTTTTTCAGCCTATGATGGCCATCAAATTTAATCTTGTCACAAAAAAAAATCCTAGTGAAAGTTTTAAAAAGACTGTCTTAGTAAAATAACAGTAACTTTCTCTCAGAATATCATATTTCAGACTTCTTATAGGTGTTGGAAAGCTAATTCAGAGCACTACAACTTGGCATAGGTTTGGTTCTATGATTTTGACAATTTTTAGGTTTTAAGATCCTGAATGTTAGAAGTTGTTTATTTTGAGTAAAGATTAGGGCATAACTTGGACATATGGAGTCAAATTTTGGACTTTGAGTATTCGATGAAAAGATCTTAGAGAGCTCTACACATTGGTTCACATCTGGTGTAGGTTTGGCATGGGTTATTTGGTAATTATTGATTCTGAAAATTTTTATGGTATATATTGACTATGGTAGCATTATGAGTTCATGACATTGTATTTTTTGAGATTTAAGATTTTAATGTCATTATATACTCAATTCATATTTTAGATTAGTATCATGATAATATGGTTATTTATAGTTTGGATATGTATGATAACTTGTTGGGTCTACAAGTTGTACAGTGTTGTAAGTGGTCTATACTTATAGGTTGCATTTATAGCTTGGTTATGAGTTGTCTTTACCCATTGATCTTTCATTATTGATGCATATCCAAATTGGTGGCTTGAATTTGGGTTGTCTATACCCTAAGTCACATGATTTTCTATTTTTTCTTCATGTAGAAGGGATGGGATGTTGTTACTAGGTATAGTCATGGTGGAGGATTGTGGTTGACTATGTTATGCTGATAGGTTGGACACATTGAAAGTTAGATGCTTAGTTCATGGATGTGATCATGGTGCCATGGATTTTGGCATGAAATGATTGGATATATAGGTACATTCTTGATTTTCATTGGCTTAGATTCCTAATTTAGTTATGGTGCTATATCTTCTTAGTTGAGGATCATGGTTATTTAATTTCTTTTGAGGAGCTCATGATGTGCACTTTGAGTTCTTTAATGGCTTGATATCTTGGTTGATTGTCATGGTTAGATGATGCTTTTTTCATCATGATTTCATAGATAGCTTGGATAAATAGTTTAGTGGGAGCTTGTTATAATGATGGGGTGATAGTGCAGGATTATTTTTTGATTTGGTTTGTACCTTCTTGCATTTGGACATCTTGGTTTCACTTTGTATTGACACTTTGGTTGTTTGAGTGTAGACCTGGATGATCTTCATGTAGGAGGTGGGTTTTATGATGCCTTAATACCATGATTGAGTGGGAATTTTTGGCATTGATATAATTATTGAGTGTTTGTAGATGTTGGAGGTTTGTCATAGATCATGTTGCTGCAAAAGCATCTTTGACATTTGTATGGTGCAATTGTTATCTTCATGGTGTGTGAAGATGGTTATATCTTGATGACTTATGGAGTTCTTAGTGTAGACACCTAAATTTGATTACACCACTTTGGTAATCTAATTTAGCCATCTCTAAAGGCATCATTAAATAAAAATTAATCATCTATAGTACTAATTGATAAATCAAGTAACCTATTATTTATCAATTAAATCCTATTCTTCTATCTAATTCTAAAAATCTCCATTTATTAAATAAATCTATTTGATAAATAAAATCCTCAAATTTAAAAACCCCTAACTTATCCCTAATCCTCCATTTAGCCTAATCCACCCCATCCACCCATACTAACCAAGATTAACCACTCACCCACCCACCCTCATTAATGCCATCCACTTGCACATCTCTAACATCTCTAATCTAATCCAAAACCCAAGCCTAATCCACCCCCTAATGTTGTCACATTCCCTAAGCAAGTTTAAGACTTTCCTAAACCAAACCAAAGTCTCCCCTCAAAAATCCCAACCACCAAGTCATGAGTGCTCTTACAAACTATAAAATAATCTTACAAGCCCACTCATGACTCTTACATCCATCTTCCACACTCTTCCCTCTTCCACACTCATTCCTCTTACATCTCTCTTACATACTCAACCCCACTCATCATGCCTTTAACCAACCCTTTACCCTACCCTCTCACACTCATCCTACTTGTGACAAGTGTCACCTTCCCATTAGTGCTAAACAAGCACAATCCATGTGCTCTCCTTTGAGTGCATCCTAGCCCTCCTTAAGTCTTCATCTCTCCTTGCATCTTAGCCCTCCATCACTCAAGCCCTTAGCCTATAAATTGAATCCTCTCCCAAGCCATTTGATCACTATCCTTGAGCTAAAGTTATCATGCCCTTTTGAGAGCCAAAATCCATACCCATACCCTTATAATGCCAAATTGAGAGCTCACAAAGCTACCAATTTGCTATTACTCATCTCCATTGAATCCATTTTGAGCACTTGAGCGTACATCCCCAATTCATAAATAGAAACATCCCAAAAATAAGAGAACAATCTCATTGAGAGAGCCTATCCACGGCTCACATTCTCATTTGAGTTTGTCTTTTCTTTGTCTCTCATATATGTTATGTTAGTTTAATGTGTAAATGCTTTTATTGAATTAGTTATCATGCCCTTTTGAGAGCCAAAATCCATACCCATACCCTTGTAATGCCAAATTGAGAGCTCACAAAGCTATCAATTTTCTATTACCCATCTCCATTGAAGCCATTTTGAGCACTTAAGCATACATCCCCAATCCATAAATAGACACATCCAAAAAACAAGAGAACAATCTCATTGAGAGAGCCTATCCATGGCTCACATTCTCATTTGAGTTTGTCTTTTCTTTGTCTCTTATATATGTTATGTTAGTTTAATGTGTAAATGCTTTTATTGAATTAGTATTTTTAGCATATTAGATTAGTGTATACACTTAGTTATCTCCATTTTTTATGGAGATGCTTCTTCATGGTATGTGGAGATGGTTAACTTCATAGTGTGTGGAGATGGTTGCATCTTGAGGACTAATAGGGTTCTTGGTAAAGGTGTGGTTTATGTTTTCATTTGACATGTTATTATTTCATGAAATACTATTGATACATGTTTAGAGTTTTGACATATTATAGTATGCATATGGAGCATGTTATGTCTTTGGTTGAGATGGTTAGATCATGTTGTCATGTTTATGTTCCTAAGGCCATGGTTGGAACTTTGACATTGATCTTGGTTTTGTTTCTTTGTATTGAGTACATTGATCATAAGCTAAATACTTCATGATATTGTTGTGTTGTATTTGGGGTTGGCACGTATTGATTTGTTATAGTGGTGATGTTGATTTCTCTTGGTTAGAGAAGTAATTTTTGAGATGATTGATGCTTTCAGTAGGAAGTCCAAGGGATAGTCACTTGATATGGACTTGAGAGTAAATTATTCTTAGATGAGTCTTGGTTAAAGACTTGGATATCTTGACGAGAATTCTCATTCTCCCCTCTTGGTCTACTTAGTAGTTTGCTACTTGAGAGGTATAGCCCATTTTTCTCTTAGTTACATTCTATTTATGCTTGTCTTTTATGGATATGGATCTTGAGCTATGGTGCATGAGTTAGTTCTAGAAGGTTCATTTGAGATATGGTTTAAGATTGGTTATCTCCATTTGCATATGTTTTTATTCTGGTTGAGTTTGAGAGATGGTTTTAAATATTGAGAAAATTACTTGGTTTAGGAATGGTTTATGAGTTTGATCTTCTTGTGAGAGGCTTATATCCATGATTAGTTATATGGTATAGTTGGGGTGTTGTTTTGTCTTCTTATCGGAGTTTTGTGGAGGAGATCATACTTGCATAGTTTAAATCTAGATGTGTGTGTAGAAGGACATGATACAAGTTATAATTTTTATGGTTTATCTTTGGTCTTGGTTATCTTTCTAGATGTTTGGTTTCAATTACATTAGATTTGAGATTGGTTAGAGATTGTGATCACTAGTTTGTGTTCATTTATGTCATGTGAGAGATAAACATGGTTATTCCTTTATCTCTTTCCTCTGTTGGTTGTGGAGAACTTGGAAGACTCTTGGAGACTTGTTATGAGAGTTGTTCTTGAAAGATTATGTATTATGGACATCCTTGAGACTACATGGATTGACTTCTTTGAGATTTTTTGAGTGGAATGGTTATAGATTTGACATTATCTTTTGCATTGGGAGCTTCTTGTTATATATGTGATAGGTATTGATCTTGAGGCTTGTGATTATAACTTACAGATTGGATATGTTGATGATGTGAGATTCACTTGGTATACCTTTGGAGGTATGGATATTTAGATGGGCTTGGCACTTACTAAGGGTGCTATTTCAACTATGGATATTTGAAAACTACAGATACATGTGATTATCTTTGGATCAGGTATTTTGTGCTTAGCATTTTAGTTGGTAGAAGATTTTATGATCTTCTAATGCGACAGGTTGGGTGGCTTTCTCTTTGGATGGCTTCTATGTATGTCCAGTGGCAATGGCATAATAGAAGGTGGATTCATTCATGTTTGAGATGCTAGATATTTTGACTTTGTTGTAGGTACTGAGATGGAGCACATGGTGTATGTTGATCCATGATGGTGGATGTGTTGGGAGGGATTGTTCCCTTGTTCATTTAGGTGGCTACAAATTTCCAATATTAAATGTGGGGTCAATGGGCTAGGTAGCACATGGGTTTAGCACATGGTTTATGTAATACAACTTGGTGGTTTTTGTGGAACTTGATACTATATAAGTAGCCACAAGGGTAGTTGTTGGAGTGAGTGAGAAGATAAAAACTGACAGAGCCAAGTGGGACAAGGCTTGAAAAGTTAGCCAAGGGAGCATTGGTTAAGGTTGAAAGTATGGCATGAGATGTATGGCTTACTCACATAGATTTCTCGGTGGTGGCTATGGCCTTTAAGGCTTCCGTTGTTGTATTGTAATGGTGTTATTGCTAAATAATACATGGTGATGGATTCTTTTGGAGGCTGAGTTTTTCCCATAATGAGGGTTTCTTAGGGTACATCTTGTGTCACAATTTTTTTGGGTATGTTGTCTATACTCTTGCATGTGGATTTTAATTCTATGTTCATTTCAGATCTATTATGGGTTATGTGGAAACAATTATAATATTTTTTGCAAGTTCCCTTATAGAAGCATGTCATGGGATGTGTGGATTCATGTTTGTTCACATGGATTGTTTGGTTGTGGCTATGGCATTGAAGGTTTCCATGGTTGTATTGCAATGGTGTTTTCTACTAAATAATATATGGTGATGGATGCTTTTGGAGGTTGGGTTTTTTTCTCTCAATGAGGTTTTTCTAAGGTATAACTGGTGTCACATTTTTTTGGGTATGTTGTCTATTCTCTTGCATGTGGATTTCAATTACATATTTATTTTAGATCTATTATAGGTAATGTGGAAACTATTATATTCTTTGTTGCAAATTTCCTTATAGTATCTATAAGGCTAGGAGACAAAAAAGGAGGGTAAAACCTTTTACCTCATCCATTAGGGGTTCATGAACAATGTGTATATCTACCATCTTGTCCAAAAAAATTTACTCCTAGTCAACCCACTAGCTTTTGTCACCCCCATGTCTCTTTAGACCCTTCCCCTAGTTCTAGCCACAAAAAAAATCTTAGAAAACCACTAGCCCTGAGGTTAAAATTTGTCTCATTAATTTAGATATAGACACTCAAAAGAGTAAGTAGACTTCCCAAAGAACTAACAAATACCTCTAGTTTGAAAAATTCAAGTCCCCCCTCAAGCATGATTCCAACTCTGAATCTACCAAAAGTGATGTTAAACCTACCAAAAGGAAGAGACTACCCCAAGACACAAAATTTGTTCCTTGTTCCCTTAGTTCCTCTCATATTTTTGACACCCTTGAAGCTACCCTAGATGGAAGTAGGGGGAAGACATCACCTTCCCTAGGAATGATACTCCTAAAGGTGGAGGAAAAAGGAAAAGTATAGCCACAGATAGAGCCACATCAAGGCTAGATTGGATAGGCTAGAGCAATCCATGAGGGATCTATTGACAATTTCCTAATGAAGATATGTAATTGTTCTCATTTATGGCAACTCATGATGTACATGGCTATAGCAAGCCTTTGACATAAAGATACTTAGCTTTTGGTACTCAGAAAATTGTCTAAGTACGAATTTGGTTTACAATAATGTATTGTTTTGTATGTAACTTGTTATTGACATTATATTAGACTATAAAAGTTAGATAAAGAGTATATATGTTGATGATGATGTGTATAACCTCAAACATTAGTACGGGTTTTTCAAAAAAGAGATATTGAAGTTTTACCAACGAAACAAGACAACAAAATCAAAAGAAATAATTATTTTGTAAAATGTACAAAATAATTACTTGACCAATTAGGGTCAACATCTAGATGTTTAGACTAAGTTGAAAAGGTATATTATGGTATTATCTAACCTAGCAATAATTTGTGAAAAGGCGTGGTATTTATATAAAGGACATCTTGTGAAGGAAAGTGTAGTATGTTGTGAAAGTGTGCAAGTATTGTGATATAAAAAATTTCTATGAAAGTGATATATGCAATGTTTTGAGAAGCTATTTTGTGATCCAAAATCAAACTAAGGAAGAACATATATTCCTAAAGTCTAATTACTTGTTTGGGTAGTTGGCTCTTCTTGTAATTGGAAGTGCATGTTTTGGCAATGGGCTTATCTTGCATCTACTATACTACAATTCCTAACAAGGTTGGAATCTCCTAATAGGGATTTAAAGTCTCCTAACAAGGAATCTTACACTAAATTTTCTCATTGAATCCTAATAGGGTCCATCCTCTAACAAGGAAATTATATATTAGTGTGTTATCTAGTGGTATCATCCCCACCAGGGTTTTCCCTTGGGCACGGTTTTGCTAGTTTAAAAAGAATGGTATAATGAGTTATCTTTGTGCATGGTTATTGTTACTATTCAGCATTAATTTATTACTTTCTTATGTATCATTCAAAGTAATAAATAATATTCAGTTTGTGACTAAAGTTTCTAAATTACTGATTCATCCCCACTCAATAATTCCTATTTCTAACAATTGGTATCAGAGCTTAATTTCTTAGAAGAGGCTTAACAACTTGAGTAAGATCCTTATGGATATGGAACACTTGATGAAGAACCTTGAAGAATTATTTGAACAAATTGATCTCCTTACTGAAGAAAGAGATAATCTGGAGGATAGATATGAGGACTCCAAAGTATATATTGGACAATTGAAGGATAAGATTGAACATCTCAAATCCAAGCCTGAATCTATTGAATCTGAAACTAGTGATGATGATTATTCAATGCTGAAGATAGAGTATAAGATCTTGAAGCATGGATTGAAGATTACTAATCTGAAGTTGACTTTCAGGAATGATCCTAGAAAAGTTGAATCTAAATTGAAGATTGAGAATATAGATCTTAGAGAAAGTCTAGTGAAGAAGATACCTAAATTAGAAACTTTGAAAGACAATTATAGTAAAACACTATTGTGAAAGTTGGACTAACTCAGTGCAAGCATCAACTTGAGAAGCTTTATTCTAATAGAAAAAAGCTTGATGATTCTGTGTCAATACAGAGACTTGCAAATGATAAGAATTGTCTTGGTTACCTATTTAACATATGTACAAAGAAACCTAAGATTAGATCAGATCCAAAAGAAAAAGATAAATCTAATGATGGGATTGAATCTAGCCAATCTTCTAATAAACCTAAAGAAGTTGGACAAGACAGGGATGTTGAGATTTTGGATGAACCAAAGCAAGTGGAAGCTCCTAAAGGAACTAGGTATGAATTTAGAGGTAAGTGTATTTTATGTGGTGAAATAGGTCATATTAAAAGAGATTGTACAAATAAGTCTTTAACCATGTTAAAGATTGTTATTGTCATAATTTTCATAGTATGGGTCATAAAGCAATTGATTGTAGGAAGCCTAAATATGGTAATGATAGAAGGAATACTAGAATGTCTAGAAATACTAACCCTACAGATAGAAGAAGATCTAATGAAAGATATCAAGAGAAGGAAGACCTTATCAAGAAAGAAGATAGATCATGTGTTATAAGTGTAATAGCTTTTGACACATAGCTCATAATTTTCATGCACCTGGTGATCAACAAAATCCTAGAAGCAGAAATCTAGTATGTCAATTATGCAACAACTTCATACATGCAATAAAATATTGTAGAATGGATAGAAACTTTGGAGGTAGAAGGAATAATGGAAGAAACTTCAGAAATAGAAGAAATGGTAGTAGAAATGTCAAAAATGATAGAAGGAACTATCAAAGGAACTTTGGAACAAAGAAAGACAATGAGGAACAAAGAAATATAGTTAGTCAACTTTGAGAATAACTCAATAAGGCATTTATAAAAGGATTAGACATCTCAAAATAAAAGTTAAAATATGATGAGATAGGAAGATTGAAGTTATTAATCGAGTTTGATTCAACTAAGTTGAATTAAGCTTGTTCACAACACCAAAATTTGTAACTTCACTTAGAGATTGAATTATGGGTAGGGAAGTTGGGAAAAGGTGTATCAAGATAAGTTTAGACTATATCTAATCTTGTTTCACATTTGGAGCTTATCTAAACTAGTTATGAAGGAATTAATAGTTACTATTATTATAGAGAAAGTTAATTCTATAGAAGAATATGAAAATTATGTTCTTACTAAAAATTTCATAAAGAAAAATTTTGTGGATCATTTTCATGATGGAAGGAGGATATGGTAAATCTTGTGTAGAATATGAAGATTGGATATAAGATCTTGAGTAGATATTTGATTTCAAAATGTAATTGACAACTTTTTCATATTTGTGAAGTATGAAATTAATGCAAGTTCTAGTTAATGAATAAAATGGAGTATAGACTTGATTACCACTTCATTACAATCACATATGAACAATAGAGCACTCAAAAGAGACTTGATAAGGTGATTTCAAAGTAAACCCTATTTTTGGAAAGACATATTTTATCATTTATTCATAGAATTTATTTGGTAAATTTTATATTTGTTAATGTCATGCATATGTCAGTAATTCATAATATTGAGAATGAGGAGAGACCAAAATCAAAGGTTATTTCTATGAAACCCATAGAAGGAAACCCTAGTTTAGCATTATCCATTACATTAAACAATGTAGTTTATTTGAAAGATGTAGAAAGTTATTTTAATAGCAAGTTTGAATCTATTTAGAGTGAGTATATGAATAAAGATATGGAATTACTATTTAATTATGATATGACTATGAAGCCCAGATTTGAACATTTGAGAGAACTAGACCCGTTCAAATATCATTTCTACTAAGAATTGGATATAGGTGAGTGGACATAGATTATACTAAGTAGAATTCATGAGGTAACTGGTCTTAGCAAACAAGATAGTGTACCTATAGGCAAGAAACTTGTTAATAAGAAGATTGAGAGTTACACATAAGTAGTTTATAATGGGAAGGATATGGTGATTAGAACCATTGAACAAGATCATGTAAGATTCTTGAGTAGAATCATTTCCTATTCCTTATGTGCAAGTTCTAAGATTGACAAATTATTAGCCAGATTCATCTATGTAGCCTAAAAGATATGTGTTGAGAAGGAACAAGTTAATCTTAGTGAAATTCTAAGAATGCAACTTCTTGAGAATCTAGAGAAAATAAAAAGGACTAAGAATGGAGTGTTTAGATTTAAGTTATTGATCAATAATTTATTCTATCATGTACTTAAGAGATTTCCATATTTGTCTTTCACAGATATTATGAGTAGTGATAGATGTACAATGGAGAAAATCACAAATGTATGTAGAATACATCCAGCAACTAAAATCTTGGATAGTGGGAATCTAATAATGAAAACATTTCAAAATGAAATGGAATAAAGATAAAGATTTGTTCTTACAATTGTAGAAATATTTAAATAAGACATATATGTTATGGTTGATACAGATTTTACTAATATTCACATAGTAGAACCTCAAGAAACATTCCTTGATTCCTTAGGTGATGAGATAAGTGATGATACAATAGTTGGATACATTAATTTATTGTTGAACTCTAAGAACGAAAAAGTATTATGAGATTACCCAATCAACTCATCAAGAATCTTTGGAGAAAGAATCTCACAAGAAGATAGAAACAATAATGAAGAAATTTTTATCTGAGGTCGGTATGACTGAAAGTGAGTCATAGGCAATCAAGCAGACAATGAAACATGGTATACCATATGTGCAACCTTTGTCAATGTCTATTGCAGAGACATCTTCAAGATAGAGCATTCCTTATGTAGTAGTATCAAATATATAGCCAAGTGAGTTGAAGAGGAAATTAGAAATATTAGTGGAAGTTGGGGCCACCAAGACTAAAAGGGTCAACCAACAAGCCACTGGACCAAGGAAGAAACAAAAGATATTATTGACAATTTTTGAATCTAGTGAAGAAGAAGAAGAAGAAGAATAAGAAGCTAAATAGGTAGAGAAGGTTACTACTCCTAAGAAATAAACATGTAAAGGTTGGAAACCCTAGAAGCCAAAGATAGAGAGGATTAATTCAGCCCTTGCTAACAAAGGCAACTTTGTTCAGATGAACAAATTTTATGATTTGTATAATAATTTGTAGAAAGATCAGATTGATATCTCTAATTTAAGATATATAATAGCTAATAATATAAAACTTAAAGATATTGAAGGAAAGATAAATCAAAAGGTCTATGACAGATTCATTATGAAGAAGGAAACAACTCAAGAAGAAAACTTAGAACTTTGGAAGTCTATGTTAATAACCATATGCAAGACTAATGACGAAGAAGAAGTCAAGAGATTGTTGAATAATCTAGCACCTTAGTTAAGAAAAAAGTAAGAACATTTCCATTTATGGTGGGTGAGAAGGAAAAAATAAGAAGTGAAATAGTCATAGCCATAAGCTAGATGCTGGCAAAATCCAAGGCAACACCTTCACTAGGACCCAAAGCCTCACAAGTTTTAGTAAGAGGTGACACAATGTAGATTGATGAGACCAATTTTACCATTAACATTAATGATACTAACCATTTTGACAGTTCAAAATATACTGAATCTCATGTTGAGGATATTGAAGAACAATTGAAACAAATTGTAGAGGAGAAAATGCTATTAGAAGAAGAAAATAGGAAAATAGAAGAAGCCAAAAAAAAATTCCTTGAAGAAGAAAAGAAGATGAAAGTAGAGTAAGATAAGAAGAGAGTAGAGGAAGAAGAAAAGAAAGGAAAGGAAAGAAAAGAGAAGGAAGATAAAGAGAAAGAATAAAGAAGAGTTAAAGAGGTAGTTGAAAAGAAGCAAAGGGAGGATGAATCTGAACCTTCTAGTTCATCCACTCTAATTTTGCTTGATGGCCTGACAACCAATGATGATGATCAAACTAACCTGATCTCATCTTTGTCAAAATTTATTGAGAAGAACAAGAAAGTGAAGAGCCTATAGAGAACCTTGATGGAGGTTACTAGTAGATTACATAGTATTTTGATAGTCTAGCATGCAGAGGCAGATCCTGAATAGAGGGCACAAGAAGTGCTAAAATATCTTGATGAGGAATTTACAATTTTTTTGAATGTTGTAGAATCTAAGGCACATATTTCACATGATGCTAACTTGTTTAGCATCATTTGTTAGATAATCAAGAACAACTTGAGAAGTCTTGGTACTTGTATCAAGGAACTTCATAAATGTCAATAGGATGGAAAGGTAATGTACATCAAGTGTACCCTATCTCACAAGTTGATCAAGGATCTTGATAGCCAGATTGAAGGTAAGATGAGTGAGCTAGATACTCTATCTAGCTAGATACAACATCCTTCTAGTAAAATTGAAGATTTTAAAGACCAAGTGGCCAGTATTCATTATGATATTAGGAAATTGGAACTTCAAAAGGAACAAATTTTGAAAAGGTTTTTGGATTTCAGAGAGTCTATTGCTCTATAAATATCTATTATAGAGAAATAGTTGGAGGAATGTGTCAAAGGCAAGGATACTTATTCTAACTTTTTATATTTAAATCTTAATGTAGTTGAGATTGCATCATATGCCCTATTTGAAATTCTCACCTCTATTGAATCAGCCAAGGATACATGGATAAAAGGTTTAACCAATCTTAAGGAAAGTTTTGATCATTGCACGAAGATAATATTAGTTTAAGGTAGATGATTGTAGAGTTTTTGACAACAATTTTGATAGTTTTTGACTTCTGTCATTCATGTCAAAGGGGGAGAAGATGCATAAGAAAATTGTAAATAAGGTAAAGGGGAGAAGATAAAATTGTATGGTATGAAATCATATTATAAGGTGGAGCATATGTAAGATGGATAAGTTATAATAGATGATTAATGTAATGTTACTATATTTAATTTTTCCTATTTTTTTGCCATCAATGCCAAAGGAGGAGATTGTTCACAATTGGATAATGAGGATATGTAATTGTTGTAATTTATGGCAACTCATAATGTACATGTTTATATGAAACCTCATAAATAAAGATACTTAGCTTTTGGTACTTTGAAAATTGTCTATGAATTTGGTTTACAATTTTGTATTATTTTGTATATAACTTATTATTGACATCATACATGCTGATGATGATGTGCATAACCTTGGACATCAGTATGAATTGTATGGAAAAGAGATATTCATGTTTTATCAATGAAATAGGACAAAAAAATTAAAGGTTTAAATTATTTTGTTTACAAAATGATTACTTGACCAATTATGGACATGAATCTAGATGTTTACTCTAAGTTGGAAAAGTATATTATGGTCTTAGCTAACCAAGAAACAATTTGTGAAAAGGCATGATATTTATGCAAAGGACAACTTGTGAAGGAAACTGTGCAAGTATTGTGATATGCAAACTTTCTCTAAAAGTGATATATGTGAAGTTTTGAGAAGCTATATTGTGATCTGAGATCAAACTAAGGAAGAAGCTATATTCCTAAAGTTTGATTACTTGTTTGGGTAGTGAGCTCTTATTGTAATTGGAAGTGCATGTTTGGGTAGTGGGATCATCTTGCATCTACTATACTACAACTCCTAATAGGGTTTGAATCTCCTAATAGGGACTCTCTATACTAATTTTTCTTATTGACTCCTAAGAGGGTCCATACTTTAACAAGGAACTTATATATTAGTATATTATCTAGTGCGTATCATCCCCACAGGGATTTTCCCTTGGCTAGGGTTTCCCTAGTTAACAAAATATGGTTTTATGAATTATCTTTGTGCATGGTTACTATTAGAGTTTTAGGTGACTCTACAAGACCCCTAGGATCAAATGAAAGACCAAGATAAATTCCACAAGATATTGGCAAGAAATTTGCATGAAGATACAAGAATGTTATTATTGATAATGGACTTTATTGACATCCAGTGGATTAATTTTAAATGTACATAATAGGCCTCCTTATTTAGGAGATGTGATAAGAGATGATGATAAGGAGAAGATAAGCTATCACTAACACAAGGTGGAAGCACATGTCCACCAAAGGTGGATCATCCTCCATTATGCAATAAAGTATGTGTAATGATGTGGATGATAATGTGATAAGTGCACTAAAGGTGGAACGAGATAACAACTATGACCACCTAGAGTTGAATTATCCTACACCATGTGTCTAATTGAGGTGCAAAATCCTAATTGTCTCAATCACAAACTACTATGCAATGCATTATTCTAAGTAAGCTTAAGTAAGTATAATTATTGAATATTTAGTTACATTAAAACCCCCCCTTAAGTTCAACTTAGGTGAATGCACTTAAACTCACAATACAATATGGGTCCTGGCTACTAGGCCATTTTAGGTACCCATTTAAAATAGTTAAAGCAATACATGAAATGCAATCTCTCATAAAGTGGAGAAAGAGAGAAAACCTCATGGGAAAAACCCTCCCCCAAATAGAGAGATGAAAAAAAAATGGATGGATGGATGGAGTACTCAAGACCCCCAAAAATTACATGCCTCGTGTATATACAAAGAATGATCCCCCCCATAGGAAGGAAATACAGAGACATGATACCCCCCCCCCGCCCCCCAATAATGAAGAAGCTCTAATATAGATGAAGAATACCTACAAAAGAAATATAATGCATGCCTAAAAGAAACATGTCTCCACTTAGGAAGAGATAAATACATCAAATGATGAAGAAACCACTCCATGTAGAAAGTGAGGAAGGAGTAAGAAGGTCTCCATGTATGCATCTTTGAAGATTGAATAGGTGTCTCCAAGCTCAAAGATTCTGTCACACCATCAAGCTGACCTATGAGATGTGAAAAACTAAGAGAGCATGAAGAGTTGGGAAATCCAATATCCAAAGAAGGTGAAGAAGTATCTTGAAGAGAAACCTCCTCAGATGTATTAACAAAATCTGCATTATGAGACTCATCTAAAAGAGTATCAAGGAATTTATCCCACACTGCAAGATCTGAAGCATAAAGATCATACTACTGAATAGTAGAACTCATGTTTGAAGAAGCAGGAGGTGGAGGAGTAGGAATTTCAACACTTGTCTCAAGAACAAAATAATTCAAGTGTCCAATGTTCTCCTCACATGAATTATTCACCCTTGATAAAGGCTTAGGCACATCATGAATATCATCATCATTATCAAAAAAATGTGTAAATGAATACAAGCATGATGTACAATCAACAACTCCCATAGCTATGACATCTCTAGTCTCTGTGCCCCTAATATAGACATAATCAGGAGTGAACTCAATAATTTAACCTTGCACCCCATGAGTAATTTGGTAAATTGAAAGGCGATTAGTAGTCAAGGATGGTACAAAAAGAACATCATTAAATGTACCCTCTCCCATAAGAATAGAACCTTTACCAAAAATCTTCATGTATGTATTGTTACCCATCACTATAGGTGAAGAACTACAAGGCTCAATAGAAGAAAAAATATCCATAGAAGATGCCATGTGATGTGATGCACCTAAATCAAGAAGCCATTTACCTTGCTCAAGATGTGTGGAAACAATGAGTGCTTGTTCTTTGTCTTTGGATGACAATGTAGATATAGATGTAGTAGATACCTGATGTTGAGAAGAAGGAGAAGATATCGATGAGGGAAACTAGATATTTTTCTTTTGAAGGATGCGAGTAAGCCATCAATCTTCTTATGGAAACATTTATGCTCATCATGTCCTAACTTTTTGCAATAAGCACATTTATCTCTCTTTCTTCTAGATGATTCCTCTCTTGAAGAGAACTTAGATTCAATATTATGTTATGAAGGAGAGTCATCACCTTTTTCATGTTTCTTAGGATCCTTGTGTTCTTTGTTTCCCTTTCCTTTGGGAGTCTTTAGAGAGAAGTCATTTGCAACCAATGCTTGATACTTGGAAGGCTCCAATTAAAACATGTGTGCCAAATTTTCTTGTTCCCTTGTGAGCTGACCTATAAATTCATCAAGAGAAAGCATTTTGTATGCATTACCAAGAGCATCCATAGTAGCATAGAATGTGGAAACAAAGGATGAATATTCAAGACCTAGCTTGGAAAGAATAGATAATACTAATTGCTCATCATCTTTAGTAATGCCACAATTAGAAAGCTCCATTAAAATGGAATTGAACTTAGAGAAAAAGTCTTGAATATTATCAAAATTACATGGACTTAGACCTATAAGCTAATTCTCCAATTTGAATTTTCTTATTCTATCAATTTACCAAAGATTCCTTCCAATGTAGTCCAGGCATCATGAGGATGTGTGTAAGATGTACTATGATATAAAAAATCATTGGAGATGGTAGATCTAAGAGAGCTAAGTGATTTATCCCTTCTATCAAACCATATCCTTCTTTTGGCAACACTTGTAGTTGGTTTTGCATCCTATCAAAGAATCTAATTAGAAATTGCTTGTTTCCATTCATGATAGTTACATGGAGTGAGTAATGGAACTTTTGAAAAATCCATAATGAAATCAAATGATGACTGAAATAAGCTGCTAACTCCTTCAAATTACTAATTCAATTAAGAAAATTGAAATCCAAATATTTACCAAGTGCAAATATAGAAAAAAAAACCTATTTTTGAAAGTGATATGCCCACTCCAAATCATTAAAATTTGATTACAGATTTAGAAAGTAGAGGGGAAATCATGCACTTTAAAAAAAAATTGCACTTGAAAATGTTACCAAATGTGCCGAAATAGAGCCTTGAAATTTGTAGAATATGGGATTTGTGATTTCCAGAAAAAATTAGAGACAAAGATCCAAAATCACCTACACCACTATGGAGATTGTGAAATTCTATCCCAAAACAAAAAGAAACAACTTGGAAAAAGGAGTCCTTTTGAGGGAGATATCGTTGTTTGAAAATCACCTCTGAAATTAGATTTTTTAAATCACTGCTGCTGCACCTTCAAAAATCAAATGGCTCTAGATTTGGCCTCAAATGTCCAATTTGGATGAAACAAAATTTGATATAGGGGCTTTTTGACCTCCTCTATATGATGCCAACCTCTAATTTGCACCAGCAAGCTCCAATTTTCACCTACAATAGAAGGTCACAAAATAGGACTCCTGAAATCTCCTCCAAATTGTGATGTCCAAATTGCCAAATTCTACACCAATAATGGGTCAAGCCAAGATTGCACTTCTTAAGAAGAATTCTTCATACCATGAGATCTTTGACACCATATTAGAGATTTAGGTGACTCTACAACACCCCTAGGATCAAATGAAAGACAAGGATAACTTCCATAATAGACTAGCAAGACAATTGCATGAAGATGCAAGAATGCTATTATTGATAATGGACTTGATTGACATCTAATTTGATTGATTTGAAATGTACATAATAGGCCTCCTTATATAAGAGAGGTGATAAGAGACAATGATAAGGAGAAGATAAGCTATCAACGATACAAGGTGGAATCACATGTCCACCAAAGATGGATCATCCTCCATTATGCAATAAAGTATGTGCAATGATGAGGATGATAATGTAAGAAGTGCACTAAAGTTGGAATGAGATAACAACTATGAAAACCTAGAGTGGAATTCTCCTACAGTGTGTGTTTAATTGAGGTAAAAACTCCTAAGTGTCTCAATCACAAACTACTATGCAATGCCTTATCCTAAGTAAGCTTAAGTAATTGTAATTAGTGAATATTTAATTATACCAACAGTTACTATTACTACTCATCATTACTTTATTACTTTCATATGTATGGTTCAAAGTAATAAATAATATTTAGTGGAAACTAAAGTTTTTAAATTACTAACACATCCCCCCCTCAATAATTCCTGTTTCTAATAGGATCTAGCAGATAATCACACTAGTAGTTGCTAGCTTTCAACACTTTGGTAGAATTCTCCACCAAAGTCATGCATTCTGTAGCCACCACCCTTTACCTTTTCTATATGAATGAAGATAAGAAGGAACTAGGTAAGGAGAGTGAGATAACTCAATCCATTTATGCATTCTTGGTAGAGGACTAGTTGGAATTGATCCTAGACAAACTTGTCAAGGTGGAGGGGAGGATGTGAACAAGGATGATCTTGAGGAGAAGAAGGATGAGGATCCTGGAAATAAGGAGGGTAGCTAGCCCTAGGTCTTCTTTTTTTCTTTTTTGTTGTTATGCTTTTGGATAAGTATTAGCAATTTAGATATGGATTATATATATTTTATGAAGTTTAAAGTTGGTATTAGTTAGATGAATGGGAGGTAACCTCGAGTTGACTTTTCAACCTTTTTGTACTTTGGGGTCAGCCCCCCATTCTTTTGGTTGTTATCTAATACTTCAATGAGCTTAGGTAAGAGCCAACCCTATTAAATGTTACAAAACACACTGTTAGGTGTGACTCTATTAAAGGATTCAATTACCTTATTAGGAGTGGCCTTTTTAAATATATTTAAAACATCCCATCAAAATGTCACCTTAGTTAAAGGATTTACAATATGATTATTAGGTCAAACTTGTTTAAAGGATTTACAATATGATTATTAGGTCAAACTTGACTAAAGGATTTTATTGCCATAATGATTAGAAAATAAAAACTAGGTTGATGTGATCAAATACAACTCACTTTGAATCTTCTAATCTCTATTTGGCTCATTCCTAGTTCATTGAGCTGACTTCATCACATTCTCCATCTCTGATCTTCTTGATAACTCTTTAAGAAATTTTGCTTCACCAACTTCTCACTTTTCCTCTATAACTCTTATTTTTCACAAGTTCTTCACAAATTTTCCAACTAAAATCCACTATAAAACAGCTCATATGCCTCCTTAAATAGATAGGTTTAATATTTTTTTCTTAAACATAACTATATATCCTAGGGTTTGATTGGATTCATTGAATCTGTTAATCATTTTTTCTTTGTACTTCTTTCCTTGAAACTTCTAAAAACTTCTTATTAAGTCCCTGCCTTAGATTTCTTATTAAACTTAATTCATGGATTAAATATTCCAACTCATCAATCCTTATCACTTACAAGTTTTGACTAATACATAAATTCAATTGTGTTAGCCTTAAATCTTGATTCTTTCACAAACTATTAATTTTTTGACATTTGGTTGTCATTATTATAATACACCAAAATTGGCACCTGTTGTGCTAAACTAATTATGGTCTATTTAATTAATGGTAAGTCCTATTGTACTAGGCAATCCTAATTCTAATAGTCAATACTTGAACTAAGTGTTAAATGCAAAAAATCCCTAATCTATATTAATTACATTCTTTATTTAATTCCTAAGTATTGAATCAAATTAGTAAAGGTAAGCCTATTAATTAATTTAATTTAATTATGAGTCCTAACACTTTAATTAAATTAAATTTACCCCTTTGGAAAAAATACACATTAAGGAATTAAATGTATTTGATTTAATTAAATATATCCTCATTCTAATTATTGAATTTAACTATTCAATTAATTGAGATTATGCATTTATGTGGTCATATTCAATTTTATTAAATTAAATATACTCTCTAAGTACTCTTGTTCAGCTCGGAAATGGAAATAACTCAGTTAACTCTTTCTCACACTCAAAAGTGAATTAGTTGCCTTCATTTGCATAATGAAGTTTCCATTCTAACTGAATCTAATTTCTAATCTTGATTGTCCATCAAAATTGATCTTGATCATTGATCAATTCTAGAGTTCTATTTAAGAGACTCTCAATTCCTCATTTTAGAGGTTACAAATGAATTATATCAAACTTATGCTGAAATAACTACTCATTTCTTGCACTCATCATTTCATTATATCTTGCATAGTAATCTCATTTTAGTTTAAATACACACTCGTATAGATTAATTTTTTTTTTCTTATTTCTAGATTTACTTTCATCTCATATAGATTAATTTTACACATCATTATAGATTTTAAAATCCTTCATTCTATATGTATTCATGCTAGCTTCTTGATATAAGAGCAAATAGAAAAACATTCTAGTTAGGAGGCAATAGATTGACCTATTGGTTATTTCAAATGAACAATCCCATGTTTATTCTAGGATGATTCTTTAAATAATGATCATGTTGAAGTGTGTCTGAATCACAGATGCCCACATTTCCCACTTATAGTTATGTTCTTCAACTCGGTCATCACTAAGTGTCTTAGTCACTACTAATATGTCTCACTTGTCTTACACTAGCTCACTCATCCATATCTACGCTTGGTCATTACTTCATTTTACCTTCATCTTGCTTGGCCATTACTATCACTCGGCTAATATTGTTTACTTTGTTATTACTTAAGTTCCTTAATCTTCTTCTTAGTAATGCCAATGTATTAATCAATTTCTATCAATAATCTCTTCCACACTTCAACTCATTTTTTTTGTTACTTAATAAAATGATCAAAGAACACATTATGTTGTCAAATACTTATTGATCAAGTGCCTTTTGTGATTCCATCAAACTAAATTCTCTTTACTCAACCACTTTCCTAGTTCATCTTATTAACTTCACTTTTCATATCATGTTGATCAATCAACTAATATAGAACTCTACACTATTATAAAATATCTTACCAATAAGGTTTTACATCAATAACAACATAAAATTGTTCTAATTGTAGTTTCTAGAACAAGAAGTAGAGGGCAATAATGCATTAGACGTGATAATTATAGAGACACCATAGATTAAAATTATTGAAGATAAAATGAACATAGATAGAAAACATATTAATTTTGATGAGATAGAGGATCATTTTAAGGATCAAGTGACCATTATTGATAATTTGGTTGATTACCCAAGCTCTAGTGATGAAAATAAAAGAAAAGAAAAGAAATATGAAGAAGAAAAGAAGGATGAGGACTTAGCTTCATTGGTTAAAGTTCTTAAGAATGTAGATGCTATGCTACATAATGGTTAGATGATAAGTGTGCATGAAATATCATCGTATACACCTCAGGTTAGAAATTTAGAGGTACAAAAAGAAGAAGAAAAAGACCAACATGATGTAACAAAGATAAAGGATAAAGGGGGGGAAAAAAAAAAAAGAGGTAGAAAAGTTAGTAATAGAGGATGAAGTCCATAAAAAATGAAGATATATATAATTTATGGATTTAAGTAGTCACTCCTACAAAGGACCCCAATACAAATATTCCTAGCACTCCAAAAACACCATTAGAGTTACTCATGGTGAGTATGATGGACATCTTTATAAGAACACAAGTAACTGATATTAAGAAATTAGGATTAATTTCTAAATATTATATTAGAAAAATAATTGAGAAGAGAAAGGCCACCAAGAGTACTCAAGAAGCTCATTAAAATATGACAAGTAAAATGCATAATTTACTTCCTATTTAGATTAGTGAAAGTGATCTACAAAAGAAAGCTAGCAAAGTGATGGAATATTTTGACAATTATTTCAATACATTGGTAGAAGTTTCTACTATTAGATCCCACGCTAAAAATGATGCAAATATTATTAGCAAGGTATGCAATAATATTAAGGATTATTTGGAAAATTTAGATACTAGAATCAAATAATTGAGGAAGTATGTTTATGAAGGAAAAGAACTATATGAATATATGAAGATTATATTTCGATATTTTGGAGATAAGGATGAATCTCAAGTTGGATTCCCTATGCAATTACATGTAGCCAATCAGAAAATGGGAAGGATTAAGAAGCAAAATGGATGAATCTCCGCTATAGATTTATACCTAACACTAAGTCACCTAAGTCTTCTTAAGGAGGGAAAACCCTAAACTCTCTAGTGAGTAAGTAAGGTATTAAAGGAGCAAAGAGAGAAGCTTGCATGTGCAAAAAATGCATTCATGGTTAAGGAGTTATGAAGTTAGATTACATTATAGAATTAGTTAGAGTATAAAAAAGGAAAGGAAAAGGATACGAAAAAGTGATATTTGATCAAGGAGGATCAAGAAGACATTAGTTTAGAGGTGACCTGTTATCAAGTAATCAAGTGCTAACTACATGATCAAAGCTAAGACATTCTAAAAGGTGATTTTAGTCTAAATCTCTTAACAAATTAGTCCTAATAGGATATATGAAATCTTCTAACAAGGTTCTTACTTAATTTTGAGTTAAAATCCTTTGTCAAGGTGAGACCTAATAGTCTTTTTAAGCCTTTAACAGGGTAGATCTTTCATAGGGTAGATCATGTTTCATGATAAAAATATTGTAGCCTTCATTAGATACACTTTATTACTACAATAGTGAAGATTTTTAGGTGTCATCCCCACCCTAGTTTTACCTTCTCATTGGAGGGTTTCTAGGTAATCATATCTTGTGTCATATGTGTTTAATTGCTTATATTTTTACATATTTTAGATGTATAGGCTTTACTTGTTATTTTAGTTTATTCATTGAATGCATGAGATGAAGGTGTGGTGAAATTTTTATGGGTCCAAGTTTAAACTATTAATTCAAACCTCTCCCCCCCCAACCCCCCCTACCACTTAGAAGTTTACCTTTCATATTTTAATTCCCACAATTGGTATTACAGCCTTGTTCTCTAAAAGAGAAGCTTTACAGCTTTGAGGAAAGATCTTGAAATGGAAGTCTACAAATTGGGAGAGATTGTTGGAAATATGAGAGGAGAATTGAGAGGGGAGGGGTGAATTAGTTACTACAATAATAAATTCCAAATCCCTTAGATGTTAGTACAAAATAAACTCTAAAAATTTAATTGCTGATGCTCAGCACACACACATTTAATGTTGTAGCTTACTAAATACTGAATATACTTGGTAATGAATTAGCTCTGTAGATCTTAAGATGCTATTATTGATTTTCATTACTTTAACTTAATTTAAAGAATAAAAGAAATAGCATGAACACATTTGACACCAAGATTTAATGTGGAAACCCAATTTGGGAAAGCCACCAATTGCATCTAGTTATTGTTTTCACTCTTTTGAAGTGAGCCCTATTAGGAGCCAACCCTTTTAACAGTTACAAAAGCACACTATTAGGTGTGACTCTGCTAGAGGATTTAATCAACTTGTTAGTAGTGGCCTTGTTAGACATCTTTAGATAATTCAACAAAACTACCAACTTTTTAGAGGATTTACAAAAAGCTATTAAGCCAACTATATTAAGAGATTTAGATCACTTGTACAACGGCTAGAAAGTAACAATGAAATGACCTGATTTAGATGCAACTAACTTGCTAGTTATAGATATCTATTCTGGCTTGTATGTGATCCTTCCTGATCAAATGTATCTTTTTAACTTGATAAACACATTCTTCTTATCTTCAAATTTGCTTCCTCTAATCATTTATCAAATTTCAATTATTGCACTTTTTCATAGATATTATTCCATGACTTGACCTTATACTTATATTTATTCTATTGTCAAGTCAACTAGAATACATCTTATAATAATTAACATTCATCATTTGAGTCAACTAGAATCAATAGTGTTACACTTATATTATTATTTTCTCTTAAGGTTAATTATTTTGTCCAAGTAAAAGTTGAAGTTGAAGTTACCTAATTTCAACTTCAAGTTCAAGTTTTGTCTGAGCTCATAAAAGGTCATAGTCTTTATGATAATAGTATTTGAGTCGATAATATGCAAAACTTGAACTTGAACTTGAAATTAAATGTTCCTAAGTTCGACTTAAAGTTCGAGTTTGACTTCAAGTTTGAGTTTGTAGAATCAAGACCCAAACATTCAGGTTCAATGATTCAAGTTTCATAAGTTCAGACATTCAAAAATGTAATTTCATTGGTTGTGAGTCTTGAAGACACAAATTCAATACATAAAATTGTAATTAGTCCACCAACTCAAATGTATGGATTTGGTTCCATGTTCAAATTCAAGGCTTGAATTTTTAGCTGTCATTCAAGTAATATGCTCCATCATCTCTAAATAGTCACAATCCAACTTGAATCAAATTGTATGGAAGAATATCCAAGTTAAGGGTATGCATCGATCTAGAAGTTGTCAATGTTGAAAAAGTCAAAGGCATGTTGCTATTACTTGGGAGTGCCAAAGTTGAAATTGACGTTGAACCTTTGGGTCACTTCAACTTCAATTTCAATGTTCAACAAGGTTCATGGTTCAAGGTCTAGGAATTCAGTCCAACTTCAAGTTCAAAGTTCAAAATTGAGTTACTTCAAGCTTAGGAGTCCAAGATCCAAGGCCAAAAGAGGGTGGTGGATAATGAGATGTATAGTAAGGAAATTCCACCATGTGATTCATGTGTAGGTATGTAGCTTGTAACCATAGTTTTCTATGAGCATAAAAAAATAATAGTCATAATGTGAGGAGCATAACTTTTAGCTCCACAGTTATATCTAATTGAATTTTGGATATATTGTGCAAAATCAAGTTTTCTAAATCTGCACTCAAGTGATCTTCAAAATTTGACAAAAGTCAAAAGTTATAATGGACTGTATGTAGGTATGTCAACATACCAACAAATACAAAAGTGCTATAGTCAAAAAAAAAATAGTCATGTTGTGGGGACCACAACTTTTATTCCATTAGTTGGATTGAACTAAATTTCAGATATGTTTGAGAAAATTAATTATCTAAATTCTCTCCAAGCCATTTTGTAAAATTCATTACGGATAAAATGTTATTACCATTTAAGTGCAATAGTATATAAATTACCAATGACTGTCAGTAAGATAAAAACAGTGATTATTTTTTAAAAAGCTAAGAGGCATGGTAAAGAGTAGAATTGAATGATGACTCAGCATAGTAGTGATAGGTGTCCATAAGTGGAACTTGGAGGGACGTAAGAAATATCATAATATTTATTAAACATTATGTTTATCCTTGAGACATTACCCTTCCTCACTAGTAGATAATAGAATATGTAATTCTATTTTAAAAATTATATGAGGACAGAACAAGTGGGGTGAATATTTGGAGATGCAAGTAGTTTCAAGAAATAGTTATTCAAACTAAATTAGAACCAAAATAAGAAGAAGATAAAGAGACCACAAAATGATGGGTTGAGAGTTCTTCTTTTTCTTAGTTCTAGAGTTCTATAGTTGTAGGATGAGGGAGAAGAATATTTTCTATTTGTAGAGGGGAATGTAGAGAGTTGATTTCTTTTGTTTTCTGCATCTGATTGTAATAGAAGGGATGAAATAATAATATTTTTATTTTGTTATGTTTTAGAAATGGAAAGGAATATTTGTATGTTAAATCTTAAGGTCTGAATATTTATTTCTGATGGAGAAAGATCTTGTGGTCTTTTCTATCCTATTTCAAATATAGTCCTATGTTGTTGTTTGTTGATAAATGATATGTTTGATTCTCTCTATTCTCCTCTAGTATTTTGAAAGACTTGGTATATAGTCCTATGGTTTTTTGCTGATTTTTCTCTCATAACCAGCTTATTAATTTGATAATCACATTTATTCCATATTGATGGATGAATGTCAGAAAACCCTTTGTGTCTTCAGGTTAAAGACATAATCAATTTGTCACATTCATTGTATATCTTTTATGAGGTAGTTGTACCTCTTAATTCAGAGGAAGATTATTAATGAAATGATAATCTATCCGATTGTTATTATATTTTGTTCTTCTTTTGAAGCATATTGAGTCACTATTTGCATTTCTATCCGAAGGACAAAACTATTTACTAAAAAATACATAAAATAATTAAGCTTAATATACCAAAACAAGAAAATCCTTCATTAGCTGACCCAACTCGGTAGATAGTTAACAAATAGAAGCTTGGTTAACACTGCAAACTAGCAAATTCCTTTAGTAACCTAGTGAGCTCAGTTAGCACTAGTTCCATCTAGTATTTCCTTCATTAACCAAGTTAGCTTGGTTAACACTCATCTTCTACAAACTTTCCTTCGATACCTGAGTAAACTTAGTAGACATTGCCTTCTGAACTAGGCAAGCATAGGAATGCTTAGTAGACACATGAAACTCCCTTCACTGCCCAAGTGAGTTCAAAATACACTAACTGATAATGATATGACATTTGTGTAACATCAAAGACAATACACAATTAATCAATTGTATCCAACAATCTCCCTCTTTGGCCTTGATAGCAACACAACATGTCATAACACAATGAAATTTTGGAACAAGAATAAAGTGAAGAACATATCCTTAGTTTCATTCAAAGAACTCCATTTGTTAGTGTGAATGATTCAATTTCTCCCTTTGTCAAAATACTTCTATTTGCAACAACTTCTACCAAGTTCATTCTCCCTCTTTGATATCTCTTCATAAAGTTTCTATGATAGAAAACTTCTCCCTCTTACAACAAACTTCACCCTCTTTGTAATGGGTCAATGCAAGAAGTTGGGTCTCACTTTTGGCCAAAAAGTGGAAGTATTTTTCTTGTTTTTTAATTTTTTTGTCAATTGATGTCAAAATTTGAGGCATTTAGAGAATGAATATAAAAAAAATTCACGAATAAAAGTTTAGTGTTTGGAATCTAGTTTTTGAATATGTAGTTTATTTGTGTACCCATATGATAGATTTTTTTTTTAGTATGGATTTTTAAAAATTACTTTTTCAAAATGTTTGTTTTGGGACCATACCATGCTTATGTACGGACACCAAAATTTGACACAAATAAATGAATTTTTGTAAATCCTTTTAAAGGGAGTTACCTAATACACCTAAGATTGATGAAATATTTTTTCTTAATTTTCTTTTAAATAATTTTTTTATTATTAATTATTAATTGGCTATAAAGGTAAATTTTCAAAACCTCATGTGTATGGACACCATAATTTGATCAAAATTTTACTTTTTTCAAAAAAAAATTTCAACCTCAAAAGAATTGTATGTACATTGATGACATATAAATTAATTGAAGAAAAATTACAAAATAAAAAAGTTATTAAAGTTTTAGTGAATGTCACTTTTTAACATTTAAGAGATAGTTTTCATTAATAAATAATAGAAAAGTAGAAAAGAAATTAATAACACTATAAAATTTACATTTTTGAAATCAAAACAATAAGACCTATAATGGGTTTTTGTTTCATCAAAAAATTCAAAGGGGACGACCATATAAAAATTACGACAATCTCTGAAATTGTTGATTAAATGGCTTAGAAAAAAATGGTTCACAAAGGCATAGCTTGGTGGGATCAAGCCTATGCCATGTCTTTCCCCAAGGCAAAACCTGATGCAAACATCATGACCATGCCAAATTCTTGCTCATGTCTCATGAATCGGGCACCTGATTTGTAATTAAAAAATTGGGTACCCGATTGCTAATTAATCGTTACCTAATTTTTCAAGAATCAGGTACTCGATTGATTAAAAATTGGGTAATTGATTCTTTAAAAATTGGGTACCTGATTTGTAAGCAGGTACTGGATTCTTTAAAAAGTAGGTAACTAATTTTTAAAGAATTAGGTACCTGATTCTAATGTACCCATTAGGCCCCAAAAGCTACCCTACAGGCTGACTTTCAATGATTGAAATGATTGACACATAAGGACCTCTTATGATATATTTCTAGGTATTTTTATCCATATATATGTTAAAGGGACCTAGGGAGTCCTACTAGGTCATTATGTTTGTTATAGGTTATAATAGGTATTGATATGTTTAATAACACATACTAGGTATTGTTAGGTAATAATTAATCTTACATTACCAAACAACACATTAAGATCACTTATGATACATTTTTAGGTATGTTATCCATACATGTGTGTCTTAAGGGGACATAGGATTCCTATTAGGTCATAATATTTTTTATAGGTTCTAATAAGTCTTAATCTATATTATTAGGAAATAATAGGTCTTATTAGGTAATAATGAGTCTTACATTACCAAATGACACATAAGTACCTCTTATGATACATTTCTAGGTATTGTTATCCATATATATGTTAAGGGGACCTAGGGAGTCCTACTAGGTCATTATGTCTATTATAGGTTCTAATAGCTATTGATATGTTTACTAGCACATAATAGGTATTGTTAGGTAATAATGAGTCTTAAATTACCAAACAAAATAATAAGATCACTTATGATACATTTTTCGGTACGTTATCCATACATGTGTGTCTTAAGGGGACATATGAGCCCTAATAGGTCATAATATTTTTTATAGGTTCTAATAAGTCTTAATATGTATTATTAGGACATAATAGGTCTTATTAGTTAATAATGAGTCTTACATTACCAAATGACACATAAGGACCTCTTATGATACATTTCTAGGTATTTTTATCCATATATATGTTAAGGGGACCTAGGGAGTCCTACTAGGTCATTATGTCTATTATAGGTTCTAGTAGGTATTGATATGTTTACTAGCACATAATAGGTATTGTTAGGTAATAATGAGTCTTACATTACCAAACAACACACTAAGATCACTTTTGATACATTTTTAGGTACGTTATCCATACATATGTGTCTTAAGGGGACATAGGAGTCTTAATAGGTCATAATATTTTTTATAGGTTCTAATAAGTCTTAATATGTATTATTAGGATATAATAGGTCTTATTAGGTAATAATGAGTCTTACATTACCAAATGACACACAAGGACCTCTTATGATACATTTCTAGGTATTTTTATCCATATATATGTTAAGGGGAACTAGGGAGTCCTACTTGGTCCTAATATGTGCTTTAGGTTCTAATAGGTGTTAACATGTCTTAGTATGTAATAATTAGTCTTATCATAAAATAAAACACATAAGGACTCCTTATAACACATTTCTAGGTACTCCAATTCATATGTGTGTTAATAGGACTTAGGGAGTCCTACTAGGTCCTAATGTCCAAAGGCATTATAATAGTTCCTAAGTGGTCTTAATATATCATGAAGGGTCATAATGGGTACTTAGTGGTCCTAGGACATCTTAGGGCCTATTAGGACCCCTTAGAACATATTAACTATGATAGGACACACAAATGGGATGTTAATGATTGCAATGTATCATAAGGGGTCATAATGTGTGAAAGGAAGGGTATCATCCATCATTTCATAAAAAATATCTCCAATCTTTACCTAAATTTTATAAATTTGAATTTTTAGGATGAAAAATATTTATTTAATAGTAGGTCAATTTTATTTGTATGAATCTCAATGCATAAATTTGATGTGATATTTATCCAATGATTTTTTTTATATTAGTACTAATGCTCTATAAATATTGAAAATTATTGTTCATCTAGCATATATACTTACAAAATGTGTCGTATGTTCATGAATAAAATATGTCACAATAAATAAAATTGTTTGAATACTTAAAACATGATGAAACATAATAATATATACTAGATACACAAGCATGATAAGAAGTCATAAAAAAATAGTACATGGTCTAACATACATCATAACATGATCTATGAAGTTAAGAAATACGTATATAATATAGTTTTAACTATCCTAACACAAAGTGTATCAAAATAAACAATTTGTACATCATAAAAATACAATCTATAGGTGTCAAAAAGACCTAATATATCTTATTGAATGTCCTCTTTACTCCATGTGAAGAGGACTCAGATGGATCATCCTATGTAGTATGAGCTTTCTCATCATGTGGGACACCCTATGAGGTAGATGGATCACCCTATGTAACATGAGTCACAACTCATCATGTACATGCTTAATTGAAATGGGTTTCAAAATCTAGCTTGTAATTAAATTAAATATTCACTACATAATTAAATAAATACCACATGAGATGGGTGTCCCTCAGTAATGAGAGGAGGGGCACTGTGAAAACTACCAAATGCAGCAGTGGTGAGGTCCTGTAATTTACAATATATACATTTTTAAAATTTGATTTTAGAGCATAATGAACTATACATTATGTACATAAATCACAATACTAACCTTAAAGGATGATGTAGGTACCTCCATCTAGCTAAGTCCTATGCTCTCATCAACACTCATGGTGACATAGTCCTAAAATTATGGATACATAAACATTGAGTCAAATTTTTATATACATGAATAATTACAAAGTATGCAAACTAAAAAGTACATAATTTTTACACTACATTTTTTATACACTATAAATTTAGCATGTATATATATCATACCTGAGTAATAGCCAATGTCACAAATGTGTCTATAGGTATGCTAGCATGATGATCATAAGATGGAGTCAAAAATACACTATATCGAGGCCTATATGGATGAGTATGATCCATCTCTTGTTTGTAAAATCAAAACACATAAAATATATATACATGAGTCAAAATTGTTCAAATTATAAGTTAGTAACAATGTACATACATAAAAATAATACAAATTGTTTGTCTTCAGTCAAAAGTTCATACCATATGTATTTGAGGTTGTGCCTCAGTGGTAACTAGATCAGGACTTGTACTGACATCAAACTGTGTAGCTATGGACAATCCCTACAAAATTAAATAAAAGGAACATATGAGCACATATTATTAAATTTGAGTTTTAATGTACATTTTTATAGTGTAATTCAAAGTACATATCATATGAGGGACGCCAACATCTATAGGTCTCAAAAAAAGACTATATTACCTCCTAAGAGGAATAGTATCATCCATCCTCTGCTATTTCAAAAGTACATATTAATATGGTTAATACAATTACACATGTATGTATAAATTAAATAATTATGTTTACTTTATATTTAAATTAAAATTAAAATTTACCTACTACTTTTGACTATCTCTAGGCTCTCCCTACTACATGAGGTCAACAAATGATGAAACATAAATCTCGTCACTACCATCACCATGGGTAACATATACATCATCATCAAAATCAGCACCCTCAGCATAATGGTCATCATGGGCTGCATCAGCATCACTTTGGGGGCCTGTGCATATGCCTCCACAGCTAGTACAAATATGTCCAAGTGGATAAACATGTGGCTCCTACATCCACTGCTATACTAAATTTCCTAAAAGGGCACTCAAAGAGGTAAGAGCAGATGAAACTGCTCGATGATGGTGAGGAGCTGATATAATAGGCATAAGAAGAGGTACAAGGGGCTGAGGTTGCTTGCAATTTCTCATTCTACCACTCAACTTTGCCCCAAGCCTATCCTGAGGCATCCCTCCACCAAAACCCTAAAATGTTTTCATATTAAAATAAATGGGTTTTAAACCCAATTCAGACTCAGCCCATAGCTTCCTAAGGAAGTACATGGACACCTCATGACAAGTGTATGGTGGATGGTCAAATACCATCCACCACCACTCCCAAAAATGTATTTCTATATGTGGCTGTGTGCACCGCCTAATAGAAATGTGAAGCTTCCTCTCATTAATTTCCTCACCCATCTTAGGGTTTACAAAATAACTTTTAAAATTCTATTTACCTATATTGAGGCTATGAACCTCTCTATATGATAAGCCATCAAAATAGAAGGCAATCATGTTTTGCCTCCACAATTTGAATGAATCAATATCACAATCTAAATGTTGTATATAGTGAATGATGCCTTGCATGCTATCTACAAGGCATAGTAGGTGAAGAGGGGGGTGGTTCTCACCTTGGATAGCCTCAATATCATAGATGAGGTTATTAAGGTTACACATCATGCTCTCACAGAGCTCATCTATAGTAGGTGGTCGTGGGGGTGGAGGTGGAGGTGGAGGTGGAGGTGGAGGTGAAGGAGGAGATGGATGAGGCAGAGGCAGGGGTGTGGGAGGGGGAGGGGGTGGCAGCGGGTCCATCAAATATAATCTACATATATGTTTAAAAAACATAAAAAATGACAAAATTACTATTTAATAAAATTTAAATCTAAAATATCAATTATATAAATGCCCAGTTCTTTAAAATCATATCAATTGAATAAATAAAGTTAAGCACTTGAGTCTAATTGAACATTAAATACTGAATTTAAGTCTAATCATAAAATAATACTCCAAAAAACTATATAGGTTACTTCAATGTTTCTTTTCATAAAACAAGAGCCACCTAGCTAATTGCTTTCATGTACACTTATTTTGTGACACTAGAGGATTGTATTCTCATTATGGATTATATGTTCATCTCAAGATCAAACAAAGCTAAGATTATGGCAAGGTTATGGTTTACAATTTTTTTATGTTTATGGTTTTCATGATGGCTAAGCTTAAGATTATTATAATGATTATGACTTTAATGTTAGCGAACTTACCTAGGATTATGGTTTTAGTTAGAATTATATTTAGGTTTCAAATATTTATTATGGTGCTATTGTTTAAAGGATATATAATAGATGGCATTAGGATGAGAGTTAAGGTTACAATTAGAATGAAAGCTTAAAAAAAGAATTATGATTTGATTATTATTTATGATTATAGTTTGAATCCTAAATGTTATCCGCTTTAATGCAAACTCTAAGTCTAGATCATGTCCTAATTCCAATACATGAACCCTATACCTAACCATAATAATCCTATTTCTAATCATAATCCTAATTCTAATCATAATACTTAAACTTCATAAATTATCATTTTTCTTAAGGTGTTTTATGAGTTGTTGGATATAAACCTTAATTATAAACCTTAATCATAAATCTACATATACTTATAAAATCTAAGTTATAATACATAGATCCTATTTATATTCTAGAATTGAATAAAAATCATAATACTAGATCCCAATCTTAAATGTTAAATGTTAAACCCTAACCTTATACATGTAAATCATAGTTAAGTTCAACATTAGGGTTTAACATTTAAGCTTAATATTTTTATTTAGAATTAGGAGAAGGCATTAGCATTTATGATTATTTTTAGGATAAAGGTTTAGCATTAAGGATAACTTAGTTAGTCGAATGGTTAAGAATTTAGGATATAAAGGTTTAGGATAAGGGTTAGACTTGACATAATTAGAATTTAAAACTTAATGTCAAGGTTTAATATTTTGTAAATTAGGCACATGTAATCATAAAATGGATGTAATCATGAACTCAAGTCACACTAAATAAACCATACATGATGCTAGAAAGCTATAAAGTGTAATGAGATTATGATCTTGTAATATTGATTAGCTCTCAAATGCCCATAATTCACTCAAAAGAACTTGCAATTCACCTAGAATGATTTGCATAACCTTATTAGAAAAAATCTAGATATCTCAAAAGCTTGAGTTGATGGCACATTTATAGAAATATCTAGGAGTTCAATGGTTTGGTTTGATTCTCCACTAGTGGTGGAGGTTGAATTGTTGATTGATCAATACATGATTAAGATTTATTGGTGAGAATTAATTTCATTTTCCATTAGTGATGATATGGACAATTGATCATTTTAATTAATTAATTAAATTAATAGTTCTAGCCATAGGATTTAAAAACTTGATTTGATTAATTATGTTAGGATTAATTAATGAATCAATGCCCCTTTTTTTAAATTGATTTTTTTATATTAAATTATTGATTTTTTATCATGGGCCTTTGGAGTAGGAAGCCAAAGGAGAGCCCACATAAGAAGATGTCATTAGGGGACTCTAGAGAATATTGAGAGTAGCACAGTACCAGGTGATAGTCTAGACATAGGTGGTCATCTGAGCTAGTATGGTAATTGATTATGATAGGCAGATTGTAGAGCTAACTTCTCAACTGAGGATTATAGAGGTTGAGGCCACTTATCATAACTCTAGAGAGGCTTACTATTATGATGAATACTCAACAAATATTCTAGTGGAAAGACAAGTTATTCACTTCTCTATATATTCTTAGGCATCCAAGATTGTAGTCCCTCCTACTTGCACTGATGTTCCACCTCCACCTCTTGATGGTGAGGGAGGGTTATTTAATTAGATGCCAAATTCCTACTTATCTTCTAATTTTTTTATGATGTATCATTTTCTTTTTATCATTTTGAGACCTTGATATTGATAATGCTTCGATATCACTCATTTTTTGATATTTTGATTATATCACCCCATACACTGATAGTATATGCAATGATTACAAATATTATTTGATCTCATTACATGAGTCATAACCAATTATAGTGTTATATATGAATTTACCTAAGTACCCTTCTTGATTATCTATGATGGATGTAGTAAATGACATATCTCTATATGATACTTTCGATATGATATGCATGGATAATATAATGAAATTTTTAAATCCTTCCTATGTAATAAATGTTGTAATTAGATATGTAAATGTTTTTAGATTCATATGACATGTAGATGTAGATATGATGCTCGTGTAGGATAATTTAGTTTATCATTTAAGGTTACGATTATGGTTTGACATTTATAATTAGTACTTGGTTCTTAGGATAGTTATTTAATTATTTATATATTAGGGTGTAGGTTTTAGAAAATTAAGATTATGGTTAGGATGACAATAAGGGTTATGATTAGAGTTTTGGTTAAAATTGGGATTATAGTTAATCCTAAATGACAACAAACCAAGGTATCCAAAGAACTAATCTAAAGTTTTACTTAGCAAGAAATAACATGTGGGTATGTGCAAGATCATGGTGTACCAAACTATGGCCTTAAGTGGCACTGAAAAATCAGCAAATCAGGTTTATGTCAACTTGACACATAATTTTAAAGTGGTTATGGACTTTATATCAAAAAGTTGTAAGAAAATAATTTGTAGAAAATTGAATGTAGTTTCTAAACTACTAGGCCTTATCAGGAGAAAAAAATAATTGATTGGTCAAAAGTTTAAATTTTAATGCAGTACAAAGAAAATTTTAGGGCGAAAATAAAAAGTAGGTGTATGTCTGACCACCTTAATCAAAATCAAATCATAATATTTTTTTAATATAATTATAGATATGAAAACTAGACTCATGCTCGGATGTGACGCATATTTTTTGATATTTTTATTCCAAATAAATAATTAAATATGAATTTTCTACCAAAACTTTTTCGGATTTAAAAAAGTCCCGTGTCTGACCACCCTAACTAATAGAAAATTTGATCAAATTTTTCTTTTTTTCTTTTTTTCTTATACTAGGTGAAGTATAGAATGTGACGTAACTTTTAGATTTAAAAAATGTTATACCGTTTGAAAGTTATAGCTATTTTTCATTCAGTATGTCAATCACCACTTTCCAATAATCTTCATTGATAATTAACTAATAAATACTTATCGAACTTAGAATTTGACAGAAATTATATTGATGGAATCTAGAGAGCGATATTAAAAAAACCATTTCGTTTCATTCAATTTCGATCAAAATAACATTGTCAGACGGCTACCCGAAGTCTGAGTATCACTAAAACTCTCTATAAACAAGTCTTTGGGGTTGACCGGGCAGGCTTGGTAAATACCAAGCCTGATCGGATATCCGATTTGACATCGGATATCCGATATGGCTCGGTAGTCAAATTTCAAAAATCTTCAAATTTTGGAGGAAAATTCGATTTAAACGTTCTAGTTTTTTATTTTTAAATTATTTCACTTATATTAATATGTAAAGGCATATTTTAATATATTATATATATATATAATAACGTAATGTAAACATACAAGATATAATCTAGTAATATATAATAATATCTTATGTTAATCTTATTACAATCTATAAATATAATATATATTATTATTATTTTTACTAAATATAATAATGTAATTTATATATATATAAAATACGTATTATATATTATTATATTAATATGTATGTTATTAATATATACAATAACGTAATATTTTCATTAAATGTAATATGTATTATATATTATTATATTAATATGTATAATAATATAATATTTATATAACAACGTAATATTTTTATTAAATATAATATATATTATAAATATTATTATACTAATATGTATGTTATTAATATATTTATATAATAACGTAATATTTTCATTAAATATAATAATTTAATATGTATATATATATATATATATATATATTATTATATTGATATGTATATTATTAATATATACGTATATTAGTAATATGTATATTATTAATATATAAGAGTCAAAGGGGGTCATAGGGTGACCTATAACCCTCTTTGACCCATTAAACGATGATATATGTCTCTAGGGGTCCTAGGAGCCCTAGGGACATATGTAGTCTTTTAATGGGTCAAAGGGGGTCCCTTTGACCCATTAAATGACGACATATGTCCCTAGGACCCCCAGGGACATAGCCGAATCGTTCATATCGGTCAAAGGGGGTCATAGGGTGACCTATGACCCCTTTTGACCCATTAAACGATGACATATGTCTCTAGGGGTCCTAGGACCCCTAGGGACATATTCGAATGGGTATTATGGGTCAAAGGGGGTCATAGGGTGACCTATGACCCTCTTTGACCCATTAAATGATGACATATGTCCCTAGGGGTCCTAGGACCCCTAGGGACATAGTCGAATTGTTCATATGGGTCAAAGGGGGTCATAGGGTGACCTATGACCCCCTTTGACCCATTAAATGACGACATATGTCCCTAGGGGTCCTAGGACCCCCAGGGACATAGTCGAATCATTCATATGGGTCAAAGGGGGTCATAGGGTGACCTATGACCCCCTTTGACCCATTAAACAATGACATATGTCCCTAGGGGTCCTAGGACCACAAGGGACATATTCGAATGGGTAATATGGGTCAAAGGGGGTCATAGGGTGACCTATGACCCTCTTTGACCCATTAAACAATGACATATGTCCCTAGGGGTCCTAGGACCCTAGAGACATATTCGAATGGGTAATATGGGTCAAAGGGGGTCATAAGGTGACCTATGACCCTCTTTGACCCATTAAATGACGATATATGTCTCTAGGGGTCCTAGGACCCCTAGGGACATATTCGAATGGGTAATATGGGTCAAAGGGGGTCATAGGGTAACCTATGACCCTCTCTGACACATTAAACGATGACATATTTCTCTAGAGGTCCTTTGACCCCTAGGGACATATTTGAATTGTTCATATGGGTCAAAGGGGGTCATAGGGTGACCTATGACCCCCTTTGACCCATTAAACGACAACATATGTCCCTAAGGGTCTTAGGACCCCTAGGGACATATTCGAATGGGTAATATGGGTCAAATGGAGTCATAGGGTAACCTATGACCCTCTTTGACCCATTAAACAATGACATATGTCCCTAGGGATCCTCAGACCCTTACGAACATATGTCATCGTTCATATGGGTCAAAGGGGGTCATAGGGTGACCTATGACCCTCTTTGACCCATTAAACGATGACATATGTCCCTAAGGCTCCTCGGACCCCTAGGGACATATTCGAATCGTTCATATGGGTCAAAAGGGGTCATAGGGTGACCTATGACCCTCTTTGACCCATTAAACGACGACATATGTCCCTAGGGGTCCTAAGACCCCTAGGGACATATTCGAATCGTACATATGGGTCAAAGGGGGTCATAAGGTGACCTATGACCCTCTTGACCCATTAAACGACGATATATGTCTCTAGGGGTCCTAGGACCCTTAGGGACATATTTGAATGGGTAATATGGGTCAAAGGGGGTCATAGGGTGACCTATGACCCTCTTTGACCCATGAAACGATGACATATGTCCCTAGGGGTCCTTGGACCCCAAGAGACATATTCGAATGGGTAATATGGGTCAAAGGGGGTCATAGGGTGACCTATGACCCTCTTTGACCCATTAAACGACGACATATGTCTTTAGGGGTCCTAGAACCCTAGGGACATATTCGAATTGTTCATATGGGTCAAAGGGGGTCATTGGGTGACCTATGACCCCCTTTGACCCATTAAACAATGACATATGTCCCTAGGGGTCCTAGGACCCCTAGTGACATATTCGAATGGGTAATATGGGTCAAATGGGGTCATAGGGTAACCTATGACCCTCTTTGACACATTAAACGATGACATATGTCTCTAGAGGTCCTAGGACCCCTAGGGACATATTTGAATCGTTCATATGGGTCAAAGGGGGTCATAGGGTGACCTATGACCCTCTTTGACTCATTAAACGACGACATATGTCCCTACGGGTCCTTGGACACCAAGGGACATATTCGAATGGGTAATATGGGTCAAAGGGGGTCATAGGGTGACCTATGACCCTCTTTGACCCATTAAACGACGGCATATGTCCTTAGGGGTCCTAGGACCCTAGGGACATATACAAATCGTTCATATGGGTCAAACCCTATGACCCCCTTTGACTAATTAAATGACGACATATGTCCCTAGAGGTCCTAGGACCCCTAGGGACACATTTGAATCGTTCATGAGTCAAAGGGGGTCGTAGGGTGACCTATGACCCCCTTTGACCCATTAAACGACAACATATGTCTTTCGAATGGGTAATATGGGTCAAATGGGCTCATAGGGTAACCTATGACCCTCTTTGACCCATTAAATGATGACATATGTCTCTAGGGGTCCTAGGACCCCTAGGGACATATTCGAATCGTTTATATGGGTCAAAGGGGGTCATAGGGTGACCTATGACCCTCTTGACCCATTAAACGACGATATATGTGTCTAGGGGTCCTAGGACCCCTAGGGACATATTCGAATGGGTAATATGGGTCAAATGGGGTCATAGGGTGACGTATGACCCTCTTTGACCCATTAAACGATGACATAGGTCCCTAGGGGTCCTAAGACCCCTAGGGACATCTTCGAATGGGTAATATGGGTCAAAGGGGGTCATAGGGTGACCTATGACTCTCTTTGACCCATTAAACGATGACATATGCCCCTAGGGGTCCTAGGACCCTAGGGACATATTCGAATGGTTCATATGGGTCAAAGGGGGTCATAGGGTGACCTATGACCCCCTTTGACCCATTAAACGATGACATATGTCCCTAGGGGTCCTAGGACCCCTAGGGACATATTTGAATCGTTCATATGAGTCAAAGGGGGTCATAGGGTGACCTATGACACCCTTTGACCCATTAAATGACGACATATGTCCCTAGGGGTCCTAGGACCCCTAGGGACATATTCGAATGGGTAATATGGGTCAAATGGGGTCATAGGGTAACCTATGACTCTCTTTGACCCATTAAACGATGACATATGTCTCTAGGGGTCCTAGGACCCCTAGGGACATATTCGAATCGTTCATATGGGTCAAAGGGGGTCATAGGGTGACCTATGACCCTCTTGATCCATTAAACAATGATATATGTCTCTAGGGGTCCTCAGACCCCTAGGGATATATTCGAATGGGTAATATGGGTCAAAGGGGGTCATAGGGTGATCTATGACCCTCTTTGACCCATTAAATGATGACATATGTCCCTAAGGGTCCTAGGACTGTTAGGGACATATTCGAATGGGTAAAATGAGTCAAATGGGGTCATAGGGTAACCTATGACCCTCTTTGACCGATTAAATGATGACATATGTCGCTAGGGGTCCGAGGACCCCTAGGGACATATTCGAATCGTTCATATGGGTCAAAGGGGGTCATAGGGTGACCTATGACCCTCTTGACGCATTAAACGACAATATATGTCTATAGGGGTCCTAGGACCAATAGGGACATATTTGAATGGGTAATATGGGTCAAAGGGGGTCATAGGGTGACCTATGACCCTCTTTGACCCATTAAACGACGACATATGTCCCTAGGGGTCCTCGGACCCTAAGAGACATATTCGAATGAGTAATATGGGTCAAATGGGGTCATAGGGTGACCTATGACCCTCTTTGACCCATTAAACGACGACATATGTCCATAAGGGTCCTAGGACCCTAGGGACATATTTCAATCGTTCATATGGATTAAAGGGGGTCATAGGGTGACCTATGACCCCCTTTGACCCATTAAATGACAACATATGTCCCTAGGGGTCCTAGGACCCCTAAGGACATATATGAGTCTTTCATATGAGTCTAAGGGGGTCATAGGGTGACCTATGACCCCCTTTGATGCATTAAACGACGACATATGTTCCTAGGGGTCTTAGGATCCCTAGGGACATATTCGAATGGGTAATATGGGTCAAATGGGGTCATAGGGTAACCTATGACCCTCTTTGACCCTTTAAATGATTACATATGTCTCTAGGGGTCTTAGGACCCGTAGGGACATATTCGAATCGTACATATGGGTCAAAGGGGGTCATAGGGTGACCTATGACCCTCTTTGACCCATTAAATGATGATATATGTCTCTAGGGGTCCTAGGACCCCTAGGGACATATTTGAATGGGTAATATGGGTCAAAGGGGGTGATAGAGTGACCTATGACCCTCTCTGACCCATTAAACGACGAGATATGTCGTTAGTGGTCCTACGACCCCTAGGGACATATTCGAATGGGTAATATGGGTCAAAGGGGGTCATAGGGTGACCTATGACCCCCTTTGACCCATTAAACGATGACATATGTCTGTAGGGGTCCTAGGACCCCTAGGAACATTTTTGAATGAGTATTATGCGTCAAAGGGGGTCATAGGGTGACCTATGACCCTCTTTGACCCATTAAACGATGACATATGTCCTTAGGGGTCCTCGGACCCCAAGGGACATATTCATATGGGTAATATGGGTCAAATGAGGTCATAGGGTGACCTATGACCCTCTTTGACCCATTAAATGACGACATATGTCCCTAGGGGTCCTAGGACCCTAGGGACATATTCCAATCGTTCAAATGGGTCAAAGGGGGTCATAGAGTGACCTATGACCCCCTTTGACCCATTAAACGACAACATATGTCCCTAGGGGTCCTAGGACCCCTAGGGACATATTTGAATTATTCATATGAGTCAAAGGGGGTCATAGGGTGACCTATGACCCCCTTTGATGCATTAAACGACGACATATGTTCCTAGGACCCCTAGGGACATATTCACATGGGTAATATGGGTCAAATGGGGTCATAGGGTAACCTATGACCCTCTTTGACCCTTTAAATGATGACATATCTCTCTAGGGGTCCTAGGACCCCTAGGGACATATTTGAATCGTACATATGGGTCAAAGGGGGTCATAGGGTGACCTATGACCCTCTTGACCCATTAAACGACGATATATGTCTCTAGGGGTCCTAGGACCCCTAGGGACATATTCGAATGGGTAATATGGGTCAAAGGGGGTCATAGGGTGACCTATGACCCTCTTTGACCCATTAAACGACGATATATGTCTCTAGGGGTCCTAGGACCCCTAGGGACATGTTCGAATGGGTAATATTGGTCAAAGGGGGTCATAGGGTGACCTATGACCCCCTCTGACTCATTAAACGACGAGATATGTCGCTAGGCATCCTAGGACCCCTAGGGACATATTCGAATAGGTAATATGGGTCAAAGAGGGTCATAGGGTGACGTATGACCCCCTTTGACCCATTAAATGACGACATATGTCTCTAGGGGTCCTAGGACCTCTAGGGACATATTCGAATGGGTATTATGAGTCAAAGGGTGTCATAGGGTGACCTATGACCCTCTTTGACCCATTAAACGACGACATATGTCCCTAGAGGTCATTGGACCCCAAGGCACATATTCGAATGTGTAATATGGGTCAAAGTGGGTCATAGAGTGACCTATGACCCTCTTTGACCCATTAAATGATGACATATGTCTCTAAGGGTCCTAGGACCCCTAGGGACATATTTGAATCGTTCATATGAGTCAAAGGGGGTCATAGGGTGACCTATGACCCCCTTTGATCCATTAAACGATGACGTATGTCCCTAGGGGTCCTAGGACCCCTAGGGACATAGTCGAGTCATTCATATGTGTCAAAGGGTGTCATAGGGTGACCTATGACCCCCTTTGACCCATTAAATGACTACCCTCTTTGTATTATATATTATTATATTAATATGTATAATAATATATATATATATATATATATATATAACAAAGTAATATTTTTATTAAATATAATATATATTATAAATATTATTATATTAATACATATGTTATTAATATATCTATATAATAATGTAATATTTTAGTATATATAACATAATATTTTAGGATATACTATTTATACTATTTTAGGATAATAATTATAATATAAATAAACACTAAATATTAATATTATTATATGTATAGTAATAATAATAATACTATTATAGCTATAATAATAATATATATTAATACTATATATTGTAGCTTAATATAAATAAACACTATATATTTACACTATTATATCTATATTAATAATATTAATACTATTATAGGTATAATAATAATATTGATACTATAGGTTTATTAATATTATTTTATATTAATATTATTGATATTTTATACTAATACTAATATACTATTAACTTAGTTATAAATTAAAGTCATTTGCCTCCAAATATTTTCATAATATTAATATTATTGTGGCAAAGGAGGGAAACCTTAGCAAGTTTTCCCCCCAAAAGTCCTTTTCCTATATCGGATATCTGATCCTGGATCGGATATCCGATTATACTGGCATCAATTTCTAATATTTGACTATCCCTACAGACCTGACAACATTACTTTTTTACCTCTTTTTTCACGGGATTTGTAAAAAGTCGTGTTTTGGGGCCCAACCAATCGAAAAGAATTCGAAAATATAACCTTAGGTGTTCGAATTTGTCATTTGAATGGGGAGCAGCAGTCGTCGAAAGAATAAACGTAAAAGGAAGATATCCAATGAAGACATTGCAGCATATAGGGAAAAGGACAAAATGAAACACCGGAAAAAAAGACAAGGTATGCTAAATCTCAATCAAGTTGACGATGAATTAATAGAAGGTGAAATCATAGAGTCAGATAATGAAAATGTACAGTTGGGGAATGAAAATGTACCTATTGAAAATGATAATGCGGAAATTGAAAATGTAGAGATTGAAAATTTTGAAGAAGAAATGCACAGGAACTTAATGCACAAGAACCTTACATATCTCCTAATTATAATCGACATGAAGGTTCTAAAACACCAAAATGGATAATTGAAATTGATGAAACGATTATGACTACTTTGGAAGGAAAAAAATCAGAAAGAACCATTTGGTTATGGGCTTCAAGACTATATTAGATGTTTTTCGGCAACAAGACAGTGGTAGAGCAATGTCAGCTTTTCATGCACTTATTAAAGATGCAAAAGATGAGACCTATGCTTTCCAAATTGAAAATTTGTGTCAATAAAAAGTTGGAAAGAAATGCCATTATTGTGAAGAATCTTTTTAGTGCTCTCAATAGCGTTGGGAAAAATAGCAGAGAGAAGGATAATAGAGCTGCTCGAAGGGTTATTACAACCTCTTTGGTAAGTCATCATTTGAGAAAGGGTAGATATATGAGACAAACTTGTATTGATTTGAATCTAAATCATACTACTTTGAGAAGAGCACTTAGTCGACGAGAGAAAATTGATGATCCTCTTCAAAATGAAACATGGGCATTTGGTGGGAGACTTCCACGTTTTGATAAGAATCTATCCGACGATGTGAAGGAAGAAATTATACAATTTTGGCACTCTAACTCACGAGTATCACCCAATGCTAAAGATGTCTTAAAGTTGAGAATTGGCATCAGAGACCGCACGCCACATCCTAAACACTATTTGGAGGTAAGTCAAACTATGTTGTTCAAACAATTTAGAGAGAGTCATCCAAGTGTTCATATATCACAAAGGGCTTTTGAATCTTTGAAGCCATTTTATTGTGTGCCACTCAAAATTCGAAATACATGTTGTTGCAAATATCATGTTGAGTTTTCTATGCACCATAAACTATTATGCTCCATCCATTCTACTTTGCATAGTAAAGAAATGTTAGAGGATTGTGGGGCTAGTGGGCTTCCAAAATCATCAAGAGACTTGTTAGATCAACTCTTATGTCGTAGAGTTGATGGTTGTTCCTTTTATAAAAATGCTTGCTTAAATGAGAAGTGTTCAGAATGTGGTGGCTTATCCAAGTTTGACACATGTTTCCATGAGGGGTGTGAACAAGATCTTGGAAAGACAATAGTGAAAAAAAGGGTCTATGAAATGGTGAAATACACATTGAAGAGTGGGAGTGAGAGCTCTAGATGTGAATTGGTTGGAAAAGATATCAATGTGGCTAATTTTATTTCAGATTTCAAGGCAAATCTTTTTTACAAGTATGCAAGACATAGTCACAGGTCTCAGTGGTTGGATCAACAATTTAGAATGTGTAAGGAGACTTTTCCCATTGGCAATATTATATCAGTTGTTGATTTTGCTGAGAACTACACATTTTAACCTCAAAATGAGACACAATCTCAGTATTACAACTCTATTCAGATTGCAATTTTTGTTCACATAACATATAGACATGCCCCTGATATTGCGGAAGATAATCAAAAGATTATTAGAGAGCATCATTTTTATATGAGTGATGATAGATCTCACTCTCACGATTTTGTACAACATTTTTTCGAGATTTTTTTTTATTTCTTACATGAGCATGCAATTGCTATGGATAGACATATCATTTGGTTAGATAACTATACAGGTCAATTCAAGAATGCTCGCATGTTTTATTGGTTGTGTAGGATGCACATAGAGAGAGGGGTGCCTCATATTTGGATTTTTTTTGAGTCTGGCCATGGAAAAGGGGAACATGATGGAGCAGGAGCATGTGTGAAGAGAGCTCTAGTTAAGGAGCAACTGAAGATTTCAACAACAGAGCTTCTTGATGCTCATAGCATTGTTGATTGGTGTAGTTTAGCATTATCATGGGGGGGACTCTTAATTCAGTGGTACGCAAATTCTTTTGGTTGGTTGAGGAAGGGTCCATAGGTGATAGATCAGATTGTGCTACAGTGACAGACTCATCAAAAATGCATTCATTTCGGAGCTCTAATTCTAGTACATGGACCATTTGGACACGACAACTAGCTTGTTTTTGTCGTACTTGTTTTCAATGTGATTGGGATCACTGTGAGTCAAGTGAGTGGGTGGACACATGGGCTCCACATTATCTTACTCCATTGTCTATCATACCCTCTATCAAAAATGATGACATGGAAAGTTCACTTGAGCATAATCATCTATCAGATCTACTTCAGCCAGGACATGTCTTTGCATTGGTTGCACCATAGGGGAATGATGAGAAATTCGATTATTGGTTAGCACGTTGTGTAAGAGGAAAATAAAAACTTGCACAACCGATCACAGATGATGATGGATTCACGTATCCTACTGGTTCAGTGGTTGTTGCTAGAACATGGCTGCGGACATACATGCTTAGAAGGAACAGAATTTCTGCATTCGAAGACTATCAGAAGCACAAAGTAATTCTCATATATTTGCATCTTATTATAGCAAAAAATGTAAAGTTATTGAAGCATCAAGGAAGACCAAAAGTAAAAGAACTTTTTACTATTGCTAATGTTCATCATGAAGCCTTGTTGGAGACCCTAAAATAGAGAGAGGACCCTATTGGAATACTTGACTAGGTATATATACTTCTTATGTTATTTTCTTCATAATGATTTAATGAATTGATGATTATCTTGTTTAATACAATAAGTTACTAATTTTTGTATGATATTGGAATGTAGGTACATCATGAAGAGTTGGAGGGGGGTGGTATTGGGGAGAATTTCTAAAATTTATGATGTATTATGATGTAAAATGTGTAGTTTTTTGTATATGGTTTTTGTATTTTGGTAGGTTCTTTGTAAGGAATTATAAGAGGAAGATATTGAACAAGTTCTTCCAAATCATATTTGCATGTGATACAAGGCTATAACGACAATTTTAAGAGCATTTATAACTATATGAAAGATAATTGCATGCGGATATCTTATTACAAATTTGGTTTTTTCCTTATTTGACATAAAGCTGACATTATGATTATTAAAACTATTTTTATCAAACTAATCAAATAAGAAAAATCCATAAAGTACGGATGAACAATTAGAATACTTGATTTCTTTCATTTTACAACCAATCATAGCATTTGAAAGCATAAAGAGTCATAATATTGTATAATGTTTTGAAAGACTTTCATATTGAAAAGTTGTATGAAGCACACTTGGGATAAGCCATAAAATCCATGAAAGAAGATAGCATGTAGGATAAGCAATTAAAGCCAATAAGCAAGATAGCACATGCATACTGACATGATATGAAGTTGGATATGAAGGCTATGAGTGGATGAGTCATTAGAGGTATCAACAATCCCATCATAAATGAGATCTTGGATTTTATGTTTCAACACTATGGAATCTTTAGTTTTATGAAATTTTCTTCCATGGAGATTAATTTAAGAATGCCCCGTGTGTATGTAAAGGTCTTAAGGGAGATTAATTTAAGAATGCAATATTCTCCTCTAACCTTTTCTCAAGTTTAGAATTGATTTCTATCATGTGCTTAGAGAGATGAAGGTAAGAAAGATTATTTGTCTCTTCTAGCTCTTTGTATTGAACATATAGAAAGAGAGATGACAAGTGAATAAATTTAAGTGTAGTCAATAGATCAAGGAAACCATTTAGTGAAAGAAATTCTTAGTATGCATATCATAGACCATGAAGTTAGAAAATACCAATAGCTCTAAGACCAAAGAGCCATTTTAAGTATGTTCAAGCACTAGAGACATAGAAAATCAAAGTCAATTTATGAAACTCCCCTTAGCAAAAAATGCAAACAAATATTTGCATTTGACATTTTGACTTGGTTGAAAAAGTTTGACAATAATTGATAATATTGCAAGCTTGATGTTCAAAACCAATTTTTTTTCCAAGAAAGATAGTGACACATGGAGTAGTCTTCAAACAATCATCCATCATTTGCGGCCACCCCGTACCGAGGAGTCTCCAAGGTGCTCTAAGTGCATTTGGAGGTCGATCTTTCGAGGGTCATAACTCAGAGCTGGTGAGGGCTATTGATGAACTGTCAAATGCTACAGGATGATGATCCTGAGACCTAAAATAACCCATCTCATTTTTGAGAGATCACATTCCATTTGGATTCAGCACAGCGATCTCGCTCGATGCCAAAACTCGCAGTGTGCCTCAGTTCATAGGTGCACCACAGCGTAACTTTGAAACCGTTGATCTTGGCATCAAATTGTCAGTGCCATTAGCTCCGGATGGGCGGGTGAACCCTAGTCACACCCTTGTTCTGGCCACAAAGACCATCCATCAGTTGCGGCCACCCCATACCGAGGAGTCTCCAAGGTGCTCTAAGTGCATTTTGAGGTCGATCTTTCGAGGGTCATAACTCAGAGCTCGTGAGGGCTACCAATGAACTGTCAAATGCTATAGGATGGTGATCCTGAGGCCTAAAATAACCTATCTCATTTTTGAGAGATCACATTCCATTTGGATTTAGCACAACAATCTCACTCGATGCCAAAACTCGTAGTGTGCCTCAGTTCATAGGTGCACCACAGCGTAACTTTGAAACCGCTGATCTTGGCATCGAATCGTCAGTGCAATTAGCTTTGGATGGGCGGTTGAACCCTAGTTACACCCTTGTTCTGGCCATGAAGACCATCCATCATTTGCGGCCACCCTGTACCGAGGAGTCTTCAAGGTGCTCTAAGTGCATTTTGAGGTCGATCCTTCGAGGGTCATAACTTAGAGCTCATGAGGGCTATTGACAAACTGTCAAATGCTACAGGATGATGATCCTGAGGCCTAAAATAACCTATCTCATGTTTGAGAGATCACATCCCGTTTAGATTCAGCACAACGATCTCGCTCGATGCCAAAACTCGCAGTGTGCCTCAGTTCATAGGTGAACCACAACGTAACTTTGAAACCGCTGATCTTGGCATCGAATCGTCAGTCCCATTAGCTCCAAATGAGTGGGTGAACCCTAGTCACACCTTTGTTCTGGCCACAAAGACCACCCATCATTTGCGGCCACCCCGTACCGAGGAGTCTTCAAGGTGCTCTAAGTGCATTTTGAGGTCGATCCTTCGAGGGTCATAACTCAGAGCTCGTGAGGGCTATCGATGAACCGTTAGAGGAGACAAGTCCATAAGGATGGAGTGGATTAGTGTTTTTGCTAAAATAAGTTAGTGGGAAGGCTTTATTAGACGGTCTTGGCCAAACTAGTGGGGTGTTTGCCAAAATTTCTTATTTTATTTCTACTTGGTTTTGTTTTCTTGTTTTGTGCTTGAGTATTGTTATGGGATTGGGACTTACACTCACCCTTGTGGGAAGGGAAGAGAAGTACAGGGTGAAGGGCTTAAGTTGGGTTCAAAAAATGTATTGAGAACCTTGGAGTATGGGCTCCATTGTATGCCATAACATTTCATATCTTACTGGGGGTGATAAGGAAAGTATGGTGTAGAAAGGAAGTTTGAGGAGTTACAGCTGATGGTAGTGGGTTTGGAGGAGGAAATGTGGAGGCCCCGAGAGGGCATGAAATTTGGTGAATTATGATAGCCCCGAGAGGGCATGAAAATTGTTTATTGCAAATATGGTTTGGTATGGCAAGTCTCCATTTTAGAACACACCTTCACCCTATGTTTATGGTTCCATCTGTGAAGCCATTGTGAAATAGTCTTGGGGGGAAATTGTTCAAGTTTGAAATGTAATGTTTATGGATTGAAAGATTGTATGTGTATCCCAGTTTGAGCCTTGTTCCCTAGCGCGGGGGTGGTCTCTTTGAGGCCTATGGTTGGGTGGAAAGCACCCATGGTCCTTGCTATTTTGTTGTGTTGCATATGCAGATTTGTGTCCAAGGGAGAAATGGAAATGGCTTGGAATGATCATCTTGCAGATTGATGTTGGATGAGAAAACTTGACATTGTGCCCTCATTTGTGAAGGAGGATTCACCAGCTTGTTCATGTTCTCAACGATCATGTTGGACAATGTTCATGCTAGTCATTGTCCATATCTTTCAATGTCCATGTTCCTTATGATTTTGAAAAGTCCCTTATGTTGCCCCATTGTGATGGAAGGAGATTGTATCATTGTTACCTAATGTATGTGTAGAAGAAAATATTGATAAGGTTGTATATGCATGTTTCATTTGGAGTTTATATTGTTATGAAAGCATTGGTACGAGTCACAGATTTGCTTTGACATCATTGTTATCATTTGAAAATGGGAAAGAAAGTTTTCTCCTTGTGGTATTGTAAATGACTTGTTGATAATAACAATCCATAGATGTTATGTGATACCATTGATTGTATAAATTTAAAACTTAGTAGATTGCTTACAATCTTGTTGTGCACTCAATAATTTGGTGAGGAAGCAATGTTGATAGATAATGAGGATATAGTAATATACTAATTGTCACATTAATATATATTGTAATGATTAATGAATGTGTGTACATTGGTAATGAGGATAATAAGTAATTCTGATCCCCTTCCCTTACATGCTAGAATCACGACCTAGTCCATATGATACAACTGACAGACCCTAATAGAATATTAGTATCACAGGCTTGTTAGGATATGAATTACCTCACTAATTTATGAGTGTTGTATCTTGAACTTGCTCGTTTGACTCGTGACGCTAACTTGAACTAGACTGTCATCCAATCTATTTGAAAACCACCTGTGACTAAAATGTTAACACCTTCACACTATTCACATGAGTCTTGAACTCCTATTCAATGATAACCTTGTTTTACAATATGTAATTTCTTATGCGACTTCATAAGCTTGTTAGGATATGAATTACCTCACTAATTTATGAGTGTTGTATCTTGAACTTGCTCGTTTGACTCATGACGCTAACTTGAACTAGACTGTCATCCAATCTATTTGAAAACCACCTGTGACTAAAATGTTAACACCTTCACACTATTCACATGAGTCTTGAACTCCTATTCAATGATAACCTTGTTTTACAATATGTAATTTCTTATGCAACTTCATAAGCTAAAAAAAAAAAAAATTGTTGTGTTTTTACTAGTAAAATTTAGGGCATGACACATGATCCACGATAAATTGAGCAATACTAGATACTAAATTAATATGTATATCATTGTGCACGTAAATGATAAAAATATATATCAAAATACATGTATCCATAGACAAAATTTTACACAAATATATATCAAAGATCATGTATCCATAGACAAAGTACTCAAATATATATATATCAAAATACATAGATCCATATACAAAATGTGGTTGATCCTGCCATCAAAATGTGTATAGTATCAATGTTTCTATATACAATGTGGCATATGCCATCTCAAAATGTCTCATGATGCATCCTACGAAAACTATACTATCCTAGGGTGCTGGTGGATGATCAAAATGCAACCTCTTCGCTGCACTAGGTGGATCGGATGCCTCCTACATAAACAAAAAAGGAAAACCCAAAGTTAGACTACTAAATTTATATGATTCTACGTATCTAACATTGAATTACTCAAATGCATAATGATCTTTTCCATATTGGAGATTAATACTATCAAAATTTCATAATAAATACCTCTCTCGTCGACCTCCTGCGTCGGTCAGGAGTCCTCTCGTATGCCCTCAGCAATGCTGGTACCTCTGTGATTGTGGGCTGTATATGTTCAAATACCTTTGTCAGATGAATCTACAATTTAAACTATAACATTATAATTCATAGCATGCTAAATTTATAACATATTTAATCATGAATTCAAACTACAACTTACTATTTTAGGCTCCTCCTTAGGAGTGAGTGGCCGCATCATCAAATCTACATAACTGTCCCGTCGAACCTCATGTGCACTAGGAGTCTCCTATGAGATACAAAATAGTAGTTGTTAATATCACAGAAATTAGTTTTGAATTTATTTATGAAGATAAGTGATGCAAGAGCATCCCATGCTCATCAGGGGAACATTGAAGATCCAAGGCATTACAGAGGTCATGGAACATCTCTTGAAGTCAATTGGGCAATCCTTGCACCAATTATGGCTCATGGAAGCATAGAAAGTTATAATGTTGGACTCATATGTGGAAGAAAGTTGTAATTGGGCATGAGATAGGATTTTAGGATTTCATATGGTAGATGTGTCATTTGATAGGTTCATGTAGGTTTTCATGATCATATCTTGTCATTAGACAAGTCAAAACGTTCTAGAATTGAGTTTTGGGGTTTGAACAAGCAGGCCTTGGTTTTTAAGCCATTTTAAGGAGGTTTTTGAAGTTTGGGTGTTTAGGAGTGTGACCAAGACCTATAATCTTGAAAATCCTTAGTGTGTTGGTCCCTTTGTTGAAGCCTTGGTGTGTCTAATTCCTCCTTGTGTGTCCCAGAGTTGAAAGGTACATAAGTGGTGTCCAGAGATTTCTTAGTGAGGAAAGAAAGAGAATCAGTGAGCTAGCCCTTGGGAAGGAAGAAAACTTGTTGTGAAAATGCCTCCTAAAAATCAAATGGCTAGAGAACTTGAAGAATTGAGAGAAGAGTTGGCAAAAGAGAAAAGAGAGAGGAGAGAACTTGAAGCATCTAGAGTGAGGGAAGAAAGACAGATGAGAAGAGAGAGGCTGAAGCTTATTGCAAGGATAGAATCCTTAGAAAAAGAAAGGCAAGAACCTAGAGGAGAAGAGGTTAGAGGAAGAAATCATGGAGAGAACCATGAAGAAGAAGAGGTTGGTAATGCAAGGAAAGAGCATGAGACAACAGATGATCCTGAAGAAAGGATATTTATGAGAATCATTAAGGTAGTACAAGGTAATGGTGGGAAGAACCATATTGATTTTCCAATATACCAGGGTAAAATGGATAGTGAAGAAGTGCTAGGGTGGATAGAGGCCCTTGAGAACTACTTTGATCTTGAAGACATAGAAGTAGATAAGAAGGTAAAAGTAGCAACAACAAGACTGAGAGGAACATCACTCACTTGGTGGACTAGTGTTCAGAATGAGAGAGAGGAAAGGTGGTGTAGGGCACCTAACCTATGTGGCAGGGGGGAACAAGTATCTCTGTTGCCGGACACCTTGCCACTCCATGAAAGCGAGGATTCAAGTAGATTAGGAAGTTGGAATAAAGGTTTGGTCCATATTTTACAAGTTGGTCTATGTTTTGTAATAAAGGCACATGTAAGGCCCACAAGCATTTTGGTGTGGTTATAAACCAAGTGACTCCATGGGACCAAAAGGCCTTAGAATAGGGTATTTAGAGTCTAAACAGTATTAGCAAAAAGTAGTTTTTTGTTTGTTTTATGGTTGGGAACGCCTATATGGTTGTTCCAATGGTCATGTAGACCTTTATAAATGTCATATGTGATCTCAGTTGAAAGGGGGAGATCAGAGTGTACGGTGGTTTGGAGAAAAAATAATAAAAACTTCAATTTTCTGGAAATTTACTTAGTTGCATTTAATAAATCCATATGACCAATTTTGAGTCAATGGAATAGTTTAGAAAGTTAGGGAATGCATAAAAAATATAGTTTGAAATTTGAATTTCAAATTCAAATGGTCATATTAGTTTTGGAGGGAAAGTAGTAATTTGGTAATTGTTTGATTAAATAAACCTTTGTAACCAACTTGGTCAGTTGGACAGGTGCATATAAGCCTATTTAAGTTGTAATGAACATATGCAAGACATGAATCATTATTGGTACGAAAAAAATCATAGAAATTGTATAGAACAACAATCATACTTTCCTCTGCATCAATTAAAAAAATAAAAAATAAATGATACTTGTACATACAATGGGGCTCTCTGTGCGAATGAAAATCCCTGATGATCTAGGACGCCGAATCTGTATAGGCTCATCGCCAGTAGCCACACCCTATATACAATAAATAATGTAATTAAATGAGATTACCACAAACATTTTACAAGAATGCATCAATATTTAATCAATTAGAAAACATCTAATTAGCTTTCCTTTGTCAATGCATGTTGGCTCACCCCCCGCACTTTGTCCCCCCGAGGCAGGTGGTATCTGCAAGATAAAAGAAAGATTAGCAACCATATATGCTACAATCTCAAATAGAAAAAAGAAATGTGAACACAACATAATGTACCGTAGATGTCTCAAGGCCAAATGAAATGGCCGAGAGTGTAGCATCATCTATCTGTCTGAGCTCCTCCTCGGTCATCAACTAAACATGAATGAAGATCACATACATGTAAAAGTCAGTATGGCTTAAAAATTAAAATTACTCTATTATAAAAATTAACTTTAAATCACATATGTCATAACAAAAAAATGTATACACGTACCGACACCGAAGGAGTCCATGCCTCTACATTCCCCTCCTCTCTTGCATTAAGGTCTGTAGCCTTTGCACGTGCGTCTGGTGTATCCTCGTCTAATACAAAATGATACTCAGGAAGATCACCTATGGGACCCAGGAAAATATTCTTTCATGTAATGCAAGTGTGAGGCACACAAACGTGTGATGAGCTAGCCGATGATGAACTAGCACCAACATCATCAACACGAGGAGGCAAGACTGACCTAGCCTGAGATATCATTAGGCTACTCAGCCTATGAATGGATCTGATGGTCTGAGAGCTAGCCTCTGCCATAATATTTGGATGTTTCACTCGAGGAGGGGGGGAGATATTAGGAGGGGGACAAAAGTGACAAGTTTCTTCCGCTGGGAAGAGGGTCTATCCTGAGGAGCTCCTAGTCCTAAGCCCATGTTGGGCTTCATGCTCCAATAGTTCACTTTAAGTTTCAACACAAATTATGTATATAATTTTTTAAGGAAATAAAATGGTATGTCTAAATTTCCATGTGGAGGGATATCAAAGACCATCCACCAACAGTCCCAAAAATTTGCACGTATGGCGTCATTTGTGCACCATTTAATCGATAGTTTGGTTTTTTTTGGGTCAACTGGTATACCCGTTTTTGGGTTAGCAAAAAGGCTTGCCAAATCGTCTTTAGTTATGTTGAGGGCCGCAACCTCATCATAATCCAAACCATCATCAAACATTTAGTGCATTTCATCACGCCAATGAAGAGCGGCATTTTGTTGGTTTGTAAGAGTTTCAATGTTATCCACTATGGTGTTTAACGTGGATAACATAGGAGCCAGTGCAGGTACATTATTGTATGTTCTATGCAAACCTCTCAACTCAGTGAGATTTTCATTTATCAAATCCTTGATTCGAGGAGGGTTTTGAGGAGGTAGAGGATCATTTGGTGGATGGTTTTGTGGGGATACTGGATCGTTTGGTGGTGGGTTGTGAGGAATATTATTCCCTGCCTCAGTGTCATCATTTTGATCAGCCATTCCTATTGAATTGCAAAACGTAATATATATTTAAAAAAAATCTAAATTTTAACCATTTTTGTCAAAAAAACCCTAGATTCAACTAAAACAAACAAAATCTTGTTAAAATATATTAAATTTAGGTTAAAAATGAGTCGGGGGGGGGGGAAACATACCTGATATCTGATATCTGATTTGCTATCTGATATCCGATTTATTATCTGATATCCGATCTGACTAGCCCAAATTTGCATGAAAATAAGGGCCGCGGGTCTATGATTTTGTGTTTAATCCATGCACAGGTATCGGATATCCGATATTATAATATATATAATATAACATATATATTACATTTTATATATTTTTATATTATATTTTATATTTATTATATTAATTTACTATATATTATAATATAAAATATTATTATTATACTATATTATTATAATTTATAATATATTATACTTTTCTATTATATATTATATTATAAGATATTACTTTTTATTATTATATTATATTATATTATTATAATATAATATGTTATTATAATATTATTATTATAGTATAATATTATACAATTATAATTTAATAATAATATTATTATTATATTATAGTATAATAATTATTATAATAATAATATTAAATAATAATATTATTATTATAATATAATAGTATGATATATTATTTAATATTATTATTATTTTTTTATATCAATAATAATAATATTAAATAATATATCATACTATTATATGATTTTAATTATTAGTCGGATATTGGATTTAAAATCGGATATCTGATATGATATCAGATATCTGATAAGGCTCGGCTTAACCTTCCAGGTTTGGTTCCTGGATAGGTAAAAAAAAGTCAGAGCGGATTTTGAAGTGCTTTTAGGCATCTTCAAAATCTTTTTTTTTCACATCGCCACTTTTTGGCACACCATGATCCTGCATATACCCATGTACAATAATTTACATAAAAAACATAAGAGATTACATTCCTTAATGATTCCTTAACAAGCACATTTACATTTAATTTTTAAATAATTATAAGTACTAGAAGTAAAATAAATAACACATCCACATGAAAGAATAACTACTTGAGTTCAATCCATTTAAATAATATACATTTGTTCGAATGCCACTTGGAAAATTAATTCAAAATACACAATCATCCACTGTACATGTCACAGGGTATTAAATGTTGAAATAATATACATTTATAAAATAGTTTACAGCATACATTTTTGATCCATGAAACAAAGTACAATACAATAAGTAAAATCATTAAATACTAAGTTTTGTGTTTGGATCCCTTGGTGGGGTGTTATGTGATTAAATACTTAGTTATATGTTTAGGGTTTTATTGTATAGAACTATATCATTAGGTCAAGGTTATAGTTAGTTTAAATACTTTATTTGTTACATGGTTAACAAACTAATCTAGATAATTAATCACTAGTTATTTGAAATCAATATTTATTTGTAATTACATGTTTAAATAATGAATTTACATCTAATCTAATCATTCAACACTATAATAAATAATACATGTAAATTAAATATATTTCAAAATATCTAAAATAATAATTTTTAAATGAACATCTATGAAACTATATTTAAATTAATAGATACAATAATCTAAAGATAATACTCATTAACAATGTAAATTTGCAATTTTATGTATATTAAAACTATAAAAAAAAATTGATGTACATATAAAATGTAAAACTAAAAATAATTAGGTAAAATAGTACAAAACAAATTAAAATACTAGTATGTCAGAGAATAGCAGTAGGGGGTGGTTAGTAGAGCTAAAAAATGGGCTCCCGTATCACTCTCAAATTGGGCTCTCATTTTCCAAATCATGAAAATGACTCCAAAAACACTTAAATTGGGTACCCAATTTTGTAAAACATCAGGTGCCCAATTTTTAAGCAATTTGGGCACCTAATCCACTTTTCAAAAAATTAAATACTTAGTTATATGTTTAGGGTTTTATTGTACATAACTATATGGTTAGGTTGAGGTTATAGTTAGTTTAAATACTTTCTTTGTTAGATGGTTTACAAACTAATCTAGATAATTAATCACTAGTTATTTTAAATCAATATTTATTTTTAATTACATGTTTAAACAATGAATTTACATCTAATCTAATCCTTCAACATTGTAATAAATACATGTAAATTAAATACATTTCAAAACATCTAAAAGAATAATTTTTAAATGAACATCTACGAAACTATATTTAAATTAACAGATACAATAATCTAAAAATAATACTCATTAACAATGTAAATTTACAATTTTATGTGTATTAAAACTAAAAATAGTAATAAATTGACGTACATATAAAACATAAAACTAAAAATAATTAAGTAAAATAGTACAAAACAAATTAAAATACCTAGTATGTCGGAGTATAGTAGCAGGGGGTAGTCAGTAGAGCTAAAAAATGGGCTCATGTATTGCTCACAAATTAGGCTCCCATTTTCCAAATCATGAAAATGACTCCAAAAATGCTTAAATCGGGTATTTGTAATTTTTACAAATTGGGTACCCGATTTTTAACAAATTAGGTGCTTGATTTTTAAGCAGTTTGGGCACTCCATCCACTTTTCAAAAATTGGGTACCTGATTTATGGATCATGGCTCAGGTACCTAAAGCACAATTTTAGAAATGGGTACTCGATTCTAAGAAAATCGGGTACCCATTTCTAAGAAGTACAATTTCGTGGATTTGACTTCTGTGGAATTGTGACCCAACTTCTTATAGTCACCCTAATAACAAAAATTTCTATGAGACATAACAATAAACTTCTCCCTCTTTGAGAACACATGCTAAAGACAACAACTCTTTTAATATCAATGTACCTTAAGTACTGATTCATTTGCAATATGCTCTTGTCAATTTTGCACCAACTGATTGATCTTCAATTTACTCTAGTTGATGCATTACTAAACTTTATTTTTAGTGGGCTTTAGATAGGGGAATGATCCCTAGCTTACCTCTTAGAATATAAAAATTTATCCTTAGGTAATGGCTTGGTGAATATGTCTTCAATCTTTTCTTTTGTGTTTACATATTCCAATCTGACTTTTTTTTCTTGCACTAATTCTCTTAAGAAGTGATATTTTATAGCAATGTGCTTTGTTTTGGTATGCATCACTGGGTTCTTTGATATATTGATTGCACTGGTCTTATCACAATATATGACTTCTAGTTCTTTGATCTCTATCTTCATTCCTTCTGATAGTTGTTTGAACCAAATAATGTTAAAACAATTAACTATTGCTACCACATATTCTGCCTCTATTGTGGATTGAGAGATACAATTTTTTTCTTTCTTGTCCAATACATTGGTCTTTTACAAAGCTATAATGCTCCATCACTAGTGCTTTTTCTATCATCAACAATTCCTGCCCAATCAACATCAGTAAATACATTTAACTTCATATTGCCTTTGAGTATGTACCATAAGCCATAGTCTTCAGTACCTTTTAGATATCTTATGATTCTTTTGATTGCCATCATGTGATTTTCTCTAGGCTTTGCTAAGAATCTTGACACCATACCAACTATTAATGCAATGTCAAGACTAATGTGCACTACATACTACATTTTTCCAATCATTGATTTGTATGTGGTTTAATCTACTACTTTGGAATCATCATTCTTGGAAAGCTTATGTCTAATAGACATAAGAGTTCCAATTGGTCTTGAATCTTTGATTCCAAATTTCTTTAGTATCTCCTTGATGTATTTGGAATGAGTGATGTAGATACCATCTTTCTTCTACTAAATATGTAATCCAACAAAGAATTTTATCTCTCCAATCATAGACATCTCAAATTCCTTGCTCATTTCTTCTAAAAATCTCTTGTACAAGTCATCATTTCCTATGAATAAAGTCTCATCAACCAATATTTTTGCCAACACAATCTTCTTGTCTGGTCCTTCTTTGATATACAAGCTACTATTATCATTTGTTCTTTGAAAGCCAATCTATACAAAATAGTTATGTAGTCTTTCACACCAAGCTCTAGAAGCTTTCTTGAGACCATATAATGATTTTTGTAATTTGTAGACCATATCTTTTTTGTTAGGATCTAAAAAACCTTCTAGTTGTTTGATGTGGACTTCGTCATTAAGAATTACATTCAAGAATGCAAATTTAATATCCATTTGATACACTTTGTATCCTCTATAAGCTGCATATGCAAGTAAAGTTCTAACACCTTCTAATCTTGCAACAAGGGAAAAATTTTCACTATAATGAATACCTTATGCTTGAGAATAACCTTTACATACCAATCTTGCTTTTTTTTTTTTACACTTTTCCATCTTCATTTAGCTTGTCTCTAAACACCCACTTTGTGCTAATTACATATTTACCTTTAGGTCTAGGAACAAGAGTCCAAGTTTAGTTCTTCTTTATTTGTTCTATCTCTTTATTCATTGCTTCAACCCAACTTTCATATACAATGCATCTTTAATATTTCTTAGTTCAAATTTAGCAAGTAAACATGTACCTTTCAAATTGCTTCTTGTCATTGTTCCATCAAATTTGTCTCTAATGATCTGATCAAGTGCATGATGCCTTTTTGACATATTTTGCTAACATAGGTTCTTTGGATTTGTTATGAGTTCCACTATTTTCATCATGAACTTCAATATTAAGCTTGAGTCCCACTCTGTATGACTTAGGTCTTTTAGACTTGGTTTGAACTAGCTTAGTAGCTTTTGACTATGACTCGGGTTGCACTATCTACAACTTGGTAACTGTTGGAGATTTTTGGGACTTCAGAGGTGAAGTCTCCTTTCTTTTAGATAGATTTGGCTAGATATCAACTTCATAGTAAACAAATCTTTATAATCCTTTGGCTCTTTGTTGCTTTCTTCTTCACTTTTTTCTGCAAACTCATGAATTATCACATGTGCACTTTCTATGATTTTATGAGTAGATAAATTCAAACATTTTTATGCTTTATTTCTGTAGGAGTATCCTAAAAATATGCATTCATCACCTTTCACATCAAATTTTTATTTTCTAGATTCTTTTAAGATATAAAATTCGCTACCAAATACTTTCAAATAAATCACATTAGGTTTGTAGCCATACCATAGTTCATAGGGAGTTTGATATGTGTCTTTCTTCAACTGATCTTTGTTCAAGGTATGAAATGCAGTGCTGATAGTTTGCTTCTAGTATTTGATTGCAACATTCTTTTCTATCATCAATGTTCTTACACAATCCATGATGGATTTGTTTCTTCTTTTAGCTATATCATTCTGTTGAGGTGTACTAGGGGCTAATTCTTTTCTTTTAATTCCTCTTTCAATGTAGAAATTATTGAATTCATGGGAGATGAGTTCACCACCTCTATTTGATCTTAAACATTTCAATCTCTTTCTAGTTTCTTTTTCTACTATTGCCAGAAACCATTTCAATTTTTCAAAAGCTTTTGATTTTTCTTTTAGATACATTAAATTCATCATTCTAGAATAATCATCAACAAAAAAAGAAGAAAACTTTTCTCCACTATAACTCTCTATTCCAGTAGGCCCACATAAGTCAGTATGTACAATTTCTAAGATTTTTATTGATTGATAGATTTTTCTTTTGAAACTAGTCTTTCCCATCTTACCAATTTGGAAATTCTTGCATAGACCCATATTAGGTTTCTTCAAACTAGGAATACCTATTACTCTTTTATGTTTTCTTATCTTAACCAGATTATCAAAGTTTACATGATAGTCTTTTGTGCCATAACTAGCTTTCTTCTATTTGAGCAATAAAACATCAACATTAACTAAGATCAAGATAAAATAGATTACCTTTTGTTTGCTTGCCATATCCAACTAGATTTCCTTTTCTATCTAGTTGCTTTTCCTTTCCATTCATGATTTCTACCTTGAATCCAATGTTGTTCAACTATGCCACACTCTATAGATTATGCTTTAGTCCTTCAACCCAATAGGCATTATCACATATAAGCTAATTGGTTAATGAGATAAGACCTTTTTCTTTTATGTAACAAGGTTCATTATTTCCAAATCTTACACTTCCTCCATTATAGTGTTCAAAATGTTCAAATTTTGTTTTATCTCAAGTCATATGGTGTTTTTAGAAACATTAATCTTCCCTTGGATGTATTTAATTGGGATATTCCAAGGATCCCTAAATGTAGTTTGTCCTATTGTACACATGTGGAGGACATGCCATTATTTTTTCTTTATTCCACATGTGAGGAAAACTCATTTTTATAATTTCTTTTTTAAGAAATTTAGTTTATCCTCCTTAAGAGGATTATGACACTTTGCACACACCTATTATGAATGTGGCATTCATAGAAATGGGAGTTACACATGCAAACACATGCAACTCCTTTCTCATCTCTTTAAAAGAGATGCTCCTCTCTCCTTCTTCTCTACACATCACTTTGATGTTATTGTATTGAGCTATTTTACTCTCTCTCTCTCTCTCTCTCTCTCTCTCTCTCTCTCTCCTCTAGGCATTTTTTTTCATTCATAATACTCACAAGGGGTTTTCTTTTCTTTCCCCTTATAAATCTTTGTCTCCATTGTTGAACTATCTTGGTGTATGCTCTTGGATTTTTCTTATCTCATGGTAACATTATTTCACACTTAACTTACTTGGATTGTTTTCATTCCTTGCTCTATCTTATCATTTCTTACATGTGTGAACATCCACTATCAATAATCCATGTATCATTTTTGCTAACATGAGAGATAAATGTTATCTTATCTCCTTCATCATTAGATTCATCTTTTACAACAATATACACCATTTCATCTACTATGTTATCAGAATCTTTAGCCATAAAACAATATTTCTTATCATTGTCCTTGTAGTTCTTGTGATTTTTGAATTCCTTCTTGCCTTTGTGCTTGTGGGTTTTCTTTTCATCCTTTTTTTCTTTGTTTGGACACCTAGCAATAATATGACCAACTTCTTCACAAGAAAAGAAAATTAGAGGAATTTTATCTTTGTACTTTCCTCTACCTTTGGATTATTTCTTTTCAAGTGGGGCTTCAAAAATTTCAAGATCACTGTCATAACTTTCTTCACTTTCTTCTTCACCTCTTTATTGATTATCCTTTGATTTCTTACTCTTTTCTTTAAGTGAGAGCTTGTCTTCAAATGTTTATATTTTTTGAAATAGGAACATAGTTATTATAGTTGTCTAATTCAAAAGCTATCAGTCTTCCAACTAGAGCATACAAGGTTATTTTTCTATTTGGATCACATCTCATTTCTTGAATAGCAGACACTCTAATTACGTAAATATGAAGAAAAGTTTTGAGTACCTTACTTACAATAGTTGTGTCCTCAATGTCTCCTCTAGATGCTTTAATTGCACTTACATTGGCTTTGATTGTCTCCACATATTATGCAATATTCTCTTTTTTTCTCATTTTCATTTGATCAAATTGTCCTCTGAGACTTTCTGCTTTGGCTCTTCTTACATTGTCATATCCTTCATAGATATCTTTTAGTTTGATCCACACTTTATGAGCAATTTTATAGTCTTTTACCTCATCAAATTCAACATAATTGAGAGAAGATGCTATATCAATCATCCTGATGTTACATGATTCTTCTTTTTAGAAATATCTTTAATTGATAATGTTCTAGTGGAGGCTTTGTATTTAGTATCAAGATATTTTGAACTTGAATCACTAATAGTTGCTAGATGTAATCTCATAAGTCCTTTCCATGCTAAAAAATTGTCTCTATTCAACTTGTGAATCTCTCTTTTGTAAGACATCTTGATCTTTAGCTTAGGTCCTTGAAACCTTCTTTGCAAGAACCAAATGATCTAATACCAATTATTGAAAATATACGAGAGGTAACTAAGAGGTGAGGGGTGAATCACTTACTATAAAAATAAATTCCAAATCCCTTAGATGTTAGTACAAAATAAACTCTGAAAATTGAATTGCTAATGCTTGGCACACACACATTTAATGTTGTAACTCAGTAAATATACTTGGTAATGAATTAGCTTTATAGATCTTAAGATATTATCAGCGATTTTAATTACTTTATCTTAATTGCAAGCATAAAAGAAATATAATGAATATAGTTGACACTAAGATTTAACATGGAAACCCAATTTGAGAAAACAACCAATTGCAACTAGTTATTGTTTTTGGTCTTCCAAAGTTAGCCCTGTTAGGAGCCAACCTTGTTATAGGTTACAAAAGCACACTATTAGGTGTGACCCTATTAGAGGATTTAATCACCCTTTTGGAAGTGTTCTTATTAGAGGTCTTTAAAAAATTCAACAGAACTGCCACCTTGTTAGAGGATTTACAAATATTTATTAAGCCAACTCTATTAAGAGATTTAGATCACTACTACAATGGTTAGATAGTAACAATAAAATGACCTAATTTAGATGCAACTGGATTTCTGCTTATAGATCTCTATTCTAGCTTGTACATGATCCTTCCTGATCAAATGTATCTTTTTAGCTCCATAAACACATTCTTCTTACCTTCATATTCACTTCCTCTAATCATTTACTGAATCTTTAATTATTATACTTTTTCACACAAATTATCCCATAACTTGGCCTTATTTTTATATCTTTTCTATTGTAAAGTCAGGTAGAATATGCCTTAAAATAATTAACATTCATCATCTCAGTCAGCTAGAATAAATAGATAAATTAATTAAGCGTAATATGCCAAAATAGGAAAATCCTTCATTAGCTAACATAGCTTGGTAGACACTAACTCAGAAATGATTTCCCTATGTTAACCAATAGAAATTTGGTTAACATTGTAAACTAGAAAATTCATTTGGTAACTAAGTGAGCTTAGTTAACACTATTCAATGCAATATTTTCTTTATTAACTGAGTGATCTTGGTTAACACTCATCTTCTGCAAACTTTCTTTCAATGCCCAACTAAACTTGGTAGACATTGTTTTCTGAACTAGACAAGCACAGGAACACTCGTTAGACACAAAAAATTGTCTTCAATACCCAAGTGAGCTTAGAATATATTAACTAATAATGATATGACATTTACGTAACATCAAAGACAATACACAATTAACCAGTTGTATCCAAGAAAATTTCTTTAGCAAGGTGAGACCTAATAGTCTTTGTAAGCCTTTAACAGGTAGACCTTTCATAGGGTAGATCATGTTTCATGATCAAAACATTCTAACCTTCAGTAGATACACTTTATTACTATAGTAGTGAATATTTGTTCATGTCATCCCCACCCTAGTTTTACCTTCTCATTGGAGGGTTTCTAGGTAATCATATTTGGTGTCATATGTGTTTAATTGCTTATATTTTTACATATTTTAGATGTATAGGCTTTACTTGTTATGTTAGTTTATTCATTGAATGCATGAGGTGAAGCTATGGTGAAAGTTTTATGGGTCCAAGTTTAAAATACTTATTCACCCCCTACCCCCTTTCAGAAGTTTACCTTTCATATTTTAATTCCTACAATTAGTATTAGAGCCTTGTTCTCTGAGAGAGAACCTTTGCAACTTTAAGGAAAGACATTGAAATGGAAGTCTACAAATTAGGAATGATTTTTGAGAACTAGGGAATTGAAATACAACTCATTCTACATCAACTAGATGAAGCAAGAGAAGAACTAAAAAAATATTTGAAGAGAATTAAAGAAATTGCTACTATAAAGAATGACATACAATAGAAAGATATAGACACTACTAAGCTATTTTCTAATGTTGACTCTAATGAATTTGATGCAGTAGTTGTAGATCTAATGGAAAAGAATAGAGCCCAAGTTGAGGAAATCAGAAATCTCATGTTAGAGCAAGAATCAAAAGCTATGCTGTTATGTGAGGTGACTAAACAGAAGAAGAAATCTATACAAGACAAAGCCATAATTGAAGATGATAAAAGGATTATGTCTAATAGACTAAAAGAGAAGTCAATAGAGCTATCCAAGATTTCCAACATGCAATTGGATACTCTAATTCAAATGATGAATTCCAACTATGAACTAAATGTAAATGACATTGAGATAACTACATTGAAATTGTAGAATGAGCTATTGTGGAGAGATCTAAAGAGCTAAAAGGAATTTTCTGAAAGTTTTAACAAGCCAAATGAAGCAATCAAATGCTTTGAGAAATTATTGAGATCCCCTAGATCCAATAATGATACATCTAGACTAAAATATACAAGCACTAAAGAAGTAGAGTCATCCAAAAGTGTTGAAGAAAGGAACAACAAAGATAAGAACTCTAAACCTACTTGTCATAGTTGTGGTAAGAAAGAACATATTGTTAATGTGTTCAAGAGAAATAATACAAATCAAAATATTAAGCCTAAGCACATGGTTCACTTCCATAAGTGAAAAAAGAAAGATCATCAAGCACATAAATGAAGAACCAAGACCATGAATACATAAAGATTTGAAGGATATTACTACAACTATAAGAAGTATGGGCATAAATATTTTGAATGTAGATCCAAACCCATGTGGTAATCAAATAGTTAAAAAAAGGTAAGGAAAAATTGAAACTCTTATAATTGGGATTATAATTAAAGATATAGCTATCATTATTGTCAAGAATATGGACATGCTCTTGAGAGTTTTATTAGGACACACTTTAGAGGTAACTAGCAAAGGTGGTTGAGTCAAACCACATGTTTCAGCTATTTGAAGACTAGTTACATCAGTAGATATTATCCAACAAGGTCAAAGGCACTAAGTTGTGAATTTGATAAAGGCAAAGGCAAGGTAGATGTTGAACACATTAGAGATGAAATGAGTAAGACATGGAAGAAAAATGATGATCGCAGCACATCAAATGGAGAAGGAAGCACTTCACCCAATGGGTCAGGTGATCATAACTTATCGAACTAGGCAATCAAGAGGTATGTGCGATTGATATTTTAAAAATTTATAGCATACATCAGATCCAAAAGGTTTTAGTACTAAAAATATTACATTAGCATGAACAAAGATGAAAGATGTTGTTAGAAATCTAAGATAAATCTTTAAGCTTTTCATGTCTCTACCAAGTATGAAAAGTTTACCATATGTGCCAAGTGCAATGCTAGAAGATGTCGAGCTAATAAAATGGCTAGTCAATGCCAAGATTGTAGTGGTTGTTGAGTGATGAAAATTTCAATGGGTTTCGAGTTATCCTAAAATTGGTTTATGTCAAGCTTACAGATGTATAAGCACTTAGCATTAATTGCAGAGTTTCAAACGGTATTTTATCAATTCTTGACTCATTTCTCATCATTTCAAATTTGAGAAAGAGCAAGCAGAATAGAAGGTGATATGGAAAACTATTCAAAGTGATTGCAAAAGTTTTGAGAAATGATTCTATAGTAGTTAGTCAAATTTCATAAGGTATTTATCAAGAGTCGAGTTACATGGTGTACATTCTTGTAAACCCTAGTTTCATAGAATAGCATCAAGTTTAAAGAATGTAGAAGTAAAGGAAGTTTTGAATGTTCAATTAGTGAGTGATGAAGTTAAGCAACACATTTTCAAAGCTATTCATGATATTGCATACAAGCAAGGCCCTTTTGGTGCATTGTCAATGATTCCACCGAACATGTTAATGGTCCAAGATGTAAGGAAATGCTATATCTATAAAATTTGTAGCATTAGGGATATAGAGATTATAGAAGCATATGAAAGACTCCATGATAATTTTTTATTGAAGGAATAATTCAAAATCATAGAGAAAATGGGATTGACACGCCCTAGATTTTCCAAATGTGTTTAAAACTAAGTGGAGTAGGATAGTGCTTTGTTGAATACATGATAGTTCATTGTGGCTAGATAATAGACCTATCCAAATTACTAAGAGGATAATTCATAGGGTTACTAGTTACCCAACCCTAGACGGGAAAGACACTAAGAAGTGACTCATAGGAGGTGATTGAGAAGAATATTGGAGTTGTCTAGAACAAAAGAGGCATGGAAATTGATACAATTACTGATCCATTGATTGAGTTTATTGTTAGGGTTATTTCACACAAATTTTACCAATCTAGTAGATTAAATAGTGTGCCCTACATAATTTTGGATGTGGGATACATAATTGTCAAGAATGATCATACATATCATCTAGCAAAACTCCAACTACAACAGCTAGTTGAGAATCTTGGAGCCATCAGAAAGACAAAGAGTACACAATGCAAATTTTGTTCCATATTGATATGCATATTCTTTTATGTGTAAAAAACCTTTCAACATTTGGAATAGTATCTTGGAAAACTAATAGGTCAATAGCAATTTAGTTTGGTGAATACATTGAACAGTTAGGAGAGAACTTTGAATCTATGATGACTAGCTACTTTGAAGATTTTGAATAGTCAATAAAGAAGAGGTTGAGAATACCGGTGTCACTAGTAGAGAAATATTATGATGATGTATGTTTTCTAGTGGATGTTGACTACACTTTTGTACAAGCTGCTACACCAAGGGTGAGATGGTTGAGACCCTTAGGTTATGAAATCAATGTGGATGAAGCCTTTGTAGCTATTACTACATTACTTGTAGAAGAGGTAGATAAAAGTGAAAAGGTATTTGGAAATTATGAAAAGGCTAAAGCAAAAATCACAATGGAACTCAAGACTACCTCTGCCATGATGAAAAAGGAGAAGATAGTGAAGAAGTTGAAAGCTAAGTTTGGAGAGGGTGTCAAGTAGGAGGAAGAAGAGTATGAAGAGGAAGAAGACATGCAAGAACATGTATCTCTTGCATTAACTCAGAGTATGGGTGAAGATTAGCTAGAAGAGGAGGAGACTAAAATAGCTAAAGGTGCTAAGGAAGAAGAAGTGGGGAAGCACCTACACCCACTGATACAAAGAAGAGGAAGGCCAAGGTACAACTAGTGGCAAGGGCTAAGAAAATTATAAAACCAAGCCAAGCCAAGCCTACTTCACCTACTACAAGAGCTAGTACATGTGCAACTACACAAAAGGCTAAAGAAAAGACCAAACAAGTAGAGCAAGGAGGTCAATTGTAGAAAAGGCTGAGGAAGTATTTAGCACAAGCTGAGTTTGATGAAGAGAAAACTAAGTTAGATGACAACTAATATAAGGTGGTGAGTCACAATCCTCTTTCAAACTTAGAAAATTTATGTGAAATGTTAAGAATAGTGCAGATTTATCAAGATTTACACGTCCAAATTATAATAATTTTGGTAAATTAGAGAAGAACCAAGTGGAGGAGGCCCTACAGGGTATACTTCAACAAACCCCTCCTTTAGAAAAGGTGTAAAAACTTCGTGAAAGGTGTAAAACACCTTTAAAAAAAATTATTTTTTGTGGTGAAAAAAATAGTTTGCAAAGAAAAATAATAATCTCCATTGCTGAAACATTCATAGTCTCTCAAACAATGTGTAAAATTTGGGAAAATTGTGTTATTTTAAAACCACAAAAAATTTATAAATTGGCAAACAAAAAATAATAATTAGTAAAATTTTAATTGTTTGGGCAAATCATTTCGTTATATATAAGGTTAAAAAAAAATATGCGAAGTCGATGGCATTGGAGGTTCGCAAAGGGTTTCATCAACTTGAAGTTGGCAATTGTGAAACCACGAGAAAGGCTTTAACATGTCTATTGCAATGTCACTATCAAAGTGAAAGTTAATTGTTTGTCTACTATGAAATCATGAGGAGGGTAGAGATTGCATCATCATTAGTTGGAAAGATAAATGAGGAGTTAACTTTATGACTTTGCGAAAAGGAGATTTTGCAACATCAACAGTAGCAGTTAAATAATGGTGATTCAGTGAAATTTTATGTTACAAAGTCTCAAAAAGAGAGATCTCATCATCAAAGGTTTTATCCAGGTAGTTAGTATGTTCGTTGCGAGACTGTGAAATATTAATTCAAGAAATTTTTGCATGTTCATAGCGGTTAAAGGGAAAGGACTTTTGACAGTCATGAAAAGGGAGATTGCATCATCAGAGGTTTTATGTAGGTAGTTAGTATGTTGGTTGCGAGACCATGAAATGTTAAGTTAGGAAATTTTCACATGTTAACAGCAGTTAAAGGGAAAAGACTACTAGCAGTTGTGAAAAGAGAGATCACATCATCGAAGATTTTTTCTAGGCACTTAATCTATTGGTTGCAAGACTATGAAATGTTAAGTCAGGCAATTTTTGCATGTTTGTAGTGGTTAAAGGGAAAAGAAATTTCATCTTGTGAAGCCATGAAAAGTTAAGATGAAGCCATCTTTGCCAGTTTACACTGGTTAGAAGGAAATGGGTTTTGACAACTGTGACAATGCGATGTGAAACATTTAAGTTCTGAAGCTACAACAGAAGGGGAATCTTATTGGAAGAGGATATAAGGCTTATTGTAGGGTCACAAGGATAAAGAAAATATTTGATTTAATGGTTGTGATAGCCTGAGAAAAGAAAAAGAAGGGTTTTGTAGTTTTGCAAAAAGATTTCAAGGTTAAGTTGAACCAATTGCGAATGAGCTTAGAAAGAAGGGTTTCACAACTCATAAGATTGTACAATGAAAATGTATTTTTAAAGCTTGAAACTTTGAAAGTACAAAAGAATAGGTTTCCAAATCTATTATCTGATTCTTGACAGTTGATGAGTTGACATTCTAAGGCAAATGAAATAAAGGTAGTACTTAGTACTGGTAGTGGTCGATAATAGATATCCATGCACATGCAAGCTTTTAAAGCCATTAAAATTTAACAATTTAATGTCGTGGCCCATCACCAAGTTGCAAAAAACTAGAATTCTCATATATCTAGAGCTAACAGAGCAAAAAGATTCAAGAATTTGAAGTAACATTAGAATGGCAGAAGCAGAATCATCAGTAAAGAAGGGCACTAGAGAGGGTAGCAAGGTTTCATTATCTACCAAATTTGCAGAAGAATGGTTGAAGATTCTCCCTAAATATTCCAATGCTCAAAGTGCTAATATCCACATGTTTAGAGATGCTTACAAGATCTGTAGAGATACTCAAGTAATGGACACCAATGGAACTGAATTATTCTAGTACTTTTACAAGAATAGGGTGCAGAAGGTTCCCATCTCGAATCCATGGATGAAGAACCTAGGGAAGTTGATAATGCTGGAGGTATACATGGATGTTGACCTTATCAAGGCACTGGTAAATACACATAATCCAACCACTCAATCCTGTTGGTGTTTTAAAATGCACTAAAACTACTAAGTGACAAAATGCTTAATACCAGAATGACAGTACATACACAATCTAAAGACTAGCCAATTCTTATTAACAATTGCATATGCAAAGTATTTGGACCCAACTTTAACAAAACCATAGCTGGTTTTCTACTCTTTTGGCTCTGCAAAACTAGGGTGGGTATATCCAGGGATGATTCACAACTACGAAAGACTATATGAGGATTATTTTAGTTTCATTCTGATTCTCATTCAAATCCTCAAATACATACATAATTCATAACAATTTGCTAAATACATCCCATATAACAGATATGGCCAAAATTTATTCTATAGATCTGCAGATGTTCTTAACAATAGTGGCTAACTAAAGCTAAAACATTCCATGCAGACAAGTACTAGCCAGCCTTTGAAGATCTACAGGAAATAAAAGAAAAATTTGATTTGATGCTGCATTTTGACAACCATTTATGATATATTTCTCCTTCAGCTGAACCAATTTGATCAGTGCCTAATCCATTGGGGTTCAGAGTCTATAGAAAGTCCTCATATCTAGTTTGTTGCCTTACAAAAAATTCTATTAGCAATTCTTAGCTGAATTCATCATTCAAAACCCTTTCAACTACTAAAGAAACCTTATCACATTCATCAAAGCTTTTATTTAATCCATTGAATTAACAGCAGTGATAAATAGATATACAACCTAACTAGATTGCATTCAATTTCGCAAGCCTTTGCTTATACAATATCAAGACAACCAAGTAATTGGAAGGAGACAAGATTCAGAAAGAACTGATATGGGGATAGTTCACAATTTGTATTCATTTTCTTTGAAAATGGTATATCCTTTGCAATAGACTCAGAATGACCTTCAGAAAGAAACATAGCTCATTCTATATTCATGTATTCTCAGAGAATTGACAGAGAAAATACATCATAAACTTGCTTTCAAAATTTGGACCAAAAAAATAGACTAAGCATATTACTTTGAAAAATAGAATTTGGACCCTTTTTTAGCCTTGGAATCTCACTTAAATAGTGTGAGATGCAACAAGCTTTAGGCTAAAAACAATGACAGGTGTCCTTTAAAAGACACTTACATATACTTGTAACAAGATGACAAAAATGTGAATAACAACAAAAGTTTTAAATCAAACATTCCTTTTGTGGGCCCTTTTGTTACACGCTCCTGTGTTGCTAAGTTGGTTGCTATTCTGATCCTTCCTCGTATACAATAGCCAAATTAACCAACGATGAAGTTTGTTCTGATGATGGCATGTCAACCTCTACCTATGGGCTTTCACCATCTTTATCTTGTATGCGGGAAATAACTTCTACCTTTTCCCTTTTTTTAGTTGTATACACATCTTGTGGTCCCGAGTCTGTAACTGAAGGTAACAGATTATCCTTGTCTTCTTCTTTCGGTTGGGTCTGAGTAGTGACAGGGTCAATGATTTGGATCTCCTCGCCTTGCATTTCATCACTATCATTTTCTTCTTCATCAAACTATTCAATGGGAGCCATATCTACCATCCATTTGTCAAATAATGTATCATCTAGCCAATTGAACTGTAAAATATCCCTCTGTCTTTTCAGCACATATTCAACATCCTTATTAATGGTAATGAATTCTTGCTTTAAAGAATCAAAGAATATTTGGGCCTTCACCATTTCTTCTATTGTGGCAGCCCACAATGCATGCCCTAATTCATTAATGACTTGATTCATTCTTAAACAAAATAAATCATCAAGTTCCTTTGCCCATTCATCTTTGGTTTTCAAATTGTTCTTTTTTATCTAAGGCATGAGGAAACAAATTGAATTTCTGGCTCTTGTACTTTTCAAAGTAGCCTACTACTACTTTTTGTAAATGAACCCTTTTATTATTAAAGTCAGTAAGATTAGAAACAATATCAAATGTTTTTTCAATTTGATCAAAAGAATCATCTATGACAGAGAAACACAAAAGTGTTATTTCTTTCTCCCTTCTCACCCATTTATTCAAAATAGGCATTAGAGCCTCATCATTAGATTTCAAATCCTCCCAGATACTGATCACCCTGGCCAACTGATCATAAAATAGTGGCCATTCAATCTTGTCCCCCAAATATGTGAGATCTTTTCTCAATTTATCTTCATATTTGGATTCCAATTCTACATGTAAGGCCCCCAATTTGCCTTCTTCTTCTTCAAAATCCTCAGTAGTGTAGCATTGTGGCCTTTGGGCTGTATCTTGTATTTCTATGAGAGGGGTCGATTTAAAAGATTCAACTGGGGGGCGAGGGTATGTTATTTTTGGCCTAGTGGTTCTTCCCAATAGCTTGTTCTCAAGCTCAATTCTCTTTTTTACTTCTTTATTGTAGGCATCCACCACTGTTTCATACCTGCTCTATAGGTCAGTCATTTACTTTTCTTCCTTTTCTATAGTGGCCAAGGAAAATTTAGAATAGTCCACATTCATGTGGGCTGCCTGTACATGTGAAGTATCAGCGACTGTCCTCACAATGATACTCCCTGTTAGTCTTGAATCATCAGGCTGTGATGGAGTAGTCCTGGATCCTCTTCTTAATGACCACATAACAAGAGAAACTTGGTCATTACTGAATGTTGTTCCAAAGAATTCCTTTTTATCTATATCCTGTAATCCCAAATTATTTGACACCGAATTAAAAATTAAGGCATCAGCAATGTCCCAATTGGGCAATAATAAAATATTTGCATCTTTCACCATCTGTCTACCCTCTTCAGGGGTTATATTCTGGAACTCTTGTATCATTTGTTCCTTTATTTGATTCTGAATAGAGGCTTCATCCATTTTTGGATGCTCTATTTTCATATTCCTACATCTTTTCTCAAAAATGTGCATGTTTGCCCTCCACGAAAATTCATGGAAAGCCCTAGATTTTACAAAAATGTTATCAGACAAAAATTGTTGTCTAGCTTGTTCTAAGATAGGATCTAATTCCCTTCCCCTAAAATCTACTATAGTTAGTTCAAAACTCAACATAGGAGGCTCCTGGAGGTTCCCTTCATCAATTTCTACCTGAGTAACAAAAAATCCTCCTTGTGATCCCATTTGTTCAATTTTCTCATTGGTGAGCTGCTCCTCCTCAATTCTCATAGGAGTTTGGGAAGGTGAGTAACCTTCATCATGTGATTCCTCTTCCCTTATTATTTTTCTTCTTTCGGGAGAGGGTCCAGGGGGTCTTTCTTCAAAAACAACACTAGTAGATTCAATTATCTACTTTCCTTTGTTTACAGTAGGCATCTAATCTCGAATGACAGTATATCATGTCCTCTTTCGTACAACCAGTGGACCTGCCGCTATGTTGGGGGTGAAACCCAATTTCCTCATTACTTCCTTGGCTTTATCTAGAGAAGAATCAATAAAATGTTGTTTCTTCTCATTCATTACCTCCATTATTTCAGGGAATGTATTCATGAGCTTATTTATTCTATCTATATTAGTTGGAGCATTACTAAGAGGACTGTAATCCTTGTCAAAACAATTAATAAACTCCAAAACTTTTGAATAGACTCTCCATTTCTCTTTCTTTGTTTCTTGCTCCTAGAGAGAGTACTCATTCCTTATTGCATCTTTAGGGAAATAAATTTCATGCTGAATTGGACGAAGCTTGATCCTATGCCTAAGAGTAGAATTAAACAAATCTTCTACATCACAAAAATGAGGGTGAGATACTGCCATCTTATACTGATCCAAAAATTTGTAGAGGAAGATCCACCCCTCCTTAGTTATTAAAAACTGATGAGCTACAATGCAAGGTGGAAAAATTGATTCTGTTCCCCTTTTGTACAAAAAGGTTTCCTCCACTCCTCCCAACTACCATAAATATTCAACTACTCCTACCTTTAAAGGCACCTGATAAGGTAGTACATGGGGTGTCCCTTTGAATCCATAAATTCTAATGATAGTTGAGACCGGATATGGGATGATATCTCCCCAATTATGTGAAAAATTTAGACTATGGGGTTTGTCCATAGGCCTAACAAGGTGCATTAGTGCCATAGAAATTCTGGGATTGTAACTAAATATGAGGCACCTTAGTTTGGAAGCAAAGTGCCTATCAAATCTAACAAAACTAGCATTTTCTGCTTCCCCAGTCATGTTTGCACTCCATAATTGAATTGGTAGTGCTTCCCCCTCTTGTTCCCTATTTAGTACCATTTCTTTACCGAAATATGTAACCCCTTTAAACATAAACATATGCATTAATAGGGAATACTGACCCCAAACCTTCTCCACCTTGCCCTTTGCAATCCCCACCAATCCACTGTGAATCTCATTAGCCAAGTAAGATGCAAAATAAAAAAATATTTCTACACCAAAAGAGGAGATTTGAGTGATCATATACATGAAGCTCACAGGAAAAAAATCTTCTTCACCCTCTCCAAAGACTCTGCACAGGGTCCTGTATATCTCTACTGCCCTAGCATTGAAGCATGATTTCTTGAAAGGTTCTTTAGAAGATTATGTTATTGCTGGTAGGTTTCCAATTTTTCCTATGTGGGCCTTCAGTGCACCTTGTCTAACTACATCCCTTTTTAACATATATTCTTTTTCTAATTCTATCAAATCAATGGGCACATGATATCTAGTGAGAGATCTCAAATTGAAAACTTTCCTAATCTCTTCTAGACTGATGGTGATTAAAACTTCACCATCTACTCTTCTCACTACCCTAGTGGCTTGATTATAATTCTTTGCCACGGCCTCAAGAAAGTCATAATCCATAAACACACTGGGAACAACTAGCTTTCCCAGATCAAGATTCCATATATTGGCATGTGGGGCATACAATTTCCTTTTTGCAAACCATTTTTTGAACAAACTCAAACCATTTTTTGAAGTTTGAGCATCCTAGACCCAATTTCCCTTATCATGCAATCCATCAGCTATCCTTAACCTAGGGTTTAATGAGGTTAACCTTTTAACTTGCACTGTTTCTACAGTAGACTCTAGGAGCAACTCAAGCAAGTCATCATGCACATTTCTATCCAAATAGTTTATTTGACCTGAAAATCCCTTCTTTGGAGGCATCTTGAATTTTTTTTTACAAAACTGAAAAGCCTATAGATATTATAGTAGTACTACTTACTTGAATTCTATCTTTGTTTTCCTCTGTATTTCTGCAAACTTTCTACAAACAAACAATTTCACAAATTCTGCCAAACTTCAACACGCTTTCCTTTAGTAACTAGTTCTGCTTAGGAATATCTCAGAATCTTTGCTCGCATAAGATGAAACTGATGAAATCATTTTTTGTTATACTCTTTTTTTTTTTTGACGTGCGATGCTTTCATGTCTAATTAATAAAGAGAGTGGCACCACATTCTTCATTTAAAGCTACACCGTCGATCTTCAAAAATCCTACGAGCATGTGATACGGAGAAAACAATTAGGCATTGCACTTGACATGTTGGTAAATTGATTCGATGAAAATTTATCACGTACATAACTCTTTCCTTGATGGCATTTATTTTCGGACCCATTGGCAACTGAGGACATGTGTCTGCAGGTCACTACTTTGTTATGCATAAAGAACGAGCACCTTGCCATAGCGAAGCAATGACAACCATCGATCTGATCTTAACTCAGCAGATGATATGTTATTGTGCTTACTTAGAAAGATAGCGGTGGGCCTTATACTCACTACGTCGCATAGCTTAAACAACATGCAACTTTCCAACATGAGATAGCAAGGACTGTTGATCCTATTCTAATCTGATGCTCAGGATCTCTTGCACATTTGATCAATGGGGCATGGGCCTAGAGCATTGATGAAGTATGAAATTCTACACAGTTGGCACCCTGTAAGACTTTACTTTAGTCCTAGTCATCATCCCACGTTACTAAAGGTCCCATCGGTTGTTGATTTTATGATGCCTTGCTACTTCGTTAACGACGAGATGCTGAAATTTACTGATAGTGAATTAGCGAGCTCTGACAACTTTAATAAATCTTGGCACCATAAAATGCAAGGATCCATAAGATCACTATTGCTGCTATTAACTGCTTCTGACAATGGTAGTTATTACTGATCATGCTACCTGGACTAATCATGGTATCGATAAATTTCAAGGTCACCAACTCTTTAATTTTATGGCACCTCACTACTTTGCTAACGACAAGATGCTCAATTTTTTTGATAGAGAGGTAGCGAAGGTCAGAAAGATACTGATTCTGGCGCTGACCTCTTTCCCTTTTTAATTAGGTCCTTCTTTTGGCTCTGACAGCAATGGCCAAGTGTTCGTGATTGAATGGCCAATTTTTTTAAAAAAATTTGATTGCCGTGTCTTCATTTTGTGGTCCTGTCTCAACATTTTTTGACACTTGCTACCTCGCTATACATAAAGAGTGCCCATGTTTTTATAGCAAGGAAATGACAACGGTGGATTTACTTAGATCGAACGGCCGAGAAACTAAGAGGGAAAGAATCTCGGGGCATAGAAGACAAAAAGGAAAAGAATATTTGCCCAATTTAAAATTTAAACACTTCGCACCTAACAATTTACAAATGGAGAGAAACATAGGGTTTTTATAAAAAAAAATTCAAAAAGGAAGAAAACCAATGACTTGCCTAAACCCTATTCACCACTAAAATGAAAAATCTGACTTTTCTACAACTGGACAAGGATTTCTATCAAATGAAAAGTCAAACCAACAATGGCTCTATCTGGGATGATAGACTACTTGAGTCTATGCAAGAATTCAAAATCTATGGGAGAGCAAACCACATACTTCGTAAAAATGACAACTTCTTCAGAGAACACTAAGAAACACACAGAAACAAGAAACCAGATTGTACAAAGATACTAACATAGATTTATAGAATATACAGAATGTACAAAAACACTAGGAAACCCTAAAACTACTGTTCATGGGGAAAATAAGTATCTTTCAAGAAAAATACCTCTTCAAGAACTGTCCATGAACTGGCAGTTCAAGAATATTGTCCAATAAATCTTTGAGTATATAAGAATCTTCACCCCAAGTATTTTCAATTAGATATGGGCCTAACCAAATAGGATCAAATTTTCTATGTTTTCCTTTATCTTTAATTTTGGAATTCCACATTAAAACTAAATCTCCATCTTCAAACTTTCTGCTTACAGTTCTTTTATCATAGAGTGTCTTGACTTGCAATTGCAACTTTTGGTTCTTTAGAGATGTTTCTCTTCTAGTTTCTATCAGTCCTACCAATTCATCCATCCTCTCTTGCATTTCATCTATAGTATCTTCATCATACAACTAGATGTAATTGTAGAGTCCCATCAAGTTGTTCTGAGGTATTCTGGCTTGGATTCCATACACTAAATCAAATGGAGCTACACCAATGGCTTCATTATAGTTACTCTATCAGCCCATATTGCCAACTGTAACTTAGAATCCCATGCCTTTTTATTATCATCCAAGGTTCTCTTAATGACTTTCAACATGCTCTTATTTGTGGACTCAACTTGTCCATTCCCTTGTGGATGATATGGAGTAGATGATGACCTTGTTTTTCATATTTATCATAGAATTTAATGAATTGCTCAGACTTGAAACACATAGCATTATTTGTTACAATTTTTTGTGGACAGCCAAATCTAGAAATAATATTATTCAATAAGAAATTATTGACAACTTTACTTGTTGCATATCTTATGGGGATAGCCTCTACCCACTTTTTAAAGTAGTCAGTAGCAACCAGAATCCAAGAATAGCCAGTGCTAGACTTGGGGAAAATCTCTCCTATGAAATCCAGACCCCATTGTTCAAAAGGAGCTTGAATCTCCACTGGCTTCAAAGGGGTATTTCCTGAGAACTTTAGCTTTCCAGCAAAACTCTGACAAGGGTCACACTTCCTAACCATGACTTCGGCATCCTTGAAAAGGGAAGGCCACCAAAATCTAGCCCTCATTATCTTATGTGCAGTAGTTTTGGCCATATAGTGTCCCCCACACACTCCAACATGCATTTCTTTTAGAACCTCTTTTGCCTTTTCTTTATCAACACATTTCAACAATACTCCCTCAAAATTTCTCCACCATAGGTTGCTTTGGACAATTACATACCTGATGGCTTGCAATTTAGTATTCCTCTTTTCATTTTCAGGGAAATGGGGAGGAGCTTCCATATGTTGCAAGTAATTATATGACATTGGTGTACCAATCACACTAGTCCATGTCACATACGTCAGCTTTGAGATCATCATTTACTAGATTTATTTGATTAGCCTCTAGATTAGCTTCAGCCATGAGTTTGGCCAAACCTTGACCTCTTACTAACTTTTTTATCTGTATATCAATGTTGAATTCTTGGATTCTATTGATCCATCTACACCTCCTTCCTGATACTTCTTGTTGAGAAAATATATCCTTGACTGCAGCACTAGCTACAAAAGTAATAACAGTAGCACCTACCAAATAACATCTGAAAGCTTTTACAGCTTTTACTAAAGCATATGCTTGCTTTTCATTTATTTCATACTTTAGTTCAGCAGGCTGCAATGACTTACTAAAAAAGGCAATAGGCTGCTCATATCCTTCCTGATTTTTCTACAATAAGACTGTAGCTACAATGTGGAAGCATGAAAAAGAAAAAATATGCATGGCTTTTGTATAATCTGGGGTTCTCAGTACTGGAGCATTTTTTATTGCAATTTTAATATCTTGGAATGCTTGTGAAGGCTCACCATTCCAATCTATAGTGGCTCCCTTCTTGAGCATCTTTGAGATAGGTCTACTAATTTCAGAAAAATTGGTAACAAATCTCCTAATAAAATTGACTTGGCCAAAGAAGGATTTAATTCATTTCACATTTTTTGGCTTGGGGACTTTATCAATAGCTGCTACTTTTTCAGGATCTATTTTCACCCCATCCTTAGACACTATATGTCCTAGTAGTTTGCCTTCTATGACCCCAAATGTGCATTTCTTTGGGTTTAAAGAAACTCCATATTCCAAAGCTTTGATAAAGATTTTTTCTAAATATTTGCAATGATCTTCAGCCTTATTAGAATATGCTGTAAGATCATCTTGGTACACAACCATAAATTTATCAATATAATCATGAAATGCTACATCCATGGCCCTTTGGAAGGTAGCTCCTGCATTTATCAGGCCAAAAGGCATCCTCACATATACATATGTTCCCCATGGGGTTGTGAAGGCTATCTTGAACTATTCACTTTCATTTACTAGAACTTGATTATATCCAGAGAAACCATCCATCATTGACATTAATTTAGAGCCAGTAACTTGCTACAACATGGCTTCCATATTTGGCAATCCATAATTGTCTTTCAAAGATGCAATGTTTAAATTTCTAAAATCCATGCATAGCCTAATATCTCCATTCTTCTTCCTGATAGGAACCAAGTTTGAAACCTAGGTGGAATGCCTGATTGGTTTGATTATCCCGCCATCCCTTAGTTTCATTAGCTCTTCTTGCATTTTTGGGGCTAGGGTAGGATTCATTGGTCTCTGTTTTTGCTTGAAAGGTTTTACATTATTTTTTAATGGTATGACATGCTAAAATAAATCCTCCCTATAAGCCTTAAGGTCATCATATGACCAAGAAAAAACATGTCTGTATTTTCTAAGTAGGTCAATCAATGTTTTCCTAATTTTAACAAGAAAATTTTGGCCGATATAAACCCTTTTGGGAACTTCATCAGCACCCAAGTTTATCTCTTCTAACTCCTAAGGTTTGGGGTCATTAACTCCTAGTTTTACTCTGTCGTAGTTATCAAAAATATTTTCCAAGACTACTAACCCTTTCGGCACCTTAGTTGTTTTCAATTGGATAATCTCTTGACCAAAAATGGTTTCCTTTCCATTTATGGTTTCAATTAGTTCACTGCAATCCATTTCCTGACCGTGGTACTTATCTTCATTTAACAAAAAAATTATAATATCCTTGTCATCCTCAAAGACCGGCCAATTTTCAATGTTATCAGGTATGGAAGGTTTATTTTGTACCTCAATCTAAGAGATTCCTGCAAATGATATCTCTTTTGGCTTGATTGCTACATTTGCTAACAAATCAGCCATCTTATTTTGAATCCTATCTCTCCATGAGATCCCAAATGCATCAAAGAATTCTATTTGATCCCAAACTGCATTTCTATATTGCTTCAATCTCCTATTCTTGGATGAGTAGGTTCCTTTGATCTGAGAGATAATTAGTTCAGAATCCCCTATGACACATAATTTCTTAATTCTATGATGTGTGGCAACTTTGAGTCCTAGCAACAATGCTTCATATTCTGCAATATTATTTGTGCAGGAAAACTTCAAAGTGAATGAATACCTAAAAGTGTTATTTTTCAGGGGACACAAAAACTACACCTGCCTATGCACCCTCTTTAGAACTAGCCCCGTCAAAGAACATTGTCCATAACTTTGGTGAGTTCATGCAACATTCAACTTCATGTTCAATGATAGCAGGTAAATTTTCAACTTCCTGAATAATCAATTCAGCCCTGAAAGCATTGATCCTAGTATCTAAGAAACAAGTGGCATCTTTGTCAATTTCTTCCCCTAAAATGTGATTAACCCTTGGTTCTCGATTTACCTTGACATCTTTGTCCCCTATGTGGAAAGTGGCATAAGTCAGATCACATTGTAGGCTTCCCCCCATGGCAGCACTCATTTCCTGGAGAGTAACATTCCATAGTGTGGAGGTATATCTACCACAAGGATAGACATACTTAACTCTACTTCAGGATATGTAGCCAATTTGAATGGTAAGGCATTTATGGTACATATGACTGGGACTTCCCTAGCATCCATTCCTCTACATTTTCCCTGCTTGGTATCCACCTTCAAACCTAAAGTTTCCATTACTTTGAAAGGCATTATAGTGTTGGAAGCTCCTGAGTCTATCATGCAATTTTTTAAGGTCTTCCCCTTTATGATCAGGCTGAGGAAAAAGGGGTCAATATCTTATATAAATGCCACTAAGGAATCATCTAAAAACAATTAGGGAATCTGGGATATGATACCACTTTCTTCCATTACTAATGGGGTTTGTTGGGTAGCATTTTGATCTACAACAGTATTATGGTTTCCTATTCCACCCAACCATCACAAAGCCTTGTTCTTATGCTCTTCAATTCTAAGAAGTTCAAACAAGGGCACTTTTACAGTAATTTGAGATAACATAGATATCATATCAGTAGGTCCAACAGTAGTGGGTTTTACAAGAGTACCTAGAGTTGGAATCTTTTGAGCAGAAGGGACCACTATTTTCTTGATAGTATTAGGTTCTAATTTCTTTGGTTGCACAATTGGTTTTGTTGCTTCACTTATCTGAAATTGAACCTTCTTCTTTGGTTCCCACTTCTTACCCTTGTTTTCCTTGATCTTCTGTACATCTACATTGACTTTCTTGTCTTGATCATTCACCTTATAAGTGATATCTTTGATGAATACACTGGATGGCTTTCCTGCATCATTATTTATTACTCTATTTCTCAAATTGTAGTTACTATGGACTTGTGAAATCACTTTTCCTATAATTCTATCAATCTCCTCTTTGGAGGGCATTCTTAAGCTTGTGAGACCTACATCAGAAAATGTACTACATACCTTATCTGTATCATACCCTTCATCATCTGAAAGCACTTACTGATGATGTAGATGATAAGCAATTCTCTGACTAGTAATATCATTCTCAGGCTCTTCTACATCAGAATCTATCAAATCATCACACATGCTTACCATATTGCAACTTATATCATCATGGCTTTTCTCTTCACTTTCTTCTTCAAGTTGCACACTTTGAGCTTGGGCAAATGACTGAGTAACAACACAATAATCAGCAGAATGAGGTGATTGACATATAATGCACCATGGTACATCATCATTCATATTCACAGTAGTCCTTTAAAAGGGATTTGGAGTACCCTTATCCTTCACATTTTGGGTCTGGTTGGGAACTGGCTTACCATCTTTCCATTGAGTGGTGTAGGGGTAATTTTTCATTCTAGGCTGCCTATTGAAACTGTTGTTATTCACAGGGGTTCTCTCAGCAACATTTGACTTATTAAAATTAGTGGGATTCATTTTTTTGAGCAATTCCAAAACCTGGCCTATAGTAGGTTCTTCGTGCTTCTTTCCTATAGGAGTTTTATCACCCTCCCTTTTGTTATTGTTCTTTTGATTGAAAAGCTTAGGATCATCCCTTCTACCTAATTTTCTAGATGCCTTCCTATTATTCTCTATATTTATTGCAATTTTATAGGCATCCCTTAAAGTCTTAGGATCCTTATCCCTCAATTGATAAGCCATTTTTCTATCAAAAGCATTGAAATATGTTGTGAGACAGACATCTTCATTCAACCTCATAACTTGAAATAGTCTGTACATACCTTTCTGGAATCTTAAATTGAAATAAAATGTGGACTCATTTAGATTATTCTTGATGTTGTTGAACTCATTCAACATGAATCCTACATTACTGTTGTCTCCATATTGCTCCTTAAATAATTTCTCCAAATCATTCCAAGAAGTAATACTATTGTCAAAAAACCTCCTAAGCCAATCCCTTGCATCCTCTATTAGTGAATGCAAAAAAAATTTCATTACCATATCTTCATGTTCAACTTCATAATCATTCAACATATTAATGAAAATTCTTAGATGTTCTTCACTAGTAACAACATTATTCCTAGAGAACGTAACCACTTTATCTCTTAAATCAAACGATATGGGATGTCGAGCACTAGGAATACCAGCGAATGACATTTGTCTATACTTTTCTAGGCATACAGGTTTCTTCTGGAAACCAGGAACATTTGAGGTACTAGCTATATTAGCTTGGCTCAGGTGAGTAGCTTGGGATTGTTGAGGTGGGACAAATGGGACTTGGGTGCCAATAGTGGAAGATGAGGTAGGAGCAGATTGGGGTACTCCTTGAGTTGAGATTATTGGACCACTAGTTGGTGCAGGAATTGTAGGTGGGGTAGACAAATTAGGCCATGAAGCCAATGTAGAATTAGATTTTATGAATTGGATCTTTCTCCTAGTTTCTACAACTTGAGCTTCATTCTCAACCTTCTCAAGCTCTTTTGCGAGATCTTCCTTTTCTTTTCTAGCCTTCTCTAGATCTAAGTCTAATTTTGACATGGAAGGTTGTACAGGTTTGCTTGGTATAGCTTGAGGCTCATTTATTTGGATTCCTATAGCCTTGCCTTTCCCTTTATCTAGAGCTTTTGTAGTGGGCTCTATAGGGTCCATTTGAACAAGTTTATAGGCTTGGCCTTGAGCAATGACTGGTTCTTGCCTTTGATTTAGGCGTTTCTCTTGTTCTTGAACTTTAGCTCTTAGATTATCAACATCTCCAAAAACATCCTTATGGAGAGTTGTTGTATTTTCTTCTAACTTTTTATTTTGTTATTCAAAGTAGCCATCCTTCTTAGCAAAGAATCCCTTTCTATTATGGCATCCAAGGTGGCTTGCTCCTTTTCTTTTTCAAGATGAATGCATTTAGCTTCTTCTTGAGCAAACCATTTCTTCAAAAATCCTATCTCAGAGTGCACTTCTTTAGGATCAACAAAAGTAGCTTCTGAATCAGCAGGATCATCCAAATCTATAAGGTTTGGTTCCATGTATGGGGCTATTCTAGGATCAAAGGGGTTATCAAATGAACTCCTAAATCCTAGCCTATAATTCATATCTGCTACAGGATCTAGCCTTGATGAAGCAACTCCTATAGTAGACACATCCTTATCCTAAAAAACTCTCTTATCAGGTAATGGGGTACTGAAAATGCCTCCTAAGAGTCTTGTAGTTTCAGATTCAGAACTAAGTGAAGAAGACTCTCTTCCTAATACTGGTTGATACTGGGAATTGATGGATGCATTGCCTATGGGTTTCCAGGTGGGATTTGGATCTGTCTTTTTCTTATTTTGGTTCTTTCTACCACCTTGGGGTAGATCAATATACATTGATACATCAAGATTAGCTCTTATGTAAGCTCTTGTGTTCTTTCTCTTGTCAACCGTATTCACCTTCTGTTACAATAAGCACTAGCTTCAAAACCTTGACTGAGTCACCACCCTATTTTGGAAAAATATGTAATGACACTTTTTGTTGACTCAAGGAAAACAATACACAAGTAGAAACAAAAATATCTGGCACAGATAGACCAATCATTGTTGTCGTAAGACTGCAACTCTTGCTTGTTAGATAAGACACTTGGATAAGTTGGATACGTCAGTGTGTAGCTATGGTACTTGGGCTTTATCTTCTTTACATTCACAAGGTTTATCACTAAAATATCCCCTTATAACCATGGGAAAAACTTAGATAACATGACACACACATACAAAATAGAACCAAAGAAATTGCAGTACTTTTCATAGATGTATTGGACAACTCCCCAACAGAGTCCCCATTTTGTTGGTGTTTTAAAATATACTAAAACTACTAAGCGACAAAATACTTAATACTAGGCTAATAATACATACACAATCTAAAGACTAGCCAATTCTTATTAACAATTGCATATGCAAAGTATTTGGACCCAACTTCAACAAAACCATAGCTGGTTTTCTACTCTTTTGGCTCTGCAAAACCAGGGTGGGTATACCCAAGGATGATTCACAACTAGGAAATACTATATGAGGATTATTTTAGTTTCATTCTGATTCTCATCTCAGATCCTAAAATACATACATAATTCATAACAATTTTCTAAATACATCCCATATAACAGATATGGCCAAAATTTCTTCTATAGATCTGCAGATGTTCTTAACAATAGTGGCTAACTAAAGCTAAAACATTCCATGCAGACAAGTATTGGCTAGACTTTGAAGATCTATAGGAAATAAAAGTAAAATTTGATTTGATGCTGCATTTTGATAACCATTTATGATATATTTCTCCTTCAGCTAAATCAATTTGATCAGTGCCAAATCCATTGGGGTTTAGAGTCTATAGCAAGTTCTCAGATCTAGTTTGTTGGCTTACAACAAATTCTATCAACAATTCTTATCTAAATTCATCATTCAAAACCCTTTCCACTACTAAAGAAACCTTATCACATTCATCAAAGCTTTTATTTAATCCATTGAATTAACAACAGTGATAAATAGATATACAACCTAACTAGATTGCATTCAATTGCACAAGCCTGTACTTATACAATATCAAGACAACCAAGTAATTGGAAGGAGACAAGATTCAAAAAGAACTCATATGGGGACAGCTCACAATTTATATTCATTTTCTTTGAAAATGATATATCCTTTACAATAGACTCAGAATGACCTTTAGAAAGAAACACAACTCATTCTATATTCATGTCTTCTCATAGAATTGATAGAGAAAATACATCATAAACTTGCTTTCAAAATTTGGACCAAAAAGATAGACTAAGCAAATTACTTCAAAAAATAGAATTTGGACCCTTTTTTAGCCTTGGAATCTCACTTAAATAGTGTGAGATGCAACAAGCTTCAGGCTAAAAATAATGATAGGTGTCCTTTAAAAGACACTTACATATACTTGTAACAAGATGACAAAAATGTGAATAATAGCAAAAGTTTTACATCAAACATTCCTTTTGTGGGCCCTTTTTTTACATGCTCCTGTGCTACTAAGTTGGTTGCTATTCTAATCTTTTGTCGTATACAATAGCCAAATTAACCATCGATGAAGTTTGTTCTGATGATGGCATGTCAACCTCCACCTATGGGCTTTCACCATCTTTATCTTGTATGGTGGAAATAACTTCTACCTTTTCCCTTTTTTTAGTTGTATCAGCATCCTGTAGTCCCAGGTCTGTAACTAAAGGTAGCAAATTATCCTTGTCTTCTTCTTCCAGTTGGGTCTGAGTAGTGACAGGGTCAATGATTTGGATCTCCTTGCTTTGCATTTCATCACTATCATTTTCTTCTTCATAAAATTGTTCAATGGGAGCCATATTAGCCATCCATTTGTCAAATAATGTATCATCTGGCCAATTAAACTGTAAAATATCCCTCTGTCTTTTCAGCACATATTCAGCATCCTTATTAATGGTAACGAATTCTTTCTTTAAAGAATCAAAGAATATTGGGCCTTCACCATTTCTTCTATTGTGGCAGCCCACCATGCATGCCCTGATTCATTAATGACTTGATTCATTCTTAAAAAAAAATAAATCATCAAGTTCCTTTGCCCATTCATCTTTTCTTTTCAAATTGTTCTTTTTATCTAAGGCATGAGGAAACAAATTGAATTTCTGGCTCTTGTACTTTTCAAAGTAGCCTACTACTACTTTTTGTAAATGAACCCTTTTATTATTAAAGTCACTAAGATTAGAAACAATATCAAATGTTTTTTCAATTTGATCAAAAGAATCATCTATGACAGAGAAACACAAAATTGTTATTTCTTTCTCCCTTCTCACCCATTTATTCAAAATAGGAATTAGAGCCTCATCATTAGATTTCAAATCCTCCCAGATACTGATCACCCTAGCCAACTAATCATAAATTAGTGGCCATTCAATCTTGTCCCCCAAATATATGAGAGCTTTTTTCAATTTATCTTCATATTTGGATTCCAATTCTACATGTAAGACCCACAGTTTGCCTTTTTCTTCTTCAAAATCCTCAACAGTGTAGTATTGTGGCCTTTGGGGTGTATCTGGTATTTCTATGAGAGGGGTGGATTTAAAAGGTTCAACTGGGGGGCAAGGGTATGTTATTTTTGGCCTAGTGGTTCTTCCCAATAGATTGTTCTCAAGCTTAATTCTCTGTTTTACTTCTTTATTGTAGGCATCCACCACTATTTCATACCTGCTCTATAGGTCAGTCATTTCCTTTTCTTCCTTTTCTATAGTGGCCAAGGAAAATTTAGAATAGTCCACATTCATGTGGGCTACCTGTACATGTGAAGTATCAACAATTGTCCTCATAATGATACACCCTGTTAGTCTTGAATCATCAGGTTGTGATAGAGTAGTCCTGGATCCTCTTCTTAATGACCACATAACAAGAACAACTTGGTCATTAATGAATGTTGTTCCCCAGAATTCCTTTTTATCTAGATCTTGTAATCCCAAATTATTTGACACAGAATTAAAAATTAAGGCATCAGCAATGTCCCAATTGGGCAATAATAAAATATTTGCATCTTTCACCATCTGTCTACCCTCTTCAGGGGTTATATTCTGGAACTCTTGTATCATTTGTTCCTTTATTTGATTCTGAATAGAGGCTTCATCCATTTCTGGATGCTCTATTTTCATATTCCTACATCTTTTCTCAAAAATGTATATGTTTGCCCTCCACGCAAATTGATGGAAAGCCCTAGATTTTACAAAACTGTTATCAGACAAAAATTGCTGACTAGCTTGTTCTAAAATAGGATCTAATTCCCTTCCCCTGAAATCTACTATAGTTAGTTCAATACTCGACACAGGAGGCTCCTTGGGGTTCCCTTCATCAATTTCTACCTGAGTAACAAAAACTCCTCCTTGTGATCCCATTTGTTCAATTTTCTCATTGGTGAGCTACTCCTCCTCAATTCTCATAGGAGTTTGGGAAGATGAGTAACCTTCATCATGTGATTCCTCTTCCCTTATTATTTTTCTTCTTTTGGGAGAGGGTTCAGGGGGTCTTTCTTCAAAAATAGCACTAGTAGATTCAATTATCTACTTTCCTTTGTTTACAGTAGGAGTCTGATCCCGAATGACAGTATATCATGTCCTCTTTTGCACAACTAGTGGACCTGCCCCTATGTTGGGAGTTAAACCCAATTTCTTCATTACTTTGTTTTCTTTATCTGGAGAAGAATCAATAAAATGTTGTTTCTTCTCATTCATTACCTCCACTATTTCAAGGAATGTACTCATGAGCTTATTTATTCTATCTGCATTAGTTGCAGCATTACTAAGAGGACTGTAATCCTTGTCAAAACAATTAATAAACTCCAAAACTTTTGAATAGACTCTCCATTTCTCTTCCTTTGTTTCTTGCTCTTGGAGAGAGTACTCATTCCTTATTACATCTTTAGGGGAAAAAAATTCATGTTGAATTGGATGAAGCTTGATCATATGCCTAAGAGTAGAATTAAAAAAATCTTCTGCATCACAAAAATGAGGGTGAGATACTGCCATCTTATACTGATCCAAAAATTTTTAGAGGAAGATCCACCCCTCCTTAGTTATTACAAACTAGTGAGCTACAATGCAAGTAGAAAAAATTGATCCTGTTCCCCTTTTGTGCAAAAAGGTTTCCTACACTCCTCCCAATTGCCATAAAAATTTAGCTACTCCTACCTTTAAAGGCACTTGATAAGGTAGTACATGGGGTGTCCCTTTGAATCCATAAACTCTAATGACAGTTGAGACCGGATATGGGATGATATCTCCCCAATTATGTGAAACATTTAGACTATGGGGTCTGTCCATAGGCCTAACAAGGTGCATTAGTGCATTAGGAATTCTAAGATTGTCACTAAATATGAGGCACCTTAGTTTGGAAGCAAAGTGCCTATCAAATCTAACAAAACTAGCATTTTCTGCTTCCCTAGTCATGTCTGCGGTCCATAATTGAACTAGTAGTGCTTCCCCCTCTTGTTCCCTATTTAGTACCATTTCTTTACCGAAATATGTAACCCCTTTAAACAAAAACATATGCATTAATAGGGAATACTGACCCCAAACCTTCTCCACCTTGCCCTTTGCAATCCCCAGCAATCCACTGTGAATCTCATTAGCTAGGTAAGATGCAAAATAAAAAATTATTTCTACACCGAAAGAGGAGATTTGAGTGATCATATACATGAAGCTCATAGGAATAAAATCTTCTTTACCCTCTCTAAAGACTCTGCATAGGGTCTTGTATATCTCTACTACCCTAGCATTGAAGCATGATTTCTTGAAAGGTTCTTTAGAAGATGATGTTATTGCTAGTAGGTTTCCAATTCTGCCTGTGTGGGCCTCTAGTGCACCTTGTCTAACTACATCCCTTTTTGACATATATTCTTTTTCTAATTTTATGAAATCAATAGGCACATAATACCTAGTGAGAGGTCCCAAACTGAAAACTTCCCTAATCTCTTCTAGACTGATGGTGATTAAAACTTCACCATCTACTCTTCTCACTACCCTAGTGGCTTGATCATAATTCTTTGCCATGCCCTCAAGAAGGTCATAATCCATAAACATACTCGAAACAACGAGCTTTCCCAGATCAAAATTTCATATATTGGCATGTGGGGCATACAATTTCCTTTTTGCAAACCATTTTTTGAACAAACTCAAACCAGTTTGTGAATTTTGAGCATCCTGGACCCAATTACCCTTATCATGCAATCCATTAGCTATCCTCAGCCTAGGGTTTAATGAGGTTAACCTTTTAACTTGCTCTATCTCTATAGCAGACTCTGGGAGCAACTCTAGCAAGTCATCATGCACATTTCTATCCAAATAGTTTATTTGACCTAAAAATCCCTTCTTTGAAGGCATCTTGGATTTTTTTTTATAGAATTTAAAAGCCTACAGAGATTATGGTAGTACTACTTACTTGAATTCTGTCTTTGTTTTCCTTTGTATTTCTGCAAACTTTTTGTGAACAGACAATTTGACAAATTTTTCCAAAATTCAACACACTTTTCTTCAGTAATTACTTTTTCTTAGGAATGGCTCAGAATATTTGCTCACATAAGATGAAACTAATGAAATCTTTCTGTGTTATACTCTATTTTTTTTTCACGCATGATGCTTTCATGTTTAGAGAGTGGCACCACATTTTGCGTTTAAAGCTGTGCCGTCGATCTTCAAAAATCCTACGATCATGTGATACAGAGAAAACAACTAGGCGTTGCACTTGACATGTTGGTAAATAGATCCAATGAAAATTTACCATGTACATAACTCTTTCCTTGATGGCATTTATGTTTGGACCCACTGGCAACTGAGGACGCATGTCAGTAGGTCGCTACTTCGTTATGCATAAAGAATGAGTACCTTGCCATAGTGAAGCAACGAAATCCATCAATCTGATCTTAACTCAGTAGATGATATGTTACTTTGCTTACTCAAAAAGATGGCGGTGGGCCTTATACTCGCTATGTAGCATAGCTTAAACAACATGCAACTTTCCAACGTGAGATAGCGAGGACTATTGATCCAATTCTAATCTGACGCTCAGGATCTCTTGCACATTTGATCAATGGGGCATGGGTCAAGAGCATTGATGAAGTATGAAATTTTGCATAGTTTGCACCCTGTAAGACTTTACTTTAGTCCTAGTCATCATCGCACATTACTAAAGGTCCCACCAACTATTGATTTTATAGCACCTCGCTACTTCGTTAACGACGAGATGCTAGAATTTATCGATAGCGAAGTAGCGAGCTCCAACAACTTTAATAAATCTTGGCACCATAAAATGCAAGGATCCATCAGATCAATGTTGCTACTATTAACTACTTCTGACAATGGTAGTTATTACTGATCATGCCGCCTAGACTAATCATGGTACTGATAAATTTCATGGTCACCAACTCTTCAATTTTACGGTGCCTTGCTACTTTGCTAACAGCGAGATGCTCAATTTTTTTGATAGCGAGGTAGAAAAGGTTAGAAAGATACTCATTCTACTGCCGACCTCTATCCCTTTTTAATTAGGTCCTTCTTCTAACTCTGACAGCAATGGCCAGGTGTCTGTGACTAAATGACCAATTTTTTTTAAAAAATCTTACTGCTGTGTCTTCATTTTGCGGTCCTTTCTCAACATTTTCTAACACTTGCTACCTTGCTATACATAAAGAGTGCCCATGTTTTCAAAGAAAGGAAATGACAACAGTGGATTTACTTAGATCGGATGGTTGGGAAACTAAGAGGGAAAGAATCTCGGGGCATAGAAGACAAAAAGGAAAATAATATTTGCTCGATTTAAAATTTAAACACTTTGCACCTAACAGTTTACAAATGGAGAGAAACATAGGGTTTTCATAATAAAAAAATTTCAAAAAGGGAGAAAACCAATGACTTGCCTAAACCCTATTCACCACTAAAATGAAAAATTTGACTTTTCTACAATTGGACAAGGATTTCTATCAAACGAAAAGTCAGACCAACAAGTCCTTTTATAGAAAGGATATGAGCATTCTCTGTACGTTAAGTAAGGATTCTTTTGCTAAAGCATTTGATTTTTAGGGCCCTATGTTAGTTCCTATTAACCTAGAAAAATTAGAAGCAACATTTCAGAAACAGAGAGGTTTCTATACAAAACATGCAATGTTGCAACATATCCCGAGGGAAAACAAGATGATTTTATACCGTTGTCATATTTCTATGCATAGTTTTAGAAAATAGTTTTCGGATTGAAAAAGCTATTGGGAGTAGATGGATCCATGGATGTCTCCCTAGCATTGTATGTGATAGCTCTAGACATTCAGGACCCACATACTAATGTGGGTATGATTTTGGAACATTCATTGCTAATAGTATTCATCAGCAAATGGTGATAGCTCAGCAAGGTGATCTTGGCAATTTAAAATTTCTACATTACTCATTGCTTATGCATCTCATCCTCTTCTACAATGTGGGCCATGTGGATTCCAGTTTCATTGAAGCTTTGTACAATTTCGAAGAGGCATTTCCTGTTCAAAGATGGACAAGATTATGGATAAGTTTCTACTCTTTTTCTAATTCCCTCTCCTTTTATAATGATTTTGTTGCAACTATTCATAGGATGTTAGGTTCAAAATTGGAAAGATTACCTAGGTTAATCAGGAAGATTGTTAGACCAACTGTGTGTTTTGATGATGAGGGACCAATTGATCATGATTGGGGTAGTGCCTTTTTGTTAGCAAACTAGATGGATGTATTGAAAATTTTGTAGCAGTTGTTATCCATGAATAAAGAATATCTAGGGCCAACCATTAAAAAGGGGTCTTTTCTATGTAGAAATTTCAAAGTAGGGGATTTTGAAATTGGTAAAGACACCATTGAGGAAGTTGATGCCTTTCTAAGAGAGTTAAATTTCCCTACTGCCCCCACTAGGGTTTATGACCCATATAACATTCTTAGAAGTTCTCTTAAACAAATTAGGGGTTATAATGTCTTCATTGGAAGGAAAATTTGGGAAGAGGATGTCATTATGGATCAATTGGATGAAGATGTCTATGCTGATAGGATGTAGAAGTGGAGACAAATCCTCTCAGTAGAAGAAGAAATAAAGAAAGAAGATCCTAATTTCCAGGGCTTCTATTCTAATTTACCCTAGTTTAAAAAAATTGATAAGTGTATTGAGGAGTTTGATAACATTATGGCTCAAGTTCCTCAAAATGCTAGAGATAGGGTAAACCCTTCTTCTCTAGAGGCAGATGTTGTATTGGAAATTAGTGATGAAGAAGATTAGCTTGGCCCTTCAGACTAGGATAAAAAGGGCAAGAAGAAACAAAAATTTATTGAGGTTCCATAAAAGGCTAGAGAAAAAGCCTTACAAGTGCTTCTAAAAGGAACTAGGTATTTTGATGATGCCAGACAAAAGTTCTTAATTGATCAAGCTACTCAAGAGGAGAGGAGACCCAATAGTTTAGAACTATAGTCCATGATGCTGGATGACAGAATTATACAGGCTCAAGAATTCATGAAGGATGATGATTTTATCAAGAGTGAAGAAATAAAAAGTTTTTTGTATAAACTCAAATAGAATAAACTTTCTTTGCATGTAAAACCTAGAGACACAGATGAAAAAGTGACTGAAATGGTGTAGAAGCTCCAAGCCTATGATCCTAATAGTGAAAGCCTCACTGTAGAGGAGGCTAGGGAATTGGTACAAAGGAGTGGTATGATAGTTTTCCCAGCATGGGATATTAGTCCATCATTCCTGCTTGATCAAATGAGGAGACAAGAAAAATCAATCTCTTATGAGGAGATTAATCCATTTGGTGAGTTGCAAGGGGTAGGATTTAATATAGATACTCAGAAAATGGCTATTTGGAGTATAGCTCTAGAATCAAAGAATTCTACCCTGATGGAAATTAAAGAGACACTGGTAGGTAATGCAATTTTCTAGAATGCACATTCAACTTCTTCAGATCAAATTTACAACCTCCAAAACACTGCTGCTATGCTAGGCAAGAACAAGATTGATATTCTTGAAGAACAACTGGTGCAAACATATGAAAAGTACCTTGACCCTAGGAAGAAGTATGAAGAGGAAATTAGAAGAACATATGTTCTGCAACATGCTTTGGAGGAATCAAAATAGGAGAATGAAGATTTGAAAAGAGAAGAAAGGTCACTAAGAGTAAGGGAGGTACAAGACTAGAATATTCAAACTGACCAGATAGTAGAAGAACCACATCCAGTAACACATATGGATGTGGATGAGTTTGAGATTAGCAAGGATGCAAATATCAGGACAATGAAATAGTTTTTGATTCATAGAATCACTTCTTTAAGGAGACCCTCTATAAATGTACATAGTATGTATAATACTCTGTAGAGTAATGAATACCAATGCTTTGAGGCTTTATCACTATTATTTCCATTATTTGCCCAATGGGGGCCATACATTCAATTCTTTGATAGGTTAGTTCCTTTAATCACATAGAAAAAGGAACTACCTAAGGAGATCATTATTCCTATAAGGAAAATGATACATCAAGTTAATGAATTGAATTCATTCTTCATTGGTAAGATCGAAGCAGTAAAGGGAAAATTGAAAAGCATAGCATTGGGTACCCTAGATTTCATTCCAACAATTTTGAACAATGAAGGGTATGTCAAATCTTGGCAAGAGTGGTCTAAATCTTTTGATATAATATTAGACCATCCAAGATTTATAGCATTTTCAAGAGGTGAATCAAGTGCTCAAGTTGTATATGATATGATTGATATGACATACAAAATTGAAGTAGATATGAACAAAATTACAAGAGAGGGTAAAGCCATCAAAGATGCAAAATGGACTAAAAACATGAATAAATTAGAGGCAGTTAGAAATACAGCGTGGCCTATTATGGATACAAATATTTCCATCTGGGAGATTATAGCAGATATCAAAGGAATCCCTTCTGTAGAAGATGATTAGCAGAAAAGATGGTGGCCTTGGGGAATTAATCGGAGGACAAGTGTTGTAGAAGAATATCAAAGAGAAGTTTTTCATCATAACAGATTACCTTACCTTTGTGGTACATCTGATGTGGGTAATGCTGCAGTTAGAACTGGAAGACAGGCTTAATGATCACTTGCCACTTGTCACATTTTGTAATTGTTTCCCCTTTTTCTGTTAAAATATGTCACAAAAGGTTTCAACAAATTGTAATGATTATCTTAATTGTTGTTATCTTTTGTCTTTTGTAATGAATCATGATGTAACCTTTCTAAGCTTGAAGCTTGTTACAACTCAAAATGATATAAATATGAGTTCACAAGGCTTAGAAATGGTCTAATTTGTTGTTATTTTTCAAATTAAGTATAATTTTCTTTAAGAGCAGATATTGTTCCAACTCTATGTATTTCAATTTTCCATCATGTTTTGTAGTTAGTAGTTCTTTGTGATGTTAATGTTAATAAAAAGTGTCATATTTTGTGCTGGTATTATGGCCTACGCACACATCTCTATTATCTCTTTTTTTATTATCAAACAACTAAATCAAGAGAAAGATACAAAAATAACATTGTGTCAACAATATGAATAGAGTAACAACTAACAAAAATCTTGAACTGAAATCAAGAAAAAGGTACAAAAATAACATTATGTCAACAATAGAGTAACAAAAATCTTGAACTCAATTTTTGTAAATTGTAATTGCAATATGATTGAATATGGAAGAACTGAAGTAGAGTATACCTATAAATTCCTTAGAACTAAATGCTACATTGCTAAATCATGATTCACTTGATTGACTCAGTCTCAAATGTGATGCTTCTATATCCCATATGGACTCCAAATCCTGAAATTGAAGTTTGACTAGTACTAATAGGTTCCTCTTCATTCTGAATCGAGTATTCAAAATCCATAAAATCTTCATCTTCATTTTGACTTTGAGACCTAAATTCATCATTTACGTTGGAGTCAGCAGTAGAAGTAGAACCACCATCTTTTAAAGTGTTGCAAAGGCATTGTCTTTCATGTGTGGAATTCTAAATGGCCAATGACCTATCATAAGGAAAATCTCTAGCATTGTATTGAGTTACAAACAACCTCAAACAAGTTTCCAAATTTTGGTCTAGTTTGTTTCTGACATTTGATTTCAAAAACCCCAATGCACTAAAAACTCTCTCATCTTCCACCAACCCTAATATCATTATTTGACATGAATCAACAAGTTTGAAATATTTTGATATTGAAGTACATAATACTTCACTTCGACTTATCCTTTTCTAGAGTCTTGTTATTGCACTAGGATCAAATGGATTCTCAAAGTTTTCCTCTATTGTTTCATTCACAATGAAAAAATTTTACATTGTTTTTAAAGATTATTTGAATCTAAGATTCTTTGTATTAGTTGTCCATTGCAATCTGTATGTTTTGAAAACTATGTTATCTATTCGTCAAGTTTATTATGAAACAACTTTGCATTAGTTGGATTATGTCCAAAGTGTTTCCAAAATTGAGGAAACACACAACTTATGGCTTCAAGAATTTCTTCTCGAGGGAATCTTTCATGAATCTCACTTGAAAGTTGGTAGGAAATAGACCTCACATTTTCACTAACAGATTTAACAATCTTGTCAAAATCATCCTTTCTAATTGGTAGTAATATGCCTCTCTTGGTTGTTTTAGATTGGTGCATTGGTATTTCAAATGCTTTCACAAACACACATAGCTCATTTTTCCCATTGAATTGTAAAAAATTCTTAGCATGATTCAAATATGTAATCACCTCCCACCTTGAAAAAATTGGGCTATGACCTGAGAGATCTGAATACAAAGAATCTAGAGCCATGCATGTCATTTTATGTAAATCAGAATACTCATGCATATACATAGTTCTATCTTGGGCTTTCTTAACAAGTTTTTTCATTAAATCCAACATGGGGAGAAGACTGGATAAAGTTAATAGGTTCTCTATATTGCTTAACTTATTTAACAAATCAGGATCTCTATCCACTGTAAGGCATTGCTCATATAGAACTCCAATCAAGGATTGATATTCTACTAGAACTCGTTCTGCTGGTCCATGCAAAGATATCCATTTGGTCTCAACATCCTTGAGAATCTTATTTCCTGCTATTACTCCCTTAGAAAATATTAAATTTTGCAAAGTATTTAGGACTTCTGCAAAAGTATGAGTGGAGCTCATGGATTAGATCTTCAACTTTTGACACTATAGGAAAAGTACTTACAATATTATATGCTAAATTCATTCAGTGAGCCATGCAATGTATGCCAAGCATGTAAGGTGCAATACTAGTTTGTAATCTTGCACAAAGACTAGTCCTTTGCCCTTGCATTACTACAGCTCCATCAACTCCGACACACACTAACTTCTTTAAAATTGTCAAGTCATTCATTGCAGCAATTTCATTCAAAGCTTTCTTAACTTCTAAATATAAATTTTTTGCAATTGAATTGGCCCTCATTTTACGAACACAAAGTAGATTAACTTGACGAACATGATCTTTTACAGTATATACATGCATAGAGACCCAAGAAGTGTTATCTACCATAGTGACTTCATCTAAGGATAATGAAATGAACTTGGATTCTTTTACTCTCTCCTGTACATTTTTCTTTTCCACCTCAACAAGATAGCTTGCCATTTCCCATCTAGCGTATATTGACAAATGTGACCTAGGATAGTGAGGAACTCTCAAAAAAAGATAATAAATTACTATATTCTAAAAAGTTTGTCATAGGACACCCTCTAGATAAAATATGAAAAATAACACTCATCTGAATAGTCTTTGCCAAGTTTGCACCATTGGTTGCATGTTGAAGCCCATCCTTGATTGGATTGCTACTACTGCCACTACCAATTACCGCTATTTTCTTGAAATGCTCTTCATATTCTATGGCACACTTAACATGAAGGCATTCTTCCTTTGATTTCCATCTCATTGCCGCTTCTTCTTTTACATATATGATTTTTTTTTCATAAACCTTACCAATATGTTTTTCTATAGTGTCGAGCTTTAACTGTAACTTTTTCTCTCTTTTAGTTTTCCAGGTACAAATCATACACTTGCATTCTATTGGTGGTTCATCATTTTTTGTGACTAGTTCAATAAACCAGTACTTTGCTACCCAATCAACCGAGAAAATCCTTTTCATTTCCCACTCCTACCCCATTTTTACATTCCTTTTTCTTTTCTTCCTACCAACATTAATATTATCTTCTATTGTTTGAACATTGTTATCCTCATTTGATGCATTTTGTTTAATTGAATAACAACCTGCTCTTCTAGTGGTGGTGAGGTATTGTGATTTCCTTCTGCATTTGTACTTGCCAAAGTTGGTCAACTAGAAACATTGTCAATTCCAAAGAAAGCCTTTATGGTAGTATCTCTAAGTTTTTGGCATGTTGATGTAAGATTAATCCCTTCACTTCCCTTGGGGGTTTTACACTTGTCACTTCCCTAAGATTGAGAAATATTAGTTACAAACTCACCCTCCCCTAACATCTCAATCCACTGATAATCCGTTTAAACTTTACTTCCCTGAGAATAAGCAGTATTACTTTCAAACTAGGAATTGAAACTTAAAGAAAAAAAGTTAAATTTCAAATCTGATTTTTGACAGTTGGTGAATTGACATTCCATGGCAAAGGAAATAGGATATTAACTTTAGGTGGTCAATATCCATGCATGCAATCTTTAAAAACCATTAACATTGCCAGCAACTTTCAGCATTGCGTCCACTTTTTTAAAAATTTCTAATGAAAATGAGATAAGAAAGGAAACTGTAGATAAGCTTTTGATTAAATTAAACTACATAAGCTCAAAGAGAGTATTTTATAGCATAGTTACACATACTAGTGTACCACCAGTCCACTTGTGGAAGCTATCTTTGGAGTCTGAGTCATGCCCGCGATGTGTCCTACGCTACCAAAAATTTGATGGAGTGCTAGTGGTATTTAGTGAATGTCTCATTGCTTGGGAAAATTTGGATTTATACATATTACAAATCAATACAATTACCAATTTACCATGCCAAATGAGCCGACTCCTCCATGGCAAAATGAAAGTGTATTGGCGAAATGAGCCGACTCCTCCACTTCCCATAACGTGAAATGAGCTGACTCCTCCATGGTAAAATGAAATTGAGATGTCGAATTCTCCCATATTACATGAAATAGAAACTTGAAACTCGAGAAACATTCCATGATAAGTGTTACCTGGTCGGCTGCGTGAAAGGTGAATATCACTAGGGAAAAACTCAAATGCAACATTTGCCTTGACAATTACAATGCTAGGCAACCAAGTAAATCCAACAAATCTTGGCAACCAGGAAACCATGGAAGGGCTCAAAAATCGTGAAAAATAACACTAGAAAAATTTCAAATTCACTAAAATACGAAAATTCTCCACTATATTATACCCTAAGGCCCTATATGCCATTATGGAAAAATTCAAGACTACTCCATTAGAGATTGCCAACTCTATGCCCAAAAGTTTATATGATTGAGTTGAGTATAAATGGCATTATTGTCTAAACTTGGAGAGACAAATTAAGGAGACCTCACTAGAAAAAGTGATGCTAAACTAACTAAGGCATAAAGTGCTAAGGTTGTGAAGAAATATGCAATTAGGTTCACACCTAAATATAGAGCATTTAGCATATTACAAAACAAGATTGAGGATGTAGTGAAAAAGTCCACATAGATGTGGAAAATTACTTATGGATTGACTATAGTGAAGGAAGGAGAATAAAAAATCATTGAAGTAAAGAATGATGACAGAGATAACATTGTTAAGGAAGGAACAGTAATGCAAACAGATGACAAGGCAACAAGTAAGGTAGAGTAGGATGAAGAATAGAGTGTGCAAGACACATAATTGCCAAGTGTCAGTCCTCAACATGTCACAAGTGAGACTACTAAAACAATAATTATTAAGGATGTTTCTAACCTATTAGCTTAGAATGGCAATTCCCTTATAGAGGATGATTTAAAGAAGATATTAGATCAGTCTACACTATAGACTAAACTTTGTGAAAATCTTATTTTGGTTAGTATAGATGAATTGCAAAAATTAGTGACTGATACTAAAAGGGAAAAGGTGAATCCACAAGAACCACCTTCTATCATCCTTCAAGTCACTACCACACAACCTTCGTCAAAGAACTGAAAGATACATTAGATAAGGTTAATACAGTTGAGAAGAGTATAGTGGAAACATAAGCCACTATAGAAGAATAGAGTCAAATAGGTCTGATAGACTTATTTGCACCTACAACACAAGATCAAGGTGCAAGTCAAGTAATTGTGGTAGAACAAGGAAAGCCTAAAGAGAGTGAGTTAACACCTCAATTGAAGGAGAAAATATCCACCCAATCCCTAGTAACCTTAACAGTATCTAACACTACATCAATTCATACTCTACAAAAGCCAAGCACAAATGCAAACCCTTTGTAGATCTTAGTGCCGAGCCTGACTTTATCAAAGGAAGAAGATGTGATCCAATATGGAAATGTGAGCCTTGATGAAAAAATCATTTTTTCAAAGTATGACTATGATACAATGACCATAGAATGAATAGGCATATTCCAACAAGCTCTAGCAAGGAAGAAGCATCAAGAAATGCTTAGAAGAGAGCATAGTAGAAGCAAGCATTGCAGGAACTTAAAGATATCTTTTTAGATGCATTTAGTTTGCCAACCAAGCCACTAATAGAACAACTAAAAAATATAGTGGAGAAGGTGTGTGATATTGACTTAGACACAAATGATAAATTATTAGAATTGTTAGAAAAGAAGTTTCAAAGAAAAGTCAATGAGAATGTATCAGGTGACATAGCATTGACACAAGTTGAATTGGCAACTAAGGTGGGTATGTGCAGGATCATGGTGTGCCAAAAAGTGGTGATCTAAAAAATATATAGTTCTGAAATGCCACAAAGAATTTCAAAATCTATTCCAACTTTTTTCTCACCCATCTTGATACTAAATGAAAACAATTAATACCTTTATAATTCCTACTATATCTTTTGATACCAACCTTATATGGTCATCTTTAAAACATCTTGAAAATGTGTTTCTAGCATGTTTTTATGTGTTTTTTACTTCAAGCATCTAGCTGACGACCTTTTTTAACCAAAATTTGATGTAATGAAAAGGGTTTCTTAAGAATGTTCTTAGATTTTCATAAATGTAAGGTTTCTCAAATTATGAGTTTAGTAAGTAATTATTACTTATTTTCTAATGGAGTTAGCTACAAAGTGCTGATTGACATATTGGTTGAAAAATAGCTATAACTTTCAAACCATATAAGATTTGTGAAATCCAAAAGATGCATCACATTCTATGCTTTGACTAGTATAAGAAAAAAAAAAAAATTTAATTAATTTTGATTTTTTTGAACTAGTTAAGGTGGTCAGACACGGGAGTTTTTTGATTCTGAAAATAGTATAGTAGAAAATTCATAATTAATTATTTATTTGGAATAAAAATTTCCAAAAATATGTGTCACATCTAGGCATGAGTCTACTTTTTATATCTAAAATTATATTTAAAAATATTATCATTTGATTATGGTTAAGGTGGTCGGACAAAGACCTACTTTTTATTTTTGCCCTGAAATTTTTGTAGTACTGCATTAAAATCCAAACTTTTGACCAATCAAATAATTTTTTCTCTAGATAAGGCCTTGTATTTTAGAAACTCGATTCAATTTCCTACAGATTATTTTCTTACAACTTTTTGATATAAAGTACAGAACCACTTTAAAATTATTTGTCAACTTGACATAACCCTGATTTACTGGTTTTTCACTGCCACTTAAGGCCATAGTTTGGTACACCATGATCCTGCACACACCCAGGTTGTCGATGTGAAAAACTCAAAGATATCTTTTTAGATGCATTCAATCTGCTCACTCCAAATGAGACCAAGCCACTAATAGAATAGCTGACAAATAAAGTGGAGAAGGTGTGTGATACTGATTTAGACACAAATGCCAAATTATTAGAATGATCAGAAAAGAAGTTTCAAAGCAAAGTCAATGAGAAAATATTAGGTGACATAGCATTGACACAAATTGTATTGGAAACTAAGGTTGAGGATGTGAAGAAGGTACTTGAGAAAATCTTCTCATTGTACACTAAATTGTGTAATCCAACACTCTTCACCTGAGAAACCAGAAGTCATATCTTGAGCTTGGAAAGTTAGATAAGTTCATCAAGTGCCAAACTACCTATGAAACCAACTCAGAGTGAGAAACATTTTAGGACATTTCTTCAAATTTCTAGATTAAGTTAGCTACCTTGTTAGTAGATGAGGCCAACGTAAGGGCCAAATTGGCTAGCATCTAGACCACTCTAACCCCTCATATGGAAATTTTTCTCAAGGAGCTAGGCTATGTTGAAACCCTAATGAAGAAAGACCCAAATCTTTTAACCTTAGATGGTCTAGTTCACCTTATTATCCAGATGGCTATCCAAATAAAGTCTTTGGAGGTGACATGTGAGAACTAAGATGTAGCTCTTAAGATAATATTAGATGTCCACAAATCCTTTTTAGAAAAACACACACTGAGTGTATAGCCCATTGTCATTAATGGCGACACATGATATACATGTTGACAAGAAACCTCTGAGATAAAGATACTTAGTGTTTGGTAATCAAAAAATTGTCATAAGTATAGAATCTATTTACAACGGTGTATTGTTTTGTTTATAACATGTTGCAGATGTCATATTATGAAAAATGAAGTTAAATGGAGATAGTATGCATGCCTGTGATGATGTGTATAACCTCAAAATTTTGTATGGACTATATAAAATAGAGATAATCATGTTTTAATGATGCATGACAATGAAATTGAAGGAAAGATTTATTTTGTTTACAAAACAATTATTTGTCCAATTAGGGCCAACATCCTAGATGTTTACTCTAACTTGGAAAAGGGAATTTTAGTCTTAGCCAACCTAGTAGTAATTCATGTAAAGGTATGGTATTTATGCAAAATACTTCTTGCACTAAGAAGTGTGCTATATTGATATTGTGAAGTAGTACATAGTAAGCAAACTTTTGTGAAAGCAGTATATGAAAAGTTTTGTATGAGCTATCTAGTGATCAAAGATCGAGATGAAGACTAGAGATTAGATAAGAAAGACAAATAATAGTAAATTACATGTTTTTGTAGTGAGCTCTTCTTGTAGTTGAAATTATATGGTTGGGTAGTGGGCTCTTCTTGCATATATTATACCATGACTCCTAACAAGGTTTGAATCTCCTAACAAGGATTCAAAAGCTCCTAATAGGGATTCAAAGTCTCCTAATAGGGACTACTTATACTAAATTTTCTCACTAACTCCTAACAGGCTCCATCCTCTAACAAGGAACTTATATGTCAATATATTATCTAGTGGGTATCATCCCCACTATGGTTTTCCCTTAGTCAGGGTTTCCCTAGTTAACAAAATATGTTGTTATGAGTTTTCTTTGTGCATTGTTATTAATACTAGTAAATTACATGTTTGTGTAGTGAGCTCTTCTTGTAGTTGAAATTATATGGTTGGGTAGTGGGCTCTTCTTGCATATATTATACCATGACTCCTAACAAGGTTTGAATCTCCTAACAAGGATTCAAAAACTCCTAATAGGGATTCAAAGTCTCCTAATAGGGACTACTTATAATAAATTTTCTCACTAACTCCTAACAGGCTCCATCCTCTAACAAGGAACTTATATGTCAATATATTATCTAGTGGGTATCATCCCCACTATGGTTTTTCCTTAGTCAGGGTTTCCCTAGTTAACAAAATATGTTGTTATGAGTTTTATTTGTGGATTGTTATTATTACTATTCACCATTATGTTATTGATTTATTATGCATGGTTTAAAGTAAGTAATAATATCAAGTTGTGGACTAAATTTTTTAGATTACTAATTCACCCCCCCATCTTAGTAATCTTTATGTCTAACAATTGGCATTAGAGCACTGTTACTTTGAAGAGGCTTAATAGATTAAGAAAGAATCGTATAGATATGGAATAGTTGAAGAAGAACCTTGAAGAAGCTCTTAAATAGATTGATCTCCTTACTGAAGAAAGATATAGGAAGGAAAGATATGAAGATTCCAAAGTATACATTGGTCAATTGAAGGAAAATATTGAACATCTAAAATCCAAGCCTGAATCTACTTAATCTAGAGCCACTAATGATGACTATTCAAAGTTGAAGATAGAATACAAGATCTTGAAGTATGTCTTGAAAATTACAAATCTAAAGTTGACTCTGAGAAATGATCCTAGCAAAATTGAATCTAATTTGAAGACCAAAATGCAGATGTAAGAGCCATTCTAGCAAAGAAAACATTCAAAATTGGGACATTGAAAGAAGATCATGAAGAACTCCTTAAGTAAATTACTATTATGAAAGGTGAATTTACATAGTGTAAACAACAGCTTGAGAAAGTTTATTCTAGCAAAGAAAAGCTTCATGATTCAATGTCTATACCAAGACCTTCTTATGACAAGACTGGTCTTGGCTATCTAATTAACATGTCTATGAAGAAACCTGAGATTAGATTAGATCTGAAAGAAAAAGACAAATCTGATGACAAGATTGAATCCACTCAAACTTCCAAGAAACCTAAAGAAGCTAAGCAAAACAAGGAAGTTGAAATCTTGGATGAACCTAAGCATGTGGAAACTCCTAAAGAAACTAGGTATGAATTTAGAGGTAAGTTTTTATTATGTAATGAAAAAGATCATATAAAAAGAGAATGTACTAATAAGTCATTGAATCATGTTAAGGACTTTTATTCTCATAATTGTCATGGTATGTGTTATAATGAAATTGATTGTAGGAAACCTAACTATAATAATGATAGGAGAAACAATAGAATGCCTAGATATACTAACCATGTAAATAGAAGAAGATCCAATGAAAGGAATTTGAGAGAAGGAAGATCTTATGAAGATAGAATATAGATCGTATGTTATAAGTGTAACAAATTAGGACACATTTCTTGTAATCATCATGTACCTAATGATTAGTAGAATCCTAGAAGTAGACAGCCTATATGTCAATTATGCAACAACTTTAGACACACAACATAGTACTATAGAATGGACCAAAACTTTAGAGGTAGAAGAAATAATGGAAGAAACTTTAGGAATAGAAGAAATGATAGAAGAAACCATGAAACGAACTTTGGAACTAGCAAAGACAATGAGGAACAAAGAAACATTGTAAGTGAACTTCAAGAAGAACCTAATGAAGCATTTGTTAAAGGAATAGACATCTCAAAAGAAAATGATGAGACAAGAAGATCAAAATCAGTTGTTGATTTTGATTCAACTAAGTTGAATTAAGCTTGTTCACATATCAATATTTGAGAACTTCATTTAGAGACCAAATTAGAGGTAGAAAAGTTGGGAAAAGGTGTATTTAGTTATGTTTAGATGATATCTAAGCTCACTTGTGATTTGGAGCTCATCTAAAGAAGTTATGATAGAATTTGGAATTACTACTACTACAATAAGAATTGATTCTATAACAAAATATGAAAAGTAAGTTTTTGCAGAGAATTTCATCATCCAAAGTTTTGAGGATATTTTTCATAATGGAAGGAGGCTATAGTAAACCTCAGGTGATATCTGAAGATTAGAAAGATGATCTTGAGCAGTTAACTAATTGCAAAATGTAGGTAACAACTTTTTCATATTTGTAAAAGTACATAGTTAATGCAAGTTCAAGTTGAGGGAAAAATGGAGTACATAATTGATTTTACTTCATTGAAAACACATTCAAAGTGAAGAGCATTCTAAAGAAACTTGTGAGAGTGATTTTGAAGTAACTCTATTTTTGGAAAGAGGATTTTTTTTAAAAAAAAAAATTGTTTGGGAAAAGATATTGTTCAATAAAGATTATGGATAGGTTAGTAATACATAGTGTTGAGAATGAAGATAGACCTAAGTTTAAAATAGTTTCCATAAAACCTAATGAAGGAAACCCTAACTTATGCTATCTATCACTCTGAAAAATGTAGTTTATCTGGAAGATGTAGAAAGTTATTTGAATTGCAAGTTTGAGTCAATTGGTAGTGAATATATGAATAAGGATATGGAACTAGTCTTCAACCTCAACATGAATATGAAGCTCAGATTTGAAGACTTAGAGGAATTAGACTTATTTAACTATCACTTCTACCATGAGCTAGATACAAATGAATGTAATCAAATCATATTGAGTAGGATACATGATGAAAAATTATGGATGCAATATAATATAGTGGACATTTCAGCTAACCTTATACATGAGGCAATTGGTCTTAACAAAGAAGGTAGTGTACCCATAGGTGAGAAATTGGTAAAGAAGAAAGTAGAAAGTTATACTATGGCAGTATACAATGTGAAGGCTATGGTAATCAGCTCCATCAAGTATCATGATGTGAGATTTCTTAGTAGAATTATTTGTAATTTAGTTTGTACAATTTCTAAGATAGATGACCTCTCAACTAGATTTATATATACAATTTACAAGATATGTTTAAAGAAAGGGAAAGTAAATTTGAGTGAAATACCGATGATGCATCTCTTGGAAAAATTGGAAAAGATTAAGAGAATAAAGAATGGTGTCTTTAGATTCCAATCATTGATAAATCACATATTCTTCCATGTACTTAAGAGATTTCCCTACTTATTACTAACAGATATAATGAGTAGTGATAGATGTACTATGGAAATGATCACATAGGTATGTAGAAGGCACCCTATAGACAAGATATTACACATCATAAACTTAATTATGAGGACCTTTTAAAATAAGAAGAAATAGAGATTTAGGATTTCACCAGCAATTGTTGATAGATTAAAAGAGGATATATGTATATTAGTTGATATAGATCATACTTATATTCAAGCAGTGGAACCTCATGAAATATTTTTAGATCCCTTGAGCTATGAGTTGAGTGTTGATGTTGTAGTTAGCTACATTGATGCCTTGTTAAATTTAGAGAAAGACAAAGTAGAATATAGATTTTGTACCTATGATGAGATTACTCAGCATGCTCATCAAGAAACCTTAGCCAAGGCATCACACAAGAAAGTTGATTCTATAATGAAGAGGGCACTATATAAGGCCAGAATGCCAGAGAGTGAATGTGAGGCTATGAGATAGACAATGAAGGAAGGAATATTAAACATACAACTCTTGTTAGTTTTAGTTTCTAAGACATCTTTGGAGAAAAGCATACCATATGTGGCAATATTTGATGTTCAACCTAGTAAGTAGACAAGAAAATCAAAAAAATTAGTTGAAGTAGTATCTTCAAAGGAAAAGAGACTCAAACAGATGGCCGTAGGACTTGGTGAGAGGCATAAAACATTGCTGAAAATTGAGTTAAGCAATAAGGAACAGGAGGAATAGGAAACCAAGCAAGATAAAAAGGTGACTTCATCTAAGAAAGCAACAGGCAAAGCTCAACAACCTTGGAAGAAAAAGATTGAGAAGATTAAAACAACAATTTCCAATGAGGGAAACTTTTTTCAAATGAAAAAGTTTTATGACTTATACAATAATTCTGAGAAGGATCAGATTGATATATCTACTATGAGATATATTATACAAAATGATCTTAGTATGAAAGATATCAAAGGAGTAGTGAACCAGAAAGTCTATGAGAGACTTATACATAAGAAGACTCCTGCAAGGGAAGAAGACCTTGAACTTTAGAAATTAATGCTAAGGACTATCTACAAGATTGATGATAAAGATGAAATTAAGAGATTGCTGAATAAGCTCACACCATATTTGAGGAATAAGTTGAGGCCATTCTTATTTATATGGTTGGTGAGAAGGATAAGTTAAGAAAGAAGACTACAATAGCTATCAGTTAGATGTTGTCAAAGTCACAGATAATATCTCCTCTAGCTTCTAGAACCTCAAAAGTATTAGTAAGTGGTGACACCATGAAGATTGATCAAACCAATGTTACTCTTAACATTGATGATACTAATCCATTTGGTAGTTTAGAACCAAATGCACTTGATATAGAAGATGTTGAGAAAAGTTTTAAACAAATTGAGGAAGAGAAGAGGCTAGTAGAAGGTTAAAATAAAAAGATAGAGGAAGCCAAAGAACAATTTCTTGAGGAAGATAGAAAAAGAAAGGAAGATGAAGATAATAGAAGAATTGCAAAAGAAGAAAGGAAAAGGAAAACTAAGGAAGAAGAGAGAAAAATATCAGAAGAGAAGAAAGAAAGAGAGGAAAAGGAAAGGAAAGAAGAGGAAGAGAGGAAAGATAAAGAAGTAGCAAAGAAATAGAGGGCGAATGAGACTAAACCATCTAGTTCATCTACTCTGCTCTTTCTTGCAAGTTGTCTACTACTGATGATGATAAAACTGATCTAGTTTCATCCTTATCTAAACTTTGATAGAAGAATAAGATAGTTAAGAGTTTGCAAAGATCACTAATTCAAGTGACTAATAGATTGCATAATACATTGTCAGTTTAGCATACTAAGTCAGATCCCAAACTAAGAGCACAACTAGTGCTAAAGTCTTTTGATGACGAGTTTACTAATTTTTTGAATGTTATAGAGGAAAAGGATCAAATTTCCCATGATGCTAACTTGTTTAGCACCATCTTCCAGAATATCAAGGATGACTTAGTCAATCTTGATACATGCACAAAAGAACATTGAAAATCTCATCAGGAAGTGAAAGCCTTGTATGTTAAGTGTACCTTATCATAAAAATGGACTACAGATTTGGACAGTCAGATAGAAACTAAGATGAGTTAGCTAGAGGCTCTATGCAGCCAGATCCAACATCCATCTAACAAAGTTGATGATTTTGAGAGTCAAGTAGGGTCATTGTGTGCCAACAAGTGGCAATCTTAAAAAATTGTAGATCTGAAATATCTCAAACCATTTCAAAATCTATTCCAACATTTTTCCCACCCACTTTGATACTAAATAAGAACAATTAATATCTTTATAAAGTCTACTATATCTTTTGATACCAAATCTTTATGGTCAACTTTTAAAACATCCTAAAAATGTGCTTTTGAACTATTTTTATGTGAGTTTTACTCCAACCATGTAGCCAATGACTTTTTTTTCACCAAAATTTGATGAAATGAAAAGGATTTCTTAAGATTGTTCTTATCTTTCCATAAATGTAGAGTTTGTCACATTATGAGTTTAGTAAGTAATTATTACTTATTTTCTAATGTAGTTATGTATAAAGTGCTCACTGACACACTACTTGAAAAACAACTATAACTTTCAAATGGTACAACATTTTTTAAATCCAAAAGATGCATCACATTCGATGTTTCTTCTACTATAAGGAAAATAAATGAAAAATTGAATTTTGCAAAGTTTTAAATTAGTTAAGATGATCGGACATGAGTGCTTTTTTATTCCAAAAATACTAAAGTAAAAAATTATTTATTTATTATTTATTTAGAATAAAAATACCCAAAAATATGTGTCACATCTAGGCATGAGTCTACTACTTATATCTAGAATATTATTAAAAATATTATCATTTGGTTTTGATTAAGGTGGTTAGACATACATCTACTTCTTACTTTTGCTCTAAATTTTTTGAAATATTGCATTAAAATTTAAAATTTTGACCAATCAATTTTTATTTTTTTGAGATAAGTTCTAGTAGTTTAGAATTTGGATTCAATTTTCTAGAGATTCTTTTCTGTCAACTTTTTGATATAAATTTAATAACAAGTAGAAAATTGCACATCAAGTTGACATGACCCTAATTTTATCATTTTTTTATTGTCATTTAAGAGCATAGTTTGGTTGACCATGATCTTGCACATACCCAACTATAACTTTGGAAAGAGAAGATTTTATAGAGAACATCTAATTTTAGAGAATCTATTTCTCTAAAGTTAGTTTTTGTTGAGAAGCAACTAAAGGAATATATCAAAGCCAAGGACACATATACAAACCTTTTGTATTTAGATATTAATGTATTTGAGATTACATCATATGCTTTATGTGCAATTCTCACATCAACTATGTCTACCAAAGAAACATGGAACAAAGTAAAAATAATTTGAAGACCCTTTTTGATGATTGTTTGAAGATAATATTATCATAAGGAAGGACAACAATTTTGATAGTTTTTGGATAGAATCTTGACATTTTGACCTTTGTCATTGATGTCAAAGGGGGATAGATGTGAAAATTGTATACATCACAAAAGGATAGATTGTTGGGAGAAATACATGTGAATATTTTAAAAGTATAAAATATATTGTAAGGGGGAGCATATATATAAAGTTGAACCAGCTATTTAATAGATGTAATGTTTATTTTGATAGTTAAGTTTTGTCACTTAGCCAATTTTTCCTATTTTGTTACCATCAATGCCAAAGCTAGATATTGTTGACAATTGGATAATTTTATATGTAATTTTTGTCATTAATGGAAACACATGATGTACATGTTGACAAGAAACCTTAGAAATAAAGATACTTACTTTTTGGTAATTAGAAAATTGTTTAAGTATAGAATACATTTACAACAATGTATTGTTTTGTTTGTAACATGTTGCAGATGTCATATTCTAACAAGAAAAGTTAGATGGAGATTGTATATATGTTTTTAATGATGTTTATAACATTAAAAGTTTGTATAGAACAAATGTAATCATGTTTTGATGTTGTAGGATAACAGAATTGAAGGAAAGAATTGCTTTGTTTACAAAACAATTACTTGTCCAATTAGGGCCAACATCCTAGATGTTTACTCTAACTTGAAAAAGTGAATTGTGGTTTTAGTTGACCCAGCACTAATTCATGTAAAGGCATAGTATTTATGCAAATGAATTATTGCAATAAGAAGTCTACTATCTTGATATTGTGAAAGCAGTATATGAAAAGTTTTGTATGAGCTATCTAGTGATCTGAGATTGGGCTAAAGATCAAAGATAAAACAAGAAAGACAGATAATGGTAAATTACTTGTTTGATTAGTGAGCTCTTCTTGTAGTTGAAATTGCATGGTATGGTAGTGGGCTCTTCTTGCATACATTATACCACAACTCCTAACAGTTATGGAATCTCCTAACATGGATTTAGAATCTCTTAATAGGGATTCAGAGTCTCCTAAGAGGGACTACTTATACTAAATTTCCTCATTGACTCCTAACAGGGTCCATCCTCTAACAAGGAACTTATATATTAGTATATTATCTAGTGGGTATCATCCTCACTGAGGTTTTCCCTTAGCCAGGGTTTTCCTCGTTAACAAAATAGGTGTTATGAGTTATCTTTGTGCACTGCTATTATTACTATTTAGCATTACTTTATTACTTTATTATGCATGGTTTAAAGTAAGTAATAATATATAGTTGGTGACTAAAGTTTGTAGATTACTAATTCACCCCCCTTCTTAGTAATCCCTATTTCTAACATTAAGTTATTTACTTAGTTCATGTTGAACAAGTACTATATGTCAAGCACGACATGTAGATTATAGAGCATGCCAAGTCATAGTGAGTACCAAGTCACTCATGTGCTAAGTAACTCAAGTGCCAAGAAAAAAATGTATTTTGAGTGATAAAGGAGTAGAGTAAGTAGTGCATGCCAAGTAACACAGATGTTGAGTCACATCATAGAGAACAATATATGCCGAGCACCAAAGACTTCAAATGCTGAGTGACATAGTTTTGACATATTTTTTTTGTAAAGGCACAAACAACTATGTGAAGAATTTTTGAACTGACTTAAGATTATATTTCTATATTTTGAAGATAAGAATGAATCTCAAGTTGGATTACCTATGCAATTATATGTAGCCAATCAAAAAATGCGAAGGAACAAAATGGATGAATCTCATCCATAGATTCATACCTAACCCTAAGTAACCTAAGTCTTCTTAAGGTGGACAAACCCTAAACTCTCTAGTGAGTGAGTAAGGTATTGAAGGGGCTAAGAGAGAAGTTTGCATGTAAAAACAATATATTCATAGTGGCTAAGGAGTTATGAAGAGAGATTACATTACAAAATTAGTTAGAGCAGAAAAGAGAAAAGTAAAAGGGTATAGAAAAGAGACATTTGATAAAGGAGGATCAAGAAGACATCAATTTAGAGGTGATCTATTATCAAGAAATCAAGTGCTAACCACGAGATCAAAGTTGAGACATTCTAATAGGTGATTTCAGTTAAAATCTCTTAACGGAGTAGTCCTAATAGGCTATATGAAATCATCTAACAAGGTACTTACTTAATTATGAGTTAAAGCCCTTTAGAAAGACATGCTTCTAACAAGGTGTTCAAATCCTCTAACAAGGTAAGACCTAATAGTCTTTGTAAACCTTTAACAATGTAGACCTTTCATAGGGTATATCATGTTTCATGGTCAAAAAATTGTATCCTTCATCGAATACACTTTATTGCTGCAGTAGTGAAGATTTGTGGGTGCAATCCCCACCCCAATTTTACCTTCTCATTGGAGGGTTTATAAGTAATCATATCTAGTTTCATATGTGTTTAATTGCTTATATTTTTACATATTTTAGATATACATGCTTTACATGTTATTTCAATTTATTTATTGAATGCATGAGATGAAGGTGTGGTGAAAGTTTTATGGGTCCAAGTTTAAACTATTGATCAAAACACCCCCCCCCGGCCAAGAAGTTTACCTTTCCTATTGTAATTCTAGCAATGCAAACCTTCACAAAAAAGATCAAAAGTAAGGAAGATGAGCTAAAAAGTTTAATTAGTGAGCTGAAAAATGTAGATACTCAAGTTATTGACTACAAGAAAATGATAAGTAAGATCCTTCTACCTCTATCCATGATGAGAGAATAATGTTGTTAGTCATCAAGGAGAAAACATTGCAAAGATTTTTTTTAGTTAGGAAAATATTTTTTATTGAAGATAGACCGAGTGGGAAATAGCTTGATAAAAAAAAATTGAAGGCAAAGACAACATATGAGCACTTATCTAGAACTTTGATTTGTAGAGTTGGCATCTTATGGACTCTACACAGTCATCAATATTTTAAATTTAGTAAAAGATGCTTGGAATAAAGGTTTGATCAGCTTGAAGAATGGTTTTTCTTATTGTGTTTCATTATAAATAAATTCATCAGCACAATAAAGGTAAAAACAATTTTTTTACTTGTAAATAGTTTTTTACTCACCTTTGTTATTGATGTCAAATAGGGGTGTAGTGTATGAAAAATTGTAAATGTGGAGATATGAGTAGAGAATAGAACTAATGGGGATCAAATATAACATGTATTAGATCATTTATAGTAGAAATGGTCCACATTTTGAAAATATTTTATGGCCATATGAAGAACTTCACAATTTTGAAATTTTTTAATTTTGGGACTTAGCCAATTCTCCCATATGTTTGCATCAATGATAAAGGGGGAGATTTTTGGAAATTTGTATAAGAAGTGAATAGGGAAATGTATTAATATTTTAATTTATGGAAATATATCATCTCTATTAAGTCAACATATTGTGGAGATATAGTTTTGGTTTTAAGATTCAAATTTTTTTATAAGTGTTGTAAAGGTTAACTATCAGCAAAGACACGTTTTTGGTTTGCAAAGTTCATAGACAAGAAATTGGCATGTACTCACTTGAGGTAAGAAAGAACAAATTATGGTGATATTACATCTTAAAGTGAAAGTCATTATGGGAAATACATATAAAGTTATTAATGTATTATCAATTGTAGCCTTATAGGCATTACAAAGAAGAGGCAAGATAATGATCAATTGTATTAAGGAGTTATTTTGGCTTACCAAAATAATTTCTTGAATAATTAGGGATGATATCCTAGATGTTAATTCTAACTTAGAAAAAGTTAATTTTTCATTTTGGGACACAAATGAAGACATGAAGGAAAATATGACATTATAACTTGGTATAAAGGACTTAGTTTTTTAATGCAAAGTTGTGTAATGTCTTTGGACATTGATATGTACTTATTTTAAGGTCTGAAATTTGTGCTAGAGAAAAGAAAGGAAAATATATTTGAATTTGTGTATAGAGTGATTCAAAGGATGAATCAAATATTGTAGATATCAATATTATCAAAAGTTTTTTGTATCTATACCTTTTGTGTACAAAATATATCATTATATTTTCATATTTGGGAAGTAGGTTCATCTTTTATATCCTTTATAATTGTATACCAAATCCTAATAGGGTTGAAGATTTTAACAAGGCCTGGTCCTTTGATAAGGAAAAAGATACTATATTATAGATGTAATAGACTCCTAACATGGCCAATATCTTTCACAAGATATTTTTGAATAGTGAAATATTTTGTGGGTGCCATCCCTATTGGGGATTTTCTTTGGAAATGGTTTCCCTACCTAAAAAATAATAATGTTATCATTTGCACTGTGTTATTGCTATGTTCAATTTTCAATTTAAACATGTGTATTTTTTAATGCTGTAAACACAATCCATAGTTGGGAAAAAGTTATTCAAATCTTGATTCCTTCACACCCCCGCCTCCCCTCCAAGTATTACCTATATCTAAAATTTCTTGAAACAATCATGTACAATAGTGGAATCATATTACCAATGTCTCTCAAAAAATAGGTCAAAAGTAGTCATGTTCACCACATCCTAAAGCACTTGATCCTTATAAGGCCCAATGTTGAAATCCACTAGGCACTGTTCTCTTACTTCCAAAGCATGCTCATCCTACACCCATCTTATCCTATAAGGAAACTAATGTCTCAACCTCTTCAAGATAGGTTTCTATGATATTTCTTCAAAAAAAATGTTATTGGTACTACGATGATCCGTAATCACCTTACAAAATTTTCCTCTAGATTTGAAAATTATTACTTAAAAAAATTCTTCTTTCATTAGAATCCACTTTACTCTAACTCATCAATTCTCTACAAACCATATAGCTCTCTATAGCCTTAGGTGTAATAGCATCTATAATAGGATAATCCTTCAATATAAGAACTTCCTAGTACTCAAAATAACTATGTCTATTCAATCCATACTTAAAATAAGTACATATAAAATCACCATGACCTATCATCTTCCTAGTTGTCTTTGGCTTAGGTCCTTCTTCAACTACATTCTTAACCTTGACATTATTTTCTTGCTTATCCTTACATCTAGGTTTACACTGATGTTTCCTCTTTAACTTATCTTCTACCTTTAGGCAATAGTTAAAATTATCCTCAACTAAATATTTTATAGATAAGCTTAAATCAACTTGAATGAAAAACTTCAAACTGTTAACATACCTAGCCACCTTCTCCTTCCAAAGTTTCTTTTGACCAGATATAGATTAGAAAGTTTGCAAAAATCTTCAATGTACTCTTTCACAATCATACATTTTATCTTTAGTTTCTACAATCTCTTAAACAACTCAAGTTTATGGTTAACAAATACTAACTTAGCCTTAAGTTTAGTGACCATCATCTTCCATTTGGTGATTCTCATTTTACCTTCTTCTTCTCTTTCCTTTTCTAATTCTTTCCACCAGGGTGAAAAATGTACCTTTACCTTAGTTTATTCTAATCTAATCCTAACAAGACCTCTAATAATTCTCCATCTCAAATTAATCCTCATTTTTTATATCTAATGGTGTATATTCAACATCTACCTAAGTAGTTAGATACTTTCAACTTATTACTAGTACTCAATCTAGTCATAGATATCTCTAATACATTTGATCTATTTCACCTACACTAGATCTTTTAGCCTTAGTTACAAAATATTCATTATCTTCATCATTACCATTTTTGGTTCTAGAGTTTCTCTACAAACTAAAAATAGTAGTCATGACCTTATTTTGAATATTAGCCATCTTAGACCTAAGTTTCTCTTAAAGATCTCCATTTATCTACTCCATTATCCTAGGATTTATTCTTCTAGGAGGAATTTTCCAAGCCTTAAAGTGAAAATTCCTTAATCTCAATGATCTATTCATTAAAGAATAAAATTCTTGAGTCTCTAATCCCTCTATGATAGACCCTATTGGTCTATCTTTAGTGCAACTCTTGATTGTCATGAGTTGGATCTCTAAATTGTCACTTCCGGAACAATAAGCCACTAGTTCATAAGTACTAAATTATGGAATTCTAACCACAAGAATCATAGTTCAATAGGATTAGATGTAGTTGTAAGCCTCTATTATGTAATCTTTATTGATGATTATTCTAGGAGAACTTGGATCTATTTTCTAACACAAAATCAATATAGTGAAGTACTCTCCAAATTCAAAGAATTCAAAGCTCTAGTAGAAAATTAGTTAGGAAAGAAAATCAAAACTTCAAGATCAAATAATGGAGGAGAGTACATCTCTAAAAAGTTTAAATAGTTTTGCATTACTATTAGGATTAAGAGGGAGTTTTATGTACCTTATAATTATTGAGATTAAACTACGAACAAAAATAACAATTACATGCAAATATAACCAATAATAGAAAATAATAGATCACATAGAAAAGAACACAAGATACCAACATTTAACATGGTTCACTCAATCCTTGGGCTACATCCACCAAATAACAAGTCTGATATTATTACGATCTAGTGATTACAACCTAATTACAATCTGTAATCCCTTGCAGCTCAATACCACTGCAAGAACCAATTTTCACATAACCACAATGAAATAATCCCTAACCCTAAGCCCTTTTATACAAGTATTTTTATGACACTTTAGGGTTACAACATGTTGGCCATACATCGGCCATGGCCCAAATTTTTTTTCCCAAAGAATTTATAAAGTATGTATAGTACTTTCCTGACCAGTCACCACAAACTAACAATCTCCCACTTGGGGACTAATTAGGCTCCACACTAAACAACAATCTCCCACTTGGAGACTGATCTTGTAGCTATACTACTACCACATGGGGCTCCCACTAGATCAAACCACCCTAGAATCTATTGTTCTTGTATTCATGTTCAGTCTAGAAGACTAATCGAAGCTAAAGAGGAATTCAACTTCTCCCTTTTTACTACCTTTGTAAATAGATCTATTCAATTGTTATCTGCATGTATCTTATCCAGCATTAACTTTCCATCCTCCAAAACTAATTGAAAGAAATGGTACTGCAATAGTATGTGTTTGGTCTTTGAATGCAGAGCTTATCTTTGCAAGATGAATGGCATTTTGACTATCTATAAACAAATAGTTATCCCTTTGAGGGTGTCCCAATTCTTCCAAGAAGAACTAAAGCCATATCATCTCCTTGGTTACCTCTGTAGTAGCTACATACTCTACCTCTGTAGTGGATAAAACATTAACCTTCTATAACCTAAAAACCTAACTCACGGCTACCCCACCAATAGTAAAGACATAATCTATAGTACTCCACTTGGTATCAATATCCCCTGCCAAATCTGAGTCAACATAGCCCTATAAATCAGTACTAGAGCCACCAAGGTATAAACACTTATTAGATGTTTCTCTCAAATATCTAAGAATCCATTTTACGATATTCCAATGCTCAATTCCTAGATGACTCATATACCTGCTAACGACTCCCACTAAATGTGCAATATCTGACCTAGTACATACCATAGAATACATCAAGATTCCTAAAACTTAAGCATAGGGTACCTTGGACATCTTATTCTCTTCTTATGTCTTAGGACACATCTCCTTAGTCAAGTTCAAATGACTAGGTAAAGTTGTGCTGGCAGCTTTAGCATTCTCCATAGAGAATCATTGCAAAACCTTCTCAACATAATCAGCCTAAGATAGTGTCAATTTTCTATTTTTCCTATCTCTACAAATATTCATACCAAGGATTTTTTTTGCTGCCCCCAAATCCTTCATAGCAAATGCATGTGCTAATTGGCATTTCAGCGTCGTAATGTGATCCATGTTAGACCCAGCTACAAGCATATCATCAACAAATAAACATAAAATAATGTAGTTTTCATCATTCAAACTCTTAAAATGAACACAATGATTTGAATGACACCTATTATATCCATGCTCATGCATAAAATTGTCAAATTTCAGATACCACTGCCAAGGTGCTTGCTTCAAGCCATATAAACTTTTGTTCAATTTGCACACTAAGTTCTCATTACCTTTGACCACAAATCCCTATGGCTAAGCCATACATATCTCTTCATCCAAATCACCATGAAGGAAGGTTTTTTTAACATCAAGCTACTCTAAATGCAAATCTTCAGTAGCCACAAGACCTAAAACAATACATATAGAAGTCATCTTAACAACAGGAGAAAATATCTCATCAAAATCAATGCCCTTTTTCTGTGCAAATTCTTTCACAACTAACCTAGCTTTAAATCTTTTCTTACCTCCTTCCTCTTATTTCAACTTGTAAACCCACTTATTCTAAAAAGATCTTTTACTTGCAAGCAACTTGCATAAATCCCATGTATTATTCTTTAGCAAAGAGTCCATTTCATCATTCATTGTAGACTCCCAATGAATCTTCTCATGTTGTTGCAACAGATCTTTGTACAAAACTTTCTCATTGAATATGACATCCCTACTTCTTAAAATTTTATGATTTTCAAAATCCCAAAGCCTATAACGAAATTCATTAATGCCATATCCAACAAATACACATTTCTTTGACTTAGCTTCCAGCTTGGTTCTATTGTTAGAATCTATGTGAGCAAATGCTTCATAGCCGAGGGTTTTGAGAAAAGAATAACTCACCTTCTTACCAGTCCATGCTTCCTCTGGAATACCATAGCACAAAGGAGTAAAGGGACCTTTATTAATCAAATATACAATAGTATTGACAACCTCTACCCACATGCATAAGGACAACACAACATGTAACCTCATGCTCCTTGCACACTCCATTATAGTCTTGTTCATGCATTCAACCACTCCATTTTCTTGTGGAGTCCTTCAAATAGTTTTTTTCTACAAATACCATTAGTGGAGCAATAATATTAAAATCCATGACTACAATAATCACCACCATTATTAGATCTAAGACATTTTAATTTCTTACTAATCTAATTTTCAATCAAGCATTTCCATTTCTTAAAAGTTTGAAATACATCAGATTTTTGTCTAAAGAAATAAACCCATACTTTTCTAGTTGCATCATCAAGAAATGTAATATAATAATGAGAACCACCAAGGGAAGATACCTATGCTAGTCCCCATACATCTATATGCACAGGCTCTAATTTCTCTTTCTTGTTTTCCTTCCCAATCTTTACAAAACTAACTCTCTCTTTTTTTTCATACATATAACTTTCACAGAAATCCATATTAACACATTTTAGACCTAGTAAAACTTTCTTTGAATGAAGTACTTTCATACCTTTCTCACTCATGTGCCTAAGTCTTTTGTGCCACAATGTTGCATCAAAATCTATAGTATCTATTTGTTCTCCCTGCTCAACTGCAACAATTGTTCTTAAACATTCATTTTTCTCTAAAAAATTTGAAGTAGAAGGAACAATATGACTTGTACAAATATATAAGGTTCTTACTTTCACATCTTTTTCTACTACAAAGGAACCTTTTGAAACTTTCCAATTTTTATCATTAAAAGTAACTACACAACCCTCATCACCAAGTTGCCCTACTAAAATTAAATTTATACTCAGCCTTGGAACATGTCTTACCTCATGTAGTATCCAATGATTCCTATTCTGCATTTTAATCTTAATTTTTTCTTTTCCAACAATCTGACAGGGTTCATTATCCCCCAAATAAGCAAGCCCAAAATCCCCTTCGACATAATCAATGAAATAACCTCTATGAGGTGTAGCATGAAATGAAGCACCAAAATCTAAAAACCCTGAATCATAAACACTTTCTAAAGATAGAATCAAAGCATCCTCTTTGGATTTGTTACTTACCACATTTACCTCCTTATCTCCATTTGGTTTATGTCCTTCATTTTTCTTTCGATTCCAGCAATCTTTCTTTCTATGACCTGGTTTCCCACAATACCAGTAGTCATTCGGTCCTCTCAATTAAGACCTCCCCTTTGACTTTGCTCTTGATTTCCCATGATTTATAGAATTACTTCCTCTCTCAGTCATTTTGTCCATGCTTTGTGCATTCAAAGCACTTCCTCATGTAGATCCACTTGAGGATTTTCGACGAATTTCCTCACTCAAAAAAAACACCGATCACATCATCATATTTTAGGGTACTAGATTCAAGAATATAATTATTCATAGCCATTACAAAGCCATTCTAGCTTTCAGGAAAAGAACAAAAAATCAAGAGAGCCATAATTTCTTCTTCAAAATTGGTACCCATAAAAGATAACTGACTAGTAATAGTATTAAACTCATTTAAATGATCTATAATAGATCCACCTTTTGCCATTTTAATATTAAATAAAAGCTTCATGAGAAATACCTTCTTTCAAGTGGAGGGCTTTTCATACAGTTTCACTAGGGTTTTCATCAACTCTTTTGTTGTCTTTAATACTTTTGTAATATTAAATGCCATCGATAGTGCCAGGTATAATCGAATGCTTCCAAGTGCCTTTCTATCCAAAATATCACATTCATCATTTGACATAGATCCTTGATTCTTGGCTTTTCCTTCTAATGGCTTCTATAACTCATCTACCATCACTCCCACTCAACTGTGAGACTCTCACTCAATTGTGAGACTTTCCTGTAGATGATAACTGAAAAAAAAACCTCGCTTTGATACCACTTGTTAGGATTAAACCATGGATAGAAATAAAAATTACATGAAAATATAACCAATAATAGAAAATAATAGGTCATACAGAAAAGAACACAAGACACCAAGATTTAACATGGTTCACCCTAGGCTACATCTACCAAATAGAAAGTATGATATTATTACGATCCAGTGATTACAACCTTATTGCAATCTGTAATCCCTTATAGCTCAATCCTACCACAAGAACTAATTTTCAAATTACTACAATGAATTAATCCCTAACCCTAAGCCCTTTTATACAAGTATTTTTATACCGCTTTAGTGTTACAACATGTTGGCCATATGTTAGCCACGACCCAAGAAAAAATTTCCCCAAAGAATTTATGCAGCATGTACAGTACTTTCCTGATTAGTCACCAGAAACTAACAATAATGAGCTTTGAATGGAGTTGCAAAATGTAAGAATAGATCAATTTTTGAATCATTCAAAGCTTTGATGCATGATCAAAACCTTCATGCTTCATTCTGGGTTGAAGCATCTAAGACTATTATTTACATTCAAAATTGATGTCCACATTGAGTCTTGGAAAATATCACTCTAAAGGAAGTATTTATAGGCATCAAAACAAATCTAAGTAACCTATGGATATTTGGGTGTCCAATCTATGTGCACATTTCTAAAGAAAAAAGAACAATGCTAGAACCATTTGGGAAGAAAGGAATTCTCATCAGGGTATGTGCAAGATCATGGTGTACCAAACTATGGCCTTAAGTGGCAGTGAAAAATCAGCAAATCAGGGTTATGTCAACTTGACACATAATTTTGAAGTGGTTATGGACTTTATATCAAAAAGTTGTGTGAAAATAATTTGTAGAAAATTGAATGCAGTTTCTAAACTACTAGGCCTTATCAGGAGAAAAAAATAATTGATTGGTCAAAAGTTTGAATTTTAATGCAGTACTAAGAAAATTTTAGGGCAAAAATAAAAAAGTAGGTGTATGTCTGACCACCTTAATCAAAATCAAATCATAATATTTTTTTAATATAATTATAGATATGAAAACTAGACTCATGCTCGGATGTGACACATATTTTTTGATATTTTTATTCCAAATAAATAATTAAATATGAATTTTCTACCAAAACTTTTTTGGATTAAAAAAAGTCCCGTGTCTGACCACCCTAACTAATAGAAAATTTGATCAAATTTTTCTTTTTTTGTTTTTTCTTATACTAGGCGAAGTATAGAATGTGACGCAACTTTTAGATTTAAAAAATGTTATACCGTTTGAAAGTTATAGCTATTTTTCCTTCAGTATGTCAATCAGCACTTTACAATAATCTTCATTGATAATTGACTAATAAATACTTATCGAACTCAGAATTTGACAAAAATTATATTGATGGAATCTAGAGAGCGATATTAAAAAACTCATTTCGTTTCATTCAATTTCGATCAAAATAACATTGTCAGACGGCTACCCGAAGTCTGAGTATCACTAAAACTCTCTATAAACACGTCTTTGGGGTTGACCGGGCAGGCTTGGTAAATACCAAGCCTGATCGGATATCCGATTCAAAATCGGATGTCCGATTTCAAATCGGATATCCAATTTGACATCGGATATCTGATATGGCTTGGTAGTCAAATTCCAAAAATCTTCAAATTTTGCAGGAAAATTCGATTTAAACGTTCTAGTTTTTTATTTTTAAATTATTTTACTTATATTAATATGTAAAGGCATATTTTAATATATTATATATATATATAATAACGTAACGTAAACATACAAGATATAATCTAGTAATATATAATAATATCTTATGTTAATCTTATTACAATCTATAAATATAATATATATTATTATTATTTTTACTAAATATAATAACGTAATTTATATATATATATATAAAATATGTATTATATATTATTATATTAATATTTATGTTATTAATATATACAATAACGTAATATTTTCATTAAATGTAATATGTATTATATTATTATATTAATATGTATAATAATATAATATTTATATAACAACGTAATATTTTTATTAAATATAATATATATTATAAATATTATTATATTAATATGTATGTTATTAATATATTTATATAATAAAGTAATATTTTCATTAAATATAATAATGTAATATGTATATGTATATATATATATATATTATTATATTGATATGTATATTATTAATATATATGTATATTATTAATATATAAGAGTCAAAGGGGGTCATAGGGTGACCTATAACCCTCTTTGACCCATTAAACGACGATATATGTCTCTAGGGGTCCTAGGACCCCTAGGGACATATGTCGTCCTTTAATGGGTCAAAGGGGGTCCCTTTGACCCATTAAATGACGACATATGTCCCTCGGACCCCCAGGGACATAGCCAAATCGTTCATATCGGTCAAAGGGGGTCATAGGGTGACCTATGACCCCCTTTGACCCATTAAACGACGACATTATCTCTAGGGGTCCTAGGACCCCTAGGAACATATTCGAATGGGTATTATGGGTCAAAGGGGGTCATAGGGTGACCTATCACCCTCTTTGACCCATTAAATGATGACATATGTCCCTAAGGCTCCTAGGACCCCTAGGGACATAGTCGAATCGTTCATATGGGTCAAAGGGGGTCGTAGGGTGACCTATGATCCCTTTTGACCCATTAAATGATGACATATGTTCCTAGGGGTCCTAGGACCCCGAGGGACATAGTCGAATCATTCATATGGGTCAAAGGGGGTCATAGGGTGACCTATGACCCCCTTTGACCCATTAAACGACGACATATGTCCCTAAGGGTCCTAGGACCTCTAGGGACATATTCAAATGGGTAATATGGGTCAAAGGGGGTCATAGGGTGACCTATGACCCTCTTTGACCCATTAAACGATGACATATGTCCCTAGGGGTCCTAGGACCCCTAGGGACATATTCGAATCGTTCATATGGGTCAAAAGGGGTCATAGGGTGACCTATGACCCTCTTTGACCCATTAAACGACGACATATGTGCCTAGGGGTCCTAGGACCCCTAGGGACATATTCGAATGGGTAATATGGGTCAAAGGGGGTCATAGGGTGACCTATGACCCTCTTTGACCCATTAAACGATGACATATGTCCCTAGGGGTCCTTGGACCCCAAGAGACATATTCGAATCATTCATATGGGTCAAAGGGGGTCATAGGGTGACCTATGACCCCCTTTAACTCATTAAATGACGACATATGTCCCTAGAGGTCCTAGGACCCCTAGGGACATATTTGAATTGTTCATATGAGTCAAAGGGGGTCGTAGGGTGACCTATGACCCCCTTTGACCCATTAAACGATGACATATGTCCCTAGGGGTCCTAGGACCCCTAGGGACATATTCGAATGGGTAATATGGGTCAAATGGGGTCAAAGGGTAACCTATGACCCTCTTTGACCCATTAAATGATGACATATGTCTTTAGGGGTCCTAGGACCCCTAGGGACATATTCGAATCGTTCATATGGGTCAGAGGGGGTCATAGGGTGACCTATGACCCTCTTGACCCATTAAACGACGATATATGTCTCTAGGGGTCCTAGGACCACTAGAGACATATTCGAATGGGTAATATGGGTCAAAGGGGGTCATAGGGTGACCTATGACCCTCTTTGACCCATTAAACGATGGCATATGTCCCTAGGGATCCTAGGACCCCTAGGGACATATTCGAATAGGTAATATGGGTCAAAGGGGGTCATAGGGTGATCTATGACCCTCTTTGACCCATTAAATGACGATATATGTCCCTAGGGGTCCTAGGACCCTAGGGACATATTTGAATTGTTCATATGGGTCAAAGGGGGTCATAGGGTGACCTATGACGCCCTTTGACCCATTAAATGATGACATATGTCCCTAGGGGTCCTAGGACCCCTAGGGACATATTCGAATGGGTAATATGGGTCAAGTGGGGTCATAGGGTAACCTATGACCCTCTTTGACCCATCAAATGATGACATATGTCTCTAGGGGTCCTAGGACCCCTAGGGACATATTCGAATCGTTCATATGGATCAAAGGGGGTCATAGGGTGACCTATGACCCTCTTGACCCATTAAACGATGATATATGTCTCTAGGGGTCCTAGGACCCCTAGCGACATATTCGAATGGGTAATATGGGTCAAAGGAGGTCATAGGATGACCTATGACCCTCTTTGACCCATTAAACGATGACATATGTCCCTAGGGGTCCTCGGACCCCAAGGGACATATTCGAATGGGTAATATGGGTCAAAGGGGGTCATAGGGTGACCTATGACCCTCTTTGACCCATTAAATGATGACATATTTCCCTAGGGGTCCTAGGACCCTAGGGACATATTCGAATCGTTCATATGGGTCAAAGGGGGTCATAGGGTGACCTATGACCCCCTTTGACTCATTAAACGACGACATATGTCCCTAGGGGTCCTAGGACCCCTAGGGACATATTTGAATCGTTCATATGAGTCAAAGGGGGTCGTAGGGTGACCTATGACCCCCTTTGACCCATTAAACGATGACATGTGTCCCTAGGGGGGGACATATTCGAATGGGTAATATGGGTCAAATGGGGTCATAAGGTAACTTATGACTCTCTTTGACCCATTAAATGATGACATATGTCTCTAGGGGTCCTAGGACCCCTAGGGACATATTTGAATCGTTCATATGGGTCAAAGGGGGTCATAGGGTGACCTATGACCCTCTTTGACCCATTAAACGACGACATATGTCCCTAGGGGTCCTAGGACCCTTAGGGACATCTTCAAATGGGTAATATGGGTCAAAGACCTATGACCCTCTTTCACCCATTAAACGAAGACATATGTCCCTAGGGGTCCTAAGACCCTAGGGACGTATTCGAATGGTTCATATGGGTCAAAGGGGGTCACAGGGTGACCTATGACCCCCTTTGACCCATTAAATGACGACATATGTCCCTAGGGGTCCTAGGACCCCTAGGGACATATTCGAATCGTTCATATGAGTCAAATGGGGTCGTAGGGTGACCTATGACCCCAATTGACCCATATTACCCATTCGAATATGTCCCTAGGGGTCCATATTCGAATGGATAATATGGGTCAAATGGGGTCATAGGGTAACCTATGACCCTCTTTGACCTATTAAATGATGACATATGTCTCTAGGGGTCCTAGGACCCCTAGGGACATAGTTGAATCATTCATATGTGTCAAAGTGGGTCATAGGGTGACCTATGACCCTCTTGACCCATTAAATGATGATATAGGTCTCTAGGGATCCTCGGACCCCTAGGGACATATTCGAATGGGTAATATGGGTCAAAGGGGTTCATAGGGTGGCCTATGACCCTCTTTGACCCATTAAACGATGACATATGTCCCTAGGGGTCCTCGGACCCCAAGGGACATATTCGAATGGGTAATATGGATCAAAGGGGGTCATAGGGTGACCTATGACCCTCTTTGACCCATTAAACGATGACATATGTCCCTAGGGGTCCGAGGACCCTAGGGACATATTCGAATCGTTCATATAGGTCAAATGGGGTCATAGGGTGAGATCAAATCTACATAACTGTCCCGTCGAACCTCATGTGCACTAGGAGTCTCCTATGAGATACAAAATAGTAGTTGTTAGTATCACAGAAATTAGTTTTGAATTTATTTATGAAGATAAGTGATGCAAGAGCATCCCATGCTCATTAGGGGAACATTGAAGATCCAAGGCATTATAGAGGTCATGGAACATCTCTTGAAGTCAATTGGGCAATCCTTGCATCAATTATGGCTCATGGAAGCATACAAAGTTATAATGTTGGACTCATATGTGGAAGAAAGTTGTAATTGGGCATTAGATAGGATTTTAGGATTTTAGGATTTCTGCATCAATTAAAAAAAAAAAATAATAAATGATACTTATACATACCATGGGGCTCTCTGTGCGAATGAAAATCCCTGATGATTTAGGACACCGAATCTGTACAGGCTCATCGCCAGTAGCCACACCCTATATACAATTAATAATGTAATTAAATGAGATTAACACAAAATTTTTACAAGAATGCATCAATATTTAATCAATTAGAAAACATCTAATTACCTTTCCTTTGTCAATGCATGCTGGCTCACCCCCCGCACTTTGTCCCCCCGGGGCAGGTGGTATCTGCAAGATAAAAGAAAGATTAGCAACCATATATGCTACAATATCAAATAGAAAAAAGAAATGCGAACACAACATAATGTACCGTAGATGTCTCAAGGCCAAATAAAATGGCCGAGAGTGTAGCATCATCTATCTATCTGAGCTCCTCCTCGGTCATCAACTAAACATGAATGAAGATCACATACATGTAAAAGTCAGTATGGCTTAAAAATTAAAATTACTCTATTATAAAAATTAACTTTAAATCACATATGTCATAACAAAAAAATGTATACACGTACCGACACCGAAGGAGTCCATGCCTCTACATTCCCCTCCTCTCTCGCATCAGGGTCTGTAGCCTCTGCACATGTGTCTGGTGTATCCTCATCTAATACAAAATGATACTCAGGAAGATCACCTATGGGACCCAGGAAAATATTCTTGCATGTAATGCAAGTGTGAGGCACACAAATGTGTGATGAGCTAGCCGATGATGAACTGGCACCAACATCATCAACACGAGGAGGCAAGACTGACCTAGCCTAAGATATCATTAGGCTACTCAACCTATGAATGGATCTGATGGTCTGAGAGCTAGCCTCTGCCATAATATTTGGATGCTGCACTCGAGGAGGGGGGGAGATATCAGGGGGGGGGGGGACAAAAGTGCCAAGTTTCTTCCGTTGGGAAGAGGGTCTATCCTGAGGAGCTCCTAGTCCTAAGCCCATGTTGGGCTTCATGCTCCAATAGTTCACTTTAAGTTTCAACACAAATTCTGCATATAATTTTTTAAGGAAATAAAATGGTATGTCTAAATTGCCATGTGGAGGGATATCAAAGACCATCCACCAACGGTCTCAAAAATTTGCACGTATGGTGTCATTTGTGCACCATTTAATCGATAGTTTGGTTTTTTTTGGGTCAACTGGTATACCCATTTTTGGGTTAGCAAAAAGGCTTGCCAAATCATCTTGGGTTATGTTGAGGGCCGTGACCTCATCATAATCCAAACCATCATCAAACATCTGGTGCATTTCATCACGCCAACGAAGAGCGGCATTTTGTTGGTTTGTAAGAGTTTTAATGTTATCCACTATGGTGTTTAACGTGGATAACATAGGAGCTAGTGCAGGTACATTATTGTATGTTCTATGCAAACCTCTCAACTCAGTGAGATTTTCATTTATCAAATCCTCGATTCGAGGAGGGTTTTGAGGAGGTAGAGGATCATTTGGTGGACGGTTTTGTGGGGATACTGGATCATTTGGTTGTGGGTTGCGAGGAATATTATTCCCTGCCTCAGTGTCATCATTTTGATCAGCCATTCCTATTGAATTGCAAAGCATAATATATATTAAAAAAAAATCTAAATTTTAACCATTTTTGTCAAAAAAACCCAAGATTCAACTAAAACAAACAAAATCTTGTTAAAATCTATTAAATTTAGGTTAAAAATGAGTCAAGGGGGGGGGGGGGAATACCTGATATCTGATATCCTATTTGCTATCCGATATTCGATTTATTATCTGATATCCCGATCTGACTGGCCCAAATTCGCGTGAAAATAAGGGCCGCGGGTCTGTGATTTTGTATTTAATCCATGCACAGGTATCAGATATCTGATATTATAATATATATAATATAACATATATATTACATTTTATATATTTTTATATTATATTTTATATTTATTATATTAATTTACTATATATTATAATATAAAATATTATTATTATACTATATTATTATAATTTATAATATATTATACTTTTTTATTATATATTATATTATAAGATATTACTTTTTATTATTATATTATATTTTATATATATATTATATTACATTACTATATATTATAATATATGAAATATTATATTATATTATTATAATATAATATGTTATTATAATATTATTATTATAGTATAATATTATACGATTATAATATTATAATAATAATATTATTATATTATAGTATAATAATTATTATAATAATAATATTAAATAATATTATTATTATTATAATATAATAGTATGATATATTATTTAATATTATTATTATTATTTTATATCAATAATAATAATATTAAATAATATATCATACTATTATATGATTTTAATTATTAGTCAGATATTGGATTTAAAATCGGATATCCGATATGATATCGGATATCCAATAAGGCTCGGCTTAACCTTCTAGGTTTGGTTCCTGGATAGGTAAAAAAAAGTCAGAGTGGATTTTGAAGTGCTTTTAAGCGTCTTCAAACTCTTTTTTTTTCACATCACCACTTTTTGGCACAGCATGATCCTGCACATACCCATCAGATATAGTGAAAACTCCAAAGGCTATAGGGTCGATATTCTAGGTCAAAGAACAATTAAAATTAGCAGGGATGTTAAATTTGAAGAAGACATTAGCTTCAACCTTTCTAAAAATAATGATGAGATATTTAGAAAACCTACCACTGAGACAAATGAAGATCAACTAATAAAGAATGAGAGTGAGAACGATACTTCATCTTCCATACCTAATTTAGACGATGTTAAAAATAACAATAATAAAAAGAGACCACTTTGGGAAAGAAAATTCATAGAATAAAATCATGTTGAACCTGATGAAGTATTAAAATAAATCAAGAAAACAAGAACTTAGTCTTGTTACATTGCATTAGAAACAAAACTTATCAAATCATAACCTTCTAAAATTAAAGAAGTCTTATCAAGTTAACCTTGGAAGGAAGCTATGATTGAAGAACACAATTCAATATTAGAAAATAATGTATGGGACATTGTTTTTAGACTTAAAAAAAATTAGTAGTTTTTTCTAAATGGTTGTACAAAATTAAGCATGCACATAATGATAGCATTGAGAAATACAAAGCTAGATTCATAGCATGAAGTTTCTCATAGAAGGAAGGTATTGATTATTAGGAAAATTTTGTTCCATTCTCTAGGTATATATTAGTTAAAACCACCTTGGCCATTGCAACATTTAAAAGATGGAAAGTCCATCAAATGGATGTTAAGACACCTTTTCTAAATGGTGAAATTGAACAAGAAGTTTACATTGAACAACTTAGAGGTTTATTACTCACAACAAGAATACTCATGTATGAAAGTTAAAGAAAGAACTATATGGGCTCAAACAAGCTCCAAGAGCATGGTATGAAAGAATAGATAGTTATCTTACAAAGTTAGGGTATTCAAAAAGTGAAAATGACCCTAATCTATATTTCAAAATAGATGGAAATGACATTATTATTCTAGTATTATATATTGATGAATTATTAATTAAAGGTGAAGAACATTTAATAATAAAATGCAAACAAGAACTAACAATTGAATTTGACATGAAAAACTTAGGTCTCCTTCACTACTTCCTAGGACTAGAATTTTGGCAAAAGAGAAACTACATATTTCTAAACCAAGGAAAATATACTATTGATATTCTAAGTTTGGAATGATGAACTATAGACCAACTTCTACTCCTATGAAACTTAATCTACATGAACTAAAAGATGACATAGACAAATCTGAACCAGTTGAACCTACTCTCTATAGATAGATCATTGGATCTTTGATGCATTTAGTGAATACTCATCATGACATATGCTATGCTACTAACACATTGAGTCAGTTCATGGTTACTCCAAAGAAAAGTCACTTGATGGAAGCTAAACATATCCTAAGATACCTAAGAGAAACTATTGGCATGGGAATTAGATATGATCAAGTTAAGATAAATATTTATGGCTTCTCATATTTAGATTGAGTAGGGAGTTCTACTAAGTGTAGGAGTACTTCATAATGTTGCTTCAGTCTTGGGTCCAGGATGCTTTCTTGGTTTAGCACGAAAAAATTCTCATTCACACTAAGCTTTATAGGAGTAGAATACATAACCACTTCCTTTGGAGATAGTGAAGTTGTATGGCTACAAAAGCTTTTATTTGATTTATTTAGAAAAACCTTGAAGCTTACTATCATTCATTGTGAACCAGAGTTGTATTTAACTATCAGCTAATTCATTGTTTCACAATTCAACAAAGCATAATTAAATTCTCTATCACTACATCAAATATATGGTAGATCAAAATATCATTAAACTTGAGTACATTAGTACTAATGAATAGACAACTAAAATTTTTACCAAGCCTCTTGCTAAAGTGAAGTTGGTATACTTTAGAGAAAAACTTGGTATAATTAAATTGTAATTTTGAATATTCAATTTAATTTCAATTCATATGTGTTTATGCTTCTATGATTGTTGCTTCAAATATGTAATGAAAGGTGACGATCTTTCATGGACATATATATTTAGAAGGTAATCTTTGTAAGGTGATGATCTTACAAATGATAGGCCTATTATTATGACTGTTGGTTCAGATATTCTAGAAGTCATGAGTAATAAATACATTATGATTACTCTAGATTTTGTTTTGGACAATTAAATATGATAGTTTATGTTATGATAGTGTTCATAGAATTGTGATTTATGTTATTTGACAAGTCTCTATTTCTTAGAGTGGTAGTGTCAGATAATGTATTATGTGTAGATATTCTAATATTTGGACTCTTTATTACTTCTCCCTTGCTAAAGAGGGAGTGCTGAAAGTTTAGCATTAGTCAAAGCAATATTGAGTATCTGAATATATTATTATCTTATATACATACATACATACATACATACATACATACATAGATGTATGTATGTATGTATATATATATATATACATATATATATATATATATATATACATATATGTTATATATATATATATATATGTGTATATACATATATGTATATATACATATATATGTATATACATATACATATGTATATATATACATGTATGTATATATACATATGTGTATATATATACATATGTATATATACATATGTATATATATACATGTATGTATATATACATATGTGTATATATACACATATGTATATATACATATGTATATATACACATATGTATATACATACATGTATATATATATACATATATGTATATAAATACATATATATATATGTATATACATATGTATATATATACATATATGTATATATAGATATATGTATATACAGATATATGTATATACAGATATATATGTATATATACATATATCTATATGATAATATGCATACACATATATGTACATATATGTATGTATATAACTTAGAAAAGACATGATTTAAATCAGGCATAGATATTATTATTGTTACCAATTCACATTCGGTTATTGTCATGATTAATATTACTATTGCTACTGGTTCACATCGAATTACCTTCAGTTATTGACTATCATCACCGATCATGGTTTGGGTTTCAATTGTATTACTATCAATATACATTAAGAGTATTATTGAAAATGTTGTTATTGAGCATGATTAATTACCAAGTGATTATGAAATGGTTGTTTATAACCATGTAGGGTCATGACCCTACGTGTCCTTTGGGCACATAGAGTCATGCCCTTATGGGATTCACATAACCCTTCACATTTGTATATATAGTTACTCTCATCGGTGGACAAGGCAATATGAAAGAAATAACATAATTGCAATCCCAGAATTAACAAAGCAACATTCTAGATTACAAACTACATTCTTGTCAACATTTGACATTCTAGTCACATCATATTAGAAGCATTTTGAAGGTATCTACCTATTTTATTGAAGTAACCCAAAGTAAGTAAAGTCTTATATAAATATCTTATCATTTCTATCATAGATCCTATAAATTAACATACATAAGAAATTTGTGCCTTTTTATTTTCTAGATCCTCCATAGATTTTAGGGTTTATGATCAAGTTCAACTCAATTCATTGTATCTATCCATTTTCTTTATCTTCTTCTAGAAGCTTCTCTAGAATTTGTTTTTTAGCTATTTACCTAATCCTTTTCTTGAATTTAATGATCCAACTCATCAATCTTATCTTCAACATGGTTTATATCTCTCAAGAAATCAATTGATTTGGCTTGACCTCCTGATTTCCTTGAATTTATTCTCATATTGTCTCTTGACAATCTCTAAACTCTAGCACTTGGTCATCATTGAATTACTTGATCTCTATAAAAATTTTTGACTCGGCATCAACTATCTTTCTCGGTCAATGCTAATGCTTGCTCAATTGGCACTCGCATTACTAGACATTCCTTAGCATTTATCTTTATTTCTCAGCTTGGCTTAGCTTTCTTGACATAGAAAAACACTTTGCTTTATCAAATTCTATCTGATCAAATTTCCATTATAACTTCTTTTTAATAAATCAACCTTTTCTCTAGGTGCTATTGTTATGAGAAACTTCTCAAATCTTCTTCATCAATCAAATAGATATGACATTTAGATTAGGTAGCAATATATCTTATCAATATAATCTTCCAATTGTAAGTTTCCAACAATAAGAATTTAAAATTAGATAAATTACAATCCTTCAACTATAAGCTATCAATTCTTAGGTTTCCCTTAATCTAATCCCTACAATATCTCTTCTCTCAAGCCTATCACAACTATCCTAAACCTATACTAAATGCCTCTTAACTCAATTTTCAAACATTTTAAATCCCATGAAAAATAAATCAAGCTCATCAAATGATAATTACAAATAAAATCTTTCAAAATTATTCAATTCCATCGATCACTATGGGTCCACACAAAGATCTACCTCAACAATCCAAAAAATACACAAATTATTAAAATCTGTGAGCATAACCACCAATAAGATACTTGGTGAAAGAACCACCTGTAAGATAAAAATATATAAGATTCAAAATTAGATCAAGTGCAACTCTTCCACTAAAAGCTATCAACCCTAAAGGTTCCCCTAGCATGACCCTTACAATCTCCCCCCTCTTAATCCTACCACAACTACACTAAACTTATACTAAATGTCTCTTGACTCAACATTCAAATATTACACATCCCATGACAAATGAATCAAACTCATTAGATGAAGAGTATAAATGAAATCCTTGAAAACTATAAATACCCATCGATCACCATGTCATGCATACAAAGATCCACCCCAAGTATCCAAAAAATATATATAATTGATTAAAATATAAAGACAGAGCCACTAAAAAAATAATTGATGAAAGAACCACCAATAAGAACAAGAATACAATGATAAGGTCCTCAAGTCACCAATAAAGAATACCACCCAATGATAAGAACTAAAAACCACTAGTAAGGGACATCAACCACATATAAGGAGTCCTTGTATTGAAATTAGTTTACAATGACACACTGCAACAAATTAGTAAGAAAATCAATACATTAATCAATGAACCAAATTAACTCATAAATAACCATGATAAAAAAACATGTAGACTCCAAGAATCTCTTAATCAAACCCCAAGATAGAAACTCACAAATTATTCAGAAGCTACATCCACAACTAATTCTCTAAAAAATTATCATCTAGAACCAAATAGGTAAGATAGCCAAGAAAGCCAAACAATACCTCAAACTTCCAAAGGATGCTCCTATACCATTTTGTAAGAATATAGAATTAAAGTAAAGTTTGAAAATTTTAGAAAGAAAATATTATAAAATCTTCTTTAAAGAACTCTACTTCAAAATGTTTAAAAACTCTAGTTAGAAAGCTCTAACATGAGATCTCTAGATACAAGATTTTAGCTAGAAAATCCTAGTAAGACTTGACCTTAGTTAGAAAACATTAGTAAATCTTTGTTTAATAAAAAAAAAAATTTATTTTTAAATTTTTACATATGTGTATGATGGATGTTCAAACATTTTTATTTCTTTATTAAATGCTCAAATATTAGGTATGTATTATATATGGTTTAATTTTACATGTTATCATATTATCTTAAGACTCATTATTAGATAATTTTTTCTAGGAAACTCTATTAGGATAAACTACAGACAGAAATAAAAAATTACATGCAAATATAACCAATAACAGAAAAAATAATAGATCACACAGAAATGAACACAAGGCACCAAGATTTAACGTGGTTCACCCAATCCCTGGGCTATGTCCACCAAACAACAAGTTCGATCTTATTACAATCCAGTGATTACAACCTAATCAGAATCCGTAATCCCTTACAGCTCAATACCGCCGCAAGAACCAATTTTGTATCACAACATACTGAAAAAAATACCCAACCCTAAGCCCTTTTATACAAGTATTAAACGACTTTAGGGTTATAACATGTCGGCCATATGTCGGCCATAATATGTCAGCTACCATGTCAGCCACGGCCCAAAATTTTTTTTACCCCACTATTTATGAAGTATGTACAGTACTTTCCTGATCAGTCACCATAATCTAACAATCTCCCACTTGGGGACTAATCAAGCTCCGCACTAAAAAAAAATCTCCCACTTCGAGACTAATCTTGTAGCAATACCACTACCACATGGGGCTCCCACTAGATCAAACCATCTTGGATGCTACTGTTCTTTTATTCATGTTCAGTCTAAAAGACCAACCGAAGCTGAAGAGGAGTTTAGCTTCTCCCTTGTTACAACCTTTGTCAACATATCTGATGGACTGTCATTGGTATGTATCTTCTCCAACTTTAACTGTCAATCCTCCAAAACTGACTGAATGAAATGGTATGACAACTGTATGTGTTTGGTCTTAGAATGAAGAGCTGAATTCTTAGCAAGATGAATGGTACTCTAACTATCTGTGAACAAATAATTATCCTGCTAAGGATGTCCCAATTCTTCCAAGAAGAACTGAAGCCATATCATCTCCTTGGCTGCCTCTATAGTAGCAGCATACTCTGCCTCTGTAGTGGATAGAGCATTAATCTTCTGTAACCTAGAAACCCAACTCACGGCTTCCCCACCAACAGTAAAGACATAACCTGTAGTACTCCACCTGGTATCAATATCCCCAGCCAAATCTGAGTCAACATAGCCTTGTAAATCAGTAGTAGAGCCCCCAAAGTGTAAACACTTATTGGATGTTCCTCTCAAATATCTGAGAATCCACTTGACAGCATTCCAATGCTCAAATCTTGGATGACTCATATACCTGCTAACGACTCCCACTACATGTGCAATATCTAGCCTAGTGCATACCATAGCATACATCAAGCTTCCTACAGATGAAGCATAGGGTACCTTGGAAATCTTATCCTCCTCTTCCTGTGTCCTGGTACACATTTCCTTAGTCAATTTCAAATGACTAGGTAAAGGTGTACTAACAGCTTTAGCATTCTCCATAGAGAAACATTGCAACACCTTCTCAACATAATCAGCTTGAGATAGCATCAATGTTTTGTTCTTCCTATCTCTGCAAATCTTCATACCAAGGATTTGTTTTGCTTGCCCCAAATCCTTCATAGCAAATGCATGTGCTAATTGGCATTTCAACCCCTTAATATGATCCATGTTAGACCCAGCTACAAGCATATCATCAACATATAAACATAAAATAATGTAGCTATCATCATCCAACCTCTTAAAATAAACATAGTAATCTAAATGACACCTATTATATCCATGCTCATACATAAAACGGTCAAATTTCAGATACCATTGCCGAGGTGCTTTCTTCAAGCCATATAAACTTTTCTTCAATTTGCACACTAAGTTCTCCTTACCTTTGACCTCAAACCCCTGTGGTTGAGCCATATATATTTCTTCATCGAAATCACCATGAAGAAAGGTTGTTTTAACATCCATCTGCTCTAAATGCAAATCTTCAGTAGCCACAAGACTTAAAACAGTACGAATAGAAGTCATTTTAACAACAGGAGAAAATATCTCATCAAAATCAATTCCCTTTTTCTGTGCAAATCCTTTTACAACTAACCTGGCCTTAAATATTTCCTTACCTCCTTCCTCTTCTTTCAACTTGTAAACCCACTTATTTTGTAAAGCCTTTTTACCTGCAGGCAACTTGCACAAATCCCATGTCTTATTTTTCAGAAAAGAGTCCATTTCATCTTTCATTGCAGACTCCCACTGAATCTTAGTATCCACCTGCACAGCTTCATCATAACTTTCAGGTTCACCAGCATTAGTAAGTAAAATAGAATACAAAGAGGGAGAAAACCTTTGTGGAGGTCTAATTTGCCTTGTTGACCGTCTAACATTCACTGGTGTGTGTGGTATTTTTTGTTGTAGTTGTTGCAGATCATGAGGAATGGTTGGAACATCAACTTTTGGAGTATCATCCAGCACTAAATAATCATCTTCTTTCTTCTCATGTTGCTGCAATAGATCTTTGTACAACACTTTCTCATTAAATATGACATCCTAACTTCTAACAATTTTAAGATTTTCAAAATCCCAAAGCCTATAACCAAATTCATTAATGCCATATCCAAAAAAGACACATTTCTTTGATTTAGCTTCTAGCTTGGTTCTATTTTCAGAGTCTATATGAGCAAAAGCTTCACAATCGAAGGTCTTGAGAAAAGAATAACTCACATTCTTACCAGTCCATGCTTCCTCTGGAATACCATAGCCCAAAGGAGTAGAGGGACCTCTACTAATCAAATATACTGCAGTATTGACAACCTCCACCCACATGTGTAAGGCCAACCCAGCATGCAACCTCATGCTCCTTGCACACTCCATTATAGTCCTGTTGATGCGTTTAGCCACTCCATTTTCTCGTGGAGTCCTACAAATACCATTAGTGGAGCAATAATCTTCAAATTCATGACTGCAATACTCACCACCATTATCAGATCTAAGAAATTTTAATTTCTTACCAGTCTCATTTTCAACCAAGAATTTTCATTTCTTAAAAGTTTGAAATACATTATATTTCTGTCTAAGGAAATAAACCCATACTTTTCTAGTTGCCTCATCAATAAATGTAACATAATAATGAGAGCCACCAAGGGAAGATACCTGGGCTGGTCCCCATACATCTGTATGCACAAGCTCTAATTTCTCCTTTTTGTTTTCCTTCCCTGTCTTTACAAAACTCACTCTCTTTTGTTTTCCATACACACAACTTTCACAGAAATCCATATTCACACATTTCAGACCTGGTAAAACTTTCCTTGAATGAAGTACTTTCATACCTTTCTCACTCATGTGCCCAAGTCTATTGTGCCACAACACTGTATCAGAATCTATAGCAGCTATTTGTTCTCCCTATTCAACTATAGCAATTGTTCCTGAACATTCAATTTTCTCTGAAACAATCAAAGTAGAAGGAACAATATGACCTGTACAAAGATATAAGTTGCCAACTTTCACACCTTTTGCTACTACAAGGGAACCTTTTGAAACCTTCCAATTTTTATCATTAAAAGTAACTACACACCCTCATCACCGAGTTGCCCTACTGAAATTAAATTTCTACTTAGTTTTGGAACATGTCTTACCTCATGTAGTAGCCAATGATTTCCATTCTACAACTTAATCTTAATTTTTCCTTTTCCAACAATCTGATAGGGTTCATTATCCCCCAAATAAACAAGCCCAAAATCCCCTTGGACATAATCAATGAAATAACCTCTATGAGGTGTAGCATGAAATGAAGCACCAGAATCTAAAACCCATGAATCATCAACACTCTCTAAAGATAGAAGCAAAGCATCCTCTTCAGATTTGTTACTTACCACATTTGCCTCCTTGTCTCCATCTGATTTATCTCCTTCATTTTTTTTTCGATTCCAGCAATCTTTCTTTTTGTGCCCTAGTTTCCCACAGTACCAGCAATCATTTGGTCCTCTCTATTGAGACCTCCTCCCCTTTGACTTTCCTCTTGATTTCCCACGATTTCCAAAGTTACTTCCTCTTTCAGTCATTTTGCCCCTGCTTTGTGCATTTAAAGCACTTCTTGATGTAGATCCACCTGAGGATTTTCTACGAGTTTCCTCAGTTAAAATAACACCGATCACATCATCATATTTTAGGGTACTAGATCCAGGAATAGAATTACTCACCGCCATTACCAAGCCATTCTAGCTTTCAGGCAAAGAACACAATATCAAGAGAGCCCTAATTTATTCATCAAAATTGATACCCACAGAAGATAATTGACTAGTAATAGTATTAAACTCTTTAAAATGATCTGCAATAGATCCACCTTCTGCCATTTTCATATTAAATAAATGCTTCATGACAAATACCTTGTTTGAAGTGGAGGGCTTTTCATACAGTGTCTCTAGGGTTTTCATCAAATCTTCTATCATCTTTGCTTTTGTAATATTAAATGCCACTGATGGTGCCAAGCATAACCGAATGCTTTTGAGTGCCTTTCTATCCAAAAGATCCCATTCAGCCTTTGACATAGTTCCCTAATTCTTGGCTTTTCCTTCCAACGGCTTCCATAAATCCTTCTGATATAGATAGTCTTCCATTTGCATCTTCCATAACTAGAAGTTCTGTCCATTAAACCTGTCAACCCTCAACTTACCCTCATCTGCCATTGCTCCCACTCAATCATGAGACTCCCACTTAATCGTGAGACTTTCTTATAGAGGATAACCGAAAGACAACCTCGCTCTAATACCACTTGTTAGGATAAACTATGGACAGAAATAAAAAAACTACATGCAAATATAACCAATAACAGAAAAAATAATAGATCACAGAGAAATGAACACAAGGCACCAAGATTTAACGTGGTTCACCCAATCCCTGGGCTACGTCCACCAAACAGCAAGTTCGATCTTATTACAATCCAGTGATTACAACCTGATTACAATCAGTAATCCCTTATAGCTCAATAACACCGCAAGAACCAATTTCGTATCACAACATAATGAAAAAAATACCCAACCCTAAGCCCTTTTATACAATTATTAAATCGCTTTAGGGTTATAACATGTCGGCCATAATATGTCAGCTACCATGTTGGCCACGGCCCAAAATTTTTTTACCCCACTATTTATGAAGTATGTACAGTACTTTCCTGATCAGTCACCACAATCTAACAAACTCTACCAAGACTTGCTACATGAGATCCATGGGTAGTACCTCTTAAAACACCTAATGACATTAAATGAGCTTTAAGATCCATGGGTAGTACCTCTTAAAACACCTAAGACTACTTAGACCCATTAATATATCATATGATCTATTGATACCTAGGTCTCTTTAAGATATGTACATGGATCTAGCTATTTTACCTAAGTTCCCTTAGGACCACTTATGAAAACTACTACCCCTTAAGAAATTATAGGATCCTCATCCATCCCTTAGGACATGTTAAGATCCCCTAGGACCCTTTAATTTATCTTAGCATGTGGGCCAATTCATGAAGATTTTCTTTAATTCAAACATATTAGGATCTAGGGTGAACCCACAATACTAGTTACCACTTTTGTGTCATGAAGAAATTTTCAAAAGAATGGAAATTTTTGAAATTAAATTTTCCATATGTTCATATGAACATGCTTAACATGTTCACACAAACATAAAAAAATTATAAGTTTGGACAAACATATTTAGTTTAAATAGTACATGTTCACACAAACATCCTCATTAATATCTCTGCATGTACATACTATTATGGTGATTTGGAGTTTTAAACTCTTGTTTTTCCATTTTTCCATTTCAATTGATGGTGGGGTAAATTTTGATTTGGATGTTGGAGCAAACAAACTTGATCGGCAAGTAAGTTGTGTCACCTTGCATCATTCTCCTCTAGATTTTGGTCATTGTGTTATTTTAGGTATTTTTATATATTATTATTTTAATGTTTTTTATGTTTTCAAAGAATATTTTCATGTTAATTTAATATTTGTATTCTTTATTTATGTTAGTTAACTCTATTAATTTATCGTTTATAATTTTTTTAAATTTGTTAGTTATATATGAGTGTTATTAGAAAATACATTACAAATTATTTAAAAATATTAGTGTACAATATTAGAAAAATGTTAATTTAGCATTAGAAAACAAATTTAGAAAGAAAATAAGTGTTAAATTAGATAAATATTAGAAAAACAATACTCTAGAATATTAGAAAAACATTAGAAAATATTGAAAATTTTTAATCTAGAATATCATAAAAATATTATTATAACATTAGGAAACAAATTTAGAAAAATAAATTACTTTTATTAGAAAAACATTAGAAAAATATTACATTTATATTAGAAAAACATTAGAAGATATTTTAAAAAACAAAATAGTCTAGAAAATATTAGAAAAATATTACAATATATTAGAAAAACATTTCAAGTTATTAAAAAAATAATAGTGTAGAATATTAAAAAGACATTAGAAAATATTAAAAAATTAGTATAACAAATTAGAAAAAAATTTAGAAAAATATTAGGTTTATTAAAAAATATTAGAAAAAAATTACATTTAAATATTAGAAAAAACTAAAAATTATATTTAAACATTTTAGTCTAGAAATTTTTAGAAAAATATAAGAAACTATTAGAAAAATAATTAGAAAATATTATAAAAATATTAGAAAATACATTAGAAAATATTAGAAAAATATTTAAAAATATTACTCTAGAAAATTAGAAAATATTAGAAAAACATTACAAAATATTTTTAAAAAAAGTGTAGAATATTAGAAAAATATTACATTAGAAAATATTACTTTAGTATAAAATTAGAAAATACTAGAATTTTAAACCTTCTAAAATATTATAAAAACATTAGAAAAAACATTAATTAGTCTAGAAAATTAGAAAATATTAGAACTCTATCAAGATCTAATCCTAACCCTAACCCTATCCCTGACTCAAACTCTAATCTAACCCTAGAACTTCAACTCAAACCCCAATTTATAAACCTAACTCAAGTTCTCTAACCCTAATTTAAAAACTCTAACCTAGTTAATCTAACCCTAGAGTTTCGTAACTAGAACCATAATCTAACCCTAGAACTGTAACCCTAATCTAACTAGATGACCCTAACTTAACTCTTACCATAATTGAAACCCTAATCTAACCATTTAATTCAAATGGTCCTAATCTAAGCCTAACTCATTTACTCAAACCTTAGTTTAACACTAACCCTAACTAAAGTTACCCTTTAATCTAACCCTAGAACCATAACTGTAATCTAGAACCCTAACATGAAACTCTAACTTTCCCTAGAATCTAACCCTAATCAAAAACCTAATCTAACCATGTAACCCTAAAATTCAAAACCTAATCATAAACTAGGTAACCTTAACTGAAACCGTAATCAAATTCTAACTCTAACTCAAACCCTAATCTAATCCTTATTGAAAACTCAAACCGTAATCTAATTTGAACCTAGTAACTGAAAACTCAAACCTTAATCTAACTAAAACCCTAATCTAATTATAACCCTAGAAATCAAACCCTAACTAAACCCTAACCCAAACCCTAATCTAATCCTAACTAAAAATTCAAACCCTAATATAATCCTAACTAAAAACTCAAGTTACCCTAATCATGTACCCTAATCTAACTCAACCCCTAATCTAAATGGAAAACTATAATCAAACCCTAGAATCTAACTCAAACCTAGGTAATTTCTAATCCTAACTAAAAATTCAAACCTTAATCTAGAACTCAAACCCTAAATTTGATGAACCCTAATCTAACTCAAACTAGGTGATCTAATTATAATGAAATCAAACACTAGCCAAACCTAGAATATAACTCAAACCCTTTAATCTAAATCAAACCCTAATCTAACCATAAGCCTAATCTAACTCAAACTCTAATTTGTAATCCTAACTAAAAACTCAAGTTACCCTAATCTAAATGAAACCCTAATTTAACTCAAACCCTAATTTCTAACCCTGACTCAAACTCAAACCCTAATCTAACTCAAACCCTAGCTCAAACCCTAATACAATCCTTCCTAAAAACTCAAACCATAATCTAACTCAAACCCTAATCTAAATGAAACCCTAGAAAACCATAATCTAGCCATAACCCTAGAAAGATCAAACCCTAACTCAAACCCTAATCATGAACTTTAATCTAACTGAAACCCTAATCTAATCATATAATCCTAGAAATCAAACCCTAGCCAAACCCATAATCTACCTCAAACCCTAATCTAAATCAAACCTCGACAATCAAACCGTTTGATCTAACTAAAACCCTAATCTAACTATAACCCTAATCTAACTTGAACTCTAATTTGTAATCAGGCGTTCTAAAAACTCAAGTTACCCTTTTATTGAAATGAAACCCTAATCATACCATAATATAACTCAAACCCTAATCTTACCATGTAACCCTAGAAATCAAACCCTGACCAAACCAAGTGGCCAAACCTTAACTCAAACCTAGGTAATCAAATCCTAATATAACTTGAAAATTACCCTAACTCAAACCCTAATCTAATCCTAGACCTAAAAACTCAAACCCTTTATCTAATCCTAACTGAAAACTCAAACCCTCTCTAACTCTAACTCTCACGTGTAATGATATATATTGATATGTAGATCTAGATGATGTACAATTACATATTTAAATTTGAAAATATTTTTTTTTGTACTATATGCATATATGTGTATTTACAATATAATATTAGCTCTAGATCATTGTAGATATGAATTCACATTATCAGCCTACTCATCATCCTAAGGGTGATGAGGCTCCTATTGTGACTCCTCCTATTGCGGCTCCTATTGCAACTCCTATTATTGTTCTTGTTGCAACACCTACTACGGTTATTGCTACGGCTCCTACTATGGCTCGTGGTGCAGTTCATGGTTTTGTTCATGGCACTAGCACTTGCGGTGGGGCTCGTGATGGGGCTTGTGTTGTGGCTCATTGTAGGGCTCATGGTGGGGCTCATGTTGTGGCTCCTAGTGCGGCTCTTGGTGTGTCTCTTGGTGTAGGTCTTGGTGTGGCTCTTGGTGCAGCTCCTATTGTGGCTCTTGGTGTGGCTATTGGTGCAGGTCCTAGTGTGGCTCCTAGCGTGGCTCCTATTGGAATTCCTAATGCGGCTCTTGCTAGAGGTCCTGCTATACCACCTCTATGCATTAATATCGATGCATATTTTACATTTGCAAAGTAGGAGGTTATTAGATTAGAGTAGTCTATATTATCCTCTAATAATGGTTTATATAGAGACATATGTGACCATATGTAGGAGTTTATAAGATCTCACTACTATATTTAGAGCACATCATTCATTTACTCCTGATGTATTAGCTACCATATCTAGGGAGCTTAGAGCTGATGTTTCAAGAGATGCATCTTTTGATGATGTCAAGAGAGTGGCCCCCAAAGACATCATCAAATGAGATTTATTTCCTTCATATGAGGGTACATAGGTTAGGGTGAGAGGCTACCAAGTGACATGGTGTAGAGATCCTATTATTGTCGGTATGATCTATCCTCATTTTTTAGCTACACATGGTCATTATCCTAATAATGATCAGATACCTCTTTATGTTTTGTAGTAGTTGTATGTTGAGTTCTACACGGAACTCAACATCAACTACTTAGATATTCTAGATTATTAGAAATAGGAGCATGGTCGGATTAGAGATTGTGACTATTATTGTAGTGTACAACATCTTCGACCTCTAGATGTGAGACAGTTCAGTGACAGAGACTTCCTCTTATGACTCCAGCTCTAGCACCTATTGCAAATAGAGTTGTC